>OY744606.1:25091414-25691414 GCA_963556255.1 Allolobophora icterica
CCTCTAAATGCACCATCTATAAGCACAAGCAACAACAGATTTTTACTATGCAGGCTAAACATACGTTCACTTCTGCATCCTGCACACTCTGAAGAAATTAAAGACTTGGCCCTCTCCTCTCACTATCCAATCATTACCTTATTTTCACATGCCTTAATACTGTAATGATTCTGCCCCTTCACAGTTTTGTTATTGGTCGCTTTGTCCATCTCTATGCTGCCTTTGACTTGGTCAGCCATGCTAGGCTGGGTCAATACTGTTGCCAACTCACCATCATGTCCTACGTTGCCCATCTTCTCATCAGGCCTTGTCCGTCTCCATGTCGAGGTCACCTTCACCTCTGTCAGCCACGCCAGGCAGGAACGATACTGTCACCGTCATGTCCTACTTCACCATCCTGTCTGCTCTACAGTCTGTTAGCTCTGCCCATTCCGCCTAGCCTCTTTCGATACCTGCCTAACCTCTTTCTATACCTGCCTCATAGGCACCGACTCTTTGGTAGCCTTGGGCGCGAATGCACCCAGAGAGAAAGTTCGGTGGGTGCGTCACACCCAGAAGAATTCGGACCTTAAATTGAAATTTTTTCTCAACTAAGTAATCTCACAACTTGAGAAGTACATCTACAACACAAATACCCAACATTGCAGCCCGTACATAAATAAATTATATATTTATTTATTATTTAAAATAATAAATAAATAATGACACTGGAACGTCTGAACGTCACCGATTTCCAATACTTTTCTAACCTTGTAACCCTTGAAAAGAAAACAATTTTCTTTATCCGAAAATTCGCCAAAACTCACCTACATAAGGGGAGGGGAATAGAGGGGGAGGCGAAGGGGGTAGGGTAGGGGGAAGGGAGACAAAAGCAAATGTCGGCACCGTATGGCCCGCCTAGCCTCTTTCGATACCCGCCTAGCCTCATTTGATACCCGGCTAGCCTCTTTCGATACCCGCCTAGCCTCATTTGATACCCGGCTAGCCTCTTTCGATACCTGCCTAGCCTCTTTCGATACCTGCCTAGCCTCTTTCGATACCTGGGCAGGTGTCAGTCATGGCAATGCCCTATATAAAGACAGATACCTTTATCCGTTGATCACGTGTCGGCGTCTGTTTGGTACTTTCCTCGACGCTTTGCCTGGACTGTTAATCCTACACCTGGCTCGTGACTTGTGGGATGTCGACTGGTGATGCTGTTCCTGCGTCCTGCTGGATGGTGGGGCCCGACCTCGCTGCGAGCGCATTATCACCTCTGTTCACCTACAGCACGGACAGTATCCGTGCTCTCTCTACTTGCCTGCCTCGTATATCCCGTGCAACGAGAAAAATCCTCTTCCTTCTTGGAATTTGGCGGCCTGGGTCGGGACGCTGTTGGGCTAATGTTCGGCCCATCTCACACCCGGCCTCTACCTCCTCCTCCACCTCCTCCTCCTCCAGCGCTGGCTCCCATGAGTGATTCGCCACCTCCTTCCTCTCACCTCAACCCGTCCTCCACGTGGTCTACGGCTGGCAATGTGGAATGTGCGCTCACTTCAAAACAAACATGTTGCTGTGACTGACACGATCATCTCAGAAGATCTTGACCTCCTACTCGTCACGGAGTCATGGCATGACTCCTCGGCTGATGTGGCCGTTCGTCGATCTTCGCCACTGGGTTACTCTTACGTAGACTGCCCAAGAGCTGATGTCCGAGAAGGCGGCCTTGTCATCTACCATCTTACCCGTGCGAAGGATAAAGATGCCTGTCCCTCCTTCCACCTTCAAGGTTCTGGCTGTCTCCATCGCCTCGCCATGCGGCCATTAACATCTACCGCGTGGGTTCGGAGCCACCATCAGCTGCCTTCTTCGGCAAGCTTGCTGGACTACTTTAACAGTTTGCCCTGCACAACATGCAGCTGATCATTGCGGGTGACCTTAATTTCCATCTTGAGCAGCCAGAGCTACCAGCGACGAAGGAGTTTGTGCTCATTGCTGAACAGTTCGGCCTAGTCCAGCGAGTCTCTGAGCCAACCCATCAGTCAGGGGTTGGCTGGATGTGTTTATCGCTTGCGATGACTGCCAATTAGTCAACCTAGTGGGCCATCTGCCGACTGTTTTGGACCATGGCCTCGTCACCGCCACAGTGCCGTTTCTCCATGAGACGCCAATCTGTCGAGAGACAGTTCGCAACTGGTAGGCACTGGATCGTGATGCCTTCCATGGGGCCCTGCTGGGTGTCCTGGCCATAGCGGACCTGACCTCGCTTGCTGTCATCCCAATCGCTGATCTATTTACCACCTATGGGTCAGCCATGACATACATCGTCGATGTGTTGCTTCCGACTCGCACGGTCAAGGTGCGTCGCTCGGCGTTGACGCCTTGGTTTGATGCGGAATGTCGTGCGTTCCATCAACACGCCCGTTGGCTTGACAGGCGCTACAGGCGGACGAGGGAGCTGAGGATCATGTGGCCTGGGTGGGGTACATCCAAGAGATGCACCGGCAATACAAGAGTAAGGAGCAAAGCTATTGGGAACGCAAGATTGCCCTGAATGCCGGTGAACCAAGGAGGCTCTGGGAGACCTTCAATGACATTTGCTGCTCCACTGTGGCTGTCCAGCATCGTGGTTCACTTCGGTCTGCGGCGCAGGCTGAGCTCCTTGATCCCCGCGCACGGACTGCTATCCTGTATCACCGTGCCTTCTCTGTCTCTGTCCCAGCAACCAGGAATGGGCTCCCAGTAGCTCTGCGCCTGACTCCGATTGATAGATCTTCTCTGTTCCACTCTTGCCTTAAAACTTGCGGGGCGTGGTGGCTCAGTGGTAAGTTCGGCGCCTTGTGACCGGAGGGTTGCAGGTTCGAATCCCACTCTAGCCGCTGCGTACGGACCTTGGGCAAGTCCTTCACTCGCAATTGCTCGTGGCGCTTCGGCGTGAAAATTCTGGCACAGTATCAAATGCTGTAGTCGGGAGCGCCTCTGAGTAGTAGTTGACTTCAATAGGCGCTACAGAAATATCCGGAACAAATAAATAAATAAATAAATAAAACTGTCTTGTTTGACCAAGGTTGGACTGGGAGTGCTGCTGAGTAGATAACCTTGAAGGGGCGCTATATAAGACCTCTGTAATAATAATAATAGAGATGTGCTACACAAGTCAGTTCATCCCAGAAAGAGAACCGCTGCTGCAGAAGAAGAGTCCGAATGAGGTCTTCCTTCTCAAGTCGTCATCGAGAAAGTACCTTCGTTAATGCAAGTCTATGGTTTGACGGTTGTGACGAATTACTAGAACAGCACAAGGCGCACAGTGTTAGCTGGCATTTGTGAGAAACTACACGGGATTTGACCGTTATGGTAGTGAACTCTTGCAGACATCGAAACAATATAGTTTATGATGAGCAGTCAATTTCTTTTGTTCAATAAAGTCGTTTTCAAGTCTTTGTGCCAGTCTCCTGATATATGATGGGAGCCTTACCATATGAACCGATGAGTGGAATTTTAGGTTTTGGTTGGTCATCCTGGTAGTTAGTTCAATCCCGGCAACCCTTCACAATATACCACCTATTCCATGTCCTAATTCTCTCTCATTATTTCAGTAACGTCACTCCACTTCAGACCTCATCTGAAAAACTCCATCCTCTTTTGGTAACCTTCCATCTTGCTCCAACATCACTCTCTCCATGCTCCTTGACAAACATGCTCCTATTATAACTAAATCCTGCTCTCAGTCTAACAACCTTTGGTATAATTCCATCTCCAGGCCTTCAAATCTTATAAACGTACCCATGATCATCTCTGCCCTAAAATTGATGCTCCTTCCTTCACTCATGACTGTCCATCCTCCCCACCTCGATCCTCATTATCAGTTTTCCAACCAACATCATAGACTGAAATATCCCATATATTACAATCTTTTCCAAACAAGCACTGTGAACTTGATCCTATACCAAATAGAATGTACATCCAACATAATCATCATTCTCAGACTTACTTCAAAGCATAGCACTAGCTAGTCCTACAACCTACAAAACAGTAACTTGGTATTGGCTGGGTATGCGCAAATCATTGTCAAACACTGACAAAAGTACAATAAAGTTCCGGACAGAGACTTATCAATAGCAGATCACATGAATTTCCTTTGCAGGTCTACTAGCTGTGTCAAACACAGGCCATACAACGCAATATGTCATTCAGCGCTGTAGTGACCCTCATATGTCTGGATTATTGCAATTCAGTCTTTGTGGACCTCTAACGATATCACTTGCACTAGCTCCAGTCTGCCACAATTGTGCTGGCCAGGCCACATAAAACAAGCCGACAAGAATAGTCCTTACTTTTTGTTTTTTATGGTGGTCATAGCAGAAATCCGAATATGCATAGGTAACTAGTCGAAAACTACATTAAAATTAGCAAAACTTTCTGAGTAATAAATGGATATTCCTTTTTGACCAATATCCAAAAATGAGTGCAAGTCCAGCTCTGCTGGTTCCATCAATCGCAGTTTTAGCGAGTTCTCAGTGAACTGACCCAAAGAAGAATTTCTACAAATGGGTTTCTAACCCAGTCATAGGCCTACTGTTCAACAGGTATTCATGGAAAATAATTCCTGAGGTTGTTGAATAGAGCATCCAAATGGTTCAAAATAAAAGGGTAGAATTTCATGGTACTTTGTCTGAACATTGGAAACACATCTATATTCCCATTTGATGCATACCTGTTTCAAATTACAAGTCATGAGTAAACTAATTCATAAGACCAGGTATGTAGTATAATGACATATAAAATGCACTTAATCCTGTTAATTATTTTAACATAGGATCGTGTCAAGCAAATATGACTGAAAGCTGTGAAGAATTCTGCTCACTGCTAATCATTTTGTAAATTCAGTTGGCATCTTCTAAATTTTATTTAAAAATGCGGCAAACCTCTGGCCGATCCCTGCGGAACCCTTGGGTTCTGTGGAACCCCAGTTGAAAACCACTGCTCTGTTGCATTCGGCTCTTTCAGCCTCATTCTGACAATTTTATTGTCCTAAAAAGCACCTGTTTAGATCAGTCAGCCATGTGTGCAGCACTTTTGTGAGCTACTTAAATGGCACTATTGTAAGTGTTTTGATACATAAACGCATACATACATCCATGCATACAACTACAAGTAATTATATACAATTATTTGATTACATTTTGTTGCACTATAGCAAAGTACACAATGTCTCCACTGTCATATTGTTTGTAGCAGTATTATCCTGGAGCAACGTTGTATGTGGCAAGTTGTTCTAAAGTATATTAACTGTTGCGAATTGCTCCATTGAATTGCTTGCAGAAAACTGTCCTGCAGTGAATTATCTTCTGCAAATTATCCATGATGAACTCTCTTCGGTAAATAGTCCCTCGGTGCATTTTCACTGGCGAATTGTCCTGAGTTGTCCACAGCAGTTGCTATAGAATCTCAGAAAAAAATGTATAGTAATGCATCAGAGCATGAAAAGTTTTAGTAATTATATGAAGCAATAAGCAGTTTTAGCACAAACCTGTTCAGACGTAACTCCTGGCTCTACAACCTTCATCAGACCACAAACAGAATTGGCCAAAAATCGTGCAGCATCCATCAGTCTGAAGCCATCGGACTCCATCGGCTCAAGCACAGCCAGCAGACGTACATCTTTAGAAAACTCACCCATATTGGAGAACCTGCAAATATGACAAAATCATTAGTTCCAAGTTATCCACGAATTTGCCTTCGAATTAACAACAGTGCTTCAAACACTACAACAGTGAATTCACCACAAACAGCACAACCACCCTAACACCAGCAACACTATCAGCACAAGACAAAGAAAAATATAAATAAAAGAAAACACAAATACAGAGCAAAGTTAGAAAAAAGACATTTCAAAACATGATAATTTTAAGTCAGTCAGGAAAAAACCCATAATTAAGTTTTGTCCTGAGGTAGATATAATTCCTTGGTAGGGCATAACTGGAAATCGCCTTGAACATTCGCCTCGGCCGAATATCCCGTTTTCGGCACTATTCGCCTCGGCAAATACTTTACACAGAAATAGTTGCAAATAACATTTTTAAACTTATTCAATATAACCGAATTTGTAGGCTCATAATATCAGCTTTCAGCTTCATCTAGCATATTCATTTTGAAGGAGATAAGTACAAAAAACACCAACACCGGAAGTCCAGTTCAGTTACTAAAAGTAAACAAATTTATTTTGATAATTTTTTTACATGAAAATGAGAAGCTTCGCATATGGAACAAAAATTAATGGTATTCAGTTCGTACCTGGATCCGGCAAATAGTACATCCAAATACTCGGATTCGGTACTCGGTGGAAAATGTCTACCCAGTTATGCCCTATTCCTTGGGATAAGAGAATTCTCCAGATAATTAAAGTGATTGGATTAACTAAACCTCATCAAGTTCTAGCTCAGAGAAAATGTCATGGAAGGTAAATATAATTAGTAATTTCTATTGCACCGGCACCAACTGATGGCTAACCACAAACCAAGCTGTAATCAGGTTAATGTCCAGAAGACCAATCTGCTAAGACAAAGAAGCAGTGTACAGTGTATATGCAGCTTGAAAGAGTTAGCCCTTAAGTTGAGAACAAAATGGCAAAAGCAACTGGGCAGAATGGGCAGAGAGTTCCAAAATCCAGGCCCAGCAGCAGAGAAACTACTTCAAGAACAGATCCAGTTTTCAGTATAACCAGAGAAAGATAAGCAGATGATCTTGTTGAATAGTGAATAATAATAATAATAATAATAATAATAATAATAATAATAATAATAATAATAATAATAATTATATTCTTTATTATTTCAAACTGACAGATGCAGTAAGATTACATTGACACATGAAAGTACAATCAATATCTTAATTAAGCACATGGTTTGGCAGCCATGCAAGGCACCGCCCTAGAGGGGGGTTACGGGAGTCGATCCGTGTGCCTTATACTCTCCCCTGGCCATGAGTGTTACCACTACTCTATCCCCCTACCCCATGAGACGGAGGAATAAGGAATGATTATAAGTATTGTGGTTGACCAGAGTTCAACATTTTCTAAACTATGTGCCCCATTTTGAAACTAATCCTTAACTGAACAATGCAAAATTTAAGCACAGGATTTTTTCATATTTTGAAATGTTCGTTATGGCTCTAGCCAAACAGTTCTGAACACTTTGGAGTCTCATGACATTTGACTTTGTCATACCAACAAGAAATGAGTTACAGTGATCAAGGCGACTGGAGACCATTGTGTTTGTCAGAGACATCGTTGTAGACATGGTGTATAATAGACTGCATTTGTCATGAACGAGGCTCTTCGTTGTAGAAATGGTTGGGCAGCAAGATCATACATGAATGGTGATGTATCACTAGATTGAAGCCAGGTCTCATTAAGAGCAAGTATATGCAAGGAATGCTCACAAAGATAATTTTGAAGGGCTGCAGCTTTATTTCAGAAGGAAGAAATGTTTAATTTCTGAATATTCAGATTATGAAATTTAACTGGTCTAGGATTTATTCTAATGTCACCAGCTATGAGAAACAGTAGAAAGAAATACATAGACAGGCCAGACAATCCTTATAGTTGGATACACAACCAGCATGTTCACCTGGATATCATAAACAGTGTTTCTATCATCAGAGGCTATGATATCGAGAAGGATTTGCCTTGAGTCGGAACAGTGACATACAGGTGAAAGCCATACATGAAGAAAGACACCAGCCAGACGAGTGTTGATGTCAACTCCATAACCACAATAGTTTAGGTCACCATAGAACAGTCTTCCATTTCAGAATTCACTGATTATGCTAAGAGGGTAGTAGATGCTATGAACATTAAATACTAATGAAGAGGACTTACTTATTGACACCAGGTGGACCTCACAGAATTCCTGCCTAAGGGTGGTTACTGTTCATAGCGAGGACTTGTAGATGACAGTAAGGTTGTCACCCATCACTGAGTGACCTGAGATTCTATAACCATGAGAGTGAAGAGCAGAGAAGCCCTCCACAGTCATGGCTCGCTTGATGTAGTCCAGTGTGTCAGCACAGAGTCACATCTTAATCTAGCTGTTTGTTTTTTGATTAGCTTATGAATAATGGCAGATATTCGGATAGCTGATTGGATGTTAAAACGGCTGAAGTCAATGGATGCTAGTTTAGATGTTGGCTTCTTCATCCGAACTTGTTTATTCCACATGTCACAACATGAGTAGCTGAAAAGCGATGACTGCACAGCATTTGGAACAGCAGCAGCAGCACCAACAGCAAAAAGGTCAGTCAATACAACTCCTATACTAATATATGAGTATCTCCTGTAAGATGGCATAATGGAGAATAAAGCCTACAAAAAGTTAATAGACTGCACGCATCTGACATCCATAAATACAGTCTGGTCTCGTTAACACGCCCGCCTCGGGGAACATCCTTATGATACAGCGCGTAAACCGGACCGCGCGTTAAACGGGATAACACTCAAGTTAAATAGTAACAATGTCTAATGACCTGAAATGTTCTCCAATCATGCCACTGTGTATTTCTCCTAGCCAGACGCGAGTTGAAGTTACTTTGTTTCAATTAAAAATATTACAACAATAAATGCACGCTACGTGTAGTTTTTGATCTAATTTTAAAGTATAATGCTGAAATACTGTAACCCAATAACCTAATAAATAAAATTTAATAAAAACTCGCCGAAGTCACCCGATATTTGCATCCCATTTTCCCGCTCGGACAACAACATACTCCGCATGCCACGTGTAAACTGGCGTCAAAGTCAGAATTCCTTTGCCCAAAACCACTTTATTTTCGTCACTTGATACGTCAGAGGGTTTTTCATTGTCAGATTCATCAAAATTGTCATCATTTGAATTTAATTCCTCGAGCAAACGTCGATTTAGAATGTCCGCGAGTGTCCGCCATCTTGGATTATTTACACACGCGATAGATTTAGATCTCAGTTTTCATTGGTTGAAATAAGCGTTTACGTTCTCATTCTACAAATATCTTCCACTTATTTCTTTGCTGAATTATATTATCGGCCTAGATGAGATAAAGTTTCCAAAAAGGACAAATAAATGCGCTGTTCAGAGCATGTGCCATGATTGAATTAGAAAATCATCCGGCTGTAAAAGTCGATATTATAGCGCTGTAATACGGTCAATATGCCGCACGCGTTAACGGGTATGGCGTGTTAAGTTAATTGCTTTGGGGGACATAAAATGACTTCGCGTTAAGCGGAATGGCGTGTAAAACGGGGGCGTGTAAACGAGACCAGACTGTACTAGGAGCTGTTAACAGAATAAATGACCTGCTTTTGACTAAACTGTTTATAGAATAAATGAGTTGTGCTTGACTAAACCAGGAAACCTGCTTAACAGATGGCCAATAATAGCTGGAAATATTATATGCTAGCATCAACAAGTAGAGTTAAATGTGTCTGTCATCTTGAATTCGCAACAAATGCTACTTGGCAGCAGAAGACAGGAAATTTATAAAATAAGAAAGGTTAATTAAAACTAATTATTGAAAGTCTGCTTCATATTCAAAATAATGAGAAGATGTCCAGGTAACCAACATATAATATAATTTCATAAAAATAGACACAATAAACTTTAAAATTTTTTGGATCCGAGCAGCTGAAACATTGAAGAAAATCTTTGAATGTCCATTATGTCTGGAATAGGCAAATCCTCACATTTGTATACATGACTCAACAATACACCCAAACACTTGCACGTAAACACATACACACACAAAAACATAAATGTATTACATTGATTGTACAGCTGAACCAATCCCTGCATAATCCTGTTCATCTGCATCTGCCGAAGTGAGGAAGACTATCTGAGCTGCAGCTGCATTAACTGCCGATAACTGAGACCCAATCTTCTGACGAGACAAGTCTCGCGATGACTCAATCCATTTCTGTGATGCCTACCAATAAATAAAAACAAATAAAATGGCTGAACTCAATTTACAAATTTAACTTATCAATTATGTTGCCCTCTCTGCCTAAAACGTTTTACAGTACTTAATCAAATTAATTATCAATTAAAGTATCTCTATAGCCTTCTAAACCCATGAATATCTTAATGTTTCAAACCTTTTCTGCATCATAGTGGCTATTTAAATTATATTTTCTTGTATATTGTCACGTTTGCTTTGTGGATCAATAAATTGATTGATTGATTGATTGATTGATTGATATTTTCCACTGATAATCAACAGGCATAGTGCTTAGGTCGTGATGTCATAGTCAGCACTTTTTGCATATGAATTTTAGTCTCAACTTGCCTACAACCCACACGCTAACTAATTTTCAGCTGATTACTTACTGTGCCAGCATTAAATGGTTAAGTTGAGAATTTATTTAATGCATGCACAAATATTAAAAATTGCAAAAAATGGTTAATGGAAATACTCCCACAGCGTAAAATCTCAATTCAGGCACAATCTTAATGCACACTGCTGACTGGCTTCACACACACTCACACAAGTGGATAATCATCTGATTTACCACGTCACAGCTGACTAGCCACACCCACAGATTTACACTGTAACAATGTGAGTGTCAACATTGTTTTGTTCAGTTAATCATATTACTATACCATTCTTCAGAGAACTATAAGTCCTGAAGAACTATGCTATTTACAGCAATAATAAAACTTTTATCAGAAGTAAAATGCTATAATGAGTACAATCTGAAAAGCAACCGCTGCAGTAGTGTCTGGTTCAGTCTCTCTGGTTCTGCTCTCAATTGGTCTGCATCTAATCTACGAGTTCACCCTTGCACTCAATTAATTCATATAATTTAACTCACACTTGCCCATACTGTTTTGAATTGTGGTTTTCCACAGTTCTGTACGGAGCTTGCTCCTTGTCGCAATCGGAGGTCGCCCTGTCGTGTGTTTGCCGTGTGTTGATGTTGACCCTCGATTGCTTGTTCTTTTACTTGCACTTTTATTTAACGTGCCTAACTTTTCTATAGAAGATTCACGACGAACTTTGTTTAATTAATAAATGAATTTAATTAAAGAAACAAATATATATACACTAACTCTACGGGAACTTCCACGTAGTATTAAAGCGTTTAGATATTAAATCGGACTATCTCAAATGTTGCTTCGTACAGCCTAACTATAGATCGTTCTTTCGCGTCAGTCTCTGAATCTGACGGACTATACTCTGCCGCCCCGCTGGTCGTTCTTCCCGATGTTTCTCGCTCGACCGATGTTCACACGTCGCGTTCGTCAGCAGTACAAGTCCCGTGTTATCCGTTCCCTTCTGTTAAGTAGGAACTCCAGCGTGCATCAGTCAGCCCCCCTCCCCACGTCAAGCTATCGTCAATTAGTGTCAGATTGCTCCTCGATACGCGGGTCGTCGCTCGCCTGCAGCGCGGGCGATGTCTGGTTACACCATAGCCGCGAGGTGTCCTATTACACCTTGGCTGTGTGGTGTCCGATTACACCTGGGCCTCGCTGCCTTCATTGTTGCCCAAGTGGAGACTGGCTTTTCGTCCGTCATCGTCCTATCTCGACCGGCAACGACGCTTACATCATGATGATGATGACATCTCGTCGTTGTCGTCGATCTCCTCACGCGACACCTCCCTTCCCGGGGGAGGACAAAGCCAGTCATTGGTTCGCCTCCCGGCTGAGAATGATGTCGTTCCCTCCATCGATTTCCTCCAGACCATGTCCTCGTCGTTCCCATGAAAATTACAAAAATAACAGCACAGTTAGAAATTATTATTTACAGTTGTCGCGGTGCCTTACATGGTAGTCCGCCTTCTTCCTCAATCATAGTCTGGACAAAAGATCAGTGGGAATATTCAGCGCCCCAGGTCGATATTCGAAAGACATATCGAAGTCCTGGAGGGCCAGAGCCCCTCTCGCAAGTTTAGCACTTGTGGGCGTAGAAGCAGTTAGGAAAGTCAAGGGGTGGTGGTCAGAGTAGAGGGTGGTCCTTGACATACAGATCAAATTCCTAAACTTCTTCAACGCAAAGATTACAGCGTACGCTTCGCGTTCCACAGTGGCCCAACGCGCTTGCGTAGCATCTAATTTAGAACTGGCGCAACATATTGGCCGTTCTGTACCATCGTCTTGAATTTGGTATACGCAGCAATCGACTGCTTTGTCTGAAGCGTCAGTCGATAGACCAAACTCTCTGCCGTAGTCAATTGTCTGCAAACATACCGCGTTATTTAAATCGTGCGTAAGTTTATCTAGCGCCTTTTGGTGTTCAATTCGCCAGGGTATCTTAGCAGGCACCGATTTCTGGGTCAAGTCAGTGAGAATTCTGGCTGTCTCAGCCAGGTTAGGGATGAAGTTCCTAAAATAACTGAAGAAGCCAATTAATCTCCGTATGTCCTTTTTGGACTCGGGTTGAGGGATTTTCCCTAGCCCTGCGATTTTCATAGGATCCGGTTCAATGCTCCCTGATCCGATCAGGTGACCTACAAACGTTGTTTGTCGCCTAGCAAACGAACTCTTCTTAATGTTAAGGGTCAGACCCGACTGTTGAATAGTCATTAAGTATTTCTCTAGGTGTTGCATGTGATCCGGCCACGTCATCGAGTGTACTGCCATGTCATCCACAAACGTCTCAGTGAAGTCGCGAATGGGATGAAGGACCTTTGACATGCATCGGATAAAAGAATTTGAGGCTGACTTTAAACCAAAGGGCAGTCGTACGAACTCAAATAGGCCAGCGTCACATACGAAGGCTGATAACCAACGAGAGTCCTTGTGGAGTCCAATCTGGTAGTATCCTTGACGTGCGTCAAAGCAGGATATGAAGTTTGCACTTCCTACCTTCTGTAACACTTCCTGGATGTCGGGGGTGGGGTATGCGTCACCCGCCGAGAACTTGTTTACATACCGGTAGTCAATGGCCAGTCTTAAACCGCCTTGACCTCCCTTTTTCACAACGCACACAACGGGACTAGCCATTTCACTATGTGAGGGAGTGATGATACCTAGGGCCAAAAGTTCGCGGATCTGCTTCTCCATCTCCGGTTTGAGCAGTTCCGGCACCTTATAGGCTCGCAAACTCTTCGGCCTGAACTCCGCGCTAACAGTGATTGTGTGTTCTAGGACGGGACAGAAACCTGGTTCGTCCGAGAACACATCTGGAAATCTGTCTAACAGACTAAACAGCTGTTTCCGCTCGGGTACCGTTAAGTGTGCAACGGCAATAGGGTCTACTTGTGCACTGGGCCTTGTCTGCCTCGTGACGAAGCTACCCACCGCTTCCCCGTGACCGAAGTCTTCGTCCTTCTCGAACAGAATGGAGCAATTGTTAATCAATGCTTGCTGTATTCTTTCGTTATATTTGCGAATCCGATTTGCGTGTAGTAAGCGGCTTTTGCCCCCTATTTCCACGATGTATGTGTAGGGCGATTTCACCTGAGCGATGATGGCCGGGCCTTGCCATTGGCCCTCCTTCTTTGCTCCTCGCGCTTCCGGTGATTGGATGATGACTTTATATATTCTCTCTTTAGGCAAGCACAGTTGTTTTACAGAATGCCCAGCTATTTTGTCTTTATAAAAGGGCAAATTGTCTTCAGTGAAGAAGCTCTTCGCCCCAATTTTCCCGTGGGCCAAGAATGGTGCTAGTGTCGAACATTGTGCTTGTTCGGCCGCCATCTTGCTTCTGCCTACTATTGTGTCTTCCTTGGGTGGGGGTGGAATCTCAGGATTGAAGAATAGCTCTTCATTATCCGTTTCTTCGGGGCTGATTTCTCCTGCACTCCCACTGTCTGCTTGAGCGACCGTGAAGTAATCCTCGCCTATCAGCGTCCTAAGTCCCTCTACCTCCTCCCCTCTCTCCTCTTCCTCTCTCGTCTCAGTCCTTGCGACCGCCTGCGCTTCTGAAATTTGGTCTATTTCAGGAGCGCTGGCCGCGTGACTCGAATACAACGCTGTCTCGCGCAGCAAGTCGGCTGTAGTGGGCGTGATAATTAACGGTTCATTAAGGTCTTTAATGAGTGCCGCCCATATCCGAACATCAGGGGCGTAATTTACCTCCCCCTCGCTGTCCTCGCCGGCCTGAGACCCCTTTAGTCTCAGCCGCACCACGTCCACAATCATTGATTGACCGTTCAGCCCCTTCACCTCTATCTGCTTGACCACAGGTAGGTTGAGCGGCCTGATTAGTTCTGCTCGCGCACAATTGTATTCGGCCCCGCTATCTATTAGAGACGATGTCACAGGGAGCCCTGTAATATACACTTTCATGTACTCTCTTACATAAGTCTCCTCCTGAAGTCTTAATTTTTCTGCTTCCTCTTTCCCTTCTCTCCTCTGCTTCTCCTCCTGAAGCCTGAGCTTCTCAGCCTGCTTTTCCTCTAGCATTCTGAGTCTCTCTGTTTCCTCCTTTTCTTCTCTCCTCCGTTTCTCCTCCTGAAGCCTTAATTTCTCTGCTTCCTCTTTCTCTTCTTTCCTCTGCTTCTCCTCCTGAAGCCTGAGCTTCTCAGCCTGCTTTTCCTCTAGCATTCTGAGTCTCTCTGTTTCCTCCTTTTCTTCTTTCCTCAATTTCTCCTGAAACCTTAATCTCTCAGCCCGCTTCTCCTCAAGCAGCCTGCTCTCCTCTCTACTTATCCTGAGCTTCTCAGCCTGCGTCTCCCCAAGGAGCCTCAGTCTCTCTTCTTTCTCTTGTCGTCTCCTCTCTCTCTCTTCTTCGATCCTTCTCTGCCTTTCCTCCTTCTCTTCCTCTCTCCTCTCCGCACTCTCCTCAAGCAGCCTGAGTCTCTTCTCCGCTTCCTCTCTCTCTTCTCTCCTCTGCTTCTCCGTTTCCCCTTTTTCTTCTTTCCTCAGTTTCTCCGCTTCCTCTCTCGCTTCTCTTCTCTGCCTTTCTTCTTCCTCTTCTAGTCTCCTCTCTCTCTCTTCTTCGATCCTTCTCTGCCTTTCCTCCTCCTCTTCTTTTCTCTTCTCCGCTCTCTCCACTTCCTTTCTCTCGTATTTTAGTCGTTTGAGTTCGACTAGCTGCCTCTGCACTGTCGCGATAATAATGCTATCTAGGCTACCTGCGCTTACTTCCTCACTTACTTCTGGCGGGGCCTCCCGTCCAGAAACAATTATTTCAGCGCTAGCCTCTCGGAGCTGGTTCATATTCATGGGATCCAATTCCTCCTCTCCTAGTCCCATCTTTATCAGATATGCGACTAGTCTGTGATGGGGTATGTTGCGCACCATCATTCTTTTCCATGCCGACAACTTATCCATCTTCCAACAGTCCGCTCACTAATAGAAAAAGATAAGTAAGTTAGAGGAGAGTCACCGCTGGTCAGAAATCAAAGAAAACAACGTCCTAAAATTCTACCACAAATACAACAAGAACAGAACTGAGCAAAAGGAGCTACGCAAAAGCCTCGGCTATTCGCACACCAATCCTCATCCAGACCTCAACCGCAACCTCACAGATTACCACGACTACCAGTAAGGACTTACCCTCTGATACGTCGAGCGTGTTCCGTCTTTTGGTATCTTGGCTGATCCGCTGTCCTCCGTTGCCACTCCCGTCCGTCGTTGCTAGCGATGGTCGGTCGTCCGTTGGCGCTCTTGTTCCTCGTCTTTGCCTGTTGCTGTCGGTTCCTTCGAGTCCTTCGTCTTCGGAGTCCGGCACTCGATTTCTCCAGTTGCGAAGGGTTGTATTCGCCGCTGGTCCCGATCTGTTGAGATTCCTCTTTCCGTTTCCGGTTCCGCTTTTCGTCGTGACGTCTTCAGTAGAAAACCCTGTCGACTGCGCCAATGTCGCAATCGGAGGTTTCCAGTCGATTGTTTGCCGTGTGTTGATGTCGACCCTCGATTGCTTGTTCTTTTACTTGCACTTTTATTTAACGTGCCTAACTTTTCTATAGAAGATTCACGACGAACTTTGTTTAATTAATAAATGAATTTAATTAAAGAAACAAATATATATACACTAACTCTACGGGAACTTCCACGTAGTATTAAAGCGTTTAGATATTAAATCGGACTATCTCAAATGTTGCTTCGTACAGCCTAACTACAGATCGTTCTTTCGCGTCAGTCTCTGAATCTGACGGACTATACTCTGCCGCCCCGCTGGTCGTTCTTCCCGATGTTTCTCGCTCGACCGATGTTCACACGTCGCGTTCGTCAGCAGTACAAGTCCCGTGTTATCCGTTCCCTTCTGTTAAGTAGGAACTCCAGCGTGCATCAGTCAGCCCCCCTCCCCACGTCAAGCTATCGTCAATTAGTGTCAGATTGCTCCTCGATACGCGGGTCGTCGCTCGCCTGCAGCGCGGGCGATGTCTGGTTACACCATAGCCGCGAGGTGTCCTATTACACCTTGGCTGTGTGGTGTCCGATTACACCTGGGCCTCGCTGCCTTCATTGTTGCCCAAGTGGAGACTGGCTTTTCGTCCGTCATCGTCCTATCTCGACCGGCAACGACGCTTACATCATGATGATGATGACATCTCGTCGTTGTCGTCGATCTCCTCACGCGACACTCCTGTACAATATACACTACTCCAGCTCTCTTGACAGCCACTTGTACACTAAACCCAGCTTGACTCTACCCAGCTATTCGTTTCATTTCATAGTTATTCATCTAATAGGTTCTTCAATGACTTGCTTTTATTTCTAGCAATATTCAGTCTATCTTGGATGGTTAGTAATTAATTTCTTCAGAATCCTTCTAAAGCTGGATTCTTCTAGGCACAAGCCAACAACTCCAAAAATTTAATTGGCTTATGTCTATTCAGTTGGGTGACTTCCTTCTTAACAAAACTGAACGCTCATACAGTTCGAGAATCATGCTTGATTCCACCATGTCATTTTCTAACTATGTTAAGGCCACATGCAGATCAGTTCAATTTCAAAAACCGGATACACATAGAATCACATATCCTTTGCCTAGAAATGAATTGTTTTCTAGCAGACTTGACTACTGTAACTCACTTCTCATTCATATCACCAAAGGAATTCTACCCAAACTACATGTTTCAAAACTCTTTGGTCAGAGCTATAACACAGGCCCAATATTGCACTCGTTTCACTGGCTGACAAAGAATTGATTTCAAAATCTGCCTCACAGGTTTCAAAGTATTACATTTTAATCAGCCAACCTATCTCTGTTCCAATCCCTCATACCAACAAATATTGTGCTTGATCAACGAACACAGACCGTTTGCCGTATCCCATATCCAAATAGCATTGGACTCTCAGGCTTTCTCAGTAGCTCGTGCAAGGCTTTGGAATTCACTGCCCAGTTCAGTTTGTTCTGTCAATTCAGGTCTACACTAGAGCCTAACTTGTCTCTTTCAACTTCTTTATCCACAGTAGCCTCTATGTAGCCTCTATGTAGCTGCGTTTAGTGATTCTCAGTAGTTCAATGCCCAAAGAAAATACCCATGTGGTCCGTATCACCTGGATGGTGCAGACAGCTACTTCTGGCCACACCGTTGATTTCTGACTGAAGAGGGCCAATATTTCAAAAGATCATTCAGGACTATTAGCACAAACTCATCGTCCATGTCAGAATCAACTTTCAAATGAACCGACCTTGTTAGTCCGCCTCCTATCTGACATATATGGAGCCATTGACAGATCGCTGGTCACTCTCCTTGCTCTGTTTGATGTGAGTGCCGCGTTCCACACTGTCGATCACGACATCCTTTTGCAGTGCCTATCCATTTCTTTTGGCTTCTCTGGCAATATTCTTGATTGGCTTACCTCATTTCTGCAAGACCGCTCCTTCGTGGTGGCCCACGGATCCACTAGGTCTCCTTGGGTCCCTGCTACATTTGGCCTGCCTCAGGGCCCCCTTCTTTATATAATCTACATTGCCAACTTGGGGTCCTTGCTGGCGGCTGGGTCAGTCCTTAGCCAGTCCTACGCTGATGACCTGCGAGCCTATGTACACTGCCCGGCTGTCTGTGCTGTTGCAGCGGTGGAAACCGTGACCCATGCCATGGAGTCCCTGCAAGCCTGGATGTACTCAAACCTTAGCCCCACAGCTTAACCCCGCCAAGACACAGTTTATATGGCTTGGCACTCCCCAGCAGCTCTCTAAAATAGATGTGCCTTCTCTTGCCTTACAATTCCCACATCTTTCTTTCTCGACCTGGTCTGGGACTTGGGAGTCATCCTGGACCATGAACTTGCATACATGCAGCACATGAATCTTCTCTCCCACAACTGCTTTTACCAGCTACAGCAGCTCAAGGTGATCTCCCGTTCTTTGTCCTCTGATGCAACTTCCACGCTTGTCCATGCATTTGTTGTTTCTCGGTTGTACTACAGTGCCATATACTGTATACCATATACAGATTACCCCCGGGGGTAGCCTGAACGCGATTTCAAGTTACCCCTGCGCTGTTCACATTACCCCCCGGGGGTAATCTGAAATCGATTTCAGATTACCCCCCGGTAATTTGAACGCGATTTCAGATTACCCCCCGGTAATCTGAACGCGATTTCAGATTACCCCCCGGTAATCTGAACGCGATTTCAAGTTACCCCCGCCATGTTCACGTAACATAAAATGCTAACTATACCACCGAGACTGTTTCAAACGACTTAGAATATTAACGTTTCCCACGGCTGATGCACTGATTGCAAGCATTGGCCAGTAAACCCAGCCAGCCAGACAACTACAGTACTATTTATGCGTGTCTGCTGCTCCATTTCATGAGTTTTATATAGTTGAGGCACAGAGAGAGAGAGAGAGAGAGAGAGAGAGAGAGACAGACAGACAGACAGACAGACAGACAGACAGACAGACAGACAGACAGACAGACAGACAGACAGACAGACAGACAGACAGACAGACAGACAGAGACAGAGAGACAGAGACAGAGAGACAGAGAGACAGAGAGACAGAGAGAGAGAGAGAACTTATCGTACATCCTGCTATATGGGGACAATGAGAGTTCAGCGATAAATATTGGCAATTATTATTAGTATTATATAAGATAATCGAAAATGAGCCCCACTAATTTGAGGGGGTAATCTGAAATCGTAGGGGGTAACTTGAAATCGATTTCAGATTACCCCCGGGGGTAACTTGAAATCGATTTCAGATTACCCCCCGGTAAACTGAACGCGATTTCAAGTTACCGGGGGGTAATGTGAAATGGGGGTAATCTGAAATCGCTACACCGGCCTGCTGGATTGAGCCCTGAATAAAATCCTGAGTTCTGCTGCCCACCTTGTAGGCCGCATCCTCAAGTTTGGCAGAGTGTCTGCGCTAAAGAGGGATGTCCTCCACTGGCTCCCCTACCCGCAATGCATCCTTACTGAATTTCTGCCCTGGTCTGGCGGTGCTTTGAAGGCTTGGCCCGTCCATACCTGTGAGAGCTCTGCTGTCCCACTTCATGTTCGCAGCATCGTTGCTCTCTCTGTTCAGCTGTGCAAGCTGAACTTATTGTTCCCCGCACGTGGACAGCCATATGGCAGCGCTGTGCCTTCCCTGTGGCTTCCCTCACGACCTGGAATGGGCTCCCTACCAAGCTCCGTCAAATACCGATTGGTCAGTTCACCCTGTTTCTTACTGTCCTCAAAACTGCATTGTTCGACCATGGTTGGGAGTGCTCCTGAGTACGCAATCTGGAAGGGGCGCTATATAAAACTGCTTTAGTAGTAATAATAATAATAATAATAATTCAATAATAATAATAATAATAACAATAATTCAAATGCCTGCTAAAAGTTAGAAATAATAACTTCACTGTGCAACAAACTCTGCATAGCTAACAGTTTCACAAAAGTTATTTTGTTTCTGAACTCAAAATTGCAGCTTATTCATGTATAGCCTGATAGTGTTTAATCTGCCCCTATCCCATTTTGTAAAGGTGATTATTAATGCATTATCTTGTTATCTTGTGTTCTTATAGGTGGCCGGCATGGTGTATCCTACATGACTTCACTGGCAGCCTGTCACTAAATTTGTGAATTTGTGGAGCTGTGTAAATTTACTTCAACGAATGTGGCAAATAAATAACTTACTTGCTTACTTACTTACTTAAAGGGTCAACAGAGAAAACATAGAAAACTGACTGGATCTGATCCAAGTGAGGGAAGATCTGTCTTTCTGTCAAGACCAGTTTGAACTTCTTCAATGATGTTAAGGCCTTCTGTGATTGTACCAAGCAATGCTCTCTGCGCATGACCAAGACCATGACGCTGAGCATTCATGCCCTAAGAAAAGAGTTACAAGAGAACATGCAATGTAATCCAACCAATTCTCTTAATAATATGTATACTTTCTAACACTAATGCAATTAATTAACACAAAAGCAATTACTAATACATTTGTCAAAATATGTCAAAGTAGCCACAGTGACTCACATACTAGCATCATAAAAACAAACATGCATGATTGTCACAGAGTTTTAGAATGCTAGCTGGAGATACGACTTACACATCAAGATATCAGCATATAACCCCTGTACTTAAATCACTGCACAGACTTCCTATTCACAAAGAATATAGGAATATGGGCCTATATGGACTCCATGGGGCCTACATGGGTTACATGTTGGCAGGAATGCTTGCAAAGAACCTTTTTGAAGATTCATAGCTGCCTGGGAACTATATATTTCAGTGTCATTAGTGCCTGACCATAACCAGTGTTACCACTGTAGTCTAAAGCACAGGGGAGGTACTTAAAAGTTGAACTGTTCAAATACATACATACATAGATAAGCTTATATAATTAATTGGCAGCTTCTGTAATCTAATGTAGTCAACAACAAAAAAGTCAGTCCACTGAAACTGAAACTGAAACTAAGTCAGTTGAAGAAGTTATCCTTAAGTGAGACTGAAGTAACTACATCAGAGACAGAACAGAACGAAGAGATGTGACTTGAGAGCTCCACAACCAAAAGAGCTTCTTCAAGTCATTCATTCTCTGTGTGCGTCTGTTTGAAGTAGTCAACACTAGGATGATTGCTCATACGATGATCGCTCATGGGACGATCGCTCATAGGATGATTGCTCATATTGTATTGTATTGTATTCGGATATTTATAAAGCGCTTCTAGCAGGAGGGCCATTCAGAAGCGCTCCCAGTGCGAGAGACCCCGAGAGAAAAAGCAAGTTAAGAAAGGTAAAAGAGGAAGAGACGTTACCTGAGAGAATAGAAGAACGAATGAATGGACCATTGCTCATAGGGACCATTGCTCATAGAGACAATTGCTCATATTAAGATCGCTCATAGGACAATTGCTAATAGGATGATCACTCATAGGACAATTGCTCATATGCTGTGTTATTAAATATATGCACACCAAAGCAATTAACTTCCAATTAGCTAGCATTTATAAAAGTAACCAACTAATCAACTACTCCAATTGACTGAATATAACTTTACAAATCTTTCTGAGATGTCCCTACTTTGATGTGCATATACTTCATAAATATTTGTAAAGTTATATTAAGTCAATTGGAGCAGTTGATTAGTTGATTACTTTTATGATTGCTAGATACTCCATCCTGAAAGACCGTGTCATGAGGGTAGTGGCAACATACGAGAAAACTGATATTCTGACGAATCTATGCGCCTCGGCTTGCTCATCGTTAGCGAACAATCTTCGAGTCTACATCTTCAAGGTCTACCGTATATACTCGCGTACAAGTCGATTCACGTATAAGTCGCAGTGTACTTTTTGGGGAAAAATAGTGTCCGAAATCGACGAGTCGCGTATAAGTCGAACCCATAAAAGCAAAGGT
This sequence comes from Allolobophora icterica, assembly GCA_963556255.1. Lineage (NCBI taxonomy): Eukaryota > Metazoa > Annelida > Clitellata > Crassiclitellata > Lumbricidae > Allolobophora > Allolobophora icterica. The sequence continues at coordinate 25,113,119 of OY744606.1, forward strand.
AAAAGTGTAGTTTAGCGTATTCAATTCCGTTGAAAATAAATGACGCATTTAATAATCGATATGTTACCCACATGTTCATTCGTCATCCCGCTTCTTATTTCACATTCAACATTTTCGTCCTTCATCTGACTTCTATTAATATGGATGAAGGCAAAATATTATAGCGCTATTACAATTATTAACAAACTAAACCGCCAGTACCATTTGCGGTTTCGAACATCAAAAAGTATCCTGTTAATTTAAAGTCATCCCCGTAAATGTAAGTTTCGCCGTCATCGTCATCGATTTCCGAGTCCTCTGGCGTCATTTTGCAAACCGTCTATGTAGGTACATAACTACATATAATATATTTATATAATGCCTAACCTTTAAAACAGCTGCTGTACCATATCTAATGGCAAATAATTTCGGAAGAGCTTCGCCCATTCACAAGGTCAAGCAGGTTTCGTCATTGTAGTCAAGCCGATACCTTCATCAGCTGATCTAACTGGACCAGTCAGATACGCGCGGATCATGTCCTAATACTGGTATTCCTCTTTTCTAATGACCTGACCTCGCGTTCCACATGCATTACAACCAATCCTTTATTCATTCTTCGTAAAACCAACCTTTGGAATGAGCCTTTACAATAAACTTTGATAAAGCCTCTTAAAAACCTCGTTTTGGGGCGTCTTTTACTATTGCTTATATATAAACATTGGCATCAGTTTCATCCCATCTGCTAGACAACAAATTATCACATGAAATGCATTCGTTATGGCCATCGATGGTTATGGCCAATAGTTTTGACCTGAATGGTCTTATATCGTTTACAATACAATTCCCAAGCAGGTGAAATTTGGTTTTATCAATTTTTTTACCATACACGAATTTAAGGTCGTATATGAAATGTGCTATAAAATCAAATGATGCACAAAATGGAACCTGGACTCGGTCAAAATTATAATAAACAAGAACTGGCGTTGACGTTGTTAGCCCGCATCATTTAAATCTAATAGAAAATTATTTTATTCTACCAGATATTTTGTCAGTATTGTGCTAAAAATTTATTCTTTATAGTATCATTTGTTTATAACATTATATTATTTCCTTCACGGTCATGCTCATTGTTGCGTCATGCGATATCGGACGGGGTCTGTTGTTGACCTCCGTTGCATGTTCATGCGATCTCCGATGGATAAATCTTGCGATCTTGGCTTGCCCCGCTTATAAGTCGACCCCCAACAGGCCCGGCTCAAGACATTTGGCGGCCCTAGGCAAACCGTCCGAAGGATGGTCACCAAAAAATTTCTGAATTTCGACATGGTAATTTTATCCATCTTATGACCGTTTTTTTTAAATTCGTCTCAGACAAATGTGATGACCTTTTTTGTAGAAATTCACGCTTACACCTGCGATTTATTACACCAACACTATAATACTTCCATCTACCGAATAATAATTTAAAAATAATCCAACGTTTTTTCATTTATGAATTTCCAGAAATTATTTTTTGATGTTTATTTTGGAAAAATCGAAAATTGGCGGCCCCTAAAAATCGGCAGCCCTAGGCGGCTGTCTAGTTTGCCTAACGGACGAACCGGGCCTGCCCCCCAACTTTGGATTTTCAAAATTGTCCAAAAAACTCGACTTGTACGCGAGTATATACGGTACGTTCTGTTTAAAGCAGTAATAAATTTGTCTTTTTAAAACAAAGGATCCATGAAACAAACCTTGACTTCTGCATTTTATTTTACTGATCGTGGTGTATGAGCGATAATCCTAGGAGCGATCGTCCTATGAGCAATCATCCTATGAGTGATATTCCATATACCAAAGTAGTCAACTATGCAGTGCTTCTAACAGGTTCTTAAAAACTCTAAATAAACAGTTGATGTGCAAGTTCATTCAAAGGGTTCAACTGTTAAAGTCATACCCCAATAAATAGTAAATAAATGAATCAAATCATTTGCTTTAAGAGAAATGATATTCAAATGAACTGAAGTAAGGAGTAAATCAGAAGCTAACTGACTGTGGAAATCCTGTGACCAGCATGAGCCAGATGAGATTTCTGAGCAAACTGTGTCGTCTGTAGAGAGCCCGAAGAGATTTGTGCTGATTCCGCTGTATCTCCAGCTCTCAGAATGCCTGGCAGAGCTACCAGACCAGTGTTTGCATGGCCAACTTTGGTATTCTGCTGCTGAACAATCATTGCCCTAAGAAATAATAATTCAAAAACAGCTAAAAGTCAACAAAATACTAAGTATATGCCTTAATTACAATGACAGATGAAAAATATTTCTGATTTTACATCTGTCATCTATCATCATGACAGATGATAAATGACCAGAGTCTCCCAGGGTTTGTTTCAGTACCAGTTTTCTTGTAATAGCAAGTCATGAATATTGAATGACAATGAAGAACTAAGGACACATAGAGCAATGACTGACTCCAGCAAAGATGTCAGCAAAGATGTCTTGATCGGCTCCAAGCAGTAAACTGTATTTTTAATTTAACCTGCCATTGGTAACAACTGAGAAGTGAAACTCATGTATGATCCAACATATGTTTCATTGTACACTAATGACCAAATCAAGAAAATCCCTGACTCTTCCATACACCTTGATAAACTCTTCATCTCTTACCTTCACCTCTGACTCCCCTGTCCGCAATCTTGGTGTTACTTTTGGTCCACACCTCTCCTTCTCAAACCACATCTCCAGCCTCTCGCGCTCCTGCTTCATGCACATTCGTGATCTCCATCACATCCGGCTCGACCTTAAAACTGCTTCCACCATTGCTACCTCCACTGTTCATTCAAAGCTTGATTATTGCAATTTCCTCTTCCTCAACCTTGAATCCACTCAAATCAAGCGTCTACAGCTTATCCAAAACTCACTAGTCCGAGCTGTCACTAGAACGCCCAAACATCATCATATCACTCTCATCCTCAAATTACTGCATTGGCTAAATTCCCAGAGCGAATCCACTTCAAAGTCCTATCACTAACCTACAACTCCCTACAATATTCCCAGCCCAAGCATCTCCGTGATCTCTTCACCATCAAGGAAACCCGCTCCACCCGAATATCCTCCTATCTCAGTCTTTTTTGACCCCCAGTCACTACTCATCTTAAGTTCTCCAACTGAATCATATCTAACACAGCACCACGCCTCGGGAACGATCTCCCCCCTGAGTTCCAAGGATTCTCGATTCCTCCATCATCATCCTCATGCTCCTCTATCTATCACCCCCAGGCTTTCCACTCAAAACTGAAGTCTCACCTTTTCAAGAACTCCTACCTAGACTCATCTGATCCTCTGCATTCCAATTCTTCTCACCCTGAATGACACCTGCCTTAACAGCTGCTCTGCCCCCTCTCTTGGCCTGCCCACATGTTAACCAGACTCGGACTTCCTTTGAACTACTCTTTGGAAACCCCCCTCTGATTGGACGCTTTAGAAGTTTGGAGATTACGATTACGAACGTAACTGTAATAAAAAAAAATTGTATAGCATCTCTTCAAGACAAACTCTTCAGAGGTGCAGCCAACTTTTAGTTTGTAACTGAAATTCATGTTGTTTAAAACTCATTACTCTCGCTGCTGCTGTGTCTTCTGGATTAACCTTTGACTTCCACAATCTTTACTTTCCAGAAACCATCAGTTGATACCTTGGGGGCATGGGGGCTGCAGTGCAGCAATATAAGTTCTCAGATTATATTAGAGATCAAGAAAGAGGCATTTAGTCTAAGAGCAAGTAAAAGAACAAAATACAACACCTACTTGGCAGGTGTCACACTATCTTCAAACATTGTTGATTCTTCATTGCCATCGATTCCAAAATGATCTTTGGCTGCTTTCTAGATAAGCAAATAAGTCAATGTGTTCAAAGAAATGGATTTTTTACAAACATTTGCAGCAATGCATGTACTGGCCTAAGCCTGCAACACATGGCTCATTTACTCACTAAGTGATTCTCCATACTCAGCTTCATTCCTGTGTCGGTGCTGTGCCTGTACCTTGAAGTTGCACATTGCCTGTACCTTTGGTAGTAGCACTGTCTACCCCGTAGAATATCTATCCTACCTCCCAGCTTTTTAACATATCATCAAACGCAAATGAAATATTACTGAACCAATTCTGCTTTAACAGATTAAGGATGAGCTGCATTGGTTTCCCAGTCACTTATAGCACATGCCCATTGTTAAGTCACTTTTAGCCTATAGATGCCCATTGTTAGTTAAGTCACTTTTAGACATGCCCATTGTTAGTTAAGTCACTTTTAGACATGCCCATTGTTTGTTAAGTCACTTTTAGACATGCCCATTGTTAGTTAAGTCACTTTTAGACATGCCCATTGTTAGTTAAGTCACTTTTAGACATGCCCATTGTTAGTTAAGTCACTTTTAGACATGCCCATTGTTAGTTAAGTCACTTTTAGACATGCCCATTGTTAAAGTGTTCAAAAATCTGTTCTGGTGACTATCATCATGATCCCTTTGCTGCCTTAATTCAAATATGCTAAAATACGAAAAGGAAATTCACAGAACCTTTTTGAGAATGATGTCAATATACCCTGAGACAAGCTGAGCGATCTGCTCTCCTTCATCTGTTTTTCCTATGTAGTTGCTCCGCCCATAATCACCAAAATCCTACAAAATCAATACAGTTAATGGCCTATCATTTGTTTATGCATTTATTTATTTTACTCCACCACTCCCAGAAACAAATTCATGGACTACTTTCAATTAACAACTCTCGCAGAGGTTCAAAACTTAACTCTTCCTCACTTCACAAAACTGTCACTTTGACACAATTCCTACATATCTGTTGTTGAGTTGCTGAAGCTGCATGTAACCTTTTGGCATTTTTCATTCTACTGTGAACCACCTACTGCATTGAGCAAGCAACCAGAGCACAGGAGAGCTGTTTTGGTTGTGTGATAGCATCTATTTGCAGATTGCAGTTCCAAAATCAAGGGTGTTTGTCTGCAAAGAGTGACCAAGTTGTTCAGAAACCGGGCATTTGTCGATCCTATGAATATAATATGAATGCCAGATTAGAAACAGGTCTATGGTTTCTGTACTCGCATGGATCCAACGAAGGCATTTTAAGAATAGAAGTGATGACTGCATTGCACTCTTTTACAGGTAGTACTGACTCCAAGGAAGGGAGGCGATGATGCACATAGTCACCAAATATGGCAATACAGTGTCAATGCTTCTTTCAGCAGACACATTGGGATCAGGTCACAGGAAAATTATTTAGTTGGTGACTTCGTGATGATCCAAAACACATTGCCTGCAATGCAAGTCTGAAAATTTTCCTCAGTGATGGGGAGCATTGTAGTTCTGACCTCAGGTGCCATTACCATTGCTGTTACATTGTTATCCTTTTGACTCATATTACACTTAAAACAGAGTTAAAATTAAACGACAATATAGATTTCTTGGAAAAATTTGTAACTTACAAGGTGAAATGCATTTGGTGTTGCGCACCATTTCTTAACTGATGTGAGTGGCCAAGATTCAATGATCTAAAACAGTAAGTATACAAATAATGCCAAAACAAATTTCATCAGAGGATATTTAGTTCTACCAAACACCATGATTTCAGCAGTGATGTTAACAAGGTGTAGACCTAAACTGCCAGGAACTCGGAGGTCTTAGTCTTAGTTATTACTTTCAGTAAAACTATAGTAACTTTAATAATGACAATACTAAACAATAGCTTTCCAAAGACTTAAGTAAGTAAGTAAGTATTTTCTTTATTGAGAAGCACTAGCAAATGCACTAGCAAACATATTACAGTCAAATAATCAAACAGTATAACCAATTATATAAAAAGAGAAGTTACTGTACATTAAGTGATACAAAAGGAGGATAGGAGATGAGAGGAGTATGGTAGCCAAATCTCGGAGAGCATAGTTAGTTGAATAGCATCCTAGCGAGGAAGCATTTCTGAGACAAGTTGTCATACCTTGGAAGCTCACGGTTGTGGTACCATGGGAGCATAGCGTAGCGAGTGTGCTTAATTGGTGGCAGCATTGTATGTAATACATGGCAAGTATTGAGCAAAATACTAGCAAAGAGACTAGTGTCAGCATTATTACAAAGTGCCTCAAATGAGGGGGATGATGAAGGTAAGTACCACTGATGCACCAGCCTCCGTATTACTCCCTCCAAGACCTCCCGCTCTTGCCCACTCGCAAAGCCCCACGAAACAGAAGAGCAGTAAAGCATCTTGCCAACTGTAGTGGCGCGTACCACATCACATAAACAATCCCCCATGCGACCTCAAAACCCGAAGAGCGTAGGACTGCCTTGCCTTGATGATCAGGTGCATTCCTACCTAGAGTCTAGAGAACCCAAAGTTCTCATTAAGGTTGACACCCAGTATATTAAGAGTGTACAGTACACCCTAGCGATACAATCTAGAAGAGGAGGTTGGGGCATACCAATGGTTCCCCGACGGCAAGTGAATATTATTTCACTGGACTTGCTTGTATTAAGGCTTAGGTTGCAACTGTGTGCCCAGGCAGTAACGTGTTCGAGTTCCTTCTCGGTGGTAGTGATACATGATGCGGGGACTGCAAGGTAACAGTCATCGGCATATTTAAAAATGTGCTTGCTTTTGTTGTCGAGTCAATGGGGCCAAAACCGGATCCCTGAATGATGCTTGAATTGATTTGTGCAAGGAGAGATATTTCTCCCTGGAACTTGGTGCAGTGACTTCGATTATGGAGGAGGATCAAGATCCAATTAAAGATATGATCAGGGATTGGGAAGGAGGCAAGCTGCTCAGCCAGATATGAATGTCTGACCAAGTCAAATGCTTTGGAAAAATGTAAGGAAACCAAGCGAACATGGGTTCATTACCTAGGGTATCAAGGATGTGGCTAGATATAGCAGTTGTTGAGCCCATAGGCCTACAGGCATATTGATCATCAAACTTGAAATTAGTGTCTGGGTTCAACCTGGTTTGGGTTCAGGATTCAATCCGATCTCTCCTTCCACTAATATAATAGATATAATGAAGGCATCAGTTTGCAATGCCAACGACTGCACTCTTTCCCTTCTCATTCTAGCGTTGACCTTGCTGGCACTGTTGTTCCAATATCAAAGACTGTCAAAACATTTGGGGTCACTTTGGACAGTAATATCACATTCCAAGGTAAAGAACCTTTGCAAATCCTGTTTCTATCGTATCAGAGCAATACATCAAATAAGGTCTGCTTTTAATAAAGACATGTCACAGACCATAGTCTGTTCTCTTGTCTGCTCTTGCCTCGATTATGCCAACTCTGTGTTTGCAGGCATGTCAGATCTTAAAGCAACAGGCTTCAACGCATCCAAAATTCTCTGGCTCGCATGGTTTTGCGTGCATCTTCTCATTCAAACTCATTAACTCTGCTCCATCAGCTGCAATAGGTTCCTGCAGAATTCAGAATTAGATTTAAACTGGCCTGCTTGACCTATAAAACCCTCACAATGTGCATTCCTACCTACCTTCAACCACTACTCTCTCCTTACATCCCATTATGCAGTCTGCGGTCTTTGGTTATGGGTCATGTGGTTGAGCCTAGATGTAGCACTGCTATGGGCTCTCGTCCATTTCCTGTTGCAGCTCCCAAGGAATTAAACCAAATACCAATGTTTAACCGTTGCTCGACCTCTGCTTCTTCTTTCAAGAAATGCCTCAAAACTCAATACTAGGCCTACTCACTGGCTTCAAACATTTGGATATCTAATTGCTCTTCATCTGGCGACTGACTAACCGCACCTCAGATTCACATTTCTGTGTGACTTTGCACGCGTTAAAAATGTTTATCTATATAAATAAAGAGAAGACTCTGTCTGTCTGTCACAGCGATGTTTGACCGCGATGCATTTCTACAGCTTTGGACCTTTTCACTCAAAACCTTCACTACTGTCTCGGGGAGGGCATTACACACCCAGTGGTCGGCTTCGCGTCCCCCGTTTTCACCGCTTCCATGGTGTCCCGGGCCAAAACCTCTCCCAAACCCCCACTTTTTACCTGGTCCAAACAAATTCGAGTCGACCTATTTTCATTCGCCAGATGGCGCCGCCCGAGAAGATTCTGTGTGTTTGACCGCCAATTCTCTGTCACCGGCACGCATTTCTAAAGATTCGCCAGATGGCGCAGCCGTAGGGATTTCACTTCACATTAACTTTTGTTGCTTATTCGCTACAGGGATTGAAACTTATACCTAAATTTGTTGCTTATTCGCTACAGGGATTGAAACTTATAACCCCGGGCAACACCGGGTAAACCAGCTAGTAATAAATAAATAAACAAACAATCCGTTGACAGCTTAGGCAGAAATTTTCGAACATAACATATAAATTCATAAAAACTCTACAGTTTCTCTCAGCATTAGGTTTGGATTTCTGTATCAATTACTAAATCAATGACTCAGTACGATGAGGACTTCATCTGTTGGAGGAGATTCAACCAGGACACAACACAGTTTGATACATTTTTCCATCACCAGCAATCATCATGCCTTTCAAAATTTTTGCCAAGAAGTCAGAATTCACATTTAAATGGCCTACTGGCAATAGAAATGTAGTACTATTTTCAGTCAGATAACATGAATAACTGTTATCTTATAACATTCGACCTTCAATTGATAGATGCACAAAATGAATGTGGGAACTCTTCTAAAGGAAAGTGGAACTTGCCATATACGTGGGGCAACATTCAAATGCATGCATTGGACAGCACTATTCATGGGCCCGCTACCTGCCGGGGGTCTAGCCAGCCATCAGCAGAAATACTAACACCCAGTTACCTTTCTCTGCTGTAGCTGACCCTGCAAAATCAAGGATCAATTCTATTGCAGCAAGAAGATTTGGGTATTCAATCACATCTTGGACATCCAACATCAAATCTGTTGCACCGGCAGCTCTTTTGGGTGAACTCACAGAGAACATCATGGGTGAACCAGGTAAGACTAGAAATAATTGAATCTCTTAGCATTTGAAGGATGCATTCTGGCCAAACCAAAATGAAAAGAAAGTCAAACGCAACCTAACACAGACTACTATCTCTAGAAATAACAAATGGCTGTTCCAAAGTGCTTGCAGACAATATGGATGAAGGTCATAAAACCAACGCCGCCCCTTCGTGCATGTTTGATGAAATATGACTCAACACAGCTCACTTGGCATCAGCATTTGACAGCAATGAGAAACATTGGCAATCACTCAACGACATCTTAAAGACTTCTACTGGAGTTGAGTTTATTCCCCCAAAAAATGCGTCATTTGTTCCATTTGTATTCACTAGACAGTGCCAAAAATAATCTTACATACATTCAGTAGGTGGTAGTACATGTCCACTATTACGAATAAGCAGCAGGAAATATTACTAGGACACTGAACTGACTATGAACGGCCAACACGTGGAGGACATGTATACATGTCCATCGCGCCTGGACTTACCACATTTTGGACGTGTTAATACATCCCTCGCGGTCAACGTGTTAAGTGAAACTTCAAGATATTACTATTATAATTATTTTTATTATTACAAAAAACTTTAGACTGCATGTAAGGTCACATAGAAATGTGAACTTTAGGCACAGTCGCCAGGTGAAGAGCAGTTAAGAGTAGCATTATGAGACCATTATGAGATCCAGATGAGACTCTTCTGATGGCGTGATACTGACTGGAATTGAAATGAGAACATTATGAGACAGCACGACCGTGGAAAGCCAGATGAATGTGGTGGCCCAAGATGTTCAGCTGATTCCCCAGGTTACCAGCAGTGACTGGATTTCAACTTAAATGCACTAAATGTGAGATTGTCTTCCAGAATGACACAATAGTCAGTAATTAATTCCATGTTGTGTGCTTCAAACACACACACCGTTAGAAGAGGCAACACTGTTGGGCACACCACTGATGCTTGGGCCAGCAGTCAACAAGATGGTGAATGAGTGGATGTATTAAGTAGATGTAACTGAGTCTAGCAATGGCTAGACTCTCCTTGCTTCACATACATGATACCCTAATGTTGTTGTGAAACAGAAAGAAGATGCCAAAGCTCCTCTACACAATGCATACAGCTACTTGCGTCACCTGGCCTAGTCTAACTAGAAGTGACTTGCTGTAACAGATGAATTGTCATCTAGCTTGAATATAGAACTGTGATACATGAGAACTGGCTGCAGGTGTTCCTTCCTTTGAAAAGGATGGTGGCATGGGATTTGCTGTGCTTCTACACTGGCACTCTCTCCCTACTTGGTCACTGCTGCAGGCACAAGCAAACTCACACATACTGTCAATAGAATCAACTGATACCCTTGAACACAAGCTAGTGAACAGTGCTCTAAATGCATCCCAGGATGCAGAACTACGATGGGAATCAACAGTTCACCGTCAAAGAGAATTGGATAGCCGCTGGACAAGTAGGTGAAGACACGCCTGCACCAGTCAGTTAACAATGCACTAGACCGCATTGTTTCTTGGCCTCTAGGACATGCTGAAGACTGAATGCTAGATACTCTATATACTCTGCATTGTGACTCTTCTGATGACGTGATACTGACTGGAATTGAAAAGTGATTTAGAATCACATTAGGCAAGCCACATATGTGTCACTGCGGTCTGGTCTGCAGAATAAGGGCTTGCAGATAACAATGATAACAACATGCTGAACAATATCATATGGAAAGCACTTGACAGTAATATAGTATATAAATAAATATATAAATATATAACAATAATAAATATATATAATATACAACAATAATATATATATATAAATATATAACTACAACAACAGTATATAAAACAATGACAACAATAATATATTATATATATATATACTGTTGAGGTGTCAAAAGAACAACCCGGAAGAGTGATTCATGGTTGTCCCTTTCCCATTGATTATGTTACATATGGCTTGTTTGATTTACAAGCTTATAGTCAATATTTTTATCTTAATTAAACAGCGAAAACAAATAAGAAAATAACACATTATGCAAAAATTTTGTAACATGGTCTTCAGTCAGTGAACATGTAAACAGAATATAATAACAATAATAATAATAATAATAATAATAATAATAATAATATTCTTTATTATTTCAAACTCACAGATGCAGTAAGATTACCTTGAAGCATGAAAGTACAATCAAATCTTACCTAAACACATGGTTTGGCAGCCATACAAGGCGCCGCCCTAGAGGGGGGTTACGGGAATCGATCCGCGAACCTAATCTCTCCTGGCCATGAGTGTTACCATTACTCATCCCCCCTAATGTTTAGGTTAAATTTTAATTGAATTAGTCGGTATATTTGTTAGAAAATCAGGAAGGGTGTTCCATACTAGTGGGCCTGAGCATTTAATTGAGAAAAGCTTAACGTTTTGGGCAAGCCTTGTCAGTTCGATACTTTATGCAAGATATTGTGTTATAGCTATGGACAACCTAACCTTTATGAAATAACCATCAAATGCTATTGGCAACATTTTACTATGATGATGAAACATAAATAGGCCAATTTGACAGTTCGTTATATCAGTCAGTTTTAGTGAGTTGAGTAATTTAAAAACTGGTTTAGAACTGGAGACCAGTGTAACATACAACAGATATAAACACGTTTGTAGAATAATTAATCTGTTTAACCAGGATTTATAATTTTACCCCCAGCAAATGTTACAATATGACAGATATAGAAAATATAGACTATTATACAAATATTGCAAGTGTGACTGGGTAATTGATGCCTAATGCGAGATGATATACCGATATTTTTTAAAAGTTTCTTTGCAATACAAGTTACATGTTGATCAATACACACACCGAGAAATTTACACGATGTCGCCTATGTAATTTCCTTACTATCTATGGTTATTCTCAAAGCTTATTCTGGGGTTATTCATGATGCAATTGAAATAACATGAACTTTGTCTTATCTAAGTTCAATGATAACTTGTTAGCTTTGAAACATTCTCATATTATTTCTAATTCATTTGTTACTTTTACTCTGAGAGACTCAACAGTCTTATCAGTAATAAAAATGTTAGGGTCATCAGCAAATATTGACTGACTGGCCTGGGAGAGCAATGTGATTAATGTATATTAAATTGGTCCTAACATGGAACCCTGAGGAACACCACAACGAACGGTTTTGAGATCAGACTGCTGGTTTTAAAATGCACATATTGTGTTCGACTGCTTAAGTTGTGGGAGAACTATTTAAGAAGCACACCTCTGATGCCATATTGTTCCAGCTTGTTTAACTAAATTTTGTGGTTTAGAGTATCAAAAGCCTTAGATAGGTTGAAAATATTCCCATGGAAAATTCATTTCGGTCTTCAACTCTGATATTTTGTACTGCATTTCAAGCACAGCTCATGTGCTACCTAGACAAAATGGCCTTCTCCCACTTTCTAGTCGGGTTTCCGTAAGGACCACTCCACAGAGACCTTGCTAGTCCGCCTCCTATCTGACATATATGGAGCCATTGACAGATACAGGTCACTCTCCTTGCTCTGTTTGATGTGAGCACCGCGTTCCACACTGTCGATCACGACATCCTCTTGCAGCGCCTATCCATTTCCTTTGGCTTCTCTGGTAATGTTCTTGATTGGCTTACCTCATTTCTAAAAGACCGCTCCTTTATGGTGGCCCACGAATCCACTAGGTCTCCCTGGGTCCCTGCTCCATTTGGCCTGCCTCGGGGATCTGTTCTTGGCCCCTTCTTTATATAATCTACACTGCCAACCTGGGGTCCTTGCTGGTGGCTGGGTCAGTTCTTAGCCAGTCCTACGCTGATGACCTGCAAGCCTATGTACACCGCCCGGCTGTCTGCGCTGTTGCAGCGGTGGAAACCATGACCATGCCATGGAGTCCCTGCAGACCTGGATGTCCTCAAACCGCCTGCGGCTTAACCCCGCCAAGACACAGTTTATATGGCTTGGCACTCCCCAGCAGCTCTCTAAAATAGATCTGTCTTCTCTTGCCACACCTTTCTTTCTCGACCTGGTCTGGGACTTGGGAGTCATCCTGGACCAGGAACTTGCATACATGCGGCAAATAAATCTTCTCTCCCGCAGCTGCTATTACCAGCTCTGGGAACTCAAGGCGATCTTACGTTCTTTGTCTCCCGGTACAGCTTCCACGCTTGTCCATGCATTTGCTGTTTCGTGATTGGACTACTGCAGCGTCATATATGACAAACTTCCGGCCTCTCGGATTGAGACATTGAATAGAGGAAAATCGTAAGTTCCAGGATGAATGGACATTTCGATATTTGATGGATTCTGTTAATAACAAATTAGTATGTTTAATCTGCCGCGAATCGATAAGTTTAATGAGAGAGTTCAACTGCTGGCGGCATTATGAAACAAAACATGCTGCTGCCTGTGACGAGTTGAAGGGAAATTTGAGAACAAAGAAAATCGAACAGTTAAAGAAGACTGTCGGCGGAACAAAGTTTTTTTCACAAAGAAATCGCGGGAAGCGCAATCTTTCACACGTGCCAGCTGCAAAGTGGCACAGATAATTGTAAAATCATCACGGCCTTTCACAGACGGTGATTTTGTACGAGAATGTTTCCAAAGCATCTGCACAGAAATATGTCCAGAAAATGCTAATATCTTCAGTAAAGTGCCTTTATCGAGAATGACAATTCAACGCCGAGTCGAGGACCTTGCAACAGACCTTACAGAACAGCTGCATGACAGACTGGCTACCTGCAAATATTTTTCAGTAGCTTTGGATGAGAGAACAGATAATGTCGACACTGCACAGCTCTTAGTTTTTGTACGTGCAGTGAATGATACCTTTGAAGTTACTGAGGAATTGGCGGGGTTAGCATCATTGCATGGACGTACATACCACTGGCCTGGATATATTCACAGGTATGAAGTCAGTTCTTGGTGGTCAAAGCTGTGTAGTGTCACAACAGATGGAGCTCCTGCTATGGTAGGACAAGGAACAGGATTAGCTGCTCAAGTGAAGTTACATTTGAATGAATATTGGTCATCGAGGTCATGCAGTCAATATGTTCCACTGTATTATTCACCAGGAAGCCCTCTGTAGTCGAGTAATGAAATTTGACAAAGTTATGAAATATGTTTTCACTGCTGTTAACTTCATCCGTTCCAAAGGCCTTAATCATCGGCAGTTTAGATCCTTTCTGGAAGACAATCAGGCTGAATACCAAGACATTCCTTATCACACAGATGTCCGTTGGTTGAGTAAAGGGAAAGTTTTGAAAAGATTTGTTGAACTGCGTTCAGAAATTCGCAAATTTCTAACTGAGAAGGGTAAAGAAACTGCTGTGTTTGATGATAAGGCATGGCTGTCTGACTTGGCCTTTCTTACAGATATCACAGGTCACCTGAATATTTTGAATCAATGCCTTCAAGGTAAAGAACATTTCATCTTTGATATGTTTCAAGAGTTACAAGCTTTTCAAATGAAACTCCAGCTCTTCCTTTCACATCTGCAGTCTGGTAATCTTGTTCATTTTGAGACATGCTCACTTTTCCAAAGGGAGTACCAGCAGGCCCTTAGCCAGAAATACAGAGTTGCCCGTCCACAAGCATTCAAAGACCAAAGTTGTGACCCCCACACCATGAGCGCACGAAGTCGCCACTGCCCAAAGTCCCACCCAGAGACGTAGCTACGGGGTGCAGAGGGGTACATGTGTCCTTGGGCGCAAAGGGAAAGGGGCACCAAAAAGAGGGTTAAGATAAATAATTTACTCTTAATTTTGATGCAGTTTTAACTAATTTTTCCCAAATAAATTTACAAGATTTAATTTTGGCGCCCCAAATATTTCCAGTTATATCCTCATTACTTTTACAAAGCAGTTGTCAGGTATGATTTTGGCACCCCATTGAGCACTAAGGGCACCATATACTATCTGTATTTTTCTTATTTTATTTCATTAAAATTGCCATTCGATTATTTGGAAAATGTGAAATAGTAAAACAGGGGAGGGGGCAATTTCATAGTTCGTCCTCAGGCGCAAAATATCCTAGCTACGTCGCTGGTCCCACCACTGTTTGAGTAGACCCCTGCCAGGTGATCTCTCTCTCTCCTCTCTCTCTCTCTCTCTCTATCTCTCTCTCCCTGCAGGTAAGGCGTGCAAAGCCCGCCCCGCCCCGCCAGCTCCTGCCTGCAGCGGTAGTCAGGATGCATTCAGATAGAGACAGAGAGAGAGGCCAGCTCTGTCTCTCTCTCTGTCTGTCTGTCTGTCTGTCTGTCTCTCTCTCTCCTGCCCCCCAGCCAGCTCCCGCCAGACCTCCATTCACATCCCGCTGATCTCTCCGTCTCTGTCTCTCTAGGGAAGTTGTTAAGGCAGCCCAACAATAAGGGAACAAAGTTTACATACTGTTGTAGAAATAATTCGGCAACCCATCCAATCGGCAACCCATCCACACAGAATTTATACCCGTCCAAAATAATTTTCACCCATCCAAAGTACACGTGGACAGGTGGCTGGCTAAGGGAGTGTAGTAGTAGTGCGATTTTACTGGATATTACAATTCATGTGAAGCTTTACAGAAGGAATTTCTTAACCGTTTCCAAGACTTCAAAGGAAAGAAAGAGCTGTTTATTCTTATGAGTGAGCCCTTTTCCTGTTCAGCAGGATGTTCCTGATGAGTACCAGTTATAAAGGTCATCGACCTTCAATGTTCAGTTGACCTCAAAGTGGATTTTAAGGAAACTCACATTTTAACATTTTTCAGGAATCTTTGTCCTGACAAATATGGAGAAATTCAGGAAATGGCCTTAAAATTGTTTTCAGCATTTGGAAGTACATATTTGTGTGAACAAACAATTTCGATCATGAGCATCAATAAGAACAAACTAAGATCAAATCTGACTGATAACAATCTCAACTCCATTTTGAAGATTGCAACAACTGAATTGCAGCCAAATATAGAAAAAGTAGTTCAACGCATTCAGTCACAACCATCTCATGAGCTCTGTAGCAGCATTATAATTTTAACGTGAACAATGCAAGATTAATTAAGTAATAATTACATGTAGTTTTAAATTCTGCTTGAGTCTTCAATGTTGTTTTCATTTTCCAAGTCGTTGTTAGGCTATTGCGAGGTACTTCTTGTCTTCTTGTGCTGTCGGCTCTAGGAGCCCTAGCGATCGTCATGACACACAGTCTCCTTTGCCGTCTTGCTACTTCCCCAGTAGCCCTTGAGTCGCGCTCCGGCCTGGGAGTCCCACCATCAGCGCTCCGGCCTGGGAGTCCCACCATCAGCGACCATCGGCGTGGTTTGGTGTGTCTCATGACGATTTTCTTGGCATGTTAACAGGGGTGGTTTGCCATTGCCTTCCCCTGGTTTTGCCTGCCGTGCCCGTTCGTTCCCCTTCCTTTGGAAGGGTACCAACAGTTCCCCTTCCTTTGGAAGGGTACCAACAGTCCGCACCACGTGAAGGTGGGCACGGAGGACTTTGGTTCACCAGCCCAGGTCGGATCCGAGTCTACGCTCATGAGAGACGTCGGTCAGGTCGCCTCCCTGCTTTACTCTGCAACAGAGTGACTGGTGAACCTTTGCGGAGGTACATGTAATTAAAATGCCCTTTTCTTAAGTGTCCACATACTCACATACATACATACATACATTACGTCGTATTTGCGGCCCTCGACTTTTTTGTAAAATGCAATATGGCCCTTGGCTAAAAAAGGTTGTGCACCCCTGCCCTAGTCGAACCAGCCTTCTTACAAACGCACAAAGGCGTGAGCGTTGTTCAGCATTTACAAAGGCCCACCAGGAAAGAGTGGACAGTCACATTATATAGCCCAAGAATTTTTTAAAGTACATATTATACAAGCTGTCCCTTCGTGTATGTGCATTGTGCACCCCTGATAGTTCATGTAAATCAACAAGCATTGTAAGCCACAAATATGGCATAAACTCTACAGCACATCAGTTAAAACCTTTAATATGACATTACAACAAAGGGCCATCAGGCAGAAATTGATGTACTTTGGACATGTGATGAGAGCAGACAGGATGGAGAAGGAGATGATGCTGGCGTGCAGAGAGAGGGTGAGGAAAAGGGGTCGCCCGAGAACTCGATGGATGGAGGAAATACACAGGAGGACAGCGATGAACCTTGCACAACTAAGGGACGCGGTACGGAACAGGGAGGAATGGAGGAGACTGGTCATGACGGTCGCTAGAGTTCCACGAACTGACGGCACAAGATGACAAGGTGAATCAAATATAAAGCCAAAATTAAATTAGCCATTCTATAAAGTTGTTAAAGGAAGACCGGACTTACCTTTTTGGTTTTCTCATCAACACGAACAATGTCATCCTTTGTGATGCCCAAAAGACGAGGCACCAGCTTATTCTTTCCAACCTCCTTTTCCTGACGTGTAAAATAGACATAAAATAGACTTAGGCATGCAACACCTAATTCTGCGTATGTCATGAACGTACATGTATGATGAATTACAAATACCATTTGCATAGTCAGCGAGAGACATGGCTGAATCAAAACAATGCCCAAGTTGTGAGCAGCATTATCCAAATCAACAAATGAGTCACCAGGTTTAAAAGATTTAAGCCTTTCATTCTTAAGTTGCTGAAATTCAGTCTTCAGTGCATTAAGAAGGACTTTGTTGGCCACTCCCAAGACTCTACCTCCTCATAGGCAGCAGATAACAGCCATTTACAGTGACTGAGTAACATAAATAGCAAACCAATCCAATGAAGGACCAAAAACCTAAAACAACTGCTAGTGTCAGATTCTCAGAGATGATCCATAGAATCAAAAGCAGCAAAACAAGTCCTGTCACCTTCCCATCATTCATAGATCATATTATGTCATTATGAACAGCAAGAAGTGTTAACTCTGTTGATTGAAACTTTTTATATGCAGACTGAAATGGGGAGATTATTGAATTGGAAAATCAATTTGAAACAGGAAAGCCTTAATTTGAAAATGAAACTTAGGCATTAATTAAATCCATGATTTGCTCCCTCCGATACGATCTTCCGGGTATTCTCTTCGACCTCGCTGGCATAATCATGAGATACCACGATGTGATCCTTTGACAGGGAAGGGTTACATTGCTAGATTACTGCATAAATGATAAGAAAACACTTGCTTTCTTATTTACTTATTTTATCATTTTTATTTCGATTTATTATTACTTCAATGTTTTACAATCAATGCTTCTAGCTTCTGTCCCATTGTGCGTTTGCTAATGGTGTAATAAAGATTATACTTACGTACTTACTTAATTATATTTATTCTTTAATTAAGCGCCTGCAAGCGCACTGCGCTGTACATGTACATGTTATGCGATAAATCTTAACTACTAACAGAACAGACAGCCTGCAATACACGGCGCAAATTGCAGCCTACAAAGCATGTCCGCCTATGGGACTCGATCTTTATTAGTTCATGTAATAAACTGACTTATAGTCCAGAAAATACAGTAGTTCTAACTCATTTTTTATTCCAGCCAACCTTGGATATCAAGGATTTTGTGTCACAGCATATCAGTTTGTACCCTGACTGACAAAGCGATTTTCTGCAAAGCAAATTTTTTATTTCTATTTATTCCGAATATTTCTATAGCGCCTCTCGAAGTCAACTACTACTCAGAGGCGCTCCCAACTACAGCATTTGATACTGTGCTGGAATTTTCACGCCGAAGCACCACGAGCAATTGCGAGTGAAGGACTTGCCCAAGGTCCGTACGCAGCGGTTAGAGTGGGATTCGAACCTGCAACCCTCCGCTCACAAGGCGCCGAACTTACCACTGAGCCACTACGCCCCACAAATGCTGCAATTACACTCCATAATCAGAAAGCATACTCAAAAATCAGCATTAAACCTATATTTAGCATTTGTGGAGATGTTAATTAAGATATATTATCTATACATATAGTTTCCATATATGCAAATTTGTCCGTCGGAGGACGCTACGTCACAAACGGCTTCTGTTCTATTGTGAAACCATCTGTGACGTCAGTACTGCCGTCTTGACGACGGCCTTGACGACGGCGATCAACGATATACACTGCCATCATAATTATGACGGGGAAATACACTAGTATTCTAATAATATAATATATTCTAAAAAAACTTACCTTAAGTAAAAAGAAAGTTATTCCATAAGTCTTCAATGACCTTGCAAGCCGTACATATTCTGCTTTAGCTTCTACTTCAGTTCGACCATGATATTTATTATGCTCCTGTTAAAGTAATTTAAACATACTAGAATTCAATACAATTTCAGAACTTTAGCAAGATAGAAATTGTATGAAATTTCTAGATAAGAAACTAT
This sequence comes from Allolobophora icterica, assembly GCA_963556255.1. Lineage (NCBI taxonomy): Eukaryota > Metazoa > Annelida > Clitellata > Crassiclitellata > Lumbricidae > Allolobophora > Allolobophora icterica. Next base: position 25,132,412 of record OY744606.1, read on the forward strand.
TAAACTAGTTTACAAGCCATTTTCTGTTCCACTGAATTTAATTTGTTTCTACTTCAGTTTGGTTACAAGAAGAGTAGCAGGAGGAGAAGTGGAGAAGGCAGTGATGAATACAAAGACATAGAGAGAGGACAAGAAGTAACAGACAATCACAACAATTATGAAGATAAGGTGACATAGAGGAGTTAAGACAAACGCAAGTAATCCCTTAATCTACCCCGAGGAATTGACCTTTTCAGAGCATGTAAAAATGTATTTCAAACATGCTTCTATCACCTGTGTCAGATTCGCACAATACGTCACTCGCTTATGACTCAAGCTGCTACAACTCTGATGCATGCTTTCATGTGTTCCAGGGTTGATTATGGCAATGCCTTTTGTGCAGGTCTTACTTCTTCTCACGCTAATCAGCTGCAATCTGCTTTAAATGCAGCAGCTCACCTAATCGGTGGCACAAAGTGATTTGGTCGTCCCACCAATCCAAATTTCTGTGGCCCAGAATAGAAGTTTTGCTGTTGTTGGCACCTCTTTTTGGAATGAGCTGCCTTGCAACCTGTGACTTGAGCTTCTTATCCCTTCTTTGCCTCATTTCCGTTAGCACTTGAAAATCATTGTGTTAGATTGTGACTTCTCTGATTTGTTTCCCATGAACTGGGGCTATATAAATTTGCAATTACAATTCGACAGAGTTTCCTTAGCTCTGGTATATGATGGCTTGTGGCCAGTCCTATCCTTCATCATCTAATCTTCGCAACAATTTAGTAATCCTTTGAACCTGACAGGTTGGAAAACCAGCTTGAAAATCATGCATATATACCTGAAAAGCTGACCATCTGCCATCATTTTGTGATGGGCTTGTAAAGCAGCCTGTGCTAAATTAGTGCTCATTGTACATAATAATATATGTTTTTCTTTATGATGCCGTCTGTCGAAGTTTATAAAGCCGTATGTTGTTGATAATGCTGTCGTTGTTTATAATGCTATGTTGTTGTTTATAATGCCGTCTGTTGTTTATAATGCCATCTGTCATTGTTTATAATGCTGTCTGTGATTGTACATAATGCCGTCTGTCGTTGCTATAATGCCGTCTGTAGTTGTTTATAATGCCGTCTATTGTTGTTTATAATGCCATCTGTCACTGTTTATGTCATCTGTCACTGTTAATAATGTCATCTGTCATTGTTTATAATGCAGTCTGTTGTTGTTTACATTGCCGAAATGTAAACATAAACTCTAGCAGTAAGGATAAGAAACATATGGAAGCCATTACCAGTGATGATAACCAGAGAAACAAGGAAGTAAAACAGGCGTTTACAGTCACAGAGGTTTAAGACATATATATATGTCAGTGGACAGGGTTGGAATTGTGAGGGGTTGGGGGTTCAACTTCCCTAGTCTTTCTTAGGACCCCCACAGTTAAGTCTTCATTTCACACTCCAGAGGGGTCGTTTCCAACCACCTCAGTTGTGCTAGTGTGAGTTAGCATTATTTGATTCTGATCTGAGTCTCTAACAGAGAGAAGAAATTTCCATGGTGTATCATGTATGCATTTTTGAACTTTCTCAACAAAGGAATTGATTTTGATTCAAGTCCGACTTGCAAAACAGCTGCTTTCAAATTTCGTTGACATCAGTTCACAAAATACAGATAAAATGTTCACCCCCGCATATTGAAAATTGACTGTATTTGCTGCAATAGAGCTAATGTGTCAACCAACCGTGAATATTCTTTTCTCAATTCCTTTTATCTTCATGTACTCTTTTGGAAGAAAATCTTTTGTGCTAGAAAATAAAAAGAAGTTGTGTAACTTTCATTTAAAACTGATTTACTGATGCAATGCCCTGATGAACTTCTCAATTTTTAATACAACAAACTTGAAACTTGCAATCTTGCAATATAAAACCTCAATCTGATCAAGTAAAGTTAAAATAAGATGCTAAAAATAAATCACTCAGCGTAGGCTACTTTTGAGAGCAAAATCAGCCACTTTGCTGATTTTCTAATACTATATACAACTGATACACTAAGCTTTTGAATTAAAATGCGATGATTGGCTATTTACCTATCTAAGCACAGGTGTTTCAAGGTAGTAATCAATTTATGCAGAGCAGTCAAATGAAATGGTACAGGTATCTAATTGAAGACTGTTCAAGAAGGAAGGTCCAACACATGAGAACGCACAAATGGCTCAAGTTGCTGTGTTGAATTGTAGCACCACACCCACAGCTAGCAGAGCACAGTGATCACTGACCTGGCTGACTCAAGACTAGAACACAGAACTTCCTAATGAGTGCTTAGGTCAATAAACAATACAGTACAATACATTACAACAAATAAGGCACATTCCCGCCAATGGAAGATGTCATATGTACTCACACACAAGTCAAAGACGTGTGTAAATTGACTCCTATATTCTTAACTTTGCAAAGATGAAAAGTCTATGACTAGCACATAATTCAATGTATGTTTTTACATGTGTCTATGCATGAACATTAAAGCAACCAATGGCATCAAGTTAGGCCAAAATATCAGAATCTGTGCGTTGTCTCTGTGTGTCTGTCTCTGTCTCTATCTCCGTCTCAGTCTCCATCTCCATCTCTCTCTGTCTCTGTCTCTCTCTAAAGTACAGCAAAGTTAGAAATCAAATGCAATCTCTGGTTTCATTGTCTAAAGAATGTAATTACTGGATTAATTCTGTTAAAAGTAAGAATCATCATCATCAGTATCGATTCCTGACACAGTCCCTAATAAAGCTAATTAAACTACAGACACTTCTTGAAAGCGCTTCCCAAACTTTTCAGTGGGACGGACTGGCAGGAATTTTCCCACAGCAGCAGGACCAATGCCCAATTTATCAATTATTTTTATCTATAAATTGGGTCAAAAAAGTTAAATTATTTCTTAATAGTAGCGTGGGTATAATTCAGTACTAAATATCAACTGAGTACTTTGTATTGATCTGATATGAACCAGTCGCATTTTTTCCACACAAAAATTTGATAAATATACATGCAAGTGCTGTTTGTTAATATATTTATTATTTTTAATTTTTTTTACCGCCCGAGGTACGAAAAATCCCTCAGGCTGTAAGAAACCATATAACAGAAGTGTGTTCAAGCTTGGAGAATGCCATCCTCATCTCTGGGGTGTGGTGTGGAATTTTTAATTGTTATAATTTTCAAATTTATAATTTTGTACTTACAATATCAAATTTAAAAGCAGATGTGTTTATTTTCTATTGAAGAAAGCAGTGACCAGGTTACTAAAGATGAAAGAGATATGCGACATCCGGTTTCTAACTGCTGGTCAAAAAACTGCAAACATTACGATTAAGTTTCTAGTAAAGGCGAACAACTTCTATTTGACCTGTCAGTAATTCGTCAAATAGCTATTTCTTTGGCAGTTTTCGTTTACAATAGCTGAAATACATTTACTCCCAGAACAAATCTGTTTTATTTATATGAAAACTATGGTTTTGATTGCGAAACAATGTAGTCAATCATCAGACAGCCTATAGTAGCGGAACATAATGAATATGTTTATGCGTCTAAGTAAATTGGTCAGTATAAGCCTGTTTGTTTGAAGCCGCGCAGTCTAAGTAACTTGGCCGTAAATTTGGCCTTTCAAACCCGTTAAGTTCTTCATTTCCAGCGTTTTATCGACCTACATATATTAGGTTAATCCCATTTATATATCGGCGCCATATCAATTCGCAAATGCCGTTCTGGGTAGCTTTTCAGTTAACTTCGTTATGTTTCTGGCCCTTTTAAACCCATTAAGATCTTTCGCAGCGTGTTAGCGAATAAATTATTTTAAGTATGTTTTAAGCCGTTAGTTAAAAAGAGCAACCGTTTACGGTATATTGAAATTTACTTTGAACGAAGTGATTGTCCCGTTTGTGACGTCATTGGTCATTATGACGTCATTGCAGCCAATGTTTTGTTTTACACACACACACTGACACACTTGATGACATATCTGTTCATTTATATTAATAATATTTGTGAACTACAATACTAACCAAACTGGTCTTACAATTAACAAAATATTTGGTCAAGAAATATTTATTTGATTTGCATAGAAATTTCTATTATTAATTTTTCTAGAAACAGAATTGAAGCAGTTGCTGGTGAACTTCATTCTAATTTCAATTTGATGTCTAGTGAAATATGTCATGGACACCTGGCAAATTCTTTTGTGAATGCATCTTGCGACTGCCTGGCTCTTGAACCTCAGATTATGAACTTTCAAAACTGTCCAAAATTTTTTGACTTAATAGGCAAGTATTTGCAGTGAAATAAACAGCTAAGAACTGCCAACCTACTAGGCAAAATGACCAAAACTCACTCGATGAATCCAGGTCTGTGCTTTGATTCAACATGATCTCCAAACTGGATCTGACACTGAATACCTGCGAATACCGTGGCCTGTTCCTGATCAACTGGATGAGCACCCTTCAGTATGGCATCCCGTGTCTACAGCAAGTATCATGCATCATTTTCAGAAAGTGCAGTCTCTGTAAACAATATAAAAATGTGTAGTAGCTGACAGTCGTAAGGTTGGACAATTTACAGCATAGTCTGAACTTCTATTCCTCAGTAGTAATCTCAGCAAAACATGTAGCATATTATGTTTCCTTGTATACTATCATTCTGGTCTTGATCTCATCTACACTACCTGGTAACTTCTACAGTGCTCAATGATAACATTTCTTTGTATGTATGGATGAATGGATATTAGCACCTTTCTTGTCCATTTCAAAACCACTCAAAGGCATTCTTTGCTAACCAAAATGAGATTAGGGGTCTTTAAGTACAAGTTTTTAGTTCACGAATGCTTGCAGACTGGAGTCAACCTGCTTGAGAAATTTTCCAGTGGCAGAGCATCACAGATGCAAAGAATGTAGATGAATGATAGCCCATGCAAATTCAGAGTTCCCAGCCTGTGTAGCACTCAGAGTGGACCTACATTTTCTGGGCCCTGAAGCTTGAACTGTTAAATTTTTAAGCTATGTCATGTGCATTGTGCACTACAGTCTACAGTCTGAGTCACTTCTGGGGTCTGGGGCCAGGGCCCTGAAGCTTCAGCTTCATTAGTTTCATAGTAGATCCGTCTCTGGTAGCACTGAGGATGGAGAATAACATTAACTCCTAAGCTGCCTTATTGATAAGCATGCATGACATGCTCTGCTCATCGTACATGCTATTCCCGCTGTGGCATGTATGATTAACCCTTTGACTCCCAGCATTATTTCACGAAATGATGTACAATCCGTTAATTTTGAGGCACTTTTGTTCAGCAGTACTACCAGGCATATAGAATGTATCAGAAAACACCAAACTTATAGGCCCTAGTTGTTGTTGAGGCTGATGCTTGGCATGAAATTCAGTCCAGCAACCCACTGGACATAAACGTTTCATGCACTTTGGACATAACTCCATTCATCATCGCATTGTATTCTGCCATCACCAGAACTTTCAGTGTCATCATCACCTCCGATATCGCTTCTGTTGCCATCCGCCGGTATATCACGCGACACTATAAAACATAGGTGGCGTGTATACAATGAGCTCCGCTGTCCATAAAACTTACGCGTGTCCATACTAAGCAATTCCACTTTTTTTCCGCTATGTGTAAACTTATGCTTACGATACAAGTCAACTGAAAACATTAGACCAGCTTTTACTGTTGTTTGCCGGCATAAAGAAAGTCCATATCAACGAAAATTTCCGGTCGTACTAAGAGCCACAAAGTGCCAGTAAGTACCTAACACATATCTAATAACTTATATGCAGTGGCGATGCGTGGCAGTTATACCCGCGGTCGAAACACAAATGCTATCTGAAACCGCGGTTGAACCCGCGCTTGGGAGTCAAAGGGTTAACTTAGACTGGCAACGCAGACACTGATCATAATTCATATACTAGGCCAGGCATGGCGAACCTTTTTCAGCTCGCGTGCCAGAAAATAGTTCTTAAAGGTAGTGGAAAGTTTCGCGTGCCAAACATTTTATTGAACCAATGAACACGGAATGAAGCACCCCAAAAAAGTAAAAGCTAGAGTCATTGCTATGGGCATCCGCATACATTTTTTAGGGGGAAAAAATTTAGGGGGGAAAATTTTTTATGGGGGCTGGCACAATGATGTTTTTGTATAGAGAACAAATTTGCATAGAGATATTTTTCAAAATAAATAATGATCAAGGACTTTACCTAAATAATTGTTTTTTCGCATTGAAAATCGTGTTGGGACTGTTGAATAATCATAATAATCCAAAAACTTTTTGCAAAAATATTTGCAATGTCCAGGGGAAAATACCCCTTGCCCCCTGTGGATGCCCATGGTCATTACATTATTTTTGGATGAGGCCACTTAATAATGCGATTCATTTAAAATTATAATTTTAAATGGAACATTACATTGTCAGTGTGATTTTGGTTGCTGGACAGTTACTGTAGATGCCAACTGTTTTACGTCTGGTTTGTATTTTGTTATTTTCAATGCCACGCACGCAGCACTTGTAGGCCCCTATCATCGATTAATCTGTTTCTAATGTCAGACTTAATGAAATTTATGGTTGAGAACAAAGATTTGCACGAGTTACTTGACGGAAAAATCGATAAAATTCCAAATGCTACAGTTTTCAGTGTATTAAATGTGTCTGGAAACGATATTCATGTTCGAAGAACTTTATTTTCTGCTGCCGAAATATCCATTGCTGTAGCCTGTTACTTTGAAGCCTTACAAATGACCGCGTTCGAGGTTACAATAATAGCAGGCTGACATGATGCGTCAGTCGGAAGAGTAAAAATGTACGGTGTATACCGCTAGATTCATCTTTTGAGTGCAATTTAAAACTTAAAGTCTAACAATCACTATAATTTTATGTGACAATGAAGCGGGAAAGAAATTGCTGAATGGAAGAAATAAAGAAATATTAGAAAAGTATGGAAAAAAATGAAAGTTCAGAGTTCAGTGGCGTGCCAAGCAAAATCTGTTGGCGTACCAGGTTGGGCACGCGTGCCATAGGTTCGCCATCCCTGTACTAGGCACACAAAAGTTAGCAGAACATTTTGGTTTTTGTATATCTTTTGTAGCTGCCCAAAGTGCTAAATTGTTGAAAACAAGTGGATTAATTCTGGACATTTTATTCCTGAAAATGATTATGGTTGCAAAATGTTTTCCTAAAGAACAAATGCTTTGCATGTTAGAAGGCAACTGTTGCAGTGAAATTGAAAGTGATATCGGTTCCAACGAATCTAGCGATGAGTAGGTTAGTGTGAATAAAACTGATACCAATTCAATGCCAATACCAATACTATTATCAACTCAATGTTAAACTGGTACTAACCAGTAATTGGAAAGGGTAATAAATTAACAATTACATGAAATATATAAATACATTTTGTAATCTATTGTAATATTATGACTGAGAGTCATTTCAATAGGGAATCTAACATCAAAAATAGTAATTTCAAGAGGGAATCCAACAATGAAATTACAACTGCAATCACAATAAAACTTCTTTCTGCAGTTAAGTGGTGGCACATGGGGTAGTTCAACCCCATTGGACATGTGGCACCCAAGAGGTTAAACTCAGTGAAAAATCTACACTAATTGGTTACACTCACCAACTGATCATTCTGAGTTCACTGTCTGGGTGCTCAGTGCAAACTCTTTAAAACCATATCTTGCACCATATATGATGCAAAATAGTTCAATAGAAAAGTGCATAAGTGAATGAGCTTGAATAGCAAGAAGTTTCCTGCTGCAGGCTATTGTGGGCATATAGGACCAAACCATCAGATTTCCTCATCTATGATTGGTTGATGATAGGTTCAAAGCTCCCAGTCCATACTATGCTTAGGAATGATAAAAGTTGAATGTATAGTGCAAATGCAAATGTACGTGATTTTCTATAGCGACCATATTAGGCTTCGACCCTGCTCATTTTTCAATGAATTCATCGGGTGAGATCCTTCACCACCGCTGTCCATTTGAATAGGCGCCACAACATTTAAGATCCCCATGTTGGGAAAATGCTAGCCCGAAATTTAAATCTTTGAAATAAGCCGCCTTCGGGAAGCAAACCGCGATCCGCACGCTCTCTTTCACAGAGGAATTGGACGCAGCCTACGCTAACTGGGCCAGTGCAGTTACACTCACTAACAAGCACAGCCCAGATGGATGGAACAGCATACCACATGCAAACAGTCCCCATGTCACCATCAATGTTCCCTCTAAGCTGCGCGCGTGCGCGCGCGCGCATGGCATTTCAAACTAGCGCGCACAACATTTTCTTCCTAGCGCACAAATTTCATGAGCTCTAATTTTTATTTTCGATGTTAAATTTTGTCCATTTTTCCAGCTGATGACATATTTAGCCTACGATGTTCAAAAGGCCAAACAAGGCTTGTGGTAAGAAATGTCTTCCCGTGTAGATATCGGCCTCTCTGCACTATAGCCTGTATAGAACGGACGCTTCATGATAGCCTAGGACCTAATTGATACAGACGGCAACAGCTGTATTCGTATGTGTGCCATTGTGTGGGTCTGTCTAAGTCACCCGATGTGCCAGAGTAGTGGACCCACAGAAGAAGCGATACTCAGCCAGGCATGATTCGGAAGCTTCCAACAGCTGCATACCCTTCTACGGCAGATCATTCATCTCTGACCCATGACCGAGGGTGTTCGAAATAATGCCTGCCTTGTTCGTCTCTATTTCGTTGTCTCATTCGCTCTATCTGGTTTCTCTCGCTCTGTCTCTGTAGCAGTCTGTCTCTCTCTACAAAGCCATATGACTTGTACACACTACATATGACTGCAGATTTCCAGCAGATGAAATACTCGAATGGAAAGTGAGCTATGCCTGTTGGCAGACACACTAAGTTATGATTTTGGGCAAACCGAGATTGCTAGATTAGTAGTGAAATACGGTAAACTACTTGACAAAACTGGCGACGAATACGAGAAGCAGGCTTGCAAGCAGTATCGTGACTTTAAATACATTGCAATTGAAAACTTTAAGGTAGGAATTTTCAAGATATTTGCCGATTCATCTAGCATGCAGTGTGAACGTGGCTTCAGCCTTATGAATGCAATGAAGACAAAATGCGTAATCGACTTCAGTTTCACCGCCTGGACTATTTTAAGATTTTTATTCTGGTCAAGCAATTGACCTGGATCACGTGTAGGCTTATATGTTCTTTAGCAATCTCACAAAGACAGACGCGAGGAAATCTAAGCTTAATTTTTGGGTCTTTTAATAGCCTATACCCTCTAAGGATTTTATAGCCTCGTACACACGTGAAGTAATTGTTTAGGAAACAACTTGAACCATGTATACGCTGGTAATGCAATTGTAGAAAGTAGTATTGTGAATCGATTAATCTGATTTAGTTGCTATGTTGATTGGCGTCATCGGATATTTGACCGGGCATGAGGGCACACAACATGAAGAAGCTGTGCTTGTCAATTACATTTGTTCATGTTTAGAAGTTTAGAGGTGGTTTCAATTTGAAATGTGTCTACAGGCCTAATTCCGTAATAATTATATACAATTCTATTACAATGTTGTCACATTCACATAAATGCTACTTACTTACTTCAACTTGACTATAGCCTTTTTCGTTTTATATGATGCGATTTTCTAGGCTTTAAATGTAAGTCTTATGGTGAAAATGGAGGAACAATCCTTTCTAAACGCCTTTGCTACCCCAAATGCCCACCACACCCACGCCACCTTCATGAGGTAACCCCACTAGGAACAAAGGGCGCAGTGGACGACCGAGTCCTCGCCGGTTATAATCGAGTCCCGCGAGATAAGTAGTCTGAAAGAAGGACGACGGAGGACATCAACGCAGGAGATGGTGTCTCAGTAAAAACACCGATGGAAAGGCAATGAGAAACCACCTCTAAACTTCTCGAGTTGCATTTAGCCATTCGAAGTTAGAACCTACCCAGGGGCAGAGAACTTGAACAGATGTACAACCTTGCACATACAATATATTTAGTAGGCCTTAAAGATAAAAAAATGTTACTGCTCACGCGGCAGGCCAATGCGCGCACGGCGGAAAAAAATTAGAGGGAACATTGGTCACCATGTTAGGCAGGCTGGAGCATACTAGTTCAGTGCATGCTTAACACCTGGAATCAGAACAATCAAAGCCAATGTTACTAGCAGATAATAAACATCAAGTTGAATCAGAGTTCAACTTGATGTTTATTATGTTAATTGTAATTATTGTAACGATTCCTGTCTAAGCCGAAATTAGCAACCAATATCTGCATATCCTACCTGGACATACAGTAGATTAAGCTGCACTGGATCTCTAACATCGACATTCTGATCAGAGAAGAAATACTTGCGACGAAACAGAAGTGTTTCTGATGGATCAATTCCCTGTTCTCTCAGTGTCTTCGAATGATCCAACCAGTCCACTGTCAACAAATGACACACAACAACAAAAATTAAATTTTTCACAGAATTGCACCAAATCAAGGAAAAATTAATTTTTTGAATAAATCATGTATACAAGTCAAAACCCAATTATTGTTATTTTACACTTTGGCATTTCTTGTTTTGTATTTAATGCAGAAAGGAAAGAGAAAAACACAAACGGTCATCATCTGTATGAAGTTTCTTCCTCATTTCATCCATTTTCTTGTAATCTCGTGTTTTATCCTTGTCTGCACGTCTCAGAGTGAGAGTCTTTTCTTTTTCCTCTTCAGGAAGGTCACGCACCAAAGAGTACTCATCATGGTTTGCAATTCCTGAAAAAAATACAAACCGAACTTCATATTGTTCAGAAGTTGAAGCCTGAAGAGCTAGAGATGAACAGCAGAGTAACCACAGAATCTAAAACCATTGTGTTGACAAGATTACACAAGACATAACAATGTTAATTAAAACATTAGTCCCTCTTAATAACATATCCAGGAAATTCAACAAGCCCATGAGTTGGATGGATCCTCTAGTTTTTATCATTTCCCAATGACACAGGGAGATCTTTGCTTATTTAAGGCTCGTCAATTCACCATGCTTGTCATCCTTGGAGTCCCTCTCTGTATCATCATGCTAACCCTTCTGGAATTGACGTCTACATAAACACGAAGCTATTTGTATGTCATCAGCTGCTGTCCTCTGCACTTTTACACTGGTGCTACAGAAGTTCCAAGAGTTTATTAGACCATTCACAGGTTCTCAGTCACAAGCAGGTATTAGCCAATGAATTCCATTCAGTTGACAGATATTTAAAGCATTTCTAAACATATCTCAGCCAAAATGTTATAATTCCAATCCTGATCGATGAATTTAAGAATTCCCAATAGCACCACAGCTACTGTCCCACCCAGTCACTCTGCCTCTCAATGACTGCATGCATGGGCGGCGATCTAGGGGCTCGAGGGGGACAAGACACCTACTTTAAGAGTGGGGGGTCATGCCATACATTGGACCCCCCAAATTTTGAAGATACATCAAAAAAGGTCAAGAAATGGAATTGTGTGTGAGGGCGAAAATGAGTTTTGAGTGCCTTTTTGACCAGAAAAGTTGTTTTGAGCAGAAGTGTCCCCCCAAAATTTGAAGAGAAAAGTAATGAAATTGTGTAAGAGAAGGAAAAAAGGAAGAGAAGAAAAAAATTCTGTGGAGACAAATAGCTAAAAAAAAGTCGTGAGTTATTTTGAAGGCATGGGAAAGTCACGAAAGTAGGTGGAGGACAAAAAAAGTCATCAACTTTTTTGGAAGATGAGATTGAAAATTTTAGGATTTTAAGATGAGATCCGGGAAAAAGTCTATGCAGGTATATCCAATTCTTATCAGATTCTGCCTGTTAAAGCAGCTGAGCTGTACCAAGTATTTGTATTCAATTTCCTTCAGACCAGAATAGCGCCTGATGCTGCAGCTACCATTACCCACACCTTTGTCACCAGTCGACTTGACCATTGCTGCTCGATTCTGGTTGGCCTGCCACTTTCTCTGACTGCTCATCTTGATCGGGTTCTTCGATCTGCTGCGCGTCTCATTGGTCCCCTTCCTAAACGTGCGCCTGTCTCAGCCTATATGCGTGACACACTACACTGGCTTCCCATCTCGAAACACATCAACTATAGAATAGCCGTGTTGATCTGGCGATACCTTCTTGGCTGTACCCCGGTTTACTTAAGTGAGCTCTGCTGTCCTGTCTCTCGTGACTGGCCGCCTAGCCCTTTGCTCTTCTTCTGCAGGTGAGCTCTTGGGTCGTCGTTCTACCACCTCGACTAGGCAGCGTCATGCTTTCTCTGTGGTCGGCCCCTCCAACTCCCATTGCAGATAAGCCTGTTTGTTGCCTAAGATTAGTTCGCTATGTTTTATAAGTTACGTAAGTCCAATTTATAATGCCGTGGTTGGGCTGGGAGCGTTTCTGAGTAGGTAACTTGAGGGGGCGCCATATCAAATTCTCAAAATGAATGAATGAATGAATAGTTCTTAATCACTCAAATAATTGAAACGTATAGCAATAGTATAATAATAATAATAATAATCTTTTCTTTATTTAAGTGCCTGCTAACCGCACTGCGCTGTACAGTGAACATACATATAGTAGAAACGGCAGCCATCCATGGCGCCTTACATACATGCAGTGCTTTTTTCCAGCCGGAACGCGCCAGAACGGCGTTCCGGCACCTTTTTCAGCTACTAAAAAATTATTTATTTATTTTACTAAAATAAAAACAATAATTTAGTTATTTTAATTTAATTTAAGTGGTTTTGAACTGTTTTCAGTGTTTATTGAGACCCCTCCCAACTCCCAACCCCGTTTTTCTCGTGATTTTAGTCCGCCCATAATTGTTGCGTTCCGGAACCTACTGTTCCGTTCCGGAACCTTTTTTCTAGAAAAAAAGCACTGCATACATGTATACAGTAGAAGCACAAGATAACAGTGTAAATGTGCTAAGTAAATTTACACTTTTTGCAGTTCTTTTGCTCATTTAAACTTTACTGAAAGCAAAACTGTTGTAAACACTTGTCTGTGTTTTGAATGAATGAATGAAGTCCACCAAGAAAATATTTTGAATTAACTGACAAAGATCTGAGCAAGCCTAATGTGCCTTGTGCAAGGCATCAATTTCATGTAGCACAATGGCCACCTGAATGGTTTCACAACAATGGCTCAAATAATCACTTACAGTACAAGCATGCTGAAAAATAGAAAGCCATGCACTTTAAATGCTAATTGCAAGTCTATCTGAAAACATGAAAACTTGTCAAATTTTATTTATGAAATTGAAATCTAACCAACCGATCCTGCTGCATATAGTGATCATAATCTGAGAGACAGGATGACTGTCATCAACATTGATTGTCTTTAGTGATTCATCCAACATTCGGACTTTGAGAGTTCGAGCTTTTTTCTTGTACTCCAGTGTATCCTAGGTCACACCAGCCACCTTGTTCAACTCTTGCAGACATTTCAATGTTAAAATCACACCAAAATGCATATGACACATGCCACAGCACACAAATTATCCAGAAATGTGAAATATTATAGCACTCTATCTCAAACTAATGCATTCTTACCATACAAAACAGGAACTAATTACAGAATCATTTAAGCAATATAGCAAAAATAATAACATTAAACAGTAAATATTAATTTTGAAATCACTTAGTTCATGGATTTGTTTGCATGGAATTGCCCTTCAACGCATCATTCTTCTCGTCAAACCAGAACGAGAATTAAACAGAATGGTTTAAGCAATGTGGTTAAATAATAACATTAACAATAACATTAACTTTAACCTCGAGCTGCATTGGTTTTGCAGTCGCTTTTAGTACACTCTTGTTGTTAAAGTGTTAAGAAGTAAATTTATTATTATATCAGTTTCTTCACTTTCAAGTAAGATAAGCCATTCAAGCTAGCAGGTTCATGCCCTGAAAGAGGATTACTATCTCTCTTACTACTAGCCTGAGTCTGGCTCTCAAGCTAAGAACCAAAATACATGTAAGCTCATTCTAAACCACAACATGTCCCTAAAAGTATTATCAAATTTATATCAAACCTCTATATGTGACAGTGCACTGCGGTAAGCAACACTACACTCTCTGAAAATGCAGGAAATAAATAACAAGAGGCATGTACTGCACATGATTACTCAACAACTCCTACATTTCTCGTACAAGAACTCATAGACGACTTTCTGCCGTTCTTCACTACACTATCGGTCGATCCAGGAAACTCATCTTCGGTCCTCTCAAAAGTGGTCAAATCTGCTTCCAGCATTGAAGCGAGAAGGTCTGGATCCAGATGATCTAGCCAACTACTGGCCAATTGCCAATTTTACGTTTTTATCTAAAATATTAGAGCGCATAGTCGATAACCAATTAATTGCATATTTAGACATGCATGAGCTGCTTCCCTCCCAGCAATCGGGCTTCCGGAGGAACCATTCCACAGAGACACTTCTGGTCTGCCTACTGTCTGATCTCTATGGAGCCATTGACCGTGGTCAGGTCACTCTCTTGGCTCTTTTCGATATTAGTGCTGCTTTCGACTCTGTCGATCATCCCATCTTGCTCCAACGCCTCTCTACTTCCTTTGGGTTGGCCGGTGCTCCTTTAGAATTGCTACAATCCTATCTGTCTGAGTGCACAAAGTGTGTGGTTGTTGGTGCCTCTAGGTCCATTGGGTCCCTGCCACTTTTCGTGTGCCACAGGGCACAGTGTTGGGCCCTTTACTGTACATTATTTACACAGCTGGTATTAGTTCCTTGCTGTCCACAAATGGCCTCCTGCACCAAATCTATGCTGATGATGTGCAGGCCTATGTTCACTGCCTCGCCACCATCTGTTTCGCTGATGTCCCATGCGATTGACTCTCTCTCATCATGGATGGCTTCAAATCGCTTGCTTTTGAATCCATCTAAGACCCAGTTTATCTGGATCAGTACCCGCAAACAACTGGCATCCATTGACCTGACTCAGCCTATTAGCGGCGACTTTCCTCACATCTCTTTCTCTCTCACAATTCGAGACCTTGGAGTAACTTTGCATCAAGAGCTGAATTTCTCACAGCATATTAATTTTGGTCACTCGTAGTTGTTATTACCAATTACGCCAACTCCGAGTTGTCTCACGCTCTCTCTCTCAAAATGCTACTGTGGCTCTTGTGCATGCCTTCATCACCAGTAGACTTGAAAACTGCAGTGCTGTACTTGTAGGTCTGCCTCTTAGGCTAATCGGGCACCTTGATAGGGTTCTCCGCTCAGTGGCTCACATCAGTGGCCACCTTCCCAAACATGCTTCTGTCTCTGCCTTTATGCGTGATGTCCTTCACTGGTTCCCTGTTTCTCAGCGCATCTCCTATCGGGCTGCTGCACTTGTCTGGCGGTGCCTTCTTGGCTCTGCTCCGTCCTACCTGTCTGGTCTTTGTCTCTGAACTTGCAGTTCGTCAAACTCTCTGCTCTTCAACATGGGGGAGCTTCTGCTTCCCATGCTCGCATTGCTATTAGACAGTGTTGGGCCTTTTCGGTTGTAGGGCCCTCCATCTGGAATGGCCTCCCTGTAAACCTGCACTTGCTGCCACTGTCAAACTCGCCTGCTTTTTGTAAGTCCCTCAAATCTCACTTCTTTAGCTGTGGCTGGGCTGGGAGCGCCTCTGAGTAAGTATCCTGAAGAGGTGCTATATCAAATTCTCAGAATGAATGAACATCAACACCTATAGCAGTGTGTCTTCAAACAGTATGGCCAGTGAAATTCAAAACTTAAAGAGAATGGTAACATGCAAGCAGAAATTTGAAACTGCATAAAATTTAGATTGCACAAGAAACAGCAATAACCAACATGATTGATGTAGTCTACAGATTATTGAATCACTGGCTATTGATTCAGTTGTATAAGAAACTAACTTAGAAATATTGATTTTTAAGAGCTAAGGGCTACACATATGCAATGCCAAATTTATCAAGCACTGCAATTAGCTCGAGTGTCTGTGAGCTGGTTTCTATGATTTAAAGTTTGGGTGCTGAAGAAATTCAGAGATTATTACCAAAATACAGTGTGGGTCCGTTAACATGAAGTCATTGCAGGACAGGCCATAGAACCCAGCACATAAAATGGACCGTATGTAAAACAGACTATTGCAGAAATAACCTATTGTCTGACTAAATTTGTACATCTATACGTCAGTCCCTCCATCAGTCCATTTGTCTGACCATTTGTCCCTCTGTCCATCTGACTGTCCATCCAACTGTCCTTCTGACCCTCAATCCGATCATATATTAGACCAACAGCCCATCCATCTGATCATCCACCCAACCATCAGTCCATTCATCCGGCCGTCCATTTGACCATGGGGGCGTGTTCAGTCTGTTCTTCTGACCATCTATCCATCCAAACGTCCGTCTGACTATCAGTCCATCCATCCGACCATCCATCTGACCGTCATTCTGTCCTAGCCAACTATCAGTCTGTTCATCCGACCGTCCATCTAATCATCCGCCCATCCATTCGACCGTTTGTTCGACTGCCCATCTGACCATCAGTCCATCCATCCAACCATCAATCCATTTGTCCGATGGTACATCCGTCCATCCGACTGTAAGTCAGTTCATTCAACCATCCATCCAACTGTCCATCTGGCACAGAAATTGATATGGCGTGTTAAGTTATATCAAACCAATTCACGTTAAGCGGAACAGCACATTATCCAGGAGCATGTTAACAAGTTCACACTGTAGCTGCATTTCCAGTAATTTTTAGAGGCATTTAAAAGACTCTATATTCAGTGTCTTGACACATACGTATATGGATAAATATGATTCCAAACAGACAATTTATAAAGTGAAATGGATGAGTAATGTTCTCTTCTTAACAATAACTTATGATACAGAAATTTAGAACTTTGCCATGGTAATTAAATATTTAAATTATCATTTCTTTTTACAAAGTTACGTGACATTTGAAGAACTTTTAATATGAAGCTGAAATTTATCAGATGACATACTCCATTTCGCAGCAGAAAATATTCCAAAGATCGACCCGTTTCCAGCCATACTCCTCCCATTTTCCTACCATCATTATCAGTCAAAAATAGGCCATACTCAGAAGCTGAAAAAAGGAAAAAACTTCATAAAACAGTTTTTGTAAATATATAACAAAGTTACAAAATTTTTCAAAAGTTCAATAATTTATACTAAAATTTACACAATTTCAGTTAAGAAAACTGAAAACAGCCAACTCTCTACACTTTGTGTCAAACTCTCTTCACTTGAATGAACAGAAACAATCATCTGGTTGCATGCAGATATGGCAACAATGCACATCAACTAACAGCTTCCAATTTCCTTTAGGGAACCTGACACAGGAAAAGATTTTCCAAAGCATTATTCAGTCAACTAGAGTATTTGCTCATCATATATGACGAGTTGACGGGTTGAAACGTCGCTCACGATTTAAACGTAATTTAAACGTAATCGTTGGTCTTGGGGACTTTCTTAATTCATGGGACCATTATTTACCAACAATATAGCATTTTCTAGTTTTATCACGTCGTGGTTAGAAGACATTATCATGATTAAATACGAAGAATACAGATTTGCCCTGTATTGCACGTGACCAATCTATGTTTAGGCTAACGAGTCTTTGCCTCTTCTTTTCTCCTCCTATTCCTCAACCTGCCATCAGATCGTGTGCCATAATGAGGAAATGATGCCGGAAGGGAGGGAGGGAGTTGAGGAGGGTGGAGGGACAGAGCTAGGGCGGGAGGGAATGAGGGAGGGAGAGAGGCAGAGACAGACTTACTAATTGCTGTTCATCTGTCTATGAATGTCTGTCTTTCTGGCCGACTCGCCTTAGGCCAGACAGACAGACAGACGCATTCATAGACAAACAACGATTAGGAACCCTCCCTCCAATTGGCCTTAGGGACGTCAACCAAGGGCCTGTCAGGCATTGGAATGCGGCCTAGGGTCTGTCAGGCATAGAGCATTCCAAAGTGTTTATCTTACGATGGACACACAGAGCTGGGAAATTATATGATGAGTACAAAGATAATTTAGCATGAGACTTGTAAATATCATTATGATGATTAATCTTTACTCAGCATTTGTTTATTTGTCTAAGTATTTGGTTCGTGGCATTTGGAGTTGTGGACACGAAAAAAAGCACCCAATCCCAGATGCTGGAGAATGCAGGTATGGCAGTTGGTTGAGTGTTCTAGCTGGCACTGGGTTTGGAATCTCTGGTCTCACAATCCAATGCAATAACTCTGGCTGTTTTGTTAACACATTTATGTGTTATCATATTATATTATGGTCACTTCAAAGTGAAATCAATGCAATTGTGAATTCCATTACAAAGAGGTTTTGCAGTCTTAGTGTAAAATTCAGCCGACAGTTTATTATTTATGCATGGAAATATATTGAACCTATTATTGTACGTATTTTTACAGGTAAGGGTTGTTATTTAATATCTTCGTTTATTAATTCAAACTGACAAGTACACAGTAAGATTACATGATATAGTAGTAACAGATGATAAGAAGTTTAAGAAGTTTAACAGGAGTAGAGTTTTACTGTATGGCAGCCATGCAAGGCGCCCATCTGTACTACTGCTCATTTTACAATTGCCACCTAGGGAATGAAGGCTGAGTTAACCTTTGTGGGGCTAGCGGGTATCGAACCCACGTCCTTCTGATCTTCGTGCCAGCGTGTTACCATTCCACCGCTGTATAATAATAATAATAATAATAATAATAATAATAATAATAATAATAATAATAATAATAATAATAATAATAATAATAATAATGACGACAATTTCTATGGCGCCGTAACACAGCTCATGCCGTTACAAGGGCACCTTGACAAACAACAATCTCAGGGCTTACTGCACCCAGTTTCCAGTTTGCCTGGTTGGGCCTCTCTCCAGTCATCTGCCCATGGCCACTAGGTAGTTCCTTGGATGCGCACTGCTACGGCCCAGTCTCGCAGTTTTGCGGTTGTAGGCCCTTCCAGCTGGAACAGCTTCCCTCAGGGTTTAGGCTTGTCCTCCTCTCTCTCTCTCCAATGTCCAGTTTCGCAAGTGCCTGAAAACATTCCACCTTTGTCAGTGAAGACACTGACCCGGGTCGAGAGCACCTCTGACTTTGAGTGGCTGTCGCGGTCGACTCCTTCGATCGCAACGACGAACCAACGAAGGAACTATTAAAAGATCTTTATTTAAAAATAAAGTCGATTAAGTATAAAGTAAGTCAACTCGTCTATCAAATATCACAATCGTAGACAGCACACAGGTTGGCTGGTCTCGATTGAACGTTATACGATCAATGTTTCAACGTTTACAAATCTTCGTCAAAAGGCCCTTAATGTACATCAGGTCTATCTTATATAGAGTTCTCCCGGATTCCAGAACGTTCTGTGACGTCACTGTACTTTTCCCTGGAAAGTCCTACTGAACACGTATATCCTTGTTGCATGCACCGAATTAATGTTGACAGCTTGCTGCAGAATTTTCCGTGCGTTGTAAACAAGCTTGTTGACGCGTCGGTTTTCTTCCCTTGATGCATGCACCCGCGTAGACCACGACATTCCCTCCGCCCTCAGATGATGACACGTCTTCAGCACCATCCCGAACGGGTCATCACGATCAAGCCGGGCCTCCAGACTCCATCTCGACACAGCATATACAAACAAAACAAAACACATCAGTTAGTCAATTAATCCACACAATTTGCGGGCTCGATCCTTGTGTGTCGGGCCATTCCCCCCCTTCACCATCCGAGTCACAACCGAGAGAGGAAATCAGCCACCGTGTTCTGACGTCCAGGACGATATCGAAAGTCCACGTTAAACTCTTGCAATGCTAACGCCCAACGAGTCAGTTTCGCACTCTTAGGGCTTGCATCTGTGAGATAAGACAAAGGATTATGATCTGAATAAATGATTATCTTTGATAAGAATATCCATGACTTGAATCGTTTAAGTGCCCAAATTACTGCGAAAGCCTCTCTCTCAATTGTAGACCAATGCATCTGTGTATCTGTAAGTTTAAGGCTAGCAAAAGCAATTGGTTTTTCTTGACCTTCTTCGGTCCACTGAAACAAGCATAACCCGACCGCGGTGGCACTTGCGTCAACACTTAAACCAAATTCCTTAGTGAAATCAATGGTATGCAACTGTGTAGCTTTACTGAGATCATCCTTTAACTTATCTAGTGCTTCTTGATGCTTTTGCTCCCAAGGCACCTTCGTAGGTATGTTATCTCGTGTCAAATCAGTTATTACCCGTGCTTTTTCAGCTAAAGCAGGTATAAAATTTCGAAAGTAACTGAAAAAACCCATAACTTTTCTAACTTCTTTCTTTGTTGTTGGAGGATGGATATCATTGATCGTAGCGATCTTACCTGGATCAGGTTCAATACAACCTGACCCTACTATATGGCCAACAAACTTTATTTTGTTTTGTGCAAAATTACATTTTCTTAAATTCAAAGTGAGTCCTGCTTCCTCAATAGTTTGCAAGAATTTCTCTAGATGTTCTAAATGGTCATTCCAATTCATTGAAACCACTGCCATATCATCGACGAATGGTTCGGTAAAACTTCGCACTGGATGTAAAACTTGGGTCATAGCACGAATAAAGGTATTGCTAGCGGACTTGAGTCCAAACGGCATTCTTGTGAACTCAAAAAGTCCTGCATCACATACGAATGCCGTAAGCCATCGATGTTCTTTCCGAACTGGAATTTGCCAATACCCCGATTTCGCGTCGAAAACACTAATAAACTTTGCCCGTCCCACCTTTTGTAAGACGTCAGCAATGTCTGGGGTCGGGTAACAATCACCTAGAGAATATTTGTTAACATGGCGATAATCAATTGCCAATCGAACGCCATTTTGACCTTTGGGTCCCTTTAAAACGCAAACTACCGGACTGGCCATTTCACTTTTCGATGGTCGAATGATGTCTAATGCCAACATTTCTTCTATCTGGCGTTGTACTTCAGGTTTAAGTAGCTCAGGTACCTTATATGCCCTTAAACGCTTAGGAGTGAAATCATGAGTTATCTTAATTTCATGTTCTAATACTGGACAATACCCAGGTTTATCCACAAATACTGCCGAGTGCCGATCCAAAACTTCAAAAAGTTGCTTCTGTTCCTCTTGCGAAAGATGCGCTATAATCAGAGGATCAATTCGCTTACTCGGGCTTATTTGTTCACGTTCTTCCTGATCTACAACCTCTACTATACCAAATTCTTCATCTTGATCAACAATTACTGAACAGCTATTGATCATCGCTTGTTCGAGTCGTTCATGGTATCGCTTGATCTTATTTGCGTGTAAATGTCTTTGTTTTCCCTCTATTTCTACTATATAAGAATATGGGGATTTAACCTTGACTACGGTAGCAGGTCCTTGCCATCGACTATAAAATTTAGAACTACCAAAATCTGGTGCTAATACTGCTACTTTATCTCCAACTTCGTATTTTCTGTCAGTACTACGCAAGTTATAATAATCTGCATACCGCTTTGTTTCTATATCACTATAGTAATCTGCATAAACTTTCGCGAATTCAAGGTTTTCCTTCAGTGATTGGAGATACTCTTCGGGTGATTTACCTAAGTTAAGAGGTACTTTTCGTTCGCCAGCCCACGATTCCTTCAACACACTAAGTGGACCCCGAGGAAGAGTTCCATAAACCATAGTGAATGGCGAAATATGAGTCGTGCCTGAAGGTTTTTCTCTAAGGCTCCACAGAACAAACGGTAACAATTGGTGCCATCCACGAGGATCAGATTGAGCAAGCTTAAAGATCATGGTTTTCAAGCTTTGGTTGCATCTTTCAACCAATCCAGCTGCCTCAGGATGTCCAGGGGTATTAAATCTGGGACTACAACCCATTCGCCGCAAGAATTCTTTCGTCAAACGACTGGTAAAGTTGGTACCACAATCAGAACTGATGATCCTTGGAATAGAAAAAGTTGTAAAAACTTGCAACAGAGCTTCACAAACTCCCTTTGCATTCAGCGATCTAAGAGGATACGCCATCGGCCAACGAGAAAATTTATCCACCAGAACCAGAGCATAATTGTACTGGGGTTTCGATTTGTTGGATTCTCCAGTCACTACCATAGGGCCAATACAATCCATATTTAGATGGTTAAAACAGAGTTCATCCGCCCTCGGAATAGGAGTGATCGGGACTCGATCTGCCACTTTAACTGGAGTTCTTAGTTGACAAATTTGACAAGACGCACAATATTCGCGAATCCTCTCATCCATTCTTGGAAACCAAAAGTTTAATTTGATCCTGGCTCTCGTTGCCTTAAAAGCCATGTGCCCAGCACATGGGGCATCGTGTGCTACTCGCAAGACAACCTCGATTCTATCTTCCGGTAAACATAATTGATTAACCTTATGTCCCATAATTTCCCCTTTTTGGTACAGGAGGTTATTATCTATAAAGAAATTATTTTTATTCTGTCTCGCTTGTTGCCAGCAAGATATAAGATTGTGACAATTCTGTAGCTCACGCAATAAAGTATCATTATTCGCTACTCCCTCATCAGACTTGAACTCTGTTGACTCAACATCAAGAAAATTATCTGAATCATCAACTAGTTGCTCCTGAGAATATTCATTCACTTCTGACGGCAAGGATTCGTTGCTGTTACTTTTCTCGATATTAACTCCTAAGTTATCTTCTTCTGCCCCTTTATTTATTTGTACACATCGATCTACGCCAGCTACCATCACTACATATTGCGAACTATCCCTTAATAGGTCCACAACATGGGGTGTCAAAATAACCCGTTCATTTAGTTCAGGGACTGCAGCGAACATGACGCACAAAGATGGCGCAATGTTTGTCGTTCCTTCCATTGAATTAGCTAATTTCATTTGTAGGTATACTACATCTGCCTTACATCCTTCTCCCTGAAAACCAATTATATTAATCCGTTTAATCACGGGTAAGTTTAGTGACTCAATTAATTTCTTATCAATACAACAAATTTCTGCTCCTGAATCAGATAATGCTGGCTGAGAAGGGAGATCTTCAATCTGTACATTGATATACGACCTCTCGTGTAATCCATCAATACTATTCTCGTATACCCTTACAGCAGTTTCCAACCCTATTGGTTTAGAATTATCCAATAAATTCCCTTGCTTTACCTGTTCAGGTATCTCATGCAACACGTTGACCTTCTCAACAAATAAGTCGGTCACTTCTTCAGTTGGGTTCCCAGATATACAAGTACTCACCTTTTTAGAACTTGGTTTGGTCTGGCACTCCCTTGCCCTATGACCCTTCTGATGACATAGGAAACAGAGACCCTTTACCTTGGCCTCCTCCTGAGACACCCTCGCACCTATCTTGGCTTCACCCCTTATTTCCGGTTTGGGAGACTTGGGTTGAGCTGTCTGGTTATTGACTTGAACCTGTGGTTGACCTCTCGTCCAATTGTTATACTTCGGTGTCGGATGACTACGGCATACTAAGTCATTCCCACCATCATGCGACGCTACATAAATGTCAGCCGCATTAGCTATGTCTTCACAGCTCAACCACTCCTCTTTTTCTTGGGCCAAGATATAATCTAAGCAAGCCTTCGACAAGGACTCCTTAAGCCGATCCGCAACCAATAAACTTACAAGTTTATCAAACTCATCAGTTATCTTTCTACTTTTCAAATAATACATAAGAGCCACACGCAATTTGGATGAATAGATCGTAAATGATTCGTCCGATGCTTTGTGCAACGACCAAAATCGGGCTCTAAGATTTGAAGGGCTTATCTTAAACTCCCTTAGCAAAAACTCCTTCAGGAATTTGTAGTCATGGAGCTGTGCCTCAGTAAGGCGCATGGTTAATGCCTTAGCTCTTTCACTTAAAATGGCTAGCAATAATTTTGCTCTAACATCTTCATCCACCTCATACACATTAAACAAACCATCCAAGTGATCAAAGAAACCTGAAATTTCTATAGGGTCGGAAGGAAATTTCCAAAGAATATTCTTGAGGGCATCACTATAACGCTTAGTACGACTTGCTAAAGAATCTCTAACATTTCGTTCTTCCTGCTTTTCCTTCCTCTCCCTTTCTTCTTTCTCTTTCCGTTCCTTCTTTTCTCTTTCTTCTTTCTCTTTCCGTTCCTTCTTTTCTTCCTCTCTCCTCTTTTCCTCCCTTTCTTCCTTCTCCTTCCGTTCCTCCCTTTCTCTTTCTTCCTTCTCCTTCCGTTCCTCCCTTTCTCTTTCTTCCTTCTCTTTCCGTTCCTTCTTTTCTTCCTTCCGTTCCTCCCTTTGTTCTTCATATTTACGGATTTCGAACTCCAGACGGCGCTTCTGCAGCTCGTAATCCACTCCTGTTGGAGATATTGGACTACCCTTAAATTCCTCTTCCTCTTTTCCAATCTCCATGGCCCATTCTTCCATTAATTGACTTCGATCCCATGACATAACATCATCTTCGTCCCTTCCTGCCTTCATAAGATACACCCTAAGGCGCTCAGACGACATTTTGCGAATATTCGCTTGCATCTCTGTTGTCAACGCTTCCATTTTTACAAACAGTCAGTCAACAACAATCAACAAAAAAAAACAGACACCACGCGGCAAACCCGCCACACAAAAGGAAAATTCCACAACCCAAAGTGCAACTATGCAGTATCCAAAGAAGTACACGAGTTCGCCAAGTACGCAAAAACTATACAAGCTCACGCAAGTCTGGCCTCGATCACAACAATGGATCAAATTTCAAAGAAATAATCAGCAGATATTGAAAGAGAAATAATGGCTGCCTCCCACTCGGCTGCAACTCCACTCTCTTTTCTCCTTCTCAGCCACGACAACACCTAGGATCTTACCCGTATGTTGACTGCTGTCTTCTGCTGTCTCAGCCGAACGACGCACTTCGTCCGTCCGACTGTCGTATGCCGATTCACCCGTCTCCCACGGTAGAAAGGCGTCTCGATCCGCTCGCTGTCTGGAACAGACCGTCTCTTGATCCTCCGGGTTGACTCCTTCCTCCGCCGGCTCGCGTCTTCTTCACCGGATCCAACACCGATGATCCCGCTTCTGACACCAATAATGTCGCGGTCGACTCCTTCGATCGCAACGACGAACCAACGAAGGAACTATTAAAAGATCTTTATTTAAAAATAAAGTCGATTAAGTATAAAGTAAGTCAACTCGTCTATCAAATATCACAATCGTAGACAGCACACAGGTTGGCTGGTCTCGATTGAACGTTATACGATCAATGTTTCAACGTTTACAAATCTTCGTCAAAAGGCCCTTAATGTACATCAGGTCTATCTTATATAGAGTTCTCCCGGATTCCAGAACGTTCTGTGACGTCACTGTACTTTTCCCTGGAAAGTCCTACTGAACACGTATATCCTTGTTGCATGCACCGAATTAATGTTGACAGCTTGCTGCAGAATTTTCCGTGCGTTGTAAACAAGCTTGTTGACGCGTCGGTTTTCTTCCCTTGATGCATGCACCCGCGTAGACCACGACAGTGGCGCTATATAATTTCTCCATTACAATTACAATTACAACCATCCCCACCCCAAATGTTCCCATTTCAGATGAAGATATCACTGGCATGGTGTTTATGACAATGTGGAGATAATGTTATATCATTCGTATGAAAATGGAAAGGTTTATTGAAACAACAAGACATGCAAAATGTTGCTTATGAATGAATTAATATATTAACACAAATATGCAGTTGTGTGTGAAAATCTTAAGGTTCAGGTCTTAAGGACTTAACCCCTTGGGACTTGCCCCGGTGAGGTATGAATTAACACAATGAACTTGAAGTTGAATACCATAAGCTATGAGCCACCAATACATACATGTATGTATGTATGTATGCATGTATATATGTATGTATGTTTCATATATACACTTGTACAAATGTATGCATCTGGACATTTAATGTTGCTTCAGTGTGATATGTGATGATCTATTGTGATGTGATGATCTGGCTTTGAGGGCCTACAGTAATCTACTTATAGATTGATGCTGTAGTAATACATGTCAATGATGCTTGCCCAGTTCCAGCCACTTATTGGACACCATTCACAGTGATTGAATTCTGTCAACAGCTGCAGCCTAAGAGTGCCATTTCAGGATTACCAACAAACTGTAGGGACATACTGGCAAAAATATATGGCCGACACTGGAGATGGGAAGCAGAAATATGGAGAAGCGTTTGAAGGCCCAAACATTGTCTAGTTCAGAAGATGAAGCTGAACAATGCTTGTGAAAGAACTTCTGGAACATCAATGCCTTTGAGGCCAACCAGCGCAAATTTATTTGGGTGGCTGTGTGAAACCAAATGGATGACAAAACTATTTTGTCAGAAGCAAGGAGGGGAACGCAAAATATAGCTGTGTCAAAGGCATACAACAGGGAGATGTCCTCAGTAATGCTAAGAACTTGTTCTCCCCGATGGGATTTCAATGCATAAGCCAGTCACCCTATGAATTTGACATCAGGGATTTCAAAAATCATGCACTGGACGGCAGTAATAACGCCTTGTGAGATGCATGAATCAACCAAACTGCATTGGCTCCACTCCGTCTTGTTTCTGAGCTGCTTCCTTCTGTGAACGAGTCCTTCCAAATACAGAAGCCAGAGCAACAGGCAACTACAGTGGAACAAATCTGTTAAATATCCAGCAGTGATGTGCAAGGTCTTCCAACTATTCCGGCAAATGAAAATATTATTTTGAGGTTAAAAAATGCCACTGTAATTGTAATTTTAGTAAGAAATATGTGTATCACCACTCCAATAGAAAAGCATGATGAACTTTCTATGCTAACTTATATGATGCCAAAGTTCATTTATAATATGCACTTACATATTCATATTGTCTCCTCTTGCAGCATTCTTTACCCTTGTATCCACAGGTAAAAAATTGTAACATTCCACAACTTGCCGACGCCATAAGTGTAGGGTTGACAGCTTTCTAAACTAGGAAGTCTGGACACAATTTTTGAGCACCCAAATCGTAAAACACCTCAGAACAGAGGCGCAAGTCGCGCAACCGAGTAATTTTTTGGGAAAGTAACAATTAAATTTTATCAAAACAGACGATTATGATTAAGATTTATGATTTTGAACACTGTGATGATGTCAGGTTGTGTTTAAATGTTGTTATTAAAGATTTTGCATCAGGCACAAATACACTTTTATAATTTTTATTACATTTCTAAAATTGATTTCTGCAATTATCTGACAGAGATTTTTAAAATAGTTTAACTTTAAGAACATATGCAGATTCTGTCAATCAGATCAAATTTTCAAGCAGTTTAGTTATGCAATGATAATGATTTTGATTTAAAACTGTATTTTAAATTACTCTTCACAGTTTTCAACAACGGTTTCTGTCCAAAATCAAATTTGTAGAATTTCGCACGTGTCATTCTGTAATTTGTTTTCACAAGCAATTCAGCTTCCACAACTTCAACATGCATTCTGTTACTTGAATGGTGATGTATCAACTGAGAACCACCTCATCAAATACTCTATGCTTGCGTTATAAGCAGGCCCGGGTTAACCATTGGAGCTCACGGAGCACGTGCTCCGGGGCCCCCGACGACAAAGGGGCTCCCAAATAGGAGTCTTTTTCTGCGTCTGAAAATGAAATTGAATTTACTTTTGGTAAAAAAAATGGAATTCATCTACATGAAAATCACTGTGGTTACATCATCATCTTGTTAATATGTTGTGCCGACTTGTGTGTCACTAACTAACTAGGGTAACTTTGCTGTAGTTTTAGTCATTATAACTTAACTTAAAATGCTGAATAATCATTCAATAATGTAGAGTACTCGCAAGTATGCCAGTGGGTTGTTTAAAAGTGCTGCAAAGTGCTAACAAGTGAAGCAAAATCTCGAAGTGTTAACACCCAAAACTGACGATGTTCTTTCAAAGTAGTAGTACTGTGTGTGTGCCTGTGACTGTGAGTGGAAAGGTAGTGAGCCGGAAATAGTCAGCAGATCGATTGCTGACGAACTTGACAATGATGCGCAAATTAATTTGAGTTCTAAGGACAGCGTACATGATGAAAATGAGATGTCTGCAATTGCAAGTGCAATTCAGTCTATCAACAACGACGATAATTTTGAAGCAATGTCTATTCAAATTTATTATTAGTGCTGGCAGGCTATGAATCTCAGAGTTACTCATCAGAACAGGCTGAAGACAAAGCTGTCACAGTAAATATATCAGTTTATTTCAAATTTATTATTAGTGGTATAATAAATTATATTAGGTAAAGGAATTGCTTTGCTGTGAAAATACAACAAGGTGCTGACCGTATGGTTTCATTCTGTAAAATACAAAGTATAGACCTACAATTCTATTTTGTAATTTTCAGATACTTTTCGAAAGTATTGTAATATTGTATTATCAAAATATATCTGTCACTTGTGTCAGTCTATTACATTTTATTTATGTAAAATAGGCAACTTTTGCAAATCTAAATTACCTTGCATAACAGTGACAGTGCGGTCAGTATAAAAACCTAAAATAGCCATAAATAAATTTGAGTGTTTTACATTCCTTATAACTTTGCTATTTATCTGATTCATTCAGTTCTGTTCACACAATTTGAGCCTACAGTTTGAACAAGTTAGTTGTGAGTCTTATGTGAGCTGAACGTTTGTGCGTTTGTCAACAGTTTGATGATGAAAAGCCAGTGTGACTACTAACTAGTGTAAAATAATTTGACAATCCTTTTACTGACTTTTGCACTGAGCTGTTGCTCTGTAATGATGCGAATGTGCGCGAGTAAAATAAATGTGCTTACTATTATTGTTGAATTTATTGCTGATTGGAGTCTGAGCAGATTTGAATATTACTAAATTAGGGAAGGGAAAGAAAGGGAGGGGAGAGAAAAGTAGGGAGGAGTAGGAGAAAGGAAAGGGAGAGGATGGAAGGGATGCAGGGCCTCAACATGACAGAGTGCTCCAAGGCCCCTTAACATTGGGCCTGGCTATAAATTCATAGTGATCTTGAACAAATATACTACGAGCAACGTGTTATAGCCACAACATTTTGTTACTTCTGAAAAAATTACCACAAATTTGAAAGTAGGGACAGTTGGCTGTCCCGACTATGTCAAGTAGGGACACAGGACATAAACCTAGAAATTGGGATCGTCCCAACAAAATCGGGACAGATGGCAACCCTACATAAGTGCAAAATTACAGGTGCTCTTACTAAAGCATCTAGAAGTTAGGGAACCAGCATCATCATATGTAAATTAGTTAACAGTTAATTAGAGCAATAAATAAGCTACAATTTTCTCATTAGTTATTTATGTAAACGTGGGATAGTTGCGGAGATGTTAGACATGAAAGGCAGCAATCTTTTTCGTTTGACAATTGCACAATGTGACTACAATTCTATTTGGCTGTGCTAGAGACAGGAGCACCTCTGAGTAGCTCCCTTGAAGAGGTGCTATATAAATACTCCAATGAATGAATGAACAATGGAAACTAAATTTTAAGTAACTTTGGTGTGTGATTTTTGGTAATTCGGAGTAAGATGAAGAGTTAACATTTAAGGATTCATGCATTTATTGGTAGCAGGACCAACAGTACCAGTACTGTAAGTAGCACTCAAATATTTATAGAACTTTCCAGTGATAATGAAAGTGATACAAAAAGCAATGTTGGGCAACACTGCATCAACAATACTAGGATTTTCACCACCTTTAATAAAGGCATGTCAAAAATGTATTAATAGGGTATATCCGCTCACCAATACAAAAGATTTCTTTGCATCTGATATTTACCAGACATTTATATAGCACCCCTTCAAGATATCTACTCAGAGGCACATTTTAGTAGATTTGGAAAAAGAAACAGCACTAAGATTGTCACCAATCATTGCCACGCTAGTACTTCCCTCACAACTGTGGAGAATTTGCTGTGTAACGTTATATTAAAATTTCTGTATACATTTAATGTGCCATAGGGATATCACACATGAAAGTGTTGAGATTGGTTACAATATCTGTTGGTCTGAAGCTTGAGCAATAAGTAAAGATAGAATCACTGATTTAAGCATAACATGTTGAAAACTTTAAAACATGCTTTAAACTGAATTCTTTGCACGATGGGCAGCAAATGCAATATGAGAGTGATACACTGACATACTGTAAGGGCCAGAGGACTGTAACTAAAATTGTAATTTCTGCAAAAGTTCTCTTTATGAACAAATGTGAAGTGAAGAAAAAACCACATGTTAAAAGAAAGCACAACTAAATGCAAGCAGTGGTCTCCAATTAACTTACACTCTTTTTCTACAATGTCTCCAATCTTCTCCCGTATCATACGACATGCATCAAACACTGTTGTAGATGGATCGAACTTCATTGTTTTAACAACACATCTGTCCACAATACTAATCTTCAATGATAAAGCCATGATCGTCTTCTTTTTCCCTTAGCTACAATATTCAAAATCACCATATACAACACAATACATTGCTAAGTTTACATTTACAAAAAAGACAATTATCTGCCAGTATCTGAAGTATTTTATTCCTTAAAATTTAAATTTCTCTACTTAACTACAATGAAATACTTATGTATAATCTCGGTAAGAGGTGAACAGAGCTAGAGATTGGTGACAGGGCTTTGTTGTTGCTACCTATTAAAGCAATAAGCCGATGCTACAAGGGCATGGCCCAAATGTTATACAATACAAAGCACAAAACAAAGTAGGATGCCAAGATATACAAAATTAAGATTTCACCAGGAGAGGTTAAAACCTTCCACATCAACCACATGCTGCAGAAATATTTTCAGGTAGACATGAATGGTGAGAAGAAGAGCAGAAGTAATTGCTTCTGTGTGTACTATAAACAGAGGTGAAGAGAATGATGTGGAGGAAGGAATCCTCAAAGCAGGTAACTATGTACAAAAACTCCTAAAGATTAGGGAACAAACATTAAGTTAAATGCAGATGAGAACAGGAAAGAAGAGAATGTCAGAGTTGAAAGGGTGAAATGGCACTCTAGAAATTCCAATGTATCCAATTTGAGTAATAATAGTGTTGATGTTGTTATTTATGACAAACTAAAACAAAAAATTAGTGTGGAAATAGGTTAAGGACAAAACCAAGGTTACATTTTGGAGCTATTATTATTATTATTATTAAGGAGCTTTTATATAGTGCCCCTTCACGGAGATCTACTCAGGAGCGCTCCTAGTCCAACCACGGCTAAAGAGAGTAGTTTTCAAGTTTGTAAGAAACAAGGTAGTGTAAGTCGTAGGGACCAGGCGGAGTGCAACAGGAAGGCCATTCCAGGTTGAGGGGCCAGCGACCGAAAAAGAACGGCGCTGCATAATGGCTGTCCGCGTGCGGGGGACCAAGAGCTCGGCCTGGTTAGCCGAGCGAAGAGCAGATCGCCGCAAAACCCCCGAGGTAGGGCGACACAATTCCCACAGGTATGGGGAGGCAAGTCCCTCCAGACAACGCCTAACTAGTGCAGAGACCCTGTAGGCAATGCGCAGCGGGAAAGGGAGCCAGTGCAGAACATCCCGCATATAAAGAGAAACCTGGCCAAATCTGGGGATGCGACCAATAAGACGTGCGGCTGCATGCAAAACCCGGTCCAAGCACCCAAGACGGGCAGCTGGGAGACCAGCGTACAGGGCGCTACAATAGTCCAGACGGGAAACCACAAACGCATGGACAAGGGTGGAAACAGCCACCTGCGTCAGAGTGCGGGAGACTACCCTTAACTGACGAAGTTGATAAGAACAGTCCCAGCAAAGCAAATTAATATTGTCGCATGAATGTGAGCTCCTGATCCAGAATTACACCAAGATCCCGTACTGAGGAGGAAAAGGAAACCCAGGGGAATTCAAGTGACAGAGCCTCAAGGTTAATTTTTGCAAGTTGTTGGTAGGTGAGAAAAGATTTTTAGGTCCTGTAAGTAGGAGGGACAAGCCATTATAAATAAAGATGGAATTATCAGTCAAACAGAGCTTTGGAAGAGTTTATAAAATTCTGAAGAGTGGATGAATCAGAGATTAGGAACCAGAAAAGAAGTCACTAGAGATGAGAGGAAAACTACCGGCAGTGTTCCTGCAAATGTTGTGGCAGCAAATAGCATTGTTATAAGGTAAGCAGTGTCAGAGTTAGACTTGCAATGCTCTAATCCATAAATGCTTAACAGGTCTTTGCCTGAACACTATTTAAAACAATATATGGTGGGCACATTACTGGAGCTTGCATAACTTTGATGTTTAAGTAAATAAGAATGTATTCTTCATCAATATGCCTTGTTTGCATAGGTCACAGCAGTTAGACAAAAAAGTAAATTGAGACAAATAGGTTTCAAGATCTTCAACTATATGTCTAGAAAGATGTTGTTTAACCTGAAGGATTTTTCACCATCAGACCAATTGCTTCATCAGTTAGTGAATTTAAATTATAAAACCTAATTTTTTGTGGAAATTTCTGAATTGATTTTAAGGATTTTTATGAATTCTGTGAATTCACCAATCACTACTTTACTGTGTGAGATTTTCAATATTCTGCTGTTTAAGTGGTCTTAACAAAGGGAAACACTTTGTCTAACTTATTTTGGTGTAGTTGCTCCACTGTAGATGTAAAATTTTGTTGGTAAATTTTCTTTGCCAGGTCATTAAAAAGCCTTGGAACCTTACATTTATGATAACTATCTGAGAACTTCTGTAGCACAACTGTAATTATTATCCTCAAGGCATCAGTCGTTGCTACTAAGAAAATCACTGTGCAAGCAAAATTCCCAAGTGAGTCTGATCAAAAACAAAGAGTAGAATCTGAAATGACACAGAATAATAATATTTATTCTTTAATTAAGCGCCTGCAAATGCACTGCGCTGTACAAGTACATGTTATGCAATAAATCTTAACTACTAACAGAACAGACAGCCTGCAATACAGAATGTAATCAGGCCCTTAGCCAGCCACCCTTTGGACGGCTGAAAATCATTTTTGATGGGCATAAATTGTGCATGGACGCAACATCCTAAATGTGATAGGCTATAATGTATATAATCCGTTCTCCTTCATCTGTGTGATGATGTTCCTTTTCCCACACAAGATACACTTCTCTAGCAGCTATTTATGATATAGGATACGTGTAATTAAGTGCCAATTAGATGAGGTTGTTTCATGGTAATTGGTAACTGATTTGACTATATAAATTATGAATAATTATAGGGGTTTGGATTAATAACAAGTAACGTCTGTTCCCTAGGCTATAATAATCAAATAAGGGAATTAAAAATTACAATCTGAAGTCAACAGATTGTTGTTTGTATCATTGTATATAAAACAAAACTGTTAAAATTGTGATCAAAACCCAAAAGTCATTCAGTGTAGAGGCATTGCAGACTTTTGCAGTCGGACTCATACGGTCACTGCATCGGGTGGTCGCAACTTCATACGCTCAAGGCATCGGGTGGTCACAGGCCCTTAGCCAGCCGCCCGTCCAGCCGTCCTTTGGATGGCTGAAAATCATTTTGGACGGCCATAAATTGTGCATGGACGCGACTCCAAAATGTGATAGGCTATAATGTATAATCCATTGCCCTTCATCTGTGTAACGATGTTCCTTTTCCCACACAAAACACACTTCTCTAGCAGCTATTTATGATCTAGGATACGTGTAATTAAGTGCCAATTAGATGAGGTTGTTTCACAATTATTGGTAACTGATTTGACTATATAAAAACCTTGACCTTATGAATAATTATAGGGGTTTGGATTGATAACAAGTAACCTCTGTTCCCTTGGCTATAATAATCAAAAAAGGGAATTAAAAATTATACTCTGAAGTCCACAGATTGTTGTTTGTATCATTGTATATAAAACAAAACTGTTACAATTGTGATCAAAACCCAAAACTCATTCAGTGTAGGGGCATTGCAGACTTTTGCAGTCGGACTCGTACGGTCGCGGCATCGGGCGGTCGCGACTTCATACACTCACGGCATCGGGTGGTCACGACTTTGAATGCTTTTGGATGCCCCACTCTTTATTTCTGGCTAAGGGCCTGGGTGGTCATGACTTTAAATGCTTTTGGACGCCCTACTCTTTATTTCTGGCTAAGGGCCTGAATGTAATGTAATAAAACATTTATGAAGCATCCCTTAAAAGCCTCACAGAGGCACATAGAAATAGCATATGAAGGAAATTAGCCAAAGAAGAGATGAGTCATCCATATTAATATTATAGCATTCTAAAGGTCAGATCAACTGTCAGAAGGCACAGAGAGACAGACAGAGATAGCCACCCAGAAGGTGTATACAGACAGAGACACAGATACACAGACCACGAGATCATGGAATGAAGAAGACCGTGAATTGGCAAAGTCATGAGGCTAGCAGACAGTGCCTGACTTTGGGATAAAATACATTCTTGTCTTATTTGTTATAAAACATAGCTTATGCCCTGATGTTTGTTATATTAGGTCTGACAGGATTATGGAATAGGCTCTATCTTAGTTTAATAACAAAGCGACAGAGTCTGACATTCAGCCACTGCGATACTCAGCAAGTCCTAATCAGGCAATGGGGACAGTGCAAACAAACCTCGGTAACAATCACTTCAACATCTTCAGTGTCATTCTCTTATGGGCTCAATGTTACAAATAGAAGTACATATAAATACATACAGTGTGGAGTCATTTAGAACTGCGCTCACAGTTTACATGCCATTCTGGTTAACACCTCTACATTCAATAACAGAGACCTCTACATTCAATACTTAAGGCCAAAAAAAATAATGGTGTGTTTCCGGTAACGGAGTTTTAAAAAAGTGGGTAGGTAGGTAGGAAAATATTTTTAAAAAAAATAATTTATACAATGCCATTTCATAGCGACCGTATCACCTTTTGTTTTTCTTACGTTTTGAGAACAAGAAGATGTCACTAAATAAACACCTTGCTAAAAACAGTTCCATGTTCCTTAAACTTGTCAGTAAATTAAATTTTAAAAATGTTTTCTTTATATATGCTAGAAGGCTAATATTTTCACAAGTTTAGTTCATTGACATCGTTTTCTGGCAGCCATCAACGATAGTCTAACGTATGTTGCCTGTGTATGTTGTATGTAGGTATATATGATGTATGTATGTATGTATGTGTGCATTATATGTGTATTAATGTATATGTGTATGTATGCATTTATGTATGTATGCATGGATGTATGTTGTATGTATGTATGTATATAAGTATGTATGTATGTATGTATGTATGTATGTATGTATGTATGTATGTATGTATGTTTGTATATGTGCATTTATATGTGTATTAAATTATTAATGTATGTGCATGTATGCATTTATGTATGTATGTTGTATGTATATTGTATGTATGTTGTATGCATATTGTATGTATGTTGTATGTATGTGTGTATGTTGTGTGTATGCATGTATGTACATATGTATGTATGTATGAACGTATGTATGCATACGAGCATTTGTGTATTAATGTATATGTGTATGTATGCATTCATGTATGCATGTATGTATGTTGTATGTATGCATGTATGTATGTCTGTGTGCATTTATATATGTATTAATGTATATGTGCACGTATGCATTTATGTATGTATGCATTTATGTATGCATGTATCTATGTTGTATGTATGAATGTATGTATGTATGCATGCATACATGTATGCATACATGTATGTATGCATGTTGTATGTATGTATATTGTATGTATGTATACTCAGGTGGGCTCCCAGAATAGCGGACCCCCGAATAGAGGGCCGGCACCGAGCAGTCGCCATTGCGACCAACTGTTCCCCCATATGCAGGGCTGGTTGCTTAGGAGACTGAGGCTGACCTTGAGGCTGGTTGCTATATATAAAGGAAACTTTACTCGTACTATGATATGTCGGTAATTAATCGTAGATGTTGATAATACATTGAATATGACGACGATTGGATTTGGTTAATAACCCTGGCGCATAACCGTGGGAAAATCGCCGATTTTCGGGTCTATTATCTCCGCAACCCTCCCACATTTGTAAAAGCTGACCATGGGAAACTTACAGCCCATTTTTTGCTCTAATTACCCCTAGACCTAAGTCCTTCCCGTGCAGGTCTGCACATCAGGCGACGCATCTCGTTGCTCTGATTAAAGTATATATTAACGGTGCTGTTATTTACTTTGAAAGACCGCTGGTTTCCAACGGTCTATAATGTCGCAATTATGGACTTCTGGCACAGAAAGTGAGGTTTCAGTTGTCGGAAAGCTGCAACTCTGACGCGAAATGAGTTACTAAAAAAAAAATCTTTTCTCACAAAAAAAAAGTGACTCGGTCGCGTTACCGGAAACACACCATTATTTTTTTTGCCTAACTAGAGAACTATATTATAAAAATTATGGTTCAAGGAGTTTTGTAATTGCTGGAGTTTTGCAATTGCTAGACCATCTGTGTGGAAAATCTTACTGTCTGGCACCTGTACCACTAGCAGCCAAAAACCAATGCAAGCATGTACAATTGTACATGTGACTTATAGCATGTCCAGCACAGCCCAAGCTGTAAGGGCTGTAAAACTTGATTACTCATACAATAATAGTAACCATAACAACAGCAGCAGCAGCAACAACAACAACAACATACAAGAAAATGCAGACAAAGAACCATAACTGGTAGAATGATCATTTGACACTTTAATGAAGAACTGCATTGATCAACTTAGTTACTCATTATGCTTACCATTCCAGACTGTCTAAAGCATTGCTCTAAACTTCAAGTAAAACCACAGAGTGATCAGATTGCTTTTCACGCTAACTTAATGGAAAGAAGCAGAATGTAAAAGATGGGATGACGTAATTTTTTAGCTGTTTGTCATACAGACTGAACAAAGTTTTCAGTAAACGTCAGGTTGTTGTT
Organism: Allolobophora icterica; assembly: GCA_963556255.1. Lineage (NCBI taxonomy): Eukaryota > Metazoa > Annelida > Clitellata > Crassiclitellata > Lumbricidae > Allolobophora > Allolobophora icterica. The sequence continues at coordinate 25,169,321 of OY744606.1, forward strand.
CTCTGCAGACAAACAGCACAGATGGCCATCGGTCAAGATGAAGACCAATGACTGTCCAATGACTTCCACCGTCTGAATTTCATCAGTATTAGTACAAATATCATATTGTATCAAAATATTAAATTATATTAATTATAAATATAAATTCATAAATTTGCAATAAATTTCTAAACTTATATTTATAATTAACGTAGTTTAGAAATTTATTTTAAATTTATGAATTTATATTTATTAAATATCAGATGTTGTAGTAATCAACAAAGGTTCTGCAGCTGCATGGTGACTGATCTGCCTGAGCACTGACCATTTCTGGACTGAGCCATGAGTATGATTTGGCACGTCAATGGCACCTCGATCTATTGGTATTGCTTGTCACAATCAGCTGGCTGCTGTGGATGGCTATGGTTTCAAGAAGTGCAAGAAATTCAAACATCTGGATGAAGAGAAAAGTTCTTCAAGTAATGATCCAAATTGCAAGAGAGTGGTGATCATGAGTAGGACATGGATGTAGACAAGAAATTCAGAACGGCATCAAAGATTGTGCAATTGCCAGTGAGTTCAATTCACTTCACACACAGACAGTCTTGTTGTCAAGACCTTAAACCTCAAGACCAAGACCAAGACCAAGACCTTGAACCTCAAGACCAATCATACCCAGACTGCTATTCCTTACTAAAAAAAGTCAAGTCGGACTAAACGCTGTTTTAATGAAAACACGAGTCTTTTATTTTTTCAAGCAAAACAACTCTAAATGCAGACTGCAGAGAATTCCGAATTCGTACAAAAGTCCTTCATGCGAAATGTTATTCCAAATGCCTGTTGCATTTTATAAAATTCGTTCAGAATTTTCTGACCAAGAAATTACCTCTGGGGCCTCATAAAAATTCTGCCATGTGAAAGAATAGCTAGCTACGTTCTACAGATGCTGAAATTGCTGGCACACACAGCAGCAAATCGTGAGTCACTTTTGAAATCGCTCCATGGTAAATAACCGGAAGTCAAAATAATTTTCCAAAACAACAGTAAAGCCTCGTTCACACCGTGTAAATACTAAAGAAATTGTATTACTAATTATTGTATAAATTTTAAAATCCTTGCTTTTTGTTAATGACTGTTCATATTGACAAAAGTCTTGGTCTTGGTCTTGAAAAACCAAGACCAAGACTTTGAACCTCAAGACCAAGACCAAGATCAAGACTTTGAACCTCAAGACTAAGACCAAGACTTTTGGTCTCAAGACCAAGAACAAGACTTTTAAAAACGAACTCGAGAGAACTCGAGACCAAGACCTTGGTCTCGAGGACAACAAGACTGCACACAGATGTACCAGTGGGTAGTGAGGCAGTACAAATCCTTGCATCGCATTGTCATCGAAGTGAAATGCATGCTTATCTTAACCTATTCAGCACAACACACTAGCCAGCTGGTGTCAGGTCTTCATGGCTAATGGCTCAAACCACTTAAGAGGACTGGTTTCCAAATCTCTTGATGTTCTTCTGTGAGACAAAGTTCAAGTCCGAAGCCAACTTTTGGGTGGCGATCATCTCATGTGTTCGTCAGTTTTGGCTGCCTGTCTCGATGCAAGTCTGTGGATCCCAGATGCCCTACGAAAACGTGTTTTCTCACCTTAGCTGTATGTCTGCTATAGATAAGTTGCAATATACAGTCTGACTCAGTTTCAGTCGAAGTAATGTAGAACAGGCACAGGATTGTAGCCCATATCTTACAATGATAAATATTTTAGAAATTTTTGGCCTAAGTGGTCAAAGTTTCAGATTTATATCACAAGCCCATGACTTGTGCCACACCCCAAGCGGGATGGAGGGCCCTAGTTCGACTGGGTCCCTTGGTTTGGATTCGCCCTAACTGCGCCGAATACAGTTACATAAACCTACTGATAAACCTACTAATGTTGAAACGTTTCTGTTTTGATGACGGGCCGGATATAATAAGGAAAGGCGGATACTGCGTTTGATCAACGATAGACGTTTTACAATTAATAGACTTTGGAAGAACATTTAACAGAAGACAACTCTATTGTTATACCTACTGTAACAAGTCTAGCTCTGACAAAACTTGGATTTACCTGCAGAAATCCAAATAAACGACAAAGTAAGTCCCAAACAGTTGGTCTAGTTATAGCCTACTCCTTGCAGTTGCAGCTGTGTGCTGAAAAAAAGTTCAACGCGGATGTTCGTCGTAATTGGAAGTTCATAAGGCGCGTAGATCAAATGTATTATAGTTGGTCTTACACGCCAGAGGGCGACCATTCGATAGCAAGTTATTCGCTAGATGAATACTTTCACACTGGAACTGCCGCCGGAAAGATGCAAATGATGCGCAATGGCAAGTCGCAACAGTTAGCGGCGGTAAATCCATAGATATATAAACCATATGGGTAAATCTAACACTAATCGTTGTGACGAAGCAGTAGATTTACAATTTGGGACTTTAGTGTTTATAGATTAGCTTTACATAACGGCAAGAGTAGGCCTATTACGGTGTACGGACTATCGTTCATAGGACGGTCGCTTATAGGACTAGGCCTAGTATCGATCGCTCATAGGGACTATCGCTCATAGGACTATCGCTCATAGGGACCATCGCTCATAGAACAATAGCTCATATGACCATAGAAAAGTACAGTAATCGATAATACACTGAGACCATAGTTTATGGATCCATTTAATGCGATCGTAAATGTAAATTATACATAAAAACTCTAGAAGATTGTTCAATACGCTCAGAAAGAAAACCACTACGCTACGAGAGCGAACCACTTAAATACATAAAAATGCCAGTGTTATCGTAAAGTAGGACCCGAGTAATAAACTTCCAATTAGCTAGCAATTATTAAATAAACTTCCAATTACCTACCAATTAGCTTCCAATTAGCTTCCAATTCCTATGAGCGACCGTCCTATGAGCGACCGTCCTATGAGCGATAGTTCTATGAGCGATAGTAACTGAGCGATCGTCCCTATGAGCGATAGTCCTATGAGCGATAGTCCTATGAGCGACCGTCCTATGAGCGATCGTCCTATGAGCGATAGTCCTAGAACCGCCTATTACACTTGCAGCCCTATATTATGCTGCTCGAAATCCTCTTGCGATTTCTGCACAGGGATAGGCCTAGGCGCCGAATTTACCAGAAGACTGGAGCTAGTCATTTTCCGGTAGCATGTCACATTCACTAATTGAAGAAGCAAAAAATGTTTTTGGCAAATTACATTGATTTTTGTTTCGATCAAATCTTGAATATTTCTATTTCACAAATATATATTTGGTTTTGCACTAATATGTAATATTATGAAGTTTTTAGCAGAAAAAAATAACCCTACTAAAATATTTGTCCACTCCGTTACTCCTCCGTTACCAAACACATATGAGCTATGTATATATAGTACCGGTAGACAGCTTCCTGTTGCGTAGTTTGACATGCCAATATGTTTTTAGTATTAATATTTACAAAATAAATATAAAAGAAATTACAATGCAAATGATTAGATCTATTTAATTCCATCACATTTTTAATTTTATTAAAAAATTCCACTCCGTTACGGAAATAAAAAAAGAGACCTAATCAATGTAAAGTTGAATGTATACTTTTTTGGCCAAATAACAAAATAAAAATCAGTTGAGCCAATCATCCCAGTGTTCGAATAAACAGAACCACCTGCATACGCACTGTGGTTAACAAACATAAAAATTGCCATACAATAAGTTCGCTCCGTTATTATCTGTCGAGAATCGAGCACAGAATGTGAAAAGTGAACTATAAAAAACACTCTCTCCCGAAACAAACAATTATTTAAATTGTCATAATATATTGTTAAATAAATTGTATTATAAATGATAATTTAAGTAGACGACTTATCCTGAGAGTGGAATAAATTTTAGTACCTACAGGGTAACATTTATAGTAACGGAGTGGAAAGGTAACGGAGTAGACAAATTGTGTATGAGCACGGTAAATACCATATTATTTTTCATGCGTCCACATCAATCGTCGGTAAACTCATTACATTGCTTATAAATGTTATATTACAAATATTATTACAATTAAATTTATTCAAAATCATTGCAAAAATGCAGTAACGGAGTGGATGTATAATAAAAAAAACACATTACGTACGAAATAAATGAAAATTAGTAAGAATTTGTCTTAGTATTCAGGTCGCGTATTAAGGCATACTTACTTACATAGATCTTCACAGAAGCGACGAGTTAAGGTACGCCCCCAAAGAAATGGAAAGTTTGTGAGATACGAGATAATTTTTACATGGTAACGGAGCAGACATAATTTTCTGGGGACAAGTTTAAAAAATTTCTAAAAATTTAAACTGAAGATCCGGTTCACCAAGTTGTATTCAGAAACATACAATTATATTTAATACAACAGAAACACACGATTATTTTGGCTTAATACAAGTCATTTTGAAATTTTAGACGAAAGCAATAAGTAGGCCTACTATGGCCTAGGGACGGTAACGGAGTGGAACATTTTAAATTCAAAATAAATTTTAATAAATTTATTTATTGCTTTGAATTACTTTCAAAGGTCTTAAATTGTTGATTGATCAATTATGTTTTAATCTAATCACGTAGCATGATCAGGTTAGGTATTGTTTTCTGAGAAATGACCGGGGACAGCCGTATTTCCAATTTAGCCAAATACCGGAAAATGACTCACCGTGTAGTTCGTAACCAAAGAGAGTTAATGTAATTAGGCACGATAACAGTTTTTGACTTTTTTTTAATTTTCTAAATTTTTACTCTGTTGGATTTGGTTAGGAAACAGTTATTGAAATTATCTCTTTGACAGTAGAATCTGCGATTTGGCAACCTACAGAGAGAACTCTATAGGCAGTAGCCTAATGTAGACGTAAATTTTGAAGTACCGGAGCGCATAACTCAAAAAATATTTTGGGCGAAAACATTTTAAAACCTGTTTAGTGCACGAAATATGCGTCGAAAAAGCAGGAGGCGGGCACTTTGTAACGGAATGTAGGCCTAGATATATTTTCATCAAATTGTATGATCACATGCAAACTAATTCAAATCTAAAGTTATTTCATTTTTATTAGTTAGCAACATAGTGCGAAACTATATACACAGAATAATATTAAACAAAACTCGTTAATTTTTGTTAGCTTTTTTGGCAACGTGTTCACGTGTTGCACCAAATTTCAAGGAATAATCTCTACCTATTGTGCCATCAATGCCAGTATCATCCAAGGCTCTGGGCTTGGCCCGCTCCACTTCCTGGTAGCCATCAAAGGTCTCCGGCCCATTAATCTAATAAATCGGTTACTCAAATACACCGATGACAGTTACCTCCTGATCCCGGCCTCCGCCATTCTCACTACGGTACTGCTGCTGAGCTGGAACACATCGCTAGGTGGGCTGCCTCTTGCAACCTGATGCTTAATTGCGCAAAATCTAAAGAGGCGATTTTTAGGCGCCCCGGATCTAAGTTAATAGCCCTTCCCCCGCCAGTACCTGGTATCGCCAGGGTCTCTGAGTTGGTTGTCCTGGGGGTGACACTATCCGACCGCTTGGGATTTGGCTCCCACATCCAGCGAATTTGTACCAAAGCTAGTCAATCCCTCTACGCCCTCCGATGCCTAACCGCACACGGTCTCAGCGGGCCTCGCCTGTATGATGTGGTCCGAGCAACCACCTTAGCTAGACTGCTTTATGCCTCACCTGCCTGGTGAGACTTCACAAATGTCGAGCAGCGCTCTCGTCTTTGCGAGATTGATACGGCATGGGTATGTACCGACGATCGAATCCTTCGATATTCTTTGTGCAAGAGCTGACAGAGCTCTCTTTTTAGCAGTGCTCCGCAATCCTGGTCACGTTCTCCATCCCTTGCTCCCCCTCCCAAAACCCGTACCTATGACCTGCGTCCCCGCTCGCATAGCAGGATTATTCCTAAGGCAGACGCGCCAACGCGTAAGAATTTCTTAACTAGTAAAATTCATATCCAATAGTAAGGCCTTCTATCTATACCTAACCTAGTTAGCTGGCTTCCTTTCCAACTTGTAATTTTTTGTTTTCATGCCTCTGACTGCATAGCATGTTTGTTAACCACAGTGCGTATGCAGGTGGTTCAATAAAGAATATAGGGCCTACTTACTTACTTACTTAGTTGCCTGGTCTCAGTTGTCCAGTTTCCACTTGACAATTATTTTGCAAAAATAAAAATTGAACATTTCTTCTAAATTCGGGGGTACAGCAGTACAGCTGTATACTGTCTCCCCACTGTCAAAAGTGGGGAACTTGTCCCCCTCGATCTCCCCAGGGATCGCCGCCCTGGGGCTGGGGAGGAGTTTATCCCCTCCCCAGACGACTAAGGGGTCGGGGAGCGTCGTTAATCCTTTTTCATGCCCAAAAATATAGGTCCAGCTAGCAGTAAAATGACAAGAACCAAGTCATTCGTTAGGCCTATACATGTGCAGTCAACGTCAAGTTTCTGTATTTTTTACGAGTCAGAATTTTGGATACAGCGTCCGATTCAGAAAACTAAAACAAATTCCAACGAGGATCAAATTGTTGAGTTTCATGCCATGGGTTGCGTTTTTCTTGTTTGAATGTCCAAGGCTAATCTGACTTGTCTGATCCAAGATGTCAAGTATAGGGCCTACTTATCTGGTCTCCACAGAGCAAATGGGGTCAGTGTAGCAGCTTGAGCTACATTAACATAACATAACATAACGTTTATTGGTCCAAAACTGCAGATATTAAATTTTTCATAGACTCTAACAACAAACTCTAAACAATCATCTCAAAATAACAAACAGAAATAACAGTAATTGTTAAATAAATCAGTACCTATTCAGGTTAGGAAGGAAAACTCTGTTTGTTTAGGATAATATAATAAATAAAGTAAAGCTGATACATTTGTAATTTATATTGTTGACCGCTCAGCAGAGGCGGCGACCTTATTTGACAGGTGGGGGGGACACGGGTCACATTCTGGTAAAAAAAAAGAGGTTAAAATATTTTCGTGCGTGAGCGCGAAAAAATTTGTTGACTTTTGGTGTTTCTTCAAAGTTCGTAAGTGATTAAAACAGCGAGGCGTTAAAAATTCACAATCATTATTTCCGGTCATTCAACCGTCATTGTAAATAATTGCCGGAACGCTATAAGTAGAAAGCGTTCCGGCTGATTTGACAATAAGTAGGCCCTACTGGAGCGCGCGCTCCGGTTAAAAATAAGTAGGCCTACCGGAACTGCTGTAAACCGGAGAGGGCTCGATCGTTTACATGCCGAGACGCAGCGCCTGGGTTACCTACCGTTCGACAGTCCAACAATTGAGGAATGTGTTTCGTCCAGTCTTGTTGTCCTCGAGACCAAGGTCTTGGTCTCGAGTGCACTCGAGTTCGTTTTTAAAAGTCTTGGTCTTGGTCTTGAGACCAAAGGTCTTGGTCTTGGTCTTGAGGTTCAAGGTCTTGGTCTTGGTCTTGAGGTTCAAAGTCTTGGTCTTGGTTTTACAAGACCAAGACCAAGACTTTGTCAATTTGAACAGTCATTAATTTTAACAAACGGCAAGAATTTTAAACTTTATCCAATAATTACTCATGCAGTTATTGCTTTAGTATTTACACGGTGTGAATGAGGCTTCACTGTTGTTTTGGATAATTATTTTGACTTCCGGTTATTTACCATGGAATGATTTCAAAACAGACTCACGATTAATTTGTACATTTACATCCGGTTCTTGAAAAGCTGCTTTGTGTGCTAGCGATTTCAGACCTTGTAGACAGTATTTTTTCACATGGCAGGATTTTCATGAGGCCCCTTAGAAAAATTCTGAGCAAATCGGTTTTTATAAAATTCACCAGGCATTTGGAATAACATTTCGCATGAAGGACTTTTGTAAATACGATTCGGAATTCTCTGCAGTCTCCATTTAGAGTTGTTTTGCTTGACTAAAAGAAAGGACTCATGTTTTCATTAAAATAACGAGTAATCCGACTGGACAATTTTTAGTAAGGAATAGAAGTCTGGATACGACTGTGATTTTTTGGGTCTTGGTCTCGGTCTTGGTCTTGAGGTTTAAGGTCTTGGTCTTAGTCTTGGTCTTGAGGTTCAAGGTCTTGGTCTTGGTCTTGAAGTTCAAGGTCTTGGTCTTGAGGTTTAAGGTCTTGACAACAAGACTGGTTTCGTCTGCAGAGAATCGCCTTTTCAGATCTGTCCTTTCGAACGAGTCTCACGTCCTCCGCCTCCTCTTTCCACCCCAAATTCGTCGGACTTATTCCCTTCGCCCTCGCGCACATGAATATTCTCTTCCACTCAAAGATGACAACATCTCATCCCGCGCCTTTTGTATATAGGCATCCTCAATCCATCTGACTAATTCTCAAATCTCGCTAGCACATACATTTCTTTGTCATAGCACTGGAAATATATACTTTATTATTATCATTATTACTATTATCGCTTTAGACTGTTGTAAGCTGTGATGCGGTGTGTCATCCTTCGTTGATTTATAATAAGCGAATATACATAATTATATGCCTAGGCCTATATCTAGATCAACAACGTTAAATTTCCCACCAAAGAAAAACATCAGACGAACTATTTTGTCTCAGTTATTTCATAAGCCTAATTTAAGACTGTAGATAGATAAGCATAGGCTAGAGAGCACCAAGAAAAACAGACAAATTCAAAAAGATTAAACTAATTTAAATTAATAAAATGGCTTCTTTCCAAAATTCCAATTGAATTTACAATGCTACAAAATACCATGGTTCTCTCCAGTATCAATTCTTAATACTTTTTTATAATTATTATAATGTCAAATTTCAAATACCATGGCAATTTCTCTCGTCCAATGTCAAATCGGGGCCGTCATATGCTGTAAAGCAGGTTATGTATGCTGCATCGAACGTTCATCAAAATTCACCAGCGTTAAAACTTATAAATATGGCGCTGGACTTCAGCATTCTGATTTCAGCAGCAGCAGTGTAGCGACTGAGCTATTTTCTGAGTCACCGCTGAGTGGTTTTTGAGAAGAGCTATATAAATTAACCGCCCAGTGGGCCAATCTAGCAGCATATATCTCCAATGGGAGCCGATTCCATAAATGTTTCACATCATGAATATTAATTACATCAATTGTTTTTTAAAATACGTCATTATCTTGCTATAGGAGAAAACGGAGGACAAGACACCCTAGTATAAAACGAATTATTTAACAGCAATTTAAACAGCAATTTACTCCAAACCGTACTGATGTTGTGGATGTCACTTCCCTTATTTTATTGGCTATTCGAGCGATGACTGAGCTGAATTTTGCTAAAGCTAAAATGTTTGCTCTGAGGAAAGATTCACCGCGAAAGTCGTCAGCTGCCTTGCAGCAGACTATGCTTCATCGAAAGTCATCAGACATTCGTCCAAATTCCTCTATATCGTCAAGTAACCAATTAGGAGGAGGGTCAAGACAAGACGAATCTGTGAAAAGCAGCAGCTTACCTACAAAGTATGAAACAGCAGATGGCATTCTTCAGCTGCAGGACACAACGTATGAATGATCTTTTAATGTTAATATTGGCTTATAAGTTAGTATTCTCCTTTGGGGTGAAAAAGCCCTGCATATAAGACCAGGCCAATTGCACTCCCACTTAGCAAATCCATCCGTATATGGATTAAACGGGTTGTTTCCTGGCTCTTTCGGGATCAATAAAAGGTTCTATGTGAATCTGACATCTGTAAGAGAATATCTGAGATTATATGCAACTTGCTAAATGTTTTAGCCTTAGTGCAGTCTACGCCTCTCGAAGGATAGGCCTACTGTTGCATTAGGCCTCCTATTCAAATCTCTATCTAAACACTATTCACCGTGTGAGCGCGTCTGTGTCTTCCATCTCCGAACTGTAAGAAATCCAATCTAGTTCTTCACACAGTATCTTTGAACAGCCATTTTGAGACCTGTCGACTTGATGTATGGCCTTTTGTCTTTGTAAATATCTGGAATAAGTCTAACAATTTAAGTTCGCGTAGTAGGTCCCTACTCGTTCAACAGTGAAATGTTTAATAAGCGTCAACTCGTTACGTCATTTCTTATATGCACGATTTACTGATAACGCTCACACTCGCAAAATTATACACTCGGTTGTCCACAATTATAAACATTACAGATAACACGAGGACCACACGAAACTATTGGGAGAACTTAGTAACTGAGAACGAAAAGAACCCAAAGCGTCTATCGGGTACTGGGTCATACCTCTAACAAAGCTACATCTCCGACCTTCTCGGCGGATTACTTCCTTCGTTCACAGATGGACAAACTGGAGGCACTCCGGGCTTCCACTGCTGATGCTCCACCACCAATATTCTCCTCCACCGACGCCTCCTTTCATGACTTTCGGCCCATCTCTTAAATCACAGCTGAAGACATATCTTTTTAAACTTTCATACGACTGCCAACTTTTGTAACTTATGTACAGCGCCCTTTTCTTCGGCCTCGGCTGTGCTACGGCGCTATATAAATCGTCTTATTATTATTATTATTATTATTATCTCAGAGGATGAACTTCGTCGAGTCATAAATTCCTCTAACCATAAATCATGTGAACTTGATCCCCTCCCACCGTTCGTCATTGTTACTGTTTTAGATGGTATAGCCCCATTTTTGGTCTATACCTTTAATCGGTCCCTTATTGAAGAGTCCCTTCCGGCATCAAAAAAGCGGACCCTAGTTCTTCCTACTCATAGGCGTAATTTGTGGGGCCATACCTCTAACCTCTGGACTGGGGGTACCGTACCCCCACTTTTGAACAATGTTAATCAATATTTTATTATTGTGCCTTCCCAGAGATCGCAGCCTACGCCTTGCTTTGTGTATGTAAGATATTGGTAACCCCCACTTTTTAGACCAAAGTTACGCCCCTGTTCCTACTCTAAAAAAAGCCTAACCTTGACCCTAATGTTTGTTCAAACTATCGCCCGATTGCTAACCTCACCTTTCTGTCTAAAACACTGAAGCGCCTAGTTGCTATACAATTTCTTCCCTATCTTGAACAGTCTCGCCTTCTCCCATCTTGTCAATCTGGATTTAGAGCATCCCATTCCGCTTAAACTGTCCTTTTATCCCTCCTCTCTGACATCTAACTGGCTATGGATAAGTCCTGCCTGACTCTTCTAGCTCTCTGTGATATATCGCTAGATTTTGACATGGTCCATCATGAGATTCTTCTTCGCCGTCTTCAAATCTCATGTGGCTTATCTGGTCCCCTCTCTGCTGGTTCCAATCCTATCTTACTGGCCGGACGCAAAGGGTTATCATGAGTACCTCAAGAACGCCCTGGGTTAGGATTAATTTGGTGCCCCCACGGTTCTGTTCTTGGTCCTATCCTTTACATTCTTTTTGCCTCTGGCATTCACTCTATCTCTTTTCTCAGCATCTTGCATCTGGCCATCTCTATGCTGATTATGTGCAAACTTATGTCCATGGTCCCCCAGCTGACCAACTTCTTCTTGTTTGAACCATTGACTCTTTCTCAAGATCTTCGCTCTTGGATGTTCTCTAATCGGTTGAACCTAAACTCTTCTAAACCCAACTCATTTGGTTTGGTACAAAGCAGCAATAATTATTATCTAAACTTGGTTTCTCACTTCTCTCAGCTCACTTACCGAACTTCTCATAGTCTACGAATGTCCGCGACCTGGTGGTCACCTTAGACAGTTCACTAACCTTTGATTCTCACCTCTCCTTACTTACTCGCACTTGCTACTACCACTTGAGGAGACTGCGAGCTATCCGTTGATCCGTCTATCCTGCAGTTTTCACTACCATTATCCATGCTGTCATCTGTTGCCGCATTGATTATTGTAATTCTTTAATGGTAGGCCTTCCGAAAGTCTGTCTTTCTGCCCTTCAATCGGTACTTAACGCGGTTGCTCGCCTCATTGCTCATCGTTCTCGCTTCTCATCCATCTCTACTTGCATTACTGATGCCTTGCATTGGCTTCCTATATCCGCTCGTATCTACTTCAAGATTATTACACTTGTCTCTAAGGCGCAACAGGGCTTAGCTCCATCCTACCTCTGTGATCTGATGCGCAAATCTCTCTCTGCTTCTTCTCATCGACCCCTACGTTCTCTGAATCGGCTTGATCTGTTTGTTTCCCGGGTGAGATCTGCTATAGCTCAGGCTCGCTCTTTCGCCGTCGTGGGTCCACCCTTATGGAACTCCCTTCCCTTGGTACTCCGTGGGACCCTACTTACTAGGTTATCTCTCTCTTTTGTTCATCGTTTAAAGTCTTTTCCGTTTCAGCGAGGCTCACACGCTGAGATAATAGTTCGCACTATGAGAGGCGCTTTGTAAATTCCCAGATACCATACCATACCATACGAGAGCGATATGGTGAGCAGTCGCTATGCAACATTACGCATGATTTGAGAGCGCCCCAGAGAGTACAATTGTTTGGTTAACCATTTTCAACCGTATGCAGAGGGAAATATTAAACAGTTCTAGGCTGCAATACATAGGCTACAAGTAAAACCTTATTACAGCAACCAACCGAAGCTGAAGCTTTCTTACATAGAGCAGTAACATTCTTAAAAATTTTGGTTTTCTCTGTATCATTTATCTTTTTTTCACATTATGTTAGAGTTATTGCAAGATGTTTGTTGAATAATTGTCTGTCTAGAGAAGCCAACAGTGAAGTCATGTGTCTTCGATTTTCTCCGGATTCTTCTCTTCTGGCGGCAGGATTTGCAGATGGAGTCGTTAAAGTAAGACTTTATTTGTTTAAACAGGCAGTATAAAAAGACTTTACCTGAATTACGAACAGCTTTGAGTAGATGTAGGTTATAGGTCTACTGAAGGGTTGCCATTAGTCGTCCTACTCCGCTGCTCTCTGAATTTACCTGCTGTTCGTATCGTATCGTAATCTCGAGACTTCTACAGCGTCCAAAAAAGCTACGTCGCGGGAACCAGCTTATTCACAGGCGTACATTCTCAGATGAACCCCTTGCATAGACCACTCCTGACTGAAGAGCTAAGATCTTCTCAGGTGTAAAGAGTAAACTAACAAACTCTGACATACTGAACTTTGCCTTGTCATACATGCAGTGGCGTCAAGCTTCACTTCCTATGAGGTCTGGGCATTCTCGCTGGCACTTCCCGTCTTTTTGACTTCCGCCGCAGCCGCCGCAGGTACCATGCATCTCTTTCCAGGTTTCGATCTTACCCAGTTCCGGGATTGCGTAGGACGAAACACTCATTTTTAGGTGAAGTCCCAACGAGGTCTTAAATCGAAGGCACCAATATCGTTACAAAATAAAATCTGTAAGGAGAATCGTTTGTCGGCTGGCTTTCGGGAGATCTCTTCGCCATTACGACATCATTGATATAGTCTGGCGAGCCTTTCGGATGGCTGAGGTCCCGAGTACGGCTTGTTCCGCACGGATGGCAAGAGACCGAACGGGGCCACAATGGTTCCGTGGGCAACGGGTAAATACTTGGCCTGGGACGCCACGATGATACACACCTGTGCGGCATACTACATTGCGCACACAGCAAATGCAGCAGAGGCCGCCGCGGAGCAGGCTGCCATTCGTAAATCCGATAAGTATTCACCGTCCCACCTATTCCTGCCCATTGCCTTCGAGACGTTGGGGCCAATCAACGCTGCCGGGGTCGATTTCATCCGCGAGGTCGGTCGGCGCCTTTCGGCCGCTTATGGGGAGCCGCGAGAAGGCACCTTTCTTTTCCAGCGCCTTTCCATTTGTATCCAACGTATTAATGCCATCGCATTCCGTGGCACATTCAATGACTCAGCGGAGGACGAAGCCTGATTTCCTAGAAATAACATACCAACAAATTAATATCTAAGCCCCCGAGGGATCATATGTACCTTGGGGCAAAAAAATAAAAATAAAAATAATAATAATAATAATAATAACAACAAACTACATACTCTTCTGACTGATTCGTAGGTTTAGTTGAAGTTACTTCAGAGTCCAGACACGTTCTCATGTTTGTCGATATTGCACTTTTTATTTTATTAACGAAAAGCAATAAATTTTCGTTAGTCTTATTATCGTTATAGTTATAGTTTTAGTTTATGATATTTCTTAGTTACATTTATAGTAATCGTTAACGAAATCATTTTTTGTTCGTTAACGAACATTTTCGTTACCGTTAACGGTAACGAGAATCACTGAATATTCTTCATTCACACTTCGGTTTCCCCCCGAAAACTTAGGTAGTTTTAGCCAGTGATGGGCAATAGTTAACTAAAAAGTTGCTAACTTTTAGTTTAACTAAAAAATTTTAGTTAAGGAAGAAGTTTAACTAAATAAAAATAGTTTAGTTAAAACCATAGTTTAACTAAAAAAATTTAGTTGCTAACTAAAAAGTTTAACTAAAAAAATCAGCAATATGCAACTATTTTTCCACAGTGAACATTGAACACTGTCAGCAAAGAAACATTTTAACACTGCATGGTTTTAGCATTAACAGCCTGTGTTTTCAAATTCATACACTACTTACAGTACACATGTAACTGTATGCCAGAGCAGTACACATTGCATAGTTTGAAGGTGAATTTGTCATTTACGCTTTGCATTATTACAGTTCACTTAACGTCTTTTATTGTAAAAATGTTTGTTGTAAAAAGTTGGAAAAAAGTTGGAAAACGTTTAACTACTTTTTTTTAGTTTAGTTAACTAATTTCAAAAATCAGTTGCCAACTTTAGTTAAACTATTTTTTTTAGTTGGAAAATAGTTTTAGTTTAACTAAAAAAATAGTTTAGTGCCCATCACTGGTTTTAGCGATGATTGTGGTAAGAGGTAACATGCTTTCATCACAATGGAGATTCGCGTTTTAATCTCAACCTCACGGAGGTCTACTATTGGTTTCTTCAAAGCAAAGCAAAGCAACTGTTAACCATAGACATAATAGCAAATGCCTAAAGCACATCTAAATACAAACGTTTCTCACTGACGATGTCTTGTGTGGTGATCTGGATCCGGACGCAAAATCGCGGGTCAGAGTTCGACGTAAAATGACCGTTCCGTAATATTTCTGCGAAGAAAGGTTCATGATTGACCGCTTCCTTGAGGGAAGCAAAAATATAGAACTCTGTTTAAAAATCCCACTCTGCCTCTTCCGAGGTTTCCTGGTGGGAAGCATCCTAAGGATGGCCTTTTCTCAGAGCAGAGTTTGCTAGTTTTACAGGTAACAGTCGTTCCATTTTCGTGTGCATGCTTTGCTACGGAGCTTCTCTTCACTACCAATCTATATCTCGTAACTGTAAAGCTATTGTCATATAGGGGTAACGTGGGGCAAGATGTCCTATGCGGGTAAGACGTCCCCCACCCTTAACATTGTTGAAATACAAGTCATGAGGTGGCGCTGTCTAGAATTACCATAAAAACTTAATCTGACACAAATTTAGCGATTTACGAACAGTTTAACGACCAAACAAGGTTTGTCAAGTATATTTTTTTAATATTTTGATCACGCTAAATGATTTATTCATCCACAGCGATAGGCCTACTGTTTCATGTCAAATCGAGATAGCAGTTCGAAAGGTAGGCCTACCTTTGTTTGGAATAATTATGATACACGTGGTGAGCGATAATACAGTCATTAACCTGTAGTGTTCTGAAATGCAGTTGTTACATGCATCGGGGCAAAACGTTCCCGGGCAAAACGTTTGACGTCCTGTATACGTCAAAAGCGCGATTGTGATCCGTCATTCGAGTCATCGCAAGAATGTCCTGCATGCAAAAAATGGCATCATGAGTCGTGCGGACCTGACGTAACAGGCCGTGTGCTATTAATTGCATGAAAGCAATCAGGCTTAAAATCTTGTTTTAAGAATGACAATTTTGAATACAAGTTGGAAAACATGAATGTTTAATTAGCTTGTTTTAGTATATAAATTTTTTTAAGTCTTGGGATTAAAAATGAATAAAAAGAAGCACAATTGTAATATTTTATAGTAATTAGTTCATTTCATGTAGCTGCTTATTCCATTTAGTCCTATTTTTGAGCTCTATCAATCATAGAATTTATATAGCGTCTCTTCAAGGGCTCTACTCAGAGGCGCTCCAAATCGGTCTCGCTGGTATAATTATGTGGTCGGCAGTCCGCCGATCAACCTGCATACTTCACTGCTGTCGTGCCAAACTACACGACCGACAATCATTCGTCACTAGGGAAGCATTTCAGCGGCATCTTACGGAAATTATATTTTTATTGAATGGGAAGGGGTTTGTTATGAAAATCGAATTCATGAAAAAATGGTTAAAATGTAAAAAATAAACTTAGCGAACCGAACAACTTAAATATAAAACTGTTATGGGCTTCCATATTATTTAAATACAATTCTATTACTAATATTGTTATTTAATTTTTTGCCTTTCCGCAATAGGCCCTGTGTACTATAATAGAACTCAAGTACGTTTGACATCGCAAGCCTTTTAAAAATACAATTACCGGAAAATGTACCTTTTACGAGAACTCCACGTGCTGGATCATTTCAGACTTCAAAGTTAAAATCAGAACTGTTGAATTAGTCAGGTGAAACGGTGACCTTGAGGGTCTGCCAAGGTTCCGCATACGGCAGTTTCGGTCTATCCTCAACTGCGCCGTCCGAGTCGTCGCTAAGCTGCCAAAATTCTCGCATATTTTCTATCTATATGCGAGACACGACACACTGGCTCCTGGTTGAGGACAGGATCACACTCAAGAACATCCTCATGGAACGAACATCATTGGTTGGTGAAGCCCCAGAGTACATAAGGGAGCTCTGTGTTCACATCGATCCTTACGTTCTGCAGCCCGTGGGGATTTGATGGTCCGTCGCTTCCGTACATCGATGCGGGCACACTATCCCTTCTCATGTATTGGACCATCATACTGGAGCAGTCTTCCATTAACATTCCGTTACATGCAGCTCAGGAAACATTTTCGCGTACTTGGAGCAAGATGCTATAGACACTTCAGTGGGATCCAGTTGAGCACAAAATTGCATCCTTTGGGGGCCTCGATAGTCCGTGCGGCCACAGACTATATTAGACATGAATACACAAACACATTTAGAGGCCTATATTGTGTTTCCGTTTCCAGTCAGACAATCACTGCGTTTTGAAACCTGGGGCGACATTTTTCCTTTAATCATTATTACTATAAACCAATTTCTATAGCGCAAAACATACAGTGCACAATTATCGGCTGATGGGAGATAGACAGAGACAGAGAGAGACAGACAGAGACAGAGAGACAGACAGAGCCTGTGGTGGATAAACGATTTTAAAAAGATAAGTAGAGAAGGTAACAGCTGAAGTAACACCCTTCCCAATCTTACATTTAGCTAGATGATGCTTCAGCTCCTCTGAGAAATGCCTATGAACTGTTCAGATACAAACACCGATAGCATATGAAGCCCTTACAAACCCGCAGAGAAAATCGTTACACAACTGGTAAATATGAACCCAACGATTGTATAGAACTCATTTTATTATGCATCAACATGCTTCATTTTTTCTTTGTGTATGTGTTCTTAAATGTGTTGCTATAAAAATGTTTCATGTTATTTGTGATATTATTCAGCTATTTAATGCTGAGAGTCTGCAATGCACGCATACATTGACAAACGATTCTGTGACAGAAGCTAACCTGCCATGTACATGCATTCGATTTCTGGGTGGCAGAAAGGTCGAAAGAACGGCAAAGACCAAGCAAGACAAGAGCAGAGATCACAAGAATATACTGTTGGCCGCATGTAAGCGCAAGTAAATGCCAGCCAATTTTATAATAACTAAATAAACTAACAAAAGAAACTATGCTATAACCAAGCAACGCGAAGCTCGAAAACCGATTTTTAATTCCATCGAAATAACCTAATTGATCACCGTATTACAATAAATTATAATTAAGTCTTATATTTTGCGCGATTAGGCCAACGGCCAGTGGTTCAAGCAGAGGAAATGCGTTTCACACGTTGTAATCTGTCTGAAATCTCTTAACTGGTTGACGTAAATTCGTTATGGGTGATAATGTTGCCGAGTTCTCCGTCCATAAAAATTAATAATTATTGTTATTAGTTAGTAACTTCCACAGCCTGCAGAATTTGTACATGGGAGTATTTTGCAAATTTATATAGCGCCACTTCAATAGAGACTCATCAGAGGTACTTCCGATCTAACACAATGAAACTACAATCGAACAAAACTAATGGTCTCCAACGTATACGCAGCTTGTTCCAGGAGGATGAGACGACCACAGTAAAACTTCTACACCGAATAGTTGAATAGTGATAAGTGTGAAGAAGAAAGACTGATTTTAAATACTGTGGTCGTACAAGATATCAAGCCATGGCGCACCAAATCCAAGCCGTAATCAGTTGGTCAGTCCGCCGAGAGACAGAGAAAGAGAGAGAGACAGAGAGAGAGAGAGAGAGACAGAGACAGAGAGAGCCTATGGTGGATAATCAGTTTGAAAAATTTAAGTTCAGAACGAAATGACATAAGCGACCGAGCAGAACGTAAAGATACAGGGAGAGAATTCCAAAATACAGGTTCAGCAACAGAAATAGCTCGTTTACCCAGAACAGTCTTGTTTTTAAGTATGACCCAATAATAATAATAATAATAATAATAATAATAATAATAATAATAATAATAATAATAATAATAATAATAATAATAATAATAATAATAATAATAATAATAATAATAATAATAATAATAATAATAATAATAATAATAATAATAATAATAATAATAATAATAATAATAATAATAATAATAATAATATTATAATAATAATAATAATAATAATAATAATAATAATAATAATAATAATAATAATAATAATATTATATTAAGGCTTACAATGACCGGAGGACACTGCCATGCCCTCAGGAAGACAAGTTTGACCCGATACAGGTTTCTGGAAAGATGGTTTGCAATGCTATAGCTTCCTTTCCAGCGGCATCTAGCGGAGGACCAGATGGCTTCACACCACAACATCTAAAGGACCTTCTGTCCAATACAACAGACGCGGATTTTGTGGAGAATACTTCTGACCTAATCAATCTGCTACTGAGAGGCGGGCTACCGAAACACATTGCAGAGATTTTATACGGTGGTAGACTCATAACACTTGGGAAAAAAGACGGCGGAATCAGACCAATCACAGTAGGATACACGTGGCGACGTCTTGCTGCCAAGTGTATCTGTCGTGCTGTCACTCCATACCTATCTCAAAGTCTGTCACCGCTCCAAATCGGCGTGGGAGTATCAGGAGGAGCTGAGGCTGCTGTCCACGCAACCAGACGATATTTGCAGTCTATGCCTGAAAACCACATTTTAGTAAAACTGGACTTCTCGAATGCCTTCAATGCACTGAGAAGAGACTCAATGTTAGAGGCGGTAGCAACAAAGGCTCCAGAAATATACAGATACGTATTTGACAACTATGCCTACGCACCCCAACTACAGACCAGACAGCACACTATTCTTTCAGAGGAAGGCACCCAACAAGGCGATCCCCTAGGACCATTGGAGTTCTGCCTTACGATACAACCACTTCTCGAGAGTCTAACAACCCCACTAAATGTTGGCTACATGGACGATCTCACTCTCGCTGGACCGATGGATAAAGTTGAGTACGACATCAACTTGATAGAGAAACACGCGCCCATGTATGGTCTACAGCTGAATCGAGCAAAATGCGAAGCATCTTTTATAAGTCATGATGAAGCAAACAATTGTCAGGCCTTTGCCGAGTTTGAAAATGTGGCCGTTGAAGATTTGACATTGCTGGGTGCACCGCTACTTCCAGGCAGAGCTGTCGATACATCGATTCAGAAAAAGATTAAAGATCTGGAGAAAGTCATCACAAGACTTGAGACACTACATCCACACGACTCATTTACCCTGTTGAGGTGCAGCTTAAGCATACCGAAGCTGCTATACATATTAAGAACTTCAGCCTGCTTCTTAAATGAAGGACTTCTACACGACTTCGACGATGTCTTGAGAACAGGACTCTGTAGCCTTCTCAACATTCACATGAGCGACGATCAATGGATCCAGGCATCTTTGCCTGTGAGAAACGGTGGTCTTGGCATTCGTAGTGCCGATATGCTGGCAACTTCCGCCTTTTTGGCATCCGCCGCTGGCACGCGAAGCCTTCAAGACCAACTGCTGCACAATGTCGCTGTAACGTTCACAGATCCATTGGTAGAGGAGGCTTCTAGTTCGTGGTCTTTGAGATCGAACTCACCTTCTCCCATCGAACAGAAGGCTCATGCACAAAGAGAATGAGACAGTGCACTGATATCGGGTGCACTTGAAGGCCTTTCAGAAAGAGCTACAGATTCTGCTGCTAAAGCCAGACTGTTAGCTGCGCAATCACCACACTCAGGAGACTGGCTTCACGCACTTCCCATAACAACAGCAGGTTTACGGATGCCAGGGGAAGTACTAAGAATAGCATCCGGCATCCGGCTTGGCACTGCGTTGTGTGAAAAACACACATGTAGATGTGGTGCCATAGTAGAACCCAATGGTCATCACGGATTCTCTTGCGTCAAAGGAGCGGGAAGGCAACAACGACATAGCATGATTAATGACGTGATTTGGAGGGCTTTCACCAGAGCCAAAATACCGGCCATCAAAGAGCCCAATGGCCTCTCCAGATCTGACGGCAAAAGGCCTGATGGGGTCACCATAATACCTTGGTCTAGAGGGCCTTGCCTAGCGTGGGATGTCACGGTGCCAGATACATTTGCGGCATCATATGAACATGTAACGTCGCAAAACGCAGGAGCTGCAGCTGATAGAGCAGCCCATAATAAGGAAAGCAAATATGCTGCCATCTCACAATCGCACCACTTCATCCCTGTGGCAGTCGAAACCTCAGGAAGCTGGCATGCTGAATCACTGGATTTCGTTCAAGAACTTGGAGCCAAGATAAAAGCAGCGACAGGTGACCAGCGTGAGACCAGCCATCTGCTCCAGCGCCTATCAGTCGCCCTACAAACTGGAAACTCCCTATCTGTTCTAGGCACCTCCGATTTGAACAATAAGGAGACGGTGCAGCCAGGACTGTATGGCGGCCTATAGCCTAGATACAGTGACTGGAAACAGTAAACAATTCGTCTGTATATGAGTGTATTGGTTGTATGAAGAAATAAATTCGTATAATAATAATAATAATAATAATAATAATAATAATGCGCTGCTTCATACATCCACTTGACGTCGACAACGCCTGGGGCAGCGGCGGAACTGGCCACGACGCGAAAAAACTTGAAGTATGCAGCCCTTCCTGCTACGTATGACTTTGTCCCCATTGCACTCGAAACTCTGGGCCCCATCAACAGTTCTGGCTGTGAATTCATTACAGAGTTAGGCCGGCGACTGACAACAATGTCGGGTGACCCACTCGAGACAATTCACTTGTTCCAGCGCCTCTCTATATGCACTCAACGATTTAACGCCGTCGCTTTTCGAGGCACATTTGCACAGTTAATCGTGGTCGATGACCGCTAAACTCTGGAACTAAACTCTTCTAAGACAGTTTCAAAGTGTCTGAGGGATCATTTTAAATAATAACATTTGTTTATAATAATAATACTCTAGTTAACTAATAATAATAATAATAATAATAATAATAATAATAATAATAATAATAATAATAATAATAATATTCGTTTAATATCTTCAAACTGACAATAACGCAGTATGATTACAAATCAGTATGAACGGATGATCACAAGTTATTACAGGAGTCGAATTTAACTGTACACGGCAGCCATGCAAGGCGCCCATCACGTCCTACATCTCATTTTAACAAACACGCCATCTCGGGAATGAAAGGCTGAATGGACCTACATTTGAGAGGGTTGCGGGAAGCGATCCCGCTACCGCTTGCTCTTCACGCCAGTGATGTTACCACTACTCTAGTTAACTAATTTCCAAAATCAGTTGCCAACTTTAGTTAAACTATTTTTCTAATTGGAAAATAGTTTTAGTTTAACTAAAAAAAATAGTTCAGTGCCCATCACTGCCTAAGATAGGCAATCCGATGACCTTCTTGAATATTGTTAAGTGTCATGAAGAAAGACTGATTTTAAATACTGTGATTGGCTAGAGATTCATGTTAATAAACTATGACAAGACAAATTGAGGAGGTTCTTTGCTGAACAGTAAGTACGATTGAAGAGCAGCGTTTGCTTTTCATATCATGATATGTTAGTTACGACCATTAAAATAGTTCTGAAGCATCAACTAATTATAGAGTTAGTCTTATGCAGAATTGGGATGTAGATATCTTTTTAAATATAGTTAAACTGTACTTGCTATCTAACTCTTAGCATTTGTGCTGACAGTCAAAGGTGTAAAGCATCCTAGAAGTAGCTTGCTACTGATGATGCTATAGAAATTGTCGTAATTACAATTGCAAGTAATCCACGCAACTGGAGACCAATGTATTCGTCAGAGATATCTTAGCAGACAGAGTAAGTCTCAAATATGCAGGTATGACGAATTTATAGATACCATTGGCAGAGTCGGTAAAGGACATGGTAGACTTGCAGACATAAAGTTTGTAAGCAGGCCTATTCAAATTACTCACGAAGTAGGGCGGTTGAACGCCAGCAAGTTGTGCGCTAGGTCTTAACAGGTCTTAATATTCCTTCACGAGTGCATAAGTGCTGGCTATCTTGCGTTAAATTGCCTTAGGGCCTACATATGAATTTTTAACTTTTAACATGTTTGTCATTTAGTAGGAAATTAACCTCATGTCATCATTTCTGAATTAAATGAATTGTTGTGGATAGATGAATTGATGGAGAAACGCTTAAAATAGGTTAAAAATAGATTGAATAATAATAAATTAATAATAATAATAATAATAATAATAATAATAATAATATGAGATTAAAATGCCAGACGTCATTACTTGAATCAGAGGCAAATAGATAGATTTATAGTTAGTACAGTATAAATAGTACAGTATAGGTAATACAGAATAGATTGTACATTACAACTCGTCAACATCTGCCAACATCACTGGTGGGACATTGCCTTGTTCACCCGAGAACCTGCCGCCGTTCTAGATTCACCTGGCTACTGTTTTACTCCTTCGAATGCGCATCAATAACTCTTCAAATAAATCTGACTAATCGAATATCTTCTCCCTTCTTCCATCTCGTATCAAGTCCTCCAACTGTCTCTGTCTCTTTAAAAATTCACCACCACCCTCTCCACTATCGCGAATTATGAATTGCTAATTACAGGCAATTTTTATATGCGTGTCGTTAATCCATATAATGCATTTGGTTCGAAATTTCCCACCCAATACTCATCAACTAACCTGGTCTATCGTGTGAACTTTCCTACTCTCATTACAATTACACATTTTTAACTCGGTATCACGTCATCGCTTTCTAGGCTATTACTTGATGTAATCTTTTTCTCTTGATTCACCCGATGCGATCATTGCCCCAGCTTCACAAGCCTTAATATTATACCAATTCCGCACTTTGCTACCTTTGAGCATTGACACTTTGCGACCGTAAAGCTATCATCTTAAATTTTGAACCCCTGACCAAAATTTAACAAATTTAACCCTGCACATTGCGTGCTTCTATGCAATAAATATATCAATGTAATGCAACTTGGCATTTTTGTAGCAGAATTAGGACCCTCTTAGAAGAGCTACGCATGTGGCTATTTACAAATCTAATAAACAAAATTTTGTGAAAAATTGGTAAGTATTTAATAAATTACAAATAGAATAACATGTTTTACGTGCATTGTTGAACTACATTAGTCAGTAAGATTGCTTACCTTTTGAATCTGTTCACAGATACATCAGGTCATGTACGTTTCTGGCATTACCCAACAAACGATTGCATCTATGACATCGATGAAATCCGCAAGAGCACTCAAACTTTATCCTTGTGTATCAATGCCACTTTAGACACCGTTGCTACTGTCGGGGCAGACACACAAATATTTGTATACGACGTGGAAACTAAGAAACGCTTGAATGCCTTAGAAGCAAGGTATATTTTAAAATTAATTATAAATGAACCTGGTAAAATATTGCATGTAAACATTACAGTTGGTGTAGCATATTGCAACTGTTAAGCGCAGTAGTGTGCGAAAGGGTAAATCACTTTAATTTCATGCATTGATTTCGTATTCGTATCGTAATCACAAACACGAGCATATATAAATCGCTACTTAAAAGCTAAACACAGGAGCACCAGATTATTCACGAGCGTTGCGTCAAGAAAGAAGAGTTGTACAAAACTGCCGGGTGGAGATCAAAATCCGGTTGTATAGAGACCAAAGAGAAGGCGACAGAAAGCTGTTCGGATCAGTGCATATTTTAACTGTATAACTAGTGGGACAAATGTCCCAGTAGTTTTAAGATTTGTCCCAGTTGTTTGGATGATTTGTCCCAGGTAAAGTGGGTAAAACAGGCTCCATTTGGCAGCAAATGCTCAAAAATGCATTGTCGGCTGAGGCTCAGCTTAGACCTCACTGGGGAGTTCATGACGCTCCCACAGACCCCTTATCCATAACTGACTTTGCCCCAGTAGTCCAAATCTGTTAAAATATGTACTGGTTGCGATAGGCTATGTTTATGTTGAGAGAAATGCGAAAAGTGTGGATTGGACGGATCCAGGCCAGGATCAAGAGCTTTGGGCCCATAGGCACAAGGTAAAGTGGGCCCTTCTTGTCTCCTCTGTATGAGGTCTGGGCATGTTCAGTTCACTGCCGCCAACGCTTAGAGGGTCTTACATGCTAATCTCAGCTTTCTGGAAGCAAATGTAATCACGTTTTAGGCCAATGTGCTAAATGGTTCACCCAACATTGCAAATATCCATTACATCATCAGATGTCCTTGTGTGCAAATAAGTAACTAAGTAGTGATCATATGAACCACACCACATTCATTGTTTAGGCCTATCATGCACACCGCAGTGTTTTTGCATTAAAACAAAAGGTCAACTGACTCAGAAGCAGTTTAGTCGTCGTCGGATGGGAGTAGTTATCTTCGTAACAAAATTAATCAGGCGACAGCGGTCCAAGCCAGACAGTCAATCAGAGCAAAAGCCACACCTGTGACCTGAGGCAATGATGATATCCGTAAACGACAGGTCGATACGCCAATTGGCACAAAGAACGTCAGAAGTATCAAACACAAATTCCTTTTCATTTGGAGTAACTAAATGGCATTAATAGAATTTTAGTTTGGACTCTCTATGACTTGGAGATATTTTCTTGGACCGATTTCCGACATTGATCCTCTGACAGACTTAGCCAACGACCAAATACGAAATTGAAATCAATTGACTTGGTCTAAACTTTTGCAGATAACAACTGAAGTTGATATCTCCCAGAAGTATCAGCTTGGTAATACAGGAATTCGTCGAATGTCAATGATATTCCGAAAGATATACATGTAGGTCTAAAGCAATCGATAAATCCACGGCCGACGTTAAACTATTTCGAAAACTTTATCGCAAGTAAGCACACTAGTAAATTTCCGAATTTCGATGCACCGATACTCGCATTCGGTTTCCAAATATCTCGACTTACGCCCGCTAACTTCGACAACTATTCAACCAAATATCACTACGCAAAATGTTTCTCCGACAAGAAACTGCAACTGATGGTTCAGATTCCCACCGAAAGAAAGCGCGCTTCAACTGCGTTTTCCGTGCCATCGACGTTCGCTTATATAAGCTATAACCGAACTCCCGCGCTAAGTTTCTCTCGCGAGAGATCTTTGCCGGGCAAAGAAACCATTCTTCCGTCCGTCCTTCTTCCACTCGGTTCCATCTAATTACTATGGAAATGCTGGCAAGTCGGCCTAATAGCGTTGCAGCCGTTGCTATAGTACAGAAATCTTTACATTAGATTAGCACCTCTAAGTAGTTCCTTTGAAGGGGCGCTATATAAATCCTAGAATGAATGAATGAATGAATTAGATAGCGTTGCCCTCGGGTTTGGTAAACCTATTAATATATTTTGAAGTACGTTGCTTTAAATCTCACCGTTATCTCAGGTTATAGAAACAGGTATGAAATCTTTGCCTTTGTTTAAGTTTAAGTTCCTTAAGGAATTTAACTTTTACAGCGAAGACCGACAGAAGATGGATGGTCACAAGGCTCGTGTGTTTGCAGTACAATTTCATCCTTCTGATCCTCATGTCTTTCTGACTGGTGGCTGGGATGACACCGTGCAATACTGGGACAGCCGTAACCCTCGGGCTTTTAGGCAAGTTAATAATACTGGCATTCATCCAGTTATATCTGTTATGTAAAGAATTAAACAGTCTAACTGTGAGATTTAATGGTTAATCAATAGAAATAACGACGTAATCAACGAACGTACTTTTCACACAGTACTACTTGTCATCTGCTCCAGTAGCAAAGTTTATAAGCATTGATATTAATTTAATATCAATGCTTAAATGTTTACTGGGTTTTGGGAATTATTATGATAGCAGTTATTAATGTCATTTAATATATATCAAATTCTTAGAATGAATGAATTTATAGGTGGGCTGAGTCTGTATGTTTTTACAAAATCCAAATCTGTCTAACTGACATGCGCCTACATGTGATAAAACGCTTGACATTAATTATTATTGCAAATTAAAAATTGTAATTAGTAACTTATATCGCTCCGTAATCAAATGCAAAATGCTTATAGGAGAAGCATGTGGAAATTCCGGACTGTTCGTTTTTAGTTTTTACCAACGATTTACTATCATAAGGGCGACTTCGAAAGGGCGACCATCAAAAGGGCGCGTTCAAAAAGGCGCCGCTGATAAAGGCGCATGTTTAAAAGGGCGCCGATCAAAAGAACGCGCTATTAAAAGGGCGACAATCGAAAACGCGAGAAAGTTCGCAGTTGGAAGAAGCATAGACTTTCTAACATAAAATTGGGAACCAACTAAAAGTTCAAAGCCAAAGAACAATTCGCACATACGAAATGTTGTGTAACACTTTGATGACAATTGATCTTTTCATGTTCAGAAACAATCCTCTCATATTGACAGACAGTATTTTAGCCTCGGCTATTGTATATATATACTATATATAAATGAAGGTTTTAAATGAGGTGGGCGGAGCAATCCATTGTACAACCTGGACATTTGGAATGTCCACCATTCCGCACTCCATGATCTGCCCAAAACAAACAACTCGGTCGAAGGTTGGCATAGGGGATTCAGTCAATAAAATTACGTAGGGCTAACATTTGAAGAACAAAACTTAAACCTATTGTTCGCCTTTTCGATTGTCGCCCTTTTAATAGCCTTTTTTGATCGGCGCCCTTTAAACGCGTCTTTATAAGCGGCGCCTTTTTGAACGCGCCCTTTTGATGGTCGCCCTTTCGAAGTCGCCCTTTTGATAGGATACCTTTACCAACCACGTAGCGGCTGCCATTCGGTGATGATTGTAGAACAATGTAGAAGTTATTAAAATCATCCAAAACGAGAAAACTCTACGCGGCAGACGCGATAAGAATCACAGAAGCGGACTAGAACGCAAAATACCCACAATTAGACGAGACATTTGCAGGCAAATGGCTTAAGATCCAACAAAAGTAACTTAAACATTCTTTCCGATAAAAATTTTGCGGCGACCGGATGTTTTGCCAGCGCGATAGCTTACCATTATATGTCTTAAATAACAGATGGTCGAATAAGAATAAGAGGCAGGAGATTAAAATGTTCAGAACGATCATCAATGTTCAAAGCATATTTTTGCAGTGCCAAACTCGAACGTAACAGTTTGTGGCAACTGTGTAATTGGAGTGAACTGTGAACCTATGTATGAATTGGAGTGAACTGTGAACTTATGTATGAATTGGAGTGAACTGTCCAAGTGTCCATGTACATTCATGTACACCGTTACAGATTCGGAGACGAAGAGAAAACGATGAAAGCAGGACATGGTAGCCCAGTGACTTTAGAGCGCTATATCATTGTTTTGCGGAGAGCACGGGTTCGAGTCTCTGCTAAGATGGCCACTGTGTAGTCTCTACTTGAGCAAGTCCTTCACTCACACTTGCTCAGCGCCGTTAGTTGGCGCTCATTAGAAAGTGGCGCTTTAGAAATGCGTGGTAATAGTAACAGTTAAGAGCAAGACCGCCTTCATCGATCTTCGAATAGCAAACCTCTTGGGTCCTCAGTTTCCGACTGACATAGCACACGGAATGCTCGACGTTGTCAATCACCTGAAAAAGATGAACTTCAGGCGAACGTGATGTCAAACTCAACTTTAAACGAACATAAGCTTTTTAACCTCAGTTGGCCAATAGAAAGATCGATTTTGTATTTGCGGTGATAAAAGAACTGAGTGACCTGTTAACACCAACAGACGCCCGCTTGTGAATTGGGTGCTCCGATCTAAGATGCTGACATAAATTGTTTACCATTCTTTCTTTCTCAGCAAACTCAGTGTTTGGATTGGAGAACTGTGACCTCGCTCAGGTGACACAGATGTCGATGAAACGCGGTAGTAGTGACTCGACGAATTTCTTGGTTTCTGTATTCAATGAAATGTTGAAGAAAGCCAAGATCGTCTGGCGGAGCCAAGACATTACAGGGAGCTGGAAATCATGCCTGGACATACATCATATCGCTGACGAATAAAAGAAATTTGAAAATACTCATTTATTCAACTGGCTTCAGTTTGAACTGAGATCGAAACATCCAGATCTCGTCATCCCAGTGAAAAGTGCCAGGCGCTATAAAGTGAATTCTTCAAGTTGATGTTCCACAAAGAAAGATGATTACTTGTTCCAGAAGTTCCTTCTAGTCATCTCTCTAAAGTTGTTTCAGAAAAAGCAATAATTCGCTCCCTGAACTCAGTAATCTCGACCAGATCCGCTGTTTCAAATCTCCTGGAATCTATTCGACGCCAATGGTCTCGAAAACGGAGAAATGATATTATTAGACTATTTGGTGTAGGCAGCAACTTTCATGATACTAAATACCTGCTCTGTAACGATTTCTAGGCTTCAATTAGGTATCCTCTGCTCTTTCTTCTCTCTAATGTTATTAGTCCACACCTTTTCAACCTTTCTTCATAGCTGAAATCCTTGTAATCCCAAATCAGTCAAATCAGTTTGACTAGTAGTTCCGTTGTATAGGGCAACAGTTAAATTAAGCTTCGATATTTGTGAAAACGAATATTTGTTCGATACTTGTTAAAACTACTAAGTAACATAATTTGCACATTTTCCCGTCATGCCTTGCGGGGGAAAATGCTAATGTAACTTATTAACTGTATGCTTTTAATTGATGTCAGCAAGTTTATATTTAACATTTATTTTTACAAAAGTTCGTTAACAAATTAAAGCAAAAATAAGAGACGACATCAAAAGCTTGCAGCCGGGTCGGTAATTTTTTTTAATGCGAAACCTGCTGCCGGTTTCATAGTCACTACGTTGCGTAAATTAATTGGCGGCAAATTGGAGTAAACAACTTCTGTGCACAACTTCCGCAAAAATACTTCATGAAACTTTAAATTTCGAGTTCCAAAGTTGAAAGAGAAATTTAAACATAATGCAGAATTTACGTTTTGAAACAACACAAAGGAATATGATTCTATTGATAGGCCTAAGTGAGGATGGTTATAGTTATATTCGACACCGATCATCTGCTGATAGGCCTATACGAACTGAATAGGCCTATTGGACTTGTGAACAAAGATGGTGTCCAGGACTTGGAATTAGTAGCGACAACCGGCGTTAGTTCCGACAAACGCAAGAGCACAATCACCTCCCAGATGCAGTAAGAAGTGAGATGCGAACTATTAAGATCGGGATTGAAACAATCAGCTGCCAATGTTATTGGTGGGAATGCTACCACGAACGTCATGCAAGCTGCAGTTTTCACGGCATCCAGTGCAACGAAAGCATGGATGCCCAGGTTGGACCATTTAAAACGAACAATCCAGCGGTGCAGAAATAGACATCACGTTCAACTTCCTCTGCCACAATCACGAGATGACAGTAACATTCCTTTGCCTAACTGGTAATATTAACCGGTCAGAACAATTCTTGCTGTGGTATTCAGGACATGCGATCGGGACATGCGATTGCATAAAACGTCACTTAAAATCGAATATACTTTAGGTTACAAACATGGATCTAATGTAGTGAACCTATAGGCCTATGCGTTGTTGTAGACGTCTGTTTGGCCCTCATATATGTGGAGACGCTCTGGACATGGACCCAGTGAACAGTCAAATCGTGACTGGTTCTTGGAGAAAGGAGAAAGCGCTACAAGTACTTATTGAATCTGATTATTCCTTATTTAAATCAAGCTTTATTTTTAGAACATGCATAGACCTATTATTATTTTTTACCCGATCCTCATGATCCCTCAGGAATAAAAAAAAGTATTGTTATTATTGTTTTGACCCAAAGAATGAAATCCAGAGGGTGTGATACTATTTTAATTATTACTGCTATTATAAAAATAATACTATAAAGTTATTATTATTGTTAAAAGGCGATCTGTAAAGCGTAAGATAGTGCATATGTAACTAAGTGAACCTCAAATGCGCTTAAGCAGCTGTTAATCAGATGACAGGCAAATGATTCATCAACTTCCTTCGAAAGCCATCCAGCAAGATCCAAGGACCCTGAAGCGCAACTGGCAGAGCATTCCATAATGTTGAACCAGATAATTATGGCGAATGTCCTTCTGTTGGCTTAGTGGCAGTTTACTTGTATGTACCCGGCGGCGGCGGCGGCGGCGGTGTCGTGGTGGTGGTCTGAAACGCCGGCCGAACCCCGAACAACCACTTCTGCTAGAGATATCAGAATCTCATGCTGCAAATAGACAATTGACAACTTTGCAGAAAACTAGGCCTATCACGCTACGGCAGCACAAGTTTTGTTCTTTTGAGAAACGGATACAATTGTCACAACCCGCATGACTGTGAGTGTACACTTTTTAGTTAATGTAGCCGAACCAGCCTTATCATCAGATGCCTTTCCCATTATGTGTGATGCTGCCGCGCATGGAGCACGTCAACACGCTGCCGTATGGCAAGCCACTTGAACCAAATGATGCAGGAATGGTTAGCCTTTATATTTGCCCACACAGCCAACCCCGCAACACGGTGGAGAAAAAATCGCACCACCACACCGCCGCCCGGCACTTACGAGCAAACTGCCACTGGGCCAAACAATGAGGTCAAACATTCGATCATTCATAGGGCGCAGGAGCAGACGATTCAACTTAGTCTTTTTCTTTACAAACACACTTCCCGGCGATGATCTACCAACAAAAATGCCGCTTAAAAGAATCCCAATTGCAGATTTCTTAAAGTAATCGCCATATAGTTCCAAAAGACAAATCTGAAAAATCCGCGAATAGAACCGCTGCTCGCAATATATTAAAGAATCTTAGAAATAGCGAGCCTCACTGTAGCCACCTACGCCTAGTGAGATCACATTACCATCTCGTGCACTGAATCTCGCGAGAGGTGGCTGTGGTCATCACCTATTGCGCTGAAATTCCGTAGGCAACTGAAGTAGATCAATATCAACGCGTCTTAAAAGAAATAGTGATATTTATGAGCACCTGATGTACGAATGATGCATAATCGTTTATATATTATATCACAACAGAGAAACGCAAACATTAGGGACCGCTCAGAACTCGAATCGCTTCTTCAATAGTTCAAAATCTGTGAAAGAAGCTACTAAAAAGAACTGCAGTAGGCCTATTATGTGAACATATATATGACTCCATACTTCTATGCGGCACACGTGTAGTACACTCTGACATTGTGCATAGGTGTCAAGTAGGTCTTAGCACAACAAAGTTAGGTTCTTTGGGTATGGTCATGTGAAGTCTGGCTCATACAGAGTTGAGTTTTGTGGTTCTGATGATAGTCAGTTTTAGATCCACTCTGCAGCATGACTGTATTCCTTGCATGTGCAGCATATTTTCTGTAATTTTGTAAACAGGTCTGGGATTTTGGCTCTGCTGAGAAAATTGTTGATGTTCCAGATGATTATGGCGGGTACTGTTTGGTAAGTATTATAAACTTAAACACAGGGCTAACATCGCATTTTATGAGAGTTAAACTAAAACGTAGTTAAACTCAGGGTAAACATCACCATCAATCTTTCGCCATGACTTTTTGAACTCATCTTACAGCCAAAAGTAGATAAATAAACACAGAAAGCACAAGTAAATACAGTTTATTACTATTTGGTTTAAAAAATCAATAAAAAATTAAATTGATCAAAAACAGCATGATGTTGCCACACCAATGCTTGCCCATGCATGTGTTACGTTGGTACTAAAGAGTGAAAAATTATACTAGTGCTGCAGGCTTATACTTGGCATCATTTAGTTCTTGTAATTATGGGACTGCATGATGATGCTCAACCACAATAGGGGCCTAACCATTACTCGGTGACCAGAAAATTCGGCGCGGGACAATGTGGCGCGGGCATTTCAGCGCAGGGAAATTCGTCGCATGAACAGTTAGACCCTATTAAATATTCCAGTTATAGCCAAAAATGAATGCTATGACTAAGGCCACTTAACATCCATGGGCGTCCAGAGGGAAGGCATGGGTGCCCCTGGATTTTGAAAATATTAAAAAAAATTATGTTATTATTTTATGATTATTTCAACAGTTCCAACACGATTTTCAATACTAAAACACATTTATTGAGGTAAGTCCATGTAAAAAAAACCGCTATTTTGTCCCCCCCAACAAAAATTGAGCCCTCTTGGAAACTTTTGCTCCCCTAGACATTTTTGCCCTCTTTCTGGAAAAATTCATGCGGACGCCTATGTTAACATCATGAGTTTTGAAAGCTATTGCATGGTTACAAGTAGTAGTAAGCTTTCATCCAGATCTTAATATATCTTCTTTTGCCTTGGAGATGCATCACCTGTGCGGACTTTTCCGTCATGAATCGACTAAAGTAGGCCTACTGTTCTTTTGGTAATTTCGATAGCAGTTTTTTAACCTTGAGGTGCGATATTTAAACGGACTACAAAGGCATTCTATGAACCTTGCACGGAGTTGTTACTTGTTAGGTTTTTGTTTTTTGTACACTCCCAAATTGCACATGGATATTAAAGTACTACTTTCACTTTGTTCTTCGTCTTTTTTTGTCGAAGGTTTTACAAATGAAAGTATTTTAAAAGTAGGAGAGCAAGGTTACAAAACAATGTCGTTTAGTAAATGGAGGTTATATAGCACCTCCAGAATCGACCAAGTGTAGATTTTACAGTAATACAGACCTGTGGACTCGATAGTATCTGCCTGTTCGTCATCTATTTATGCTCTGTGTGTTAAGATCCCACGGTCTTCCCTCCATGTACTTGCATGTAGTGACCAAAATTACAACCGTTGCACAACCAATGTATGCCTCACCGGCATGGTGGGGCTACACGAATGTTGAAGACAGGGTTAGAATAGAACAACTAATGGCTAGGATGAAGCAAATAATGATTAACCTCAGTGGCGGCGCGTGGATTTTTCAAAGGTGGTGCGAAGCATCAGTGTGCTGCCCCCTCCCCCGTAAGTCGACAGGCCTGTCTAGTAGTCTAGTGCAATTTTGCCTGTGTTGTGTATGATAGTATATAGTTAGTAGTAGCCTTAGCCATTAGTAGCGTAGCATATATAGAGCACAGTAGCAGATGAAGCAGATCCGCTACTAGTGTCACTGTGTACTGCGCACTTTTAGCATTAGCAAAGCAAATCAGAGGGGGTTCCAGAGAGTAGTCAAAAAGAGGTCCGAGTCCGGTTTCTAGAAGGCCAAATCAAATCAGAGTGGGTCCCATGGAAGTAGTTCAAAAGAGACCTGAGTCCAGTTTTCAGGGGTCCAGATCAAGAGAAGAGGCAGAGCAGCTGTCAAGGCGGGTGTCGTTTAGAGCGAGAATAACTGGAAGGAGGAGGATCAGGTGAATCGGTGTAGGAGTTCTTGAAAAGGTGAGACTTCAATTTTGAGTGCATGGAAAGCCCGGGAGGTGATAGATAGAGGAACATGAGGAGCAGGATGAAGGACGGGTTGTAATGATGATGGAGGAACTGAGAATCTGCGGAATTCAGGGAGAGATCAATCCATATATGCGTAGTGCTGTGTTAAATACGGCTTGGCTGGAGAACTTGAGATGAGTAGTTACTGGCGGTCGAGAAAGACTTAGATAAGATGATGATCGGGTGGTGCAGGTTGCCTGAATGGTGAAGAGATCACTGAGGTACTTGAATAAGTTGCAGACGCTTGATTTGGGTGGATTCGAGGTTGAGGAAGAGGAAATTTCAGTAATCAAGGTTTGAATGAACAATAGAGGCAGCAATGGTGGAGGCAGTTTTAAGGTCGAGCATGGCCGGATGCGTCGGATGTCAAGAATGTGCGTGAAATAAGAATGCGGGAGGTTGGAGATGTGGCTAGAGAAGGAGAGGTGTGCATCAAAAGTAATACCACATTATCAATATAATCAAGCGCAATCATTATTTCTAGAAAACAGAGCGTGGCTAGGGGGTGTCCCCGGGCGCCAAGAAAAGAGGCGCCAAAATGAGGGTTAAGATAAACAATTTTAGTCTTAATTTTGAGCAGTTTTAACCAATTTATCCGAAAGAAATTTATATGATTTAATTTTGGAGCCCCAAATATATCCAGTTATATCCATATTACTTACAAACTAGTTCTCAGGTATTATTTTGCGCCCCATTGAGCAATAGGGGGCAACTTGCATGTACTATCTGTAGTTTTCATATTTTATTTAATTAAAATTAAAATTGCCATTCGATTATTTGGAAAATATGAAAGAGTAAAACGGGGGGAGGATTCATAGCTCGTCCCCGGGCTCAAAATATCCTAGCTACGCCGCTGCTAGAAACTAGGCTTAAAATGTTCTAAATCAATTTAAAACTAAGAATTACATTGAAAGTCGCATAAACAGTGAAGATTTACAGTTTACTTAATTATGATATTAAAGTTTCATTGAAAGTTCTTGCAACGACTTACAACAGGAAGCACCGAAAAAAATATTCCAGGTAGTCAAATTGCCGCCCCCCTCCAGTGGCCGCCCGGTGCGACCGCACCCCCTTGCACCCCCCACGCGCCGCCACTGATTAACCTAGACGCGCCGATTACTGCAGAGCTGGCTGACGAGGCGGACGACCGACAATTTGCAGCAATAAAAACAAATGAAATGCATGTCCTTCATTGACTATTCCCGACCTCATGCACGGTATGAACTAGGACCAAGACCGCATGATTTCCTCCTCCCCGTTAAAGATGATCGTAATTCCATATCTCGTGTATTATTTAAAACATCTACTTAACAATGTAGGCCTACCTATAACTCCTATTCTAGCCTTTCCTCAAATTATATTATATTGCCTACAGTCATAATTTCCTAACCACTTATGTACTATTACTTATGATAATTAGTTGTACTCTGTTACAAGTTGCGACCTTGTCAGCTTGCTTTTGAGAATAAACGAAATTGATTGCGAGATTGATGGATTGATTGATTGATTGATAGATAGATTGATTGATTGATTGAACAACTTCACTATTACTGCTTTGCATGTAAAGACTATGTAAAAATATTGGCTGCGGAAAGCGGAAGCAGTTGTTCCTCCTGGCACTATATCCAAAGGTCACTAAATATAAAGGGAATCGATCAACAATAATAGTTATATTCGTCTCGCTAATACTTCCTTAGACTCGTTACACAAGTTTTTGTTTACTAAGATCACATAAAACCACTGCATAGCCAAAGGCCTTCAACGGTTACAATTAACGTATTAATTTATTAATGACCTAAACGTTTAATAAAAACGGTCACCACTTAATGAAAAAAGACTCGAACGGTGTTCCTCGCTTGTAATCATGATCAAATTACCAGTTGAAAAATAATACGAAATAGACGAGTAGGCCTAAGTAGTGATCAATAGGCGTCTTTTAGCGAAATTCGACAGAACCCATAGGCGGCTTGTAGCGAAATTCGGCAGAACCCATAGGCGGCTTTTAGCGAAATTCGACAGAACCCATAGGCGGCTTTTAGCGAAATTCGACAGAACCCATAGGCGGCTTTTAGCGAAATTCGACAGAACCATAGGCGTCTTTCAACTAAGTCGCTCAAACCCATAGGCTGTTTTGTGGACAGTCAGTCACATGAATCAGTTATGAATTATGAATTATGAAAAATATGTGTTGAAAACTTCAACAATCTACTTTAATATCATTTAGCACACACACACACACACATCAAACCAAATACATACACACACAAACACACACACACAAACATCAAATCAAATACACACACACACATCAAAACAAACACACACACACACACACGCGCACACACACAAACAACAAACCAAATACATACACACACACGCACGCACACACACACAAACAAACCAAATACACACAAACATCAAACCATTCAAAATCTGTTATCAGAAATGGACTCTGCACTTTAGACACATCTTGCATTCCACATAAGGGCTCTAAGAGGTGTTTATCCAAAAAGACAATGGAACTATACCCATGCTTGGCCACGCACACAACTCATAGGTCATGTTGAAGCAATCATTCCAACTAGAATATTATTACCAATTAGCATGCTAGCATATTTCAAGTTTGCATATTCAGTTGGATTGAGAGTTTACATATAAAACTTAGGACTTCCAAGTTGTATGAGGGATTTCTACAGTAATATGTCCACTTTTAGCGTGTGATGATGCACGATGTGTAAGCTTTCAAGCTAAAATGACAACGGATATGTTACAAAGATGCGCAAGACATTGCAAACAGGCATCTCTTGACGTCTAAGGACTGCTGTGAAGAGAGAGCTTATGTAGCAAAATTACAAGTTTTGAGAATGCAGAGACGCATATGAGGAGAGAAACGTATGTCTTTTAGGGTGTGAGGAGAGCTAGCATGAAGGTTTGCACAGTAAAATGTGAGCTTTTGAGTTGCATGAGTGCTTGTGATGGTGATTTCCATACTAAAATACAACTTCTTCGTTTCAAGATTCGCAAACTAACCTCTCTTATGTTGTAAAGTCAGCTGGAGAGAGAGCTTTTGGGACAAACTTACAATTTTGAGGTTGTAGCGACACACGTGAGGTGAAAAACTTAGCTCTTTTAGGATGAGAGGAGAGCTGTCATGAAGGTTTGCACAGTAAAATGTGAACTTTTTAGTTGCACGAGCGCTTGCTAGGACGGTTTCTATACTAAAATTACAACTTTCTTCGTTTCAACGAAATATGTGTGCGCTGATTTGTATGTTTTAGCTGATGGACTTATACAAAAACTTCAAATAATAGCATGGAAAGGTTTAGATAAAGCTGTATATAGCAGGAACCTGTGTATTGGTAATGCATGGAGAAGACTTTGTATGGTAAAATATCTAAGGTGTTTGAAATACTGAACTATACATCAGAATTACAAATCTTATGTTGAAACATTGCATAGTTTGAAGCCTTGTACACTAAATTCTCAAGTTTCGATTCCTAAGTTGCATGAAATACAGACTTGCGCTGTAGAATTTCAACACATAAGTTGAAAAAAGACGCCAGCGAGGAACATTTGTACGCTAATTTGAAGACTTGTAAGTTTTCAAAGACATGTGGAGTAGGAAACTTATGAATTTTAGATTGCATGGGGCGATGAACTGTATGGTTCAGTTACAACTCTTAGAATCAAACGTCGCACAGTTTGAATCTGATACACTAAATTCAGATTTCACGACTCTGAACATGTATGAAATACCAACCTGTGCAGTAAAAATTTGAAAAACTTAGTTTACTGAGACGTGCGCAATGAAGATTTGGATGTTAAACTTAAGACTTTTAAGGTTTCAAAGAACTGTGGAATGAGAGTTTTAGTAGGACGCTTACG
Organism: Allolobophora icterica; assembly: GCA_963556255.1. Taxonomy (NCBI): domain Eukaryota; kingdom Metazoa; phylum Annelida; class Clitellata; order Crassiclitellata; family Lumbricidae; genus Allolobophora; species Allolobophora icterica. Next base: position 25,207,242 of record OY744606.1, read on the forward strand.
AATTTTTATTTGGGAAGACGGTTGAAGCGCATGCTTTCAGAGTAAAAGTCCAACTTTCTATGGTGGAAAGACATGCGAATGTTTGATTCTACACTAAAATGGTAACGTTTAAGTTGAAGACATGCATGCGATGACGACTTGCACACTAGAATTACAACGTTCTACTGTAAAGACGGCTGCAGAGAGGGTTTTTACAACAGTTGGCAAATTTTAAGTTCACAAGATGGTTGAGACGAATTTTTTAGATAGAAAAGCTGGTTTACATTATAAAATTTTGTCTTTCTTTAGATGTAAAGAAGTATGAGACCAAGGTTTTCATGATAAAATTGTTACTCATAGGGTAGAAAGACAGCTTGAGTGGACGTTCCTACAGTAAAATTATACATTTTAGGTGTATGGAGTGCTGCTAAGATTAAGTCTTTCCACATTGTGCACACAAATGGAATGCTGATTTCCACAGTAAAATGGCAACTTTTAGCGTGCGAAGATGCAGAACATGAGAGCTTACTTGCTAAATGACAAGTTTTTGCTACAAAGATGCATTCTCAAAACTTGTAATTTTGCTACATAAACTCTCTCTTCACAGCAGTCCTTAGACGTCAAGAGATGCCTGTTTGCAATGTCTTGCGCATCTTTGTAACATATCCGTTGTCATTTTAGCTTGAAAGCTTACACATCGTGCATCATCACACGCTAAAAGTGGACATTATTACTGTAGAAATCCCTCATACAACTTGGAAGTCCTAAGTTTTATATGTAAACTTTCAATCCAACTGAATATGCAAACTTGAAATATGCTAGCATGCTAATTGGTAATAATATTCTAGTTGGAATGATTGCTTCAACATGACCTATGAGTTGTGTGCGTGGCCAAGCATGGGTATAGTTCCATTGTCTTTTTGGATAAACACCTCTTAGAGCCCTTATGTGGAATGCAAGATGTGTCTAAAGTGCAGAGTCCATTTCTGATAACAGATTTTGAATGGTTTGATGTTTGTGTGTATTTGGTTTGTTTGTGTGTGTGTGCGTGCGTGTGTGTGTATGTATTTGGTTTGTTGTTTGTGTGTGTGTGTGTTTGTTTTGATGTGTGTGTGTATTTGATTTGATGTTTGTGTGTGTGTGTGTTTGTGTGTGTGTATTTGGTTTGATGTGTGTGTGTGTGTGTGTGTGTGTGTGTGTGTGTGTGTGTGTGTGTGTGTGTGTGTGTGTGTGTGTGTGTGTGTGTGTGTGTGTGTGTGTGTGTGTGTGCTAAATGATATTAAAGTAGATTGTTGAAGTTTTCAACACATATTTTTCATAATTCATAATTCATAACTGATTCATGTGACTGACTGTCCACAAAACAGCCTATGGGTTTGAGCGACTGAGTTGAAAACCGCCTATGGGTTCTGTGGAATTTCGCTAAAAGCCGCCTATGGGTTCTGTCGAATTTCGCTAAAAGCCGCCTATGGGTTCTGCCGAATTTCGCTAAAAGCCGCCTATGGGTTCTGTCGAATTTCGCCAAAAGACGCCTATTAATCACTACTGGCCTATATCAAAGTTAAGACAAATACAAATCTTATTTAATTCCCAGCCTATTACTTTCAATTGTTGTGTTAAAAGAAGCTACGCCAGCTTATGAATAAAAGGACCATATAGACACTTAATTTTAAGTCCTTAGCAGATTTGTTGGTTCTAAAAAGACTTGCAGTTGGTATCATTGACAAAAATATTGGAGAACGGCTGCACAGAAAAAGTTCTTGGACGTTGTCCAATGTCCAAGGCCGTGGTTTTGTGCAACTTCGCAGAACAAACGAAATAGGACAGGAAGTAAAATTAAACCTGACATTCAAGTCTTACAAGCCAAGTGTCACACAGCATCTTTGAGAGGTCAGCGATAAAAAGATTCAGGTAAGTTTTTGTCGCTTCTGTCGACGCTGAGCGTGGCAGCCTTCGACACGGCTTCTATTGTAAATGACCTAGCCTATAGACGTCGCGCTATACGGATGTTTCCCATTTGGCGATCGCGGCTTTTGCTTCCACGTCTGCGGACCACTCGATCATTGTTTAGGTTGTGCATTGCCCTGTGCCCTTAACGCTAATCGAAACAAAGCCGCAGAAACTTCTTCTAAAGTTCATGTAGGCCATCAATATTTTTTGCAATTCTTCTGCTGTTCACAACTTCACATTAGGCCTATTTGTTGTAATAGGCTAGTTATTTCACACACCGAGTTTAGTAGCAACGAATTTCCATTTTATTTACAATATAAATCGCGGACGCTCATAAATATTACGTTGCTGCTGTTTCTAACGGGTCACAGTTAGTATTTGACGATCTCAAATAAGAAACAAATATTTGTGACCTTAGGTTGTTGTTTTAAATCGAATAATCAAGTCTTTCGATTATGCTTTCAGTTGTATTGTGCTGAGTGGTTTGGTAAAGACCATATCATCTGTGGAGGTAGTCATCGCAATCGGGCAAGAGTGATAGACCGCACGACTCTGAATGTAAGCATAATTTGTCTTCATTTGAATTTGTTTTCTGTTATTCTGTTAATCTGAGGATGTTCATCAATTTAAACTTTAACCTCCCAGATAACGACTGACGAAACTTTATATCTGGTATATTCACGCCCCGGACGTTAGCAGAAACCCAGGAACTATGTTCACGCCCGTCACGCTATTGGCTAAAGCGGTACTAGGACTAAATGTCCCCGGACAAAATGTCCCGGACATAATGTCCCGGACAAAATGTCCACAGACAAAATGTCCACAGACAAAATGTCCCCAGACAAAATGTCCCCGGACAAAATGTCCTCGGACAAAATGTCCCCGGACAAAATGTCTCAGGACAAAATGTCTCCGAAAAAATGTCCCCGGGACAAAATGTCCCCGGACAAAATGTCCCCAGACAAAAGTATCAGATACAGCAGCATTTCATGTTAATCTTTCGACGGCAAAAATGGTTTTGGGTCAGCCGGTGTTACAAAATAGAGCATCAGATACAGTTATATCCCCTTAGCAGAATGCAGTATCCGGCCGGATGAATGTGAACGGGAGGGACTACCCACCCTCGTGCAAAAGTATCCCCATGAGTCGTATGAAATTATCGTTCGTCAAAAAAGTTTCCCCTGCAACATAATTACAAACTGTGCGATTTAATTCAATTTAGAACTATGTGAGTCGTGGTCATGGGCAAAGCCATAACGCTACTTAGTGTTGGCATACGTGGACAAATAATATTAATAGGCCTAATAATGAAAACATGGACAATTTCTAAAGCGCCGAAACGCGACAATGCAGCTACAAGGGCGCTCTACAGACACCATGCACCTATAGCCTAACATAACAACCGGTCCTAGAAGGATTCATTTTGATTATTTATATAGCCCCTCTTCAAGAAACCTACTCAGAGGTGCTCCTAGACCAGCCACGGTTAAAAATAGAGGACTTAAGGAGACGGTAGAAAACAGGTGAATTTCCTCGTGGAAATAGGCGCAAAGAATGTGGGAGCCAATTCCACGTAGAGGGGCCAGCCACTGAGAAGGCACGACGCTGTTAAACTGAGAAGCGGGACCTAGGGACCAACAGCTCACCTCCAGCTGCAGAACGCAGAACTCGACGGGACATTAGGCCAGAGAGCGGACAGCAGAGATCAGATAGGTAAGACGGAGCTTCACCAGAGAGAGACCGCCAAACAAGAGAAGCTATCCTATAGGAGATGCGCTGCGAGGCAGGAAACCAATACAGGACATCGTGCATATAAGCTGAAACTGGTGCACATTTTGGGATATGGGCAATGAGCTGAGCGGCAGAGCGAAGGACCCGGTCAAGTCGCCCAATTAGAGCCAATGGATATCCAGTGAGAACAGAGCAGCAATAGTCAACTCTACTGGAGATAAAAGCGTGAACAAGGATCATCGCCGCGTCATAAGAAAGGGACCGTATTACAACACGCAACTTCCGGAGCTGATAGTAGCAACTCCGGGTGACCAAGTAAACATGCTGAGAAAAAGTAAGCTCTTGGTCAATTGTCAGCCCAGATCCCGGATAGTGAGTAAAAAGGAGAAATGGGGAAGGCCTCTGCTAACAAGTGCAGGTCAACCTTTGCCAGCTGTCTGCGACCACCAAGCCAAATAAACTGAGTTTTAGATGGGTTCAGCAGTAACCGATTAGAAGCCATCCATCCAGAAAGGGTGTCAATGGCATGGAACATCAGGCCAACAGAAGCAGCTGCCTCTGTAGGACGGCAATGGATGTATGCTTGTATGTCATCAGCATAGAGGTGATGCAGTAGTCCACAAGACCACAACAAATAACTCATATCAGAAGTGAACAGAATGTAGAGCAATGGGCCAAGCACAGACCCCTGGGAAACACCAAGCAGAGCAGGAATCCATCCAGAAAGGGTGTCAATGGCATGGAACATCAGGCCAACAGAAGCAGCTGCCTCTGTAGGACGGCAATGGATGTATGCTTGTATGTCATCAGCATAGAGGTGATGCAGTAGTCCACAAGACCACAACAAATAACTCATATCAGAAGTGAACAGAATGTAGAGCAATGGGCCAAGCACAGACCCCTGGGAAACACCAAGCAGAGCAGGAACCCATGAGGACCTAGAACAGCAAGTCAAGACACAGTTACAGCGACCGGTGAGAAAAGAGCAGAGCCAGTCTAATGGTTTGCCAAGACGCCAAATGAGACCGAAAGACGCTGGAGAAGGATGGTGTAGTCAACTGTGTCAAATACAGAGCTAACGTCAAAAAGGGCCAAAAGAGTAACCTGATCACTAGCTATGGCACCATATAATCAGACAGGAGGCGAACCATTAGGGTCTCGGTTGAATGGTTTTTTCGAACACCTGACTGGAGGGGAGGGAGTAAACCATTTGTATTAAGATAAACAGTTAACTGATCTGCAACTATTTGCCACCTTCAGAAATATCTTCAAAACCACAAAAAATAACGCTGAAAAAGCTACTATTTGGTCGAATTTACTAAGCATAGTAGCAACTTAAAAAACTTGGAGCCTTATTCGTACTGTAATAAAATTGGGCGATCGGGATCCACCACAAGCCAGGCGGTTGGAGAGGATCTATAGGCGAACGCGCTCTCCACAAGATCAGACTGCTTGGATTCAGTTCGTCCGGAGCATGCACTCTACCTACCGGGACAGGGAGCGTGAGTACTGGGAAGCTATCATTACTCGCCAGTCGACGGAACCTAAGAAACTATGGTCTACTTTCAACAGCCTCCTCGGTCGACGAACGGCCAGCCGGCAGTCCCAGTCTCCGCCGCCGTTTACTGCAGACGCATTCCCGGAGCGGCATACAGCCAAGGTTTCAACCATACGCGACGCTACTTCAGCTTCTTCTCCACCAGAATACTCTGTCATCGATCACCGTCTTACCGTCTTAAATGAGGTCACTGGATTAGAGTTACGTCGGCTCATCCTAAGCTCTGCGCCAAAAACGTGTGAGCTGGACCCTGTTCCTACATTTCTCGTACAAGAACTCATTGATGACTCCCTGCCGTTCTTCGCTACACTATGCAACCGGTCGATCCAGGAAACTCATCTTCCATCCTCTCAAAAGCGGTCAATTCTGCTTCCAGCGTTGAAGCGAGAAGGTCTGGATCCAGATGATCCAGCCAGCTACCGACCAATTGCCAATGTTACATTTTTATCTAAAATATTAGAGCGCATAGTCGCTAACCAATTAATTGCATATTTACACATGCATGAGCCGCTTCCCTCCCAGCACTCCTGGTCCGTCTACTATCTGATCTCTATGGTGCCTTTGGCCGTGGTCAGGTCACTCTCTTGGCTCTTTTCGACGTTAGTGCTGCTTTCGACTCTGTAGATCATCCTATCTTGCTCCAACGCCTCTCTACTTCTTTTGGGTTGGCCGGTACTCCTTTAGAATGGCTTCGCTCCTTTCTGTCTGAGCGCCTCTAGGTCCCGTTGGGTCCCTGCCCCTTTTGGTGTGCCACAGGGCTCAGTGTTGGGCCCTTTACTGTACATTATTTACACAGCTGGTATTAGTTCCTTGCTGTCCGCAAATGGCCTCCTGCACCAGCTCTAGGCTGATGACGTGCAGGCCTATGTTCACTGCCTCGCCACCGACGCAGTGTCTTCTGCATCGCTGATGTCCCATGCGATTGACTCTGTCTCATCATGGATGGCTTCAAATCGCTTGCTTTTGAATCAATCTAAGACCCAGTTTATAGCCTCTCCTTTAGCAGAGATCATTAACTGCTCCCTAAACGCGGGTGTGGTGCCACAGGTAATTAAAACAGCTTAAGTTGTTCCGATCTATAAAAAAGGCAATACGATTGAAGTCGCTAACTATAGGCCCGTTTCGATTCTTCCCTACTTCGCTAAATTCTTTAAAAAATAATGACAAATAGGCTTACTAATTATATACAAAAATCTCATATTATCTTTCCTTCTCAGCATGGCTTCCAGGCGGGACAGCTCTTATAAATATGTTCGACAATATATCTGATTCTTTTGAAAATAATGCGTATTCTTTAGGAATCTTCTTGGACCTCGCAAAAGCCCTTGATACGGTAAATCATGACATCCTTCTCCACAAATTTATCTAACTATGGAATAAGAGGAACTCAGTTAGCATGGTTTGCAAGCAATCCAGAAAACCGACTTCAATAAGTAATTTTATAATGGCGCAAAAGCAGTTACATTTGGAGTTCCCCAGGGTTCTAACTTAAGCCCTCTATACTCTTCCTACTTTATATCAACGACTTACCTAATGCCTCATCAGTCTTATCTTTCATCTTATTTGCTGACGACACAATCGTTTTTCACTCTGATAAATCTTACACAAATCTTGTACTAACTATAAACAATGAACTTAAAAGAGTAGCTGCATGGTTCCTATCGAATAATTAAATTATCCTTAAATATAGATAAGACCGCCCTCGTCCTTTTTAAGTCATACAGAAAGGTGGGGCCACCCGATAACTCCCTAAGGCTATCAGTAAATAATATTCCTATAACTCAGGTTAACTGTACTAAGTTCTTAGGGGCCGTAGTCGATCAACTCCTAACCTGGGACCAGCACATCAAATGTATCTCTACAAAAGTTGCGAAAAATATAGGTGTAATTAATCGTGCATCTAATAAACTCCACCCCCTGTACGTATTCAACTCTATTACTCCCTAATCTACCCCTACTTGTCTTATTGCAGCATCGTATGGACATCTACTTACAACTCTAGACTCCAAAATTGGTCATCTTACAGAAAAGACCAGTACGATTCATTGGCAGCTATCCCTGGGGCTCTCATACAGGACCCATCATTTCCAGCTATAGGCTATTAAAAATTAAACAACTAACAAAACTACCAGATTGGTGTCTTCATGTACAAATTTTCTCGGAACCTCCTACCCATTAAAGACCCTTTTTCGTATTGGCTCTGACATCCATTCCCACAACACTAGGAACTCAAGCAAGTATCGTACTTCTTATGCTCACACCAATTCACGAAGATTCTCTGTTAATGTCTCTGGGCCACAGGTATGGAATGCTCTCCCTCCCTCACTACAACAGACTGGGTCCCTCTCCGAGTTCAAAAGCTTGCTGCGCCAGTACCTTATAGACCATGACTTCACTACATGACTGTTAGCCACGCACCGGTTAACTACTAGTTAAGTGCCACTTAATGTTCTTTATCTTATCACCCAGTATCATCTCAGTGAGCTGGGACTTTCTGTTCTTTTTTCCTTCTTTACCGCCTCTGGTTGTGGCGGTCCTTAGTTCAGTTATCAAAGTTACACGCTCAATATTATCAAACTTTATGTTACTTAGCCTTGCAAGTTATTTTCGCCGTTTTAATTATAGACGTAAGTAGGTGTCCCTACTCGCGGGCTTTTTCCCGTCTGGGCCTACCTTTGTAGCCAACTTGTATTTCTTATTGGTTATTGTCTCATTGACGCATTGTTCATATTCTTGGTTCCAATAAAGGATTATGTTATATTATGTGTTATGTAGAACACGTAGGAGTCACTTGCTTCACGTATTTCTGGGTTTGGATTTTGATTACAACATAGATTTATCAGTTATACGCAATTTCAATGATACCTTATACCTGTGAATTGTTATACCCCGGGGATGATTTTACACGATGGGGGATAGAAATGGTTTATCCCCCGGATACTCTATACCGGTATATTCCATTCAGGGGATAAATTTATTCATCACCCGGATAGTTTTAGGACGGATAGTCTGTCACGCGACACCGGCACAACGTAAGAAGAAATACCAACATATCCACACAGCACTCTTCACCAAGGTCAGTGACCATGGGAATCGGGATCCCATGCAATACCTCAACAACATAGCATGTGTGCAAAATATAAACGTTGTGCGAATTGCACTCTAGTCTATATTAATTAAATATATAAATTAAATTTTACTGCTTGGTCGCTTTGGTGAAGTTTTGTTTTTACAGTTCCAATTTTTTAGAACATTTCTGACTAATTAATTAGATAACTTATTTCAGTTTATACAACGTACATGTAGGCCTAATGACTTTTATGTTTTGTTTAAAGAGCAAGTGTGCGAAATATAAACGTTGTGTGGATAGCACTCTAGTCTGAAGACATGCTATCATTTCACTGTTTTGTTACCAAAGATTTTGGCTAAGCAGGTTAAACAAACAATATGACAAAAAAACTCCTGCTAAATATTGATCTGTCAAAGAATGACGTATTAAAGACATGTATTCATCAATATTCATCTTCGAAAAATGACCCGCTCCCATATTTGGAGCAGTCGGTCCTGCGCATCTAGGGAAGAATCATTCTCTGCTGGGACAAATCATCTGGGGACTTTACGAATTGGGACATCTTGTCTAGGGACATTTTGTCCGGGGACATTTTGTCCGGGGGACATTTTTTTCGGAGACATTTTGTCCAGAGACATTTTGTCCGGGGACATTTTGTCCGAGGACATTTTGTCCGGGGACATTTTGTCTGGGGACATTTTGTCTGTGGACATTTTGTCCAGGGACATTTTGTCCAGGGACATTTTGTCCGGGACATTTTGTCCGGGACATTTTATCCGGGGACATTTTGTCCGGCCACGGCATGTCGCGTGAATAAATTTCACCTTTGCATAGTGAGGGTCGGTTAGGGTTATGGAAGGCTTCGTGGCGGTCGGTTAGGGCTTAAGGTTAGGCTCATTAAGCCTATGCATTTTCGCAACTAAAAAGCTATACCTTTACGCAAGCGCGACCTGATTTACGAAATATAGACTACATGATGCGGCCGAAGAGGTCTACTTCACATGTGACTGGTTGGTATGATATTTGCAACTGTCTGCCCAGAAGTGCTTGTGTCTAAACAGGTCCCAACACACCAGATAAGACTGAGGTCAGCCGGTACTTTACTCATTCAAACGTCTGAACGTCCTTTTACGCGCGAACGCCACGTGACAGCGCGCCAGCCGCAGTCATACCAATCTCGGAAACATTCGAAGCGCGGCCGCTAGAGGCCGAGACATGTGATCACTGATCACTGCTTGTGAGCTAGGCGCCACTGTGAAACAGATAACGCATGATCAAAATGCGTGTACAGTACCAATTACATCGGTATGACGTCACCAAAATTCGCAATACAAACACGCGCTTAAATTTTGCCGAATACTCAGCGCAACATCGTGTTAATGCGTGACATGTAATTAATTAATCAGTTATGATCTTTTGATTGTTCAGACTGTTGGCACTCTTGGCGAACTGCCGCAAGGAGTCTACTGCTTAGACAACGATCGAGCTACGACTAAACAACAGCGTGTTGCTGTGGGAGCTTTAAAGAAAGTGTATGTGGCCAAAGTCGTCACTCCCACAGCTATTATAACAAATAAAAAGCGTCCACAGGCTGATCAAGCCCAGTAGTTTGATATATTATTAGCATCTATCACAATAGACTACAAGCCTGACTTTCAACAGTATGTATACCTAGTATACATGAATACTGAAGATGGTAAAGTAAATGTTTAATCTTATATAAGACAAAAAAATTAGCATACTATGAAGAAGAACTGAATAAACCAATGTTGCATGTTGTTTCTAAAACCTACACCAGTGCCAGAAAAATATTAATGTAAACATTGTCTTAAGTAATGTTTTAAGAAAGTAATAGCTGTCATGAAAGAAATAAATTAAATTAAATAGAACAAAATCGAGACGGTTGTTCCATAGTACTTTGTTTTGCCAACCTCCTATCAACATATAAGGTCTAGTTGAGTTATTGTCGTCTTGCACCGTAAAACAACTATATGTATGTACTTATGTATGCATATGGGTATCTTAGAATCATGTAGCTTATTTTCAATTGTCTTACTTACTTATCGAATACTACGGGTAAAAATGTTTCCAGCTCATTCATCCGTAAGTCTTTGTTACTCACATCCCTAATTCGACTTCCTTAGACTCTGGAATTATAACTGTAACGCCGCTACGAGGAACATTTACAGAAGAGCTCCCTGTGCGCGCTGAAATAATGCAAAATGTCATTAGAGAAAACTGTCAGTTAGCAATCAATGCTCAAAATGATAAATGTCACTATTTGCAGGCTCACCAATTATATATATATATATATATATATATATATATATATATATATATATATATATATATATATATATATATATATATATACACTGTGTCCCAATTGAACTGATACCCTTTTTGTTTTGGCAATAAATCTGTCAATTCTAAATATAATTTAATAAAATTGTAGGCATTGAAAGAGGAATAACTTATAAATATTTTCTGAAAATTTCATCAAATTCTATCAACAGATTCCAAAGTTATGAACATTCAAATTTGGACAAACAAAATTCGAACTTTCCAACATGTAAAAAGTCATTTTTAAAATTATTTTTATTAAAATTTTGAATTCGACAAAAACATGAAGACACCAACATTTTAAATTAATTTGAATCAAATGTCCTTCAAAGTTGATGTTAAAAATGCTCGCTGTTAGCTCGAATACATGTTCTAAGGCAATCTCGTCAATGTTCATTGATTGCACGATCAACAATTTCTTGATCAAAACGATTCCATTCCTGCACAACTCGCTGTTTGAGATGGTCAATGTCGCGTATACGCGGGTTTGGGATAAACACGTTCTTGATGGACGCTCCATATCTTGTAGTTGAGCGGATGGAGATTATGGCTACTGGAGGACCAAAGAGTGCGTGAAATAAAATCTGGAGTTTCTCTTGACAGAAGATCCACAGTTTCTCTTGCTCGGTGAGCTGGAGCACTGTGCTGCTGGAATATGAAATTTCTTCAAAAACCTTTTTTTTCCGTAATGTTTTTCTTGTCTTAAAATTTTAATCAAGCTCAAGTCATCTTCACTGAAAACCATTTTCTTTTATTATCGTCTGCTTAAATGGAAATGAAGTCATTATGACGTCATACCTTCTTAGTAAGCAAGGTATGCAATTTGCAAAAAAATAATGTTATCTTTTACATGTTGGAAAGTTCTAATTTTGTTTGTCCAAATTTGAATGTTCATAACTTTTGATCCTGTTGACAGAATTTGATGAAAATTTCAGAAAATATTGATAATTTATCCCTCTTTCAATGTGTCAAACTGTATTAAATTATATTTAGAATTGACAGATTTATTGCCAAAACAAAAAGGGTATCAGTTCAATTGGGACACAGTGTATATTAGGGTGGCACTCAAAAAGAAATTTTCAAATTCTTACCTTCCCACCCCTTAATTCTGTTAATTTTAAATAAAGATTGAAGCACACAAAGGTTTGGAACATTAAAACAATATTTACTGGTAGCTCAACAAAGTCATAATTTGAATATATTTTGTATTTATTATGCAGCATTGCGACAAATTAGTGAAATGTTAAATTTGACTTTTCTATAGTGTTCACTATGGAAGTAAACTTTTTACCTTCCCAAGTTTTAATGTTCTGTTGTTCTTACTAGGTTAATCAATATTGGTTATATATCAGTAATAAAGAACACAACTTTTTGAAACATTTCAGCAAATTATTGTTAGGTGCGCTAACATTCAACAATGGCAAAGTTTTATAGAAATTGATAGTGTCTGACTGCAAAGTTAATGTCCAAGCAGAGTTGATTTGTTGGCATTAGGGAAGGTCTGCCGATGCTTCTCTACCACCTGCAACAGGTACTGCATCTGCTCCTCATGGTTGGTGATGACACTGTTGAATGACTGGAGAAGTGCAACACCGCGCTCCGCTGCATCGTTCACCACCTTGAACCCTTTGAGCTTCTTCTGAGCTTCAGTGTAGGCCTCATTATTTTCCCATGTCCTGGGATCGTGTATGAGGAAGTCTTGCGGGATGTCAAGAGCAGTGAACAGTGTACTGGTGTGTTGAGACACGAAGTCACACAGCTGTTTGTCTTGGATGTCTGCTGCCGTGAGAACGGTTCCGGTCCACTATTCCGGGGGTCCGCTATTCCGGGGGTCCGCTATTCCGGGGATCTGCCGGAATATACATACATACAAGATACATACATGTATACACACATACATACATGCATACAAACATGCACACATACATACAAACATGCATACATACATCCATGCATGCATGCATGTATGAATGTATGCGTGTATGTATGTATACATACAAACATGTATGTATGCATGTATGTATATATACATACATGTATGTATTCATGTATGTATATATGTATACATGTATGTAAGCATGTATGTATGTATGTATGAATGTTTGTATGCATGTATGTATGTATGTATGCATGCATGTATGTTGTATGTATGTATACTCCGGCCGATCCCCGGAATAGCGGACCCCCGGAATAGCGGACCCCCGGAATAGTGGGCCGGTACCGTGAGGACTATGCGCCGAGGACGGTCTGGGTGTCCGTTCTCAGAGCCGCAACCATTGTTATCTTCATTTCAACCGACACATTGGGATCGAAAAAGGCAAGCCCTATAAGAACGTCACTCAACTACCACAAATGACCCGAGAATGACTTAATTGCAGCCTTGGAAATTGCTTCATTTGTCTCCCCGTAGCTGTACAAGTCGCGTGGAAGCTGCAAATCATTGCGTGGGGCTGATGTAGCACTTGCACATTGTGTACCATGCCTTCAACTACAGCTTGAGCACAAAGACGCAGAACTCTCCAAGTGCAGATAGTTCTTGTGCTGTCAACTTGAATTGCGAGCAAAATATGAATATCTCGAGACTGTAAATGAGCTTTACCATCCACCTGGCCCTGTGAATTGCTCCAGGCGCATGGATATGAACATCTACCTCCGATTCTGCTCCAAGGAATACTATCTAGAGAGAGTTGTAACAGCTCGCGGTAGTCATCTCTGGGCTGAAACTGGACTAGCTGGTGCTGGATGAATCGGATCAGCTCGTCTCTAATGGGGTTCAAAACCAGTGCAATAGACTGCACTTTCAACCCATTCTCATATGATGATCAATCGAGTTCCAGTATTCTCCAAACCGTTGAAACAGCTTGATGTTCGGTCCACTAGCCAGGCCCATCAGCGTATCAAAAACTTTCCCTACAATGAGCTCCATGATATGATGCCTGCATGCTAGTCTTATGAGGTTCTTGGCCCTCTTCTGCTCCAACAGTACACAAGCTCCAGTATAAGCTCCAGTATAGGCTACAGTGTTGCTAGCTGTGGTATCAAATGACATAAATTTAATGCGGTCAGCCAGATTCCATTCTTGAACCAAATTGAACACAGCTGTTGCCTCTGCCTCCCCTGTACCATTCGGAAATTTTGGCACTCCCAGCAGCTTCATGGCCCCATCTCCAGACACCAGAACAGCTAAACGGTCCACCGACTCTTTTGACACGAGAGCAGGCAGCATATTTCCATCCCAGTGTACTGTTAGCCAGCTATTTGGAGAGAAGGATGCCTGGATTTCTTCACAATATTGTATCAACAATTCAACATTCAAAACAATCATAAACAGCTTACTTTAACAGTCTGCACACAATCTCAGTGTTTTGGTTGCTGTTCCAACTTCTGGCCTAGCGAATTATGAGGGAATAGCAGAATTTGTAATATTTTCCATTAGTATATCATCACTGAAGGCACTCATGCAGCAAAGAAAAAAGACTATAAATAAAATCTACCGAATGATAACAATTTACTAATCAGTAAGCAAACAGCCTTGATTCTTAACATGAAATTAAATGAATCATAACACAATATTTATCGACATTGGAAATTTGCGAAACAGACTATTGCTAAGTATCAATTGCTGTGTTGAGCTACCAGTAAATATTATTATTTCTTAATGCAACTTTTACCAGTTAGTATGGATCCCACAATGAACAAAATCAGATGGTGGCACATGAAGAAAATGTAAAAAAAATTTCACACATTGCCGGATTGCCACCCTAATATATATATATATATATATATATATATATATATATATATATATATATATTGGAATGTAGCATAATTTCGATTTTTTATTATATCGAATGCTTTAGGCCTGTCACTACGGTTGAAGAGGTTTCCAGCACATTTGGGCCTAAAACCCTCAACACAGTGTCACAGTGTTGAGGGTATTTGGACTGAACAGTGAACAGCGTCGAAGACGTATAACGAAGACAAGCAGGCCCCTAATGTCCGCAGCACGCGATAACACAATCCTCCAAAGCAACTCACGTAGCCTCGTATACGCGGTAGAAGTCATCACTCGAACCAGTCTGTGAAGTTGATGAGTACTTTCTGCTTTTGTTCAAGTATCTGCCCATTGTGAAGATTTTATCAATTGTGCATCTCTTACCTATACCTGTAGAAATTTTGGCATATATTCTTCTGTGTTGTTTATTGACACTTCTTGTCATACTGCCAGTCACACACCGTCCTCTGCCTCAATGTTCCTCTAGGCCTTAGTACTCATCACCCCCACTGTCCCACAGGCTTTCCATTCCAAATTGAAGTCTCATCTATTCAAAAAGTCAAACCCTAAACCACCCGATTATCCGCCTTGGAAGGTTTTTCGTCCTCAATGAAACCCGCTTTTGCAGCTGCTCTACCTCGCCTCTCTTGTCTCTCTGGAAACAGGACTCAGGCCTCCACAGGACATCGATCTCTTGAAAACCCTGTGCTATGACTCAGCGCTTGTGAATAAACAGGTGTCCAGCGCTTAGCTTTAGAGCAACGCTTTAGAAATTTGGAGTTTACGATTACGATTATGTAGTACCCCTAGGCCTAGTTATACGTCCAAGTTGGGCGAGTTTGGGTAGCTAATGCGCTTTGTTTCGTACTCGTATTAATAAGTTGCTTCGCTCTGTGCAGTAGAAGTGCATAGTAGCGCTACAGAAACGATATAGCTATTGGGAATGTAATGTCATAGATGCTCTATGAAATACAGCGATCAGCTCGAATATTAGTGAATGTGTTTAACCCAAAATTCAACTGACTGGAATGAAACACCAACACATCGCCAGAAGTCTCATTAGACCGCAGAGGTCGAGCTAAGAATAGTATACAGCAGCTGGGGTGAACCATGGAGTGAACAAACATATTGACACGTTCAATTATACATAGGCATACAGAGAAATACACAAACAACCAAACACATCCAGAGACACATGGTCGCACGACGAAATACACGCTTGCAGTTCTAGGTGAACTTGACCGTAGCAGTAAGGTAAATCTAGTAACACATAATCTAGCTGAACCACATACAGCAGCAGAAATACTTGTAGTCAAGCAGCAGCAAGCAAAGGGGTCGTGTTAGAATCAGGAGCGATCTGAAGACTCGCACATACGGATGATTTCTTCTCAATTCCTTGTTTGTGCTATATGTATTGTTCTTTTAAAAAATATCTTAAAGCTCAGAAAGTGAGTCGCTCTAGCTCTTCAGCTAGTATGCCCGGCAATTACATAGTGCGGAGAATCAGTGATGCATGACGTTTGTCTGCATCTGCTAGTAGCTTAGTACGTATTAGTACCCGGAGGCAGTCGCTAAGGAGTTACCTTGATGAGTTAGCGACTGACTTAGCAACTCAGTCAACTAAGTTGCATGCTTATCGACTGACTAAGTCGCTTAGACTTATCGACTGACTTGCTATCGACTTCTCAGGTAGTCAGGTATTGGACATACCTGATTCACCTTGTCACCTTGTGCTGTCAACTCCTGGAGCTCTAGCGATCGCCACGACACACATTCTCCATTGCTTCCTATTCGAAGTCAGGTCCCTTAGTGCTTCCAGATTCATGCCAGTTGCATCGTGAATCTCATCCATCCATTTCTTCCTTGGTCGACCCCGTCTTTTTTTCCCCTCACCAGAAGCCAACATCATTTCCTTTTCTAGTCCATCAGATCGCATAACATGACCACAGAATCCAAGCTTCAATCTTGTCGCATTTTGTTTTAATGACTCTTCATTCTCGACACCAATCTCCGCTCGTATTGATACTTTCGTCCTTTTCTCTGTCCATGATATTCTCAACATTTTTCTCCATATCCACATTTCACATGCGTTGACCTTTTTCTCCATGTTCTTTGTCATTGTCCACGACTCACAACCATACAGAACCGTTGGAAAGACTAGGGCTCTCACGAGCCTTTTTTGTATCTATGCTCACATGCTTGTCCTTCCATATCTTTTCCAGCCCAATCATTGCAGCTTTCCCAATCGCAATCTTTCGTTTTATATCTGTATCACATTTTCCTTCTTTTTCAACCAATGATCCCAGGAAAGTGAAGCTTTCTACCACCTCTATTTCTTCTCCGTCAATCTCAAAAGTATCACATTCTGCTGTTGTCATGACTTTTGTCTTCTTTATGTTGAAGAATAAGCCAGCTTTTTCACTTTCTCTCCTTACCCTTCTTATTAATTCTATCAGCTCATCTTTTCTTTTTGCCATTAGTGTTGTATCATCCGCATATCTAAGATTGTTCAATGTCCTTCCCGCAATTTTTACTCCCTCTTTTGCCCCTTCCATTTCCGCCATTCTCATTATTCTTTCAGCATATAAGTTAAACAGGAATGGAGACAAAATGCATCCCTGTCTCACCCCTTTCTTGATATTGAATTGATCAGTGTCTCCGTATTCTGTTCTTATCACCGCTATCTGATCTTCATATAGTCCCCTTAATAGCCATATCAAGTGTTTCGGAATTCCCATCTCAAGTAGGGTTTTCCACATTAAATCGTGGTTAATGCAGTCAAATGCCTTACTATAATCAATGAAGCAGATGTGCACCTCTTGTCCATACTCCCTTTGCCGTTCCATTATCCACCTTAGGTTGGCAATATGGTCTCTAGTTCCTCGAGATTTCCTGAAACCAGCCTGGTTCACCGGAAGTTCCCTCTCTATTGTGCTTTCCATTCTTTTGTGGATTATTTTCAGTAATATTTTACTAGTGTGTGATATTATTGCTATCGTCCTGTAATTTTCGCATTCCCTCGCGTCGCCTTTCTTGAATATCGGTATGAAGATCGACTTCTTCCAATCATTCGGCCATTCTCCAGTTGCCCATATTTGATTGCATAATTTTGTTATTGTTTTTATCATTGCATCGTCCCCTGCTTTTATCTGTTCTATAGGTATTCCATCATGACCCGGCGCCTTATTATCTTTGAGTTGTTTTATTGCCCATTCTACCTCTGCATGCTTCAATAACCTCCGGTTCCTTTTCATACCCTGTAACATCAATTTGCTCTTTTTTGACTCGTTTATCTATACTATATAACTCTTCTGTGTATTCTTTCCATCTTTTCTTCATCTTCTCTTCGTCGCATATTACGTTTCCATCTCCTGCCTTCATTGAGCCCATTCTAGGTGTGAATTTTCCCGTTATTTCCTTTACTTTTGAAAACAATTCTTTAACTCTCCCTTTCCTTCCTTCATCTTCCATTTCTTTGCACATTTCATTTAAATGTTTTTCTTTATCTTCCCGAGCTTGTTTTTGGAAGGCACTATTCAGTGCCCTTACCTTATCTTTGTCGCCTGCTTTCTTTGCAGCCTTCCTGTCCGCTGCCATGCCCACAGCTTCACTCGACAACCAAGTTGTAGTTGTGATTTTCTTCTTCTTTGGGATATGTTTCTCAGCAACTTCAACTATGGTTTTCTTCATTCTCTCCCATGTGTTGTTCGAATCATCTTCCGCCTCTATCTCATCTCTCTCAAGTACTTCAAATCGATTCTTTATTTCCATCATGTATTCCGGTGTAATGCCCTTGCAGTCGTATCTAGTCATTCGATCTCCTTTCTTCAGCTTTTTTAATTTCGTTTTCAGTGTTGCTACCCACCCAGCTCATGGTCGGTACCACAATCCGCTCCTGGTCTAGTTCTCACATCTCTTATCGTACTGTTCCATCTTTTATTTACCAAAATGTAATCAATCTGATTCCTATATTTCCCATTCGGTGACGTCCATGTGTACAGTCTTCTCTTTGGCTGTTCAAAACATGTATTCATGATTCTCAAGTCATTCCCTTTGCAGAATTCAACAAGTCTTTCCCCAGTTTCATTCTGTTCACCCAGTCCATGAATACTCATTGTTCCTCTATCATCTCCTTTGCATTGCCCCACCTTCGCGTTAAAGTCCCCCATGGTTATCAGTACATCTCCTTTCGGAGTTCTATCTATTGTACTCTGCAAATCATTATAGAAACTATCGTGTTCTTCTTCTGTTGCTATCGATGTTGGAGCATATATCTGTATAATAGTTGTGTTCACCTTTTCTCCTCTAAAGCTTACACTCAAGATTCTATCGCTTACCGTATCATAACCCATTATCGCATCTGTACTTGTCTTATCACACATGATTGCAACTCCATTTCTTCCTCGCTCTTTTTGTCCTGACATTATTATCTTGTATCCATTCCAGCTGAAATGTCCTTTCCATCTTGTCTCGCATAAACCCAGTATCGCTAAGTCCAATTTTTTCATCTCTCCATGAATCACATCCATCTTTCCAGTTTGCATAGAACGTACATTCCATGTACCCAATTTCATCTTTTGACTGCAGCTCAGGTTGAATCTTTTCCCCTCAATACGATCCACCTCAAAACGTCCATTCGGCTTTTGTCCTGTTGCTTCATTAGACCGAAGGGTCATTGACTCACCGTCTTGCTCTTTCCCAGTAGCTTTTGAGTCGCACTCCGGCCTGGGAGTCCCACCATCTGCGACTATCGGTGCTTTTGGTTTGGTGTGTCTCATGACGATTTTCTTGGCATGTTAACAGGGGTGGTTTGCCATTGCCTTCCCCTGGTTTTGCCTGCCGTGCCCGTTCGTTCCCCTTCCCATGGAAGGGTATTAACGGTCCGCACCACGTGAAGGTGGGCACGGAGGACTTTGGTTCATCAGCCCAGGTCGGATCCGAGTCTACGCTCTTAAGAGACGTCGGTCAGGTCGCCTCCCTGCTTTACTCTGAACCAGAGTGACTGAT
Source organism: Allolobophora icterica (assembly GCA_963556255.1). NCBI lineage: Eukaryota > Metazoa > Annelida > Clitellata > Crassiclitellata > Lumbricidae > Allolobophora > Allolobophora icterica. The sequence goes on from OY744606.1 coordinate 25,226,655, forward strand.
GAACCTTTGCGGACCTGATTACCTAACAATATAATGCACTACTGTGCTGATCGTGCCATAACGCATACTGTGCTGATCGTGCCATCATTTTCGTTGGTATTAGGTGGAACCCATATCGGCTCTATCACCTTGTGCTGTCAACTCCTGGAGCTCTAGCGATCGTCATGATAAACATTCTCCATTGCTTCCTGTTCGAAGTCAGGTCCCTTAGTTCTTCCAAATTCATGCCAGTTACATCGTGAATCTCATCCATCCATTTCTTCCTTGGTCGACCCCGTCTTTTTTGTCCCTCACCACAGGCCAACATCATTTCCTTTTCTAGCCCATCAGATCGCATAACATGACCAAAGAATCCTAGCTTCGATCTTGTCGCCTTTTGTTTTAATGACTCGGCTCTATACGGGTCCAATATGGAAAAATGGGCTCCGCTCCATGTGGGCATGCTAACACGGGACAGACCGATGACGGTTAAAATTGATGTTAATGTGAATTCGTGAAATTGAGCGCTTGATAAATCGAATGAAGCGAGGAGGATTTATACCAGTACCCGATCTTACGGCAAAACAGTTGGCCGAAACTGCTGATGCGTGTCTCTTTCAGGCAGCAGCAAAGAACGAAAATCGTGTATACTCCGGCACTTATTCCCAGTTTGAGAATTGTAGAAAAAAGACTGGGGGTTAGACTTTGATCCATGTGGAGTTTAATATTTTTCCCGTATTTTTCAAACTGATTTCAACGAAATTTGAAAGCAGCTGATTTCAACGCTAGAAGTTTTGCAAGTCGAACTCGAATCCAAATCAATTCCTTTGTTGAGAAAATTAAAACTGCATACATGATACACCAGGTAATTTCTTCACTTTGTCAGAGATTCAGAATCAAGTTATGCTAAATCACACCAGCACAACTTAGTGGGTTGGAAACGATCCCTTGGGTGTGCTATGAAGACTTAACTGTGGAGGTCCTAAGAAATACTAGGGGGGTTGAAAACAACCCAACAATTCTCACCCTGCTTATCCCCCCCTTCGTAATCATCAACACCATCTTCGTAATAGAATGCATAAATTCACTTTACGAAAAACGACAACAACAACTGCATCCCCCGTATTCCCTGTAAGAACTCTTACTAATAGAGCAAACTCTTTCTCTTATAATGTACCATTGTGTGGCATTGCAGCTTGTTTTCTCCAACAAACGAATATTGTATTGTATTTTATTGTAAGTGTTGCCCATGTCCTGCTGCTGATGTCTTCGTGAAATCGAAACTTGGAAACCGCGATTAAAACAACAAGCAAAATATTAAGTGAACGAAGTCGCTAGCAGTCGATAGCTTAGCGACTAGTTTTGACTTGAGGGCTTAGCGGCGGATGGCGGCGGCGCCGGGGACCAGAGCCGTAGCGACCGCCCTCCGTGCCCTCCGACCGGAGGGGGCCCCGCAAGGAAGGGGGCCCCTAAAAGTGGCAAAAAATAACCGTAAATACGGAAATGGAATACATGTACACTGTAGGTCCACTCTAAGCTTGACTACTGCAATTCCATTTTCCTTAACCTCGAATCCACCCAAAGTAAGCGTCTACAACTCATCCAAAATTCTCTCGCCAGAGCCGTCACCAGGACACCTAAGCATCACCATATCACTCCTGTTCTTAAATCGCTCCACTGGCTGAAAATCCCTGAGCGAATCCACTTCTTATCGCTAACCTACAACACACTACAATACTCCCAGCCAAATTACTTTCGCGAACTCTTCACTATCCAGCCATCCCGGTCTACCCTTTCATCAATATATCTCACTCTCTATCCCGTCCCCCAGTCACTACTCGCCTCGAGTTCTCCAACAGTTCCATATCCCAAACTGCACCTAAACTCTGGAACCAACTTCCTCCCGAATTCCGCATTTTCTCAGTTCCTCCACCAATACCGCCACTCACTCATCGTCATCTACCTCGGGCTCCTCTACTCATCACCCCACAGGCTTTCCACTCCAAACTGAAAACTCACCTCTTCGAGATTTCCTATCCTAATCCATCTGATCCTCTGCCTTCCAAGCTATCTCGTCCTCAACGAAACTCCCTTAACAGCTCCTCTGCCTCTCTCTGTTTTCTGTGGCAACCGGACTCGGACCACCAACGGACATCGATCTCTGGTCAACCCCTCGGATACGTCGCAGCGCTCGTGAATAAGCTGGTGCTCTGCGCTCAGCTTTACAGTGGCGCTTTAGAAAATTGGAGATTACGATTACGATTAGGCGTAGGCCTATGTATACATAATATGAACCCTGTATATTGTATGCTACCGCATTCCAGTTCCGCATTGTATGGGAGCCCCGGACGTATGTTCGAAGGGGGCCACGTACTTTGTTGGTATACGGCTCTACTGGGGACTAGTACGTATAGAGACAATAGGCTAGATGTGTATATACGGACACGTAGTTAAGGCAATTAATTAAGTATGCAAACATCGCAGCGGTATGAAAGATAAAATTTGATAATAGCAGCATCATAGTTGAAAAAGACAATTGAAAAAGTCTGAATATTAATCGCCTGCGGATTGTCAGTTAGAATTGATATTAACGAATATATATATATATATATAATTATATATATATATAATTATATATATATATATATATATATAGTCATACCAAGCAGACGGAAGAAGTGTAACAATAGCCTATGTATATAATGTGCCATGAAAATCTAAGCTACAGGTTGCGCAGTGTGATTCGTTTGTGGCGCAGCTGATCGAAGTAGAACCTGGAGAGGACGTTCACGTCATCAGTGATTGATGGTTCTCCGTCGAGAAGTCAGAGGCGACGGATTGTTGTTCCAAGTTAGAGACTGATCGATTCTTCGTCAATCACTGACTGCGTCTGATCTTTGGACAGCCGTCGTCTATTTTAGGCTAAAGAAATCCATATATCTTGGAGTGTGGTGGTCGAGTGCTTAGAGTGTACTCGATTTGTAACGCTTCGAGTACAACGGGGTCGAGCCTCCTCCTCCGAGACGATTACTGTGTAAGGACCACCAGCCAGTCCACTGGCAATTGCAACTGGCAACAGATTCAGATCTACTTACATTAAGCACTTAATAAATTCAATATTATCAGTGCTTTTTTCAGCCGGAACGCGCCGGAACGGCGTTCCGGCACCAAAAAAGTGATAATAGCAGCTACTAAAAAATAATTTATTTATTTTAATAATAAAAACAATAATTTAGTTATTTGAATTTAATTTCAGTGTTTTGAACTGCTTTCACTGTTTATTGTGACCCCTCCCAACCCCCAATCTTGTTTTTCTCGGGATTTTAGCCAGCCTATAAGCCTAATTGTTCCGTTCCGGAACCTATTGTTCCGTTCCGGAACCTTTGTTTTTCTAGAAAAAAGCACTGAATATAATAATAATAATAATGATGATGATGATGATGATGATGATGATGATGATGATGATGATGATGATGATGATGATGATGATGATGATGATGTTGACGACGATGACGATCATGATGATAATAATATCACTCTATTATCAATGTTTAAAGCGTTGATTACCCTAATGAAAGACAGAGCAATCAACGACAGCATGAAATGATGAGGACTGACGCAGACTGCAATACACCATTCTATTGTCTTAAAGGCTGTAATGATATTCAGCCTAGTTAATCGGCGACATTGCTTATGTTGTTGACCACTAGTAAGGATTGTTAAGTCTTTACACCCATGTTCGCTGTTTTACTTGTAACATTTCAATTGAAAATATGTTGACATTTATTTTTGAAAGGAAAGTTTGTATATATTAATTAGTCATAATCAATGTTCTACGCGTAAGCCTTATTAAAGGCTGCATTGGACCCTGTATACGTTTAGCAATAAAAGACACAGGTCATATCTAAACGATGACCGCATAGTATCGTTGCAACTTAATCTCCGCGATGTACGCAGACCGTCAGAAGAAGAGATAAAGGAGAACAGAGCAACGACTAAAGAAGGTCTTCGTCGGTCAATATAGGAAAGTATCATAAAAGCGGAGCAATCGGGCGAGAAGGAGGGGAGCAGAGAAGGAGAAGGAGGACCAGTAGGAGGAGATATAGTAGGTAGAAGCGACCAATGGTAATCCATCACTGGTATGATGGGTGACGGAGAGAACGTATCTCTTGCGCCTTCTCCTGCAGCTACTCCACTGTTCCTGTCCACCACCAGCAGCAGTAGCAGCAGTAGCAGCAGCAGCAGCTCTTCTGACGCGAAAGAAATGCGCTAATCCGCCGCCGCCGCCGCCGCCGTCGTCGTCGTCGTCGAAGGACCGCGGATCGTCTCTGACCATCGTTGCTATCGTCTGCATGTGCAGCGAACGTCGACTGACGTTGTCGGCTCATCCTGGAAATAGCGGATTAGTGGGACGTCAAGCGCCTGCCTTTGGTTTAATTAATGCGCCTTGAAGGGTTGTCAGGCGCCGGTCCGTTAATGGCCTAACAAGCACACGACGGTTGGCAGTCGGGAATTGAATTAGATTTGCCGCTAAGCCAAAATGGGTATGTTATAAATGACGGCGTTTGTAGGTTCAGTTCGCTAGTCCCTCCCACTCGACCAGCGCCGACTATCTGAGATTTATATTCGTCGCCGAAGAAGATAGCCTCGTCGAGGTATTAAGTCGTTGTCGCCGCCGGACCGTGATTATTCATTGCCTGCAGCGGCGAACACTGCTGCCTCGCAGGAGGCTGCAATAGACGCGGGCATCTCTGACCGGCTTAAAGGCGGATTTAAGTCTAGCCATCTATTCAGCGGGCAGTGTAACCCTTCAAAAGACGGAGGACATCGTTAGGAAAGCTGTAATGATGATCGCGTCCACTCTATCTTCATGCTCAGATTGTCGACATTGGATTAGCACAATATGGGCCCGTTCATCTCGACTGAAAAAAGCTCAAAGAAAATCCATCGGCGTTTCTTTAGGTCATTGCTCAAGTTAAACAGACGACCACGACTACGTCTATGCATGCACCGAATAGTTATTGCGGAGTTTAACATCTGAGTTCCACTGCGCAGCACGCGATACTACTATACGCATTTCGCACTTTAGCGAAGCACCGATGTCACTAGCCCTACTAGAGTAAAAGTCGATGCAGCTTTCGAGGTAGAAAGAGAATAATAGTCCTTCTTTTGCATCAACATTCCACCAAACAGCATGGACGTTCTCTCTGTAATGGATATTCAATAACGTAAAGAAGTACTTCTGACCCATCCCTCACCCGGCTGACCACAACTTTATGGTTTGCCAAAGTTGGATCGAGGCGATCCTGTGAGTTTATTGAAATGGGAAAAATAGATTTCTGAATAAATCAAGTTACATTATATAACTTGAAAGGTTGCTTAACCGGTTGAAGTTTTCTTCCGGCTGTGCGATAACGCTTTGGGCATAATGTGCGCGAAAGTTTCGATGGCAGGCAGGTACTGTTTCAGCAAAGCATCTGTGTGCTTTGAGCAAATTTTACGGTGTGAGGAAGAACCTATGTCATGCAACAGCTTATGAGCACCAATTTTACGTGTTGGCAATCTTTTGAAACACATTTTTCAGTTCCATTTGACCGATACGCTTTCTAAAACACAATAATTATGTGAAGACATAAATGTCGCAAATCCTATATATAATTTCCTAGCTCCGTGTGTTCATCGTACAATAAACGTTAATGGATTTCTGGAATGTAGCTGATGCTGCCTACGCTGCTTGCATCGGGCGAACTGGAATGTAACTGACGCTGCCCATGCAGGCAGCTGCGCTGTCGAATGTATGCAATGCAACTGATGCTGCCTACGCCCAGGCACACGGGCACAAGCACACGAGACTGGTCACGTGCGATACACGAACAACAACAACTTGTTCGTAAATAGTCCTTCATCATTTCTTCTAACAGTCCACACGACGTAATAAAACGGGAATATAGGCCTACTATATAGTATATTGTTTGTAAATAGTCATTGAGCATTTCTTTGTCCCTTGAATGAAGAAAGTTCCCTGGAGCGACGATAGGGACGTCATTTCAGCTTTTTCCAGAGGCGGTGGCAAAAAGAGGTGAAAATGTTTTTCACTTTTCTTGGTATTTCTTTAAAATGCTTTGTATTTAGTCTACATGTGCAAGTTTTCTATCCTCAAGTCACTCCAGTTGCTGAAAATTCCACAGTGACTTCACTTCAAAGTGCCATCACTAATCTATAGCTCTGGTGCAATTCTCGCAGCCTAATTATGTTGCGATTGCCATCACTCATCTACAGCTCTTTACAAATCTCGCAGCCTAATTATGTTGCGACTACAACACAACTTAGGCTGTGACGTATTTCCTGATATGGTAGAAACAAGGTTTGCAAAGTATGTGGTGGAGCCTGAAGGTCTAAAGGCGAATTGGTCAGCTAGCTTCTGGCTCAGAGGTAGGACCGCAAAGGCTGGATATAGGTGTCGATGTACGATCAGTCTCTCCACAGCTCGTGATAGAATCGGGGTAATTGAGATGGGCCGAAATTCCTCCGGCCCACATGAGGAATCCACCTTGGCCACCGTGTATGACTGCTGTGCTCCACTGCGTGGGTATGTGAGACGAGAGTAGTGAGCGGTCGATAAGTACAGATAGGACTCATGAGTACACCGTAGCCGCCAACCGCAAGAACCATGCGGGCAAAAGAGTCGATCCCATCTGCCGTATATATGTCGTAGTCTATCAAGAACATAGAATATTGTTGATTCTGATATTGACGTTGCGGCTGGAACGGCCGTCTGCTTGTGGAGCTACATAACTTGAGTCTGTGGTCGTCTGCCTGTAATCTTCGTGGAGGTCCTCAGCGGTGACAAGGCCTTCGCTTGGCCTCGATGTCATACCCTTGCTTTCACGCACCCGGCTCCAGAGTTCACGTAAGTCTTTCCTCGGATTGATGGCGGAGAATCGAGTTTTCAGTCTTCTCTCGATCAACACTCCTATCTTGTGTGCAATAGCAGAGACCTCATCCAGTCGCCCTGACCTCGTGAGCCGGCTCTTTCTCCGAATGAGCTGCTTAACTTCAGGTGATAGAATGGGAAGACCAGAAGGGCGTAGAACTGATCGAGCGAGCACTTTGCTTCAAGATAGAAGGAGTTCCATGCGACCTGAGCATCCTCCTCTTTCAAGATGTGGCACAGTTCAACGTCTGCCAGGGCACCCACGGGCTGACGAGCTGCTGCGGCGTTCTCCTCCTGTAACGCACCCTTGTGGATCGTTTGTTCTGGGATGTCACCACTCCTGATGAGGCCGCTATGATGGCCTTATCAGGGTTTAAAGTGGGTGGGAACACGTGGGAACGGCGTTCCCACTGCTCTCGAAATTCGTTGCTTGCGTTCCCACTGCTCACAGTGCAAGAACCCTGGTAATGCAAGCGTTCCAATAAAACTCTGCTTTGGAGTTCCCACTGCTCACTCAAACCACTTTAACCACTGGGCCTTATGATCAGTATTAATAGCCGAATCCACTACCTTTCCCAATTCAAAGCATTTGCCTGATACAAACAGACGGTCAAGGGTGTTATCTCCGCGAGTGGGTTGAGTGATCAGTGGTGTTAATCCTATTCTTTCCACGATGACATTTTCGCCGACCTTGTTAAAGTCACCGCCCAGGACGATAAATGCCTGAGGATCAGTTCGCTAAAGCTTAGCAACCGTACTTTCCAGACGTCTGTAAAGTAGAGCTACATCATCATAAATTGGAGCAGGCGGATGACAGAGGGCTCCAATGTATACCCGGACGGTGTCCAATGTGACCCTGACCCACAATATCTCGAGGGATCTCAGGTCGCCCTCGATCGTCTCCTCTTCAGCCAAGTAGTGTTCACTAACCAGAATTGTGACCCCCATCGCTCAACGCCCCAGTCTGTCCCTTCTGAAGAATCATTAGCCATCCACACGACAGAGTTCTTGGCTGACAGAGACTCTTTAGATGAGTCTCTGTTACTATGACAATTCCGAGGCCATAACCATCGATCTCCACTCGGAGCTGATCAAGGGCGTAAGGTTTTGCAATGGAGAGCGGAATTGTGATGTAGAGTCCAGGTGTTTCAGACTGAGACTCATCAGACGTTGATTTCACATCCTCTTGTTTCTTCCTCCTCGAGTGAGAATGACAGGAAGGAGAAGGGATGAGAAATAGTACGAGGAAAAGGTAGACTAGAAGACGGATGGCCGGCAGAGAAATAGACAGACAGACAGACAGAGACAGACAGACAGACAGACAGAGAGACAGAGAACAAGAAATGAGACGGTCTATTGCATGGAGCAGTCTGATGACGATTTGAACGAGGTAGAGTCGATGTAGTCATTATAGTTAGCTGATGCATCGTCTATCTTCTTTTCGTCGTTATAATCGTTTAACCTTTTCTGTTTAAGTTATCACTAACGTTATATCTGCTGGACGCATTCGAATCAAGAAGAGGAAGCTGATGCTGCTGCTGCTGCTGCTACTGCTGCTGCTGCTGATGATGATGATGATGACGGAGACGACGACGTCCGTCCTAATCGCCTTTTGTAGGATGTCGTATCATTAGGAGAACGTGGCGCCGGTCTTTGGTTTGCTTTTACTCACGCGTCTGCCGCGTCTGCTTCCTGTTCGGCCCTTAGTCAGAGAAGCCGCCAAGAAAAGGGAGGAGCAGGGGATGAAGTTGACTAAGGTGTCGGCGTATTACCTCGTCCGCAGCTAATCTTCGCTCTCCTGAGTACGTTAACACCTAGACAATGGATGCCATCGTCACCGCCGACGCCAGCTTTTGTCTTTGTGGTCGGCTCTTCTTGCGACGCTTGGCAGGAGAAGGTGGAGTGGGGGAAGGAGAAGCTTGACGTCGCTTGATGCCATTGACACGAGGCCATCGAAAAATCCGATGAAATATTGCTCCATTATATATGACGCCATTTCGTGCAAAGTGCACATTATTAGATGAGAAACGAAGACAGAAGAAAAGCTCTTTGCGGAAAGCAAACGCCGAAAATGCTAAGTCGGCCTTAATTTGTTTAAACAAACGCTTCTTCTTTCATCCACAGTTGACATCTATGTCAATCGAGATGAAGTTATAACTAAAGCATCCGGACGAACTCCTACTCTCAAGAGGAAATGTATGCACCGTTTCTCAAAGCTTGCAAAAGCTGCGTTATAAGGCAGTGTTTAATCTAGTTCCCCTCCTCTGGGGGGAGGGGAATCAAGGTATTGGGGGAGTGTGAACGATCGCCGATGCCCGCAGCGCCGAGCAGGGGGCTGGGTTTGGGGAGGGGGATGTGCCCCTCCCCTACACAGGAAAAGTTTTGAATTTTCACATTCTAATGGTAGCATTTTAAGCTGTCATCTTAGCAAAATTGTTCTATGATTTCAGTGATGATAGGAGTGGATCAGCTTATCCTTATTGCTCAAGAAGGTCATGAATTGCTCACCATGAACCAATAGTAGAAATAGTTTACATATGGCACACAAACCAAGCAAGAAGGATTCAACTACCGAATCGGAAAGCCATTGGTAATGATGTAGTTTTACTAAATATTCAAGGAACAAAACATTCTAAATTTGATATTTTGACATTTGAAAGATAACACTGGAGAAACCCATTTAGTTGTATAAATATAAGATTTATACAAATATTATATTAACAGTATATTATAGGCCTACTCATTATTGTATTGTATTGTATCTAGAAATTTATAAAGCGCCTCTCGCAGAATAACTATTCAAAGGCGCTCTCAGTACAGAAGCCCCGGGGAAAGAGAAATGCCTTTAGGGAACGCGACACCGATGAGGAAAAGCCAGTCATTAGTTTGGCCCTGAGCACAGAGGGAAGGTCATTCCAGATCGTGGGACCCACTACAGCAAACGCCCGGTGCTGGGTCAAGACAGTTTTAGCCCTGGGAACAAAAAGATCAAGCCGATTTACAGAGCGCAATGAGCGAGAAGAAGATGCAGATAGCGGATTTTCGCAGATAGTTCAAGAGATATTTCGGGGCAGTAGGTTGCTGAGATTTAGAGACAAGGAAGAGGATCTTATTTCGGATGCGCGCAGCAATAGGGAGCCAGTGGAGGACATCAAGCATGTAAGTAGAGATATGGGCAAACCGGGGGAGTCGAGCGATGAGCCTAGCAGAAGCATTTAGAACAGATTGAAGGGGGGAAAGACGCTGCTTGGGGAGTCCCATGAGAAGCGAGTTGCAGTAGTCCAAGCGTGAGCAGACAAACGCGTGAACTATGGTGGTAAAGACAGAAGGTGAGACCGAGCGTCTGATGGCCCTGAGATGCCTCAGTTGAAAGAAGCAGGAACGAGCCATGTTGGAGAAAGTATGCTTAGTTTCTGGGCAACTCTGTGAGAACTGTGGGGTCGTTATATGTGTCGACATTAAATCGTTCATCGAAGTGACCCTTTCGTCGTTTGCTAGCATCGTCTTCTAATACTTCACTATTTACATCTTTGATTTATGCAACTTTGAGTTCTAATTGTCCACTAAGTAGTTTTTTCTGAATGTAGACATCCTGATTTCTCTTTATTTTGAAATCTTCTTTTGCTTCATTGCATTGTTATTATATCCAGTTGTTTTAACTCTTGGTAGTTTCCTTCTGATTTCTCAAGTGAGCCAATCAGCCTATACACTCGCATGGCTGTGCAGTATGCAGGCACAATATTGCATGCGTGTCAGAACATGCACAGGTGAATGTGTATACACACATATGTATAAACAGATGGACCTTCCAGGATTCTTGACTTCACGCCTCATAAGCAATCCTGGCTCAGATGGCAAAATCACGTTCGACATAGCATTCTTCACATGCTCTGAGAAAGTCATACCCTGTTCTAAGATCAACTCCATATCGCGCACAGTAGTTGATAAAGAGATGCCAGGGAGACGATGCTGCAGATTAGGCATGTCGAGTTTGGAAATCTGGCCGCAGCTACCAAGCCAGATTAACTGGATTTCCCAGAGTTCAGCCGGAAGCGGTTGGACGACATCCAGGCGCGAAGAACCTCCGATGTTTGAAACACTTTCTTACTAGAGAAATAGCCTCTTCAGGTGAATCATCGACGTATCCTGAGTGCCATCAACATACTAATTATCTTAAACTCAGGGGTGTAACTTTGGACTAAAATGGAGAGGGACCAATTTCTTACATGAATGAAGCAAGGCAGAGACTGCGCACCCTGGAAGGCTCAATAATAAAATATTGATTGGCATTGTTTAAAATATTTGGGGTACGGTACCCTCAGTCCAAAAAGTTGGGAGTACGGTACCCCAGTCCAAAAAGTGGGGGCACGGGTAACCCTTGTATCCCCCACACAATTACGCCTATGCTGAAAACTCCCCCGGAAGAGAGGACTACAGTAGGTTAAAATCAATGGTGTAGAGAATATACCTCAGAGGTTCTAAGATGTGGAAGACCAAGTGTGACCATGAACCAGTCATACCTTGTGGAACCAAATACCACTGCCTGAGTGCGCCAGGAAATGAATGAATGCAGCCATGACACCAAACGATGTTTCAAGGTGCTCCAACAGAATGCCATGGTTAACAGTGTCGAAGGCCGCACTCGCGTAAAAAATATCAAGACGAGTAATGTACATGTAACTCCGATCAAAGCGTCAAAAGCATCAAGAAGAATGTATGCGATAAAAGACTCTTTGAATGAAATTTTTCCTTGAACTGAACAGTCTTTAATTTCTCATATCTTCTCGGTGGGAACTCTCTATTTTCCGATTGATGCTTGGGTAGGAGGAAATTTGCCTCAAGATATTTTGTAAGCTGGCTCGACACTGTCGACACATATTTTTTAAATGTCTTCGATAAGAAAGATAGGTTGGAAATGGATCGATAATTGCCAATGGCATAATGACCCCGACGCTTAAGAGATAGCAAACCATTAGCCCGTTTCTGATTAGTGAGATGCGAACCCTCACCCGAAACAACATTACATAATAAATGTAAAAATTACGTTGGTGGCGCCAGACTCTGATCACATTAAAGTTTAAGCAGCAGTGCAAACGTGTGCTAAAACTTGTTTCATCTGAAAAATCTGCCTACTTAACTCATTTCATAGTTGAAAGTTATGCTTAACCTCAGAAATGGCGGAGTTGACCCAAGGCTGTAGTGTGCGCTGTACAACCCTCTTAATTCTAAAAGGAATTCTCCTATGAAGCAGTTTGCTTAAAGTAGACTGGAAGTGCTGAGCCAACTTATTAGCTGTTTGTCCTGGCTAAGCATGCACAGGCATGCCTAAGCCTTGGCATTTCCATTGCTCACCGTGCAATTGCATGCCTAGATATGCACTCAGTTAAACATGCACTGATCGCACGTTCAGACATGGATGGCGTAAACAAAACAGCTTACTTTGTTGGAAACATATTAATAGACTGAAAATGTGAAAGAAAATCACAAAATAGACGAATCCAAGAAAGGCACGTGATAGGAAAATGTGAAGGTGATTTTCTCAATCAGCCAATGCCCAAGAGATAGGCCTACGCCCAGAAAGTGTTCAGGAAGCGAAATATTCGTCGTCGCTTATAATCTAAATCAATCTAGTGATTCTTCTCACAATTTCGCTTGTGATCCAGAGTAGGAGTTTGTACGTAAATCCACTGCTAATCTAATTAAATTTTGTGATTTGGCTTACCATTGTGTTTTGTAGCCCAGTTTTTACCTAGCTTGTAGGTAAATCTATTGCATGTCTAATCCAATCTGGTGACAATTATTATCATTGTGCTTACAACCCAGTGCAAGAGCATGCATATTAATCTGTCGCTAAACTATTCTTATCTGGTGGCCTTTCTTACCATTGTGTTTTAAATCCACTGCAACAGCTTGTATATAAATAGTTGGATAATCTTATCCAATCTGTTGGCACATGTAACCATTCTGCTTGTAATCAGCCTGCATTTAACTCTTGTGAATATCGGCGAACACAATCGTCTGACGTTGGCAATGACTCATACGCTGGTTCGACATGTTTTTGCTGAACTGATTAGTACTAATGGAAGTCCGCAGGAATTTTTGTAGGGGTGCAAAATTTTCTTAGGAGGGCAACATTTTTGTAGGAGAATGACGTTCTTGCACAGAATATGAATTCACGAACACAGAACACGGGACAACTTTTAAAATAAATAATGGTCAAGGTCTTTACCTAAATAATCAAGTGTTTTTTGCATTTAAAATCGTGTTGGGACTGCTGTAATAATCCTAATAATCTAAAGATTTTATTTTTGTAAAATATGCGCAAAATTCACGGGGTGGGGCAAATGCCACTTTGCCCCACTCCGCACGCCCATAAAACTGGTCACAAATTCGCTAAGGCTCTGTGTTTGATACGGTGAACGTTTTTTTCACCGCTGAGCAAGTTTTAAACGCACGTTTATATCGAACTTCTTCACTATGTAACTTGATGAGTCATTGGGTTGCTGCAATTACGTCTAAGAGCGTCTAGCTGTCATGCATTGATCGCTTTCTTGCAGTGCTGAGGATTAGTATGCTAGCTATTGGTCGGCGCTCAGTTTATCGTGTGGATGCTCTAAAAAAAACACGAGCTAACGTTGCAAAGAGTTATATAAGATTTCTAGACAAGTCTCGCTGATACGACAGGTCTAAGCCTGGTCTGAAATATTATACGCATAAAGTATTATAGAGGTACTGAATGCCGCACTGACACTTTTCATCAATTTTTTAAGTGAGCTGATTGCTTAAGTCCCAGATATTTGTGATAATTTATGACAGTTACCGAATATTAATTGATTTGAACATGTGGAAGTAGTATTCGTGTTGGTTGCTGATGTAATTTTCGTCATTAAACTATTTAATTAATTATGCGTTAGGAAATACAATGGAAAATGGTCAATTTAAGATTCCAAGCTCATCGATTCAGTATTTTTGAGAAGTCGCTGACAGTGTTCAACCGACAGTTAAGACGTTAAAGTGTCAATTGCTTCAAGAACACACAGCTAATTTAAGATGTACGTTCCACTCAAGCAGTATGTGCGTGTCGATTAAACTAAGCTAACAACTGTAGCATCAAATTATCGCGTGAGACAATATTGATCCCTGTATATACGATTTGTAATTGTACTTCATGGGCGTTTCTCAGTTTCAAAATAAGAGAAGGCTTGTATTGTTGTATATTTTCTTCTTCTTCTTCTCTTTCTTCTTTTTCTTTTTCTTCTTCCTCTTCTTCTTCTTCTTTTCTTCTTTTCCTCTTCTTCTTTCTTCTTTTTCTTCTTATTCTTCTCGCTGCTCTTCACCCTCTTCTTCTTCATTTTCAGTTCTTGTAGATTTAAGTGTGCATGCATGCATGCATGTATATATGTATGCATGTATATATGCATGTAGGTCTTTGTATGAATATATGTATGTATGTATGACATTGTATGCATGTAGGCTGTATATGTATATGAATGTATATATGTATATATGTATCTATGGCTTCTCGGAGACAACCAGTTTAAACGACCTGCTTAAGCAGTTCGGTCTGACGCAACTTATTACCAAGCCTACACAAGTACACATGGCCTTGGAGGCTGAATGGATATTTTCATCACGAGGGATGACTGTATTGTCTCGGAAGTGGTTATCAAGCCTGCTGTCATCTCAGACCACAGCCTCGTACGCTTCATATTTTTATACTCAGCCTATCTACTACGCTTAGCGGCACATAGGCGGCTGAAAAAATTTGGACCGGGAAGCTACAGAATGCTCCCCTTTGTGGGGATCTCTCAGACATACCAACTTGTTCTTCAAAAGAACTGCTTGGAGTATAATCATGATCTAGTGGATCTAGTGAATAACCTTATTAATCTGCTTCCGCTCCGATCTGTGAAGGTTCGTCTGAGGCCGCAGACGGCCTCGAGCGACGTTTTTTTTGGGGGGGGAGGCAGAACGCCGAGGACCTCATTAACTGCGACGTGTGGTGAATGCATGGTGAATTCCGTGCCAGGGAGATGCATTACTGGGAATCGCTGATTGAGCGGCAGAGTGGGAATCCGCGTCTCCTATGGTCTTCACTCTCTCGCACACTCTGCCCATCCTCTACTCCTGATCTACCCATCGAAACCCCCTCCCTTTCTCTGCCACTGACTATATGGATTACATGCGTGACAATTGACAGAGTGTCCTCTGTTCGTCTGTCCACAGAGGGATCTCCACTGCCCTTCGTCCCTCTGACGGACTGTAGGCTGTTCAGGTGGCAGCCGTTTTCTGCTGAAGACCTTCGACGCCAGTTGGTGGAGTTGCCAAGTCTTCCGAACTTACCGCCTTCCCTTATAAAGATTTCATTCATGACTTATCAACTGCCATTTCTGCATTCATTATGTTGCACTTCTGTGAGAGAGAGAGAGAGAGAGAGAGAGAGAGAGAGAGAGAGAGAGAGAGAGAGAGAGAGAGAGAGAGAGAGAGAGAGAGAGAGAGAGAGAGAGAGATTGCTGCTATATAAGCAATGCAAACTAGTTATATACATCGGGGCGTAATGTAGACCAATGCAATACAGAATAGGGAATAAGTGACCGATTAACCCACAGACCAGACTACGGGCAGACAGGCACAGAGCATTCACAGGTTTTAATGACCCACAGTCAGAAAGTAGACTTCAGAACGAGCAAACAGGGTCGAAGACAGACAAGGACGTAGAGACATACTGACAGAGGACCGTAGGAACACACAGACAAGCACGAACAAACAGACAGATGCATTCGCTTAGACAGATACGGAGACGTACGGAGACACATGGAAGAGGGTAACCAAGCATCCGAGACTGGCATGTTCTAATTTAGCCAGACGCTAGACACTAAGGTCGACGCAGCTTGCTAGGTAAGCTGTGCTGGTGGGAAGCCAGTAGCGACCCATGGCCACAGCACAGGTATAGGCTAATCCTAGCCAGAGGTGTTCGCCAGATATAACTTTTATGAACATGGAATGATGGAAATGGATACCAACGCTTGGATAGGCTGTCTAGTAGTCTGAGCGAGCACTGGAGGAAATGACCATGGAGGATGGGAGATAGCCGGCCCGAAGAGAGAAGAGGGAGTGCGAGAGAAGTTCGAGATAGCTGGGTTCTGGTCGTTCTCGCAATCGGACGCTCGCGTGCACTCGAGCGTCCGATTGCGAGAACGACCAGAACCCAGCTATCTCGAACTTCTGGAGGCAGAACATTCTGGGCGAAAATGGACTCAGACAGACGTTGTAGAATAATACCAAATAGATACTAGACGTTCTTCTTGAGAAGTTAGAATAGAAGTTCTTGTAGTTGTCGCTGTATCGTAGCTGTCTCATCATCGTCGTGCAACTGAACAATCGTCTTAGTAGGGTCAAAGTACGAAAAAAATGCGATGAACCCTAAAAAAATTGCAAGAAAACGTTTTATACTGATTTTCGTGTGCAATAGGTCTGGAGAAGAACATACTAAAAGTTTACCGAAATCGGACCACGGGAAAATGTCAAATTTTCTCGCTAAAAAGATGGCCGCCATTGTGAATGAATGACTCAAATGTACACAACTTGCTTAAATTGACAGAAGCAAATCATGTAACACTTTGCTAATAGGTGTTTCTAAACTAATTTGACCCTGCTGAAAACGAAAATCGCGGGTAGCAAGCTGGATTTGTAACGGTTGAATAGAAAAACAAGATGGCGTCCAAAATGGTGGCCAAATATCTTCGTATAAATCAACACACTTCTGAGCTCACTGTAGTGACCCTTATGCACTCATTTATCTTAACGTGCTTGGATTGTTGCAATTCGGTCCTTGCGGCCAGGGGCGTAACTTTAGCCTAAAAAGTGGGGGTACCAATACCTTGGTCTAAAAAAGTGGGGGGTACCAATTTCTTCTCCGTTTTCGTTTTTCGCATGATAACCATTTTGAACATATTCCCTGCCAGTATTCTCATTAATTTTGGCTCTCGATTTACCTGTGTATCTAAGCACTTTCATACTTTTGGCGGAGATAGCGTTCTCTGGGAAGGCACAATAATAAAATATTGATTGGCATTGTTTAAAAAGTGGGGGGTACGGGTACCCCTTGTACCCCCCACAAATTACGCCTATGCTTGCGGCCCTTCGGTGGTTTTATTTGCGACCGTCAGTCATAAATTGTGCCGCCCGAGTCATAGCAAAAATATTCACAAATACCGTAATACAGCGGTTCCCAAACTTCTCTGGGTCGCGACCCACTTGTGAATATCTTGGCAGTCTTGATATCCACTGTGTAAAATTAAGCATTGTGTACTAAAATTTGCTTCTTAATTTGGTATCGAAATATGCGGATTTATGTACAGCACTTAGAAATTTAAAGCATTAAAAGGAAATTTAGGTAAAATCAGTTTACAATTTATTGCAATCCAGCTAGTTATAGCCCAATCATGGCCAACTGTTGTTGCTGGAAAAATAAATGTTTCTCGAAAAAATTTGGCGACCCACTTGCCAGAGGTTCGCTTTTGGGTCGCGACCCACAGTTTGGAAAACTCTGCCGTAATATATGCGAGAGACACTACGCTGGTTTCCAGTTGCCGAGCGAATTTTCTTTAAGACCATCTTGCTGGCCCGTGCTTCAGTTACCGGCTCTGACTCGGCATACGGGTAGTTCTGTGTTCCAGTCGCAAGTCAACTCCGCTGACCGAGCATGGGAAAATCCTACCACCAGTTTCCGCCAACGGGGTTTTCTGGTTTGGCAGCCGGCCGTCGGCACATGTGTCTTGGACCCCAAACGTCAACCATTATGTAATCTGTAGGCATATATATATATATATATATATATATATATATATATTTATTATGTGCTCTGTTTGACGCCAATCATCTTTGCTATGAAAGCGTCGTTAAATTAACGTTACAAACCGGTATCATCGTAAACTCCGCCACTGCTCGTAGTCTGAAGCCTGGAGAAAGAAGGAGGGCGACACTCGTCATCTCTGTTACGACACAGCGTTGTTAAACAGCACCTTCGTCTGGAGACATTGACAGCACGCAGTATCAACAACAAAGAAGGGTCTGAACCTGACAATGGAGCACTGAGTTCGTGTGTTCGTCAAGCACCAAGACGCTTTCTCGAGCCGGAAAATCGCCAGAAGAATCGCTGCAGTCACAGCGCGGTCGTCAAGATTGTACAGAAGAATAAGGTCGACAGGGTTCAGCCCGGTCGTTCACGCCAGGACCGCAAACTTCGCCGCATATCTTTGGCCAATCGCAAGCTGTCGTCGCCTGAAATGTTGCGTGACTAGTGGGAGAAGTGCGACATCATTGCCAGCTCATAAAATCAAACTTTTTCAAGGTCACTACATGATACAGAAGGCTAACAATCGTATCGTACATTTTCGTTATTACATTGAAACACATTGTGTGTGTAGTATACACAGAGGAAGCAAGGGCTGGTGCCATGCTTGTTTTTGACTCTGTCATATCGGCATATTCACCACCTGATAAAAATATTGTCATGCTAATTAAAAGAAACAAAGTTACAAAATGGTAACCATAAGAAAACATTTTATTTTATGTGTATATGTTTACCGGTACACTAATATTTACCTTCACGCAGAACAATGAGTGAAAGAATTGCACAAATCAGCGGGATTTCAAGCTGTGTACAGCACTCTAGTAGCAGTAGTGGTGGTAGTAGTAATAGTAGTAGTTATAGTAGTAGTAATAGCTGTTGTTTGTCATGTGGGGCCTAATTATTAATAATAATAATAATAATAATAATAACAATAATAATAATAATAATTGTAATAATAATAATAATAATAATAATAATAATAATAATAATAATAATAATAATAATAATAATAATAATAATAATAATAATAAGAGGAATTTGCATATTATGTTAAATGAGAAAACTGTACTGTGCATACTCATGAAATAAGTATAATTGAAATACTCATGAAATAAGTATAATTGAAATAAGTATAGTTGAAATAAGTAAATAAAATTATGTGTCGTAATAAGAATAATAATAATAATAATAATAATAATAATAATAATAATAATAATAATAATAATAATAATAATACACCCTTGCAGAATCATACCGCACCAGATCAGCTGAGGTTGCAGGGGCTGCTGCCGAGATAGCAGCGGACAGAAAAACTTCCAAATATAGGCCTACTGCCATTTTGTCATCATATTGCTTTGTGCCCTTGGCCTTTTAAACTCTGGGGTCCAATAAATCAGGAAGGCCTCGCACTGATCAACCTCCTCGGCTACCGCCTGGCCCAAATATCAGGAGACAATAGAGAGACTACTTTCCTTTATCAGCGCTTATCTATGGCAATCCAACGCTTCAATGCTGTCGCTTTTGTTAGCACCTTTTGCACCGATAAAACCATCTGCGAAGACTAGCTATTCCAGAACAATGCCCCCTAATTTTTGAACTCCCGAGGGATCATATGTACCTCGGGAAAAAAAATAATAATAACAAAAACAACAACAGCAACAACAAGAATTACCTCCCGGTAAACATAATTATAACGATAAGCTGGCTATGAAAAATACTGGAATGATGCCTGATTTGGTGACTGTTTTAAGTTGTTTGTGCATTGTTTCTTTACTGGTGAATTTAGCTGTTTATTTTTATGACTTAGCTTCATTTATGATAGCGTAGGCTGCACCTTTATCAGCTATTAACACGTCATTATCAAGTTATTATTTATGATTAATTAGTAACTTCTATCGCCCTGTACAAGGAATCAACGGTTTGCGCAACAACACCAAATCGTAAATCAGATTATCAATCCACTAAAGTGTCTAAATAATACACACATACGAACATGTAAACATAGATAGATACATGTTTACATACATTTCTCTGCAACTGCGAGTCTGTCTGTTGAAGAGGAGTGGGAGAGCGACAGACAGACAGACAGACAGACAGACAAAGGAGAGAGAGAAACAGAGGAAGATTAGTATGAGGGACGGCTGCCTTTCAGGATCTTCCGTTGGTCAGTAGCTATCAGCAACCTTTGATAGGTCGTCGACGGCGCTTCTGTTGTGTCGCAGGTCGTTCAGCATTCTCTCCATGTTCTTCAGTTCATTGTTGTTGGGACTGGTTGCGCTGATGTCTGGCTCTGCGGACGTCGATGCCTTGGCAGCAGTTGTCATGAGCAGTTGACTCGTGGGGCCTGAGGGGCCTGATGGATAAACACGAAGGCCTCGACGTCGCATACAGACCTCGGTCGCCATTGGGCTCACTGACGCTTCTTCTACTCCTCCTCCTCCTCCTCCTCCTCCTCCTCCTCGTCCTCCTCGTCGTCCTCCTCCTCCTCCTCCTCCTCCGAGACCAGAAGCCGAGCCGAGTATTTCTGGTGACGGAGAATCGTCGAAAAGATTCGCCTTCAGCGGAAGGCGATATGGAGCGAATCTCTGAGAGGAACCGGAAGTTGTCATTTCTCTGAAGACTGGACCAAGATGAGGGACGACCGGACTACATGTGCCACCAGCAGATGGCAAGATGCGATCATCTCTTCGGAGACTGGTGATGCTAAATGCCGTTGCTGCCGCTGCAGCAGTATAGCTCGCCTGCAGCCAGTTTCCAAAGTCCAAAGGGCCACTGAAGATGAGTCCGCCGTTACTTGGATGGAGAGAAGCTAAACGTGATTCTAAACTTTGCGATGCGCTACCTGGATAGGACAACGTCGATGAGTACTGACTCTGGAGAAGCATCTGGAAAGGGAAAGAATGGGCTGGTCCGAGATAGAACCCAGATTGGTAAAAGTAGGGCAGCATTGGATGGAACAGAGGCGAATCGTGCAGAGGAGGACTTCTGGTGTCATTACGCCGAGTCTTGATTTCAGACTGTAGATTACAGTGATCTCTGTCATCAAATCCCATACTACGCTGTTCATGCTCTTTCCTGTCATCACCAGTGACATCGACAGTGGTACTGTCATCTGGATGGCTGTGACTAAGAGACCAAGACGAGGGACTGGCCTCACTCTTACACAGCTCCAGGTACTTGTGAACGCGAAACTCATCCGGTCGTGTCCAGTGATCGTTCTCTGACTGTCTGTTGAGCGATGGATGTTCAACCTTGAGGGCTTTGATCGTATAGTCACGTGGATGCTCGTGACGTCCTCCGATTGGTTGTCGGCATCTGGCGTCCTCTTCCTCGTCCTCTTCCGGATTTCCTCCGCCTTCATCCATCCCCAACTCGTGGGAGTCTAAGCAGTAGTCTAAGTAGATTAAAAACCATCTCATTTCATAATACTAATTAATAATAACAATGAATAACAGTAGGCCCTAATATAATAGAGTTTGAGACTGTCCGTTTAGCAAGATGGCTAATTGCTTGCGGTCTATACCTAAATTGATTTTAAGCCTAATTCTGCAATTGAAGGTTAATTACTTTCTATTTTTGGTTGGTGATTGTCCTTATCTGAAAAATTACAATAAGCTACAACTATAATAATTATTATAAACAAGTTTTTCGCTTTTAACGCCTATTTCACAGCATTTCTTGATTGAAATCGTGAAGCACCGAGTCGCTCCGATATTATCGCTTGGGTATGCACATGACCACTTGTATTTCTCAGCGATGGCGGCTTTCTCAGAAAATTAATAACGCCATATGCATATGCTCGTCTGCAGCCTGACGCCGCATGTTATTATTTTTTTTGGCTTATTTTTTTTATTAAAACCGGTGCAACAATCAGGTCATTATTATAATTATTATTATTATTATTATTATTATTATTATTATTATTATTATTATTATTATTATTATTATTATTATTATTATTATAATTATTATTATTATTAGTATTATTACTACTTTTTTTTGCCCCGAGGTATACAGGATCCCTCAGGGACTTCAACATTATTTACAGAGTAGATTTGTCCGGAATGGGCCCTATTCGTCCAGGTTTTTATTATTATTATTATTATTATTATTATTATTATTATTATTATTATTATTATTATTATTATGAACATTTTGAACGCACGCAAAGTCACACAGAAATGTGAATCTGAGGCAGTAGTAATTATAATAACAACGATAATAATGATAATAACGGTGGCCTAGTAGGGTTATTAGAGTCCCCATTGAATAAAATGAATAACCGGTGACACGAGAGATACCAGATGAAGAGCAATTAGATATGTAGATGTTTGAAAGCCAGTGAGAAGTAGTAAGTTTTGAGGCTTTTCTTGAAAGAAGAAGAAGAGGTCGAGCAACGGATAAACATTGGTAGTTGGTTTCATTCTATTCTAACGTAGTTCTAGTTATCTCCGATCTTTGAATTGATAGTTTGATGAGTTGATCTAATCCCTTTTCCCATTCAATCATTGATACTGGCTCATGAGACTAGCTAGCACTAGCTTCACTGCGACTTTTCTTGCGGATTAGGCTTACCATTCAACTGGCTTGATGTTGCATTTGGCCGTTTTTTAAAATAGTAGCAGTAGTAATTATAATAACAACGATAATAATGATAATAACGGTGGCCTAGTAGGGTTATTAGAGTCCCCATTGAATAACCGGTGACACGAGAGATACCAGCTGTCTCTTTCAGCGCATTGCCATCGTTATCCGGCGCTTTAACGACATTGCCCTACAAGGCAACTTTGCTCCACCGGATATTGATGAGTTCTGGCCGTTTCTGAATGAATTTAGTATTCTCCGAATAATTTCTTAATTCCTAAGGAATTATAGGTACCTCGGGGCAAAAAAAACAAAACCAAGAACAATATTATTATTATTATTATTATTATTATTAGTTATTATTATTATTATTATTATTATTATTATTAGATATTATTATTATTATTATTATTATTATTATATTATTATTATTATTATTATTATTATTATTATTATTATTATTATTATAATTATTATAATTATTATTATTATTATTATTATTATTATTATTATTATTATTATTATTATTATTATTATCCGAGAATTCATGTCAAGGTTCTGTTCACTCATAAAATCGAGTTCCACGCCGCTGCCTCCGTTAAGAAGGCGATGGATATCGACGGCTTTGCTGTTCTTTGGCTCCGGGCAGCCTTGACATGGCGCCTTGGAAAGCCACTGCGTTGAAACGCTGCGCCATCACCGATAGGCTCTTGAATAGGAAGTTTATTTCGCGGGAGTCATCTGTGGTTTTCGACAGCCGACGACCAATTTCAGATAGAAAGGCGAGGCCCTCTCTGTTAAGGGGACCGATGGTTTCCACCGCTACAGGTATGAAGATGTATCGCTTCTGTAGCTCAGAGTATTTGATGTGCTTTCTCAGCAGCCACCTCCGCCGCCCCTCCTGCCGTGGCCGCCGTTGCTGTGATGTAAGAGGCGGCTACCGTGTCCACCACCGTCGCGTCCCACAATAAGGACAGCCCGCCGCTCCACGGTATTAGGGTCTGGCCATCCGGTCTCTAACCATCCGACCTGGATAAGCCGGACGGCTCCTTGACTGCCGGGGTGCCGGCTCTGTTGAGGCTGCGGTGGATGAGGTCGTTGACGTTGCTGTGTCTAGCTTGTCGGCCAAACCCCAGTGAGCACGACAGCCCATGCGCGCCTCTGGACGAGACGTTGGCGCCGCATGCGCATTTGTGCGGTTCGCAGATTGCCAGACCCAATCGTAGACCGACCGCCACCCTCATGGTCTCGTCATCCAGTCTGAGGCCGCGAGCAGCGATCGGGAGGGCGTGTAGCCAGTCCGAGGCGTGCGGTGACTGCGAGGCCTTCAGTCTCGCCTGGTCGTAGGGGTCAAGCAGTTTATCCTCGAGCGCCGAGAGGGCTGCGTGTAGTAGGGGACTGTCCCAGTGTGCCTGTCCGCGCCCGGTCGTGACCGTCGGGATCGGGACCCCAGAAAGCTGAAGCCAGGTAGTCTTCGCCGAGTCATGTGCCGCGTCGGGGGTGACCGAAATAGTACCCAAGATGAGGGACTGGGTTTGGAGGGTGCCCGCGGCCGAAGCCAAGAAGGCGGGAAGTGCCAGCGAGGACACCCTCCTTACACCCAATCCACCCATCCTAATCGGAAGAGAGGCTTGAGACCATTGGTCGTCGTTCATTATTATTATTATTATTATTATTATTATTATTATTATTATTATTATTATTATTATTATTATTATTATTATTATTATTATTATTATTATTATTATTATTATTATTATTATTATTATTATTATTATTATTATTATTATTATTATTATTATTATTAGTTGACTTGAGTGTAATCCCTCAGTACATAAAAATTGTTCGAAGACAGTTAAAGACCCATGGAACGGCTACATTATCGTTACTAATATTATTATTACTATTTGTTATTAGTATTACAATTGCTGTAATTATTATTATGATTATGATTATGACAATGATTATGATCATGATTATGATTATTATTTATTATTATTATTTATTTTATTTATTTATTTATTCCGGATATATCTATAGCGCCTCTCGAAGTCAACTACTACTCAGAGGCGCTCCCGACTACAGCATTTGATACTGTGCCGGAATTTTCACGCCGAAGCGCCACGAGCAATTGCGAGTGAAGGACTTGCCCAAGGTCCGTACGCAGCGGCTAGAGTGGGATTCGAACCTACAACCCTCCGGTCACAAGGCGCCGAACTTACCACTGAGCCACCACGCCCCACATTATTATTATTATTATTATTTTTTTTTTCCCGAGGTACATGTAATCCCTCAGGAGTCTAATTATTATTATTATTATTATTATTATTATTATTATTATTATTATTATTATTATTATTATTATTATTATAATTATTATTATTATTATTATTATTATTATTATTATTATTATTATTATTATTATTATTATTATTATTATTATTATTATTATTAGGCCTATCGTACAGAACGTTATCAGTGTTATTATTGTCTGAAGTGATATCTCAACAGAGCAGCTCAGAGTGTGATGGCAATATTCCGGATAGACAGATAGCATTCCCTCGCCGGAATAAGTATGAGGCCTCCAGTGCATAGTGGGTTGCGTCCGTTAACCGACTTTCCAACTCCGATATGAACTCTAATCCTTCTAAGTTCCATGCACCGCCAATCACCAAGGAGACTGTTACAAAGGCATGGACACTAGTGATGATGGAGTATTTCACACTGTTGAACACAATAATTATGGTCTCCAAGGGGCGACTTTATTGTTAACTTATTCGCCGAGGAATCAATTCACAGATCCACCTGGAGAACATTTTATGGGAGATTCTGTTGGTCGGGACACCGGCCCCCACAGTCTCAGCATACATCAGAAGGTTATATGTTTCAGTATCGAAACATCTGTGTCGTTTGCCAGTGCCTCAGAACAATTTTCCATTTAATATAATCATGTTTAACGCTTGGGGTTTGAGAGTCGATTGGTAAAGTTTTGGACTAAACCGAGAGGTCGGTGTTGAAATCCTCGCAGGGAATAAATTTGTTTATTGCGCCCATTACCACAACTGAGCTAAAATGAGTACGCTGAACGGAAGAAATTCTTGCAATCCACTCCTCCATGAAACACACTCGTAGCATAGGCCCAGATTTCTTGGATCCATATATTATTGGTCTAAACTTACCACTTATGTCTAATATTCTAGCACTTATTTATAACTGTTCAATGGATACAGGCATTGTCCCAGCTAATATGAAGATGTACCAAATTTCTCGGCACCATTTCCTCCTACTGCAAAATCAATGCTAGTATTATCCAAGGGTCTGGCTTAGGACCGCTCCATTTCCTCGTTGCCATCAAAGGTCTCAAACCAATCAACCCTAAGAACCGCCTGCTTAAGTACGCTGACGACTGCTACCTCCTCATCTCTGCTTCCGCCATTCTCACTACAGCAGCTGAGCTGGACCACATTGCCAAATGAGCTGCCTCCTGCAACCTTCTGTTAAATTGTGCAAAGTCAAAAGAGATGATCATTAGGCGCCCTAAATCTAGGCCTCCTGCATACTCCCCCCCCCCCATTCCTGGCATCGACAGGGTCTCAGAATTGGTTCTCCTCGGGGTGACAATAACCGACTGCCTGGGATTTGGTTCCAATGTCCAACGCCTATGTATCAAAGCTGGCCAATCCCTCTCTGCCCTCCGCTGCCTCACTGCCCACGGACTTGATGGGCCGCGCCGAGCGCGCCTGCATGACGTGGTTAGGGCCACAGTGCTTGCAAGGCTGCTGTATGCCTCGCCGGCATGGTGGGACTTCCTTAATGCCGAGCAGCGCTCCCGCCTCTGTGCGTTTGCCAGAAGGCTGGAGCGACTTGGGTACCTGCCGGCAGGTTTTGAAAAATATGACACTCTCTATGCGAGAGCTGACGGAGTCCTTTTTTCAGCTGTACTCCGCAACCCGGGCCATGTTCTCCATACCTTACTTCCTCCAATAAAGACCAGCACATACGTGCTCCGCCCACGCTCGCATAATCGGGAGATTCCCAGAGTGGATGCGTTCACCCGAAGGAGTTTTATCACCAGAATGTTAATATATATAGTGCTAGAGCCAAGATACCTTAAATGCGTATGAATACTAAATTATAGTTCTCTAAGATCAGCTTGACAGCTATGACAGTTTTGACAGTTTCCAATAGTCTTGCTCACCTAATGTTATAATTTAGTTTCTTCCACCTCTGCATAACCTGTTTGTAAGCCACAGTGCGTTTGCAGGTGGTCTAATAAAGGACATACGTACTTACTTACTTACTTACTTCTACAGTGACACTAATTTTTAAGCAGGGAGACAGAGAGGAAGTAAGTAACTACAGACCGATTTCTGATCTGATTTGGCCTCCTGGAAATCGGACTTGAACCTATTTTGGACTACTCTCTGGAAACCCCCTCTGATCTGACGTAGTGCTCGTGAATAGGCTGGTGTCCTGCGCTTGGCCTTCGAGTGGCGCTTTAGAAGTTTGGAGATTACGATTACGATTACGATTATTTTAGCAATTTTTGAAAAATTGCTAGATAAGGTGGTTTACCAAAGGCTCCATGACTCTGCAGTCAAACAGGATATTTTATTTCCATTTCAACATGGTTTTAGGCCGGGCCATTCAACAACACTCCAATTAATAGATATACATAATAAAATTTCTCAATCCATTGACCAGAATAAATTTTCGATAGGAATCTTTTTGGACCTTTCGAAAGCATTCGACACCGTAAATCATAAAATATTAATTAATAAATTATCAAATTATGGTGTTCGAGGAATTCCACTGGCATGGTTCCGGGACTAGGGCCTACCTTTCTGCACGTTATCAACAAGTGAAGTGTAATGGAATTCGTTCTATCTTTAGGTTGTTTGAATTTGGAGTCCCACAAGGTTCAGTTCTTGGACCTTTATTATTTCTAATATATATAAATTACCTACCGAATGTTCTAAATTACTAATTTTTTTTATTATTTGCCGACGACACTAATGTATTTCTTTCTCATACCTCTTATCATGATCTTTTCAAAGTGGTAAATCACGAATTAAAATTAATAGCAAATTGGTTTAAAACAAATAAATTATCCTTAAATCTTAGCAAAACTAATTATATGATTCTCTTCTTCTAGAAAAGTGATCCCACAGCCACTAGAAAAACTTATAATTGATCAGACAGAAATTCCGCAAGTGACATCAACTAAATTTCTTGGAGTTTTTCTTGATCAAAATTGAACATGGAAAGATCACATTGAACCAATATATCCCACAAAATAGCAAAGAATCTGAGTATAATAAAAAGAATATCTGATCTACTTCAACCAAAATATATTAAAAAGCCTATATTATACGATGGTTGACCCATACTTAAACTTCTGTACGGCTGTGTGGGCTTCAAATTGCAGTTCAAGGCTCAGTAAACTGGTGATACTTCAAAAAAAGAGCATAAGGATTTTATCACAAAATCAAAATACTTAGAACATACTGAAGATTTATATCAGCAACATGGTATTTTAAAACTTGATCAACTTCTGGAATATTAACTAGGAAACTTCATGTACTGTTCGATAAACAAATTATTGCCACGAGAATATACTAATTGGTTCACGATGAATTCTCAAATTCACTCACACGCCACAAGAACTGCCCAGAATATAAGATGTGCCTTCGCTAGAACAAATATAAGGAAATTTTCTATCCTGTGCAAGGGTCCATTATTCTGGAACGAAATACCTATAAATATAAAAGAGAGCCAATATATATATATATATATATATATATATATATATATATATATATATATATATATATATATATATATATATATATATATATATATATATATATATATATATATATATATATATATATATATATATATATATATATTTAAAAGACACTTAAAGAACTGGCTGTTATTGAATAAAAAATCGGGAAAGATGGAGCAATGAACGTAAATTACTTGTCATTCCTCAGTTTGATTTTTGGTTCTTTTCATTAATTTTCTTTTCCTTTTGTTGGTGTTCATTTTATGACATTAACTGAGAAATTAGTTGATGTTTGTTGATCCTATGGGCATAACTAAATAAAACACAGTATAACGATTAAATTATAGTAAATCAGTTTGCATTATATCTCATTAATCAGACCCTCCAAGCAAAGGTAAATGAAATTGGGGGATCCTTCGCAGCGGGATACTATCCCTTCTGGGTCCCCAATTGTGTTCCTATTCAAACTCAAATACTCCTAAACTACGGTAGGCTATTCTTTTTGAATGTGAGACTACTGAGATGGTTGTTTGTGATTTAGCTATTGTATAGTATATATCAAGTGCGAACTGTCTCTTAACTGATCAATGTAATTAAGGAATATATTGACATTAATGTTCTGATTTTGTGGACCAATAAATGTTATTTGATTGATTTGATTTGATACACTGTCAGTGAGAAGATCAGGCAACAATGGAGACGACTGACCGGCTGCCTATATGCCGAGGTCTAGAAAATGAAGTCGTTAACACTTCATATCCATGGCTGCCTCCCGTGGCTAACTTAAGGGTTGTTCTTCTTCTTAAAGCTAATTAGCTGAACATGTGTCCCTAAGGTCTGCGCATCTAGATTAGTTAGACAACTAATTATGTATAAGCCAGGACAGAGTCGCAAAGACCAGGTTAAAACAATGGTTCTTGAAGAGCGACGATGATAGCCTCCAGTTGGTAAGTCGGGCCTTTTATGGCAGATGATTGCAAATATGAATGCACAGCAACTGATAGCACAACTGATTAACCTAGCTTATTTTAGCAAGTCATGATCAGTTGATCGCAAAAGTCCGAGGTTAGCAGCGTATGCTGCGGTATGCAGGTATGTGCTTGAAAAGTCAAGAACACTGCTTTAAACTTAATGCGTCATTCAACCCACAGCTGCCAAATACAATGGATTTGATGATGGGAAGAAAATGCCACAGACAAAGCAGAGAAAGCTGTGTAGACCCTACTTGTTCAATTCCAATAATTTCGATGTTACTGGATCGGTTGCTTAGTTAATTTTGTGCTAGCCAAAGCTTAAAATCCAGAAATGTGTGATAAAGTGAACAGACAAACTACTGCATCTGCATACTTACTGAGGAATGATTGTTCCTCTACACCAATCGAGCGACGACGACGACGACGACGACAAGATTCAGCAACTGATGGACGTAGGCATTCGTCGTTGTCGTCTGTTTCATCATCATTGTTTGGATGTCGTTGTCTGTCGTCTGATTTATTCTCTAGATCTTCATGTCTACAATTCTGCTGCTGCTGCTGCTGTTGCTTCGGTTGCTGGCTGCAATCATTTTCAGTTGACACACTTTCAGCCCCTACTCCTTCTGCATGAAGACCAGAATTGTCTTCACAGGCGGCATCTTCATTTTGGTAGTCAGCGTTGTCGGTGTCGCTGTCATGGTAACGGGAGCTACCGTCGGTCTGTTGGCTAAATTTGTCGTTGCGTTGATTAATGTCGTTGTGTGTTGTTTGGTTCGAGATGACGATGTTGCATTGCGTCTGGAGACGTCTACCGAGAATATAGCACCATAGATATGACAGGAGAATATAGCACCATAGATATGACAGGAGAATATAGCACCATAGATATGACAGGAGTTACTGGAGCTGAGTGATCAGAGAAGACCGTTACATGTGGCAATAAAAACGCATAGAAAATAGGAAAACATACAACAAGATAACAAGAGAAATAAAAAAGAAAGCGAAGCAACGTAAGGAACAGTGGCTGGAGGAAAGATGCCTTGAGGTGGAGAATATTGCAAGGAGCCAAAATCTTCAGAATTTTGTCCAGACAGTAAATGAAATTTGTAGAATCTTCAGCCCAAGACTACCAATACTAAAAGACAATTGAAAGACTATTGAAACTATTGAACAACATGGCAGATATCAAAAGCTAATGGAAGCAATATTATGAGGATCTGTATAATGAAAGGAATCCTGTGAACAACACAGTGTTGCATGAATTATCAGCAAGTAATTGCCATGACGGTCATGACCACATGGAGGACATCATGAGGAGGAGGAGGTGGAGGCAGCTATACAGAGTTTGAAAAGAGGAGGGCACCAGGAGAGGGTAATATTACAACAGAAGTGATACAAGCAGAAGTGATAAACGTTGCTGGAAACCCAGGAGACAATGTTACCATACCTATACCCCTCGTTGAAAGAGGACTGGGAGATCCTCGAAACACAATGCGTAACTGTGCCCCCCACTCTTAAAGGGGAGGGTCTTGTCTCCCTTAACCCCCCCCCAGGGATCGCAGCCCATGGAGGTGAGTGAAGATGCGAAGATGCTAATTTAAAACAATATTGGCTTACTTTTTCTCTCTCTTTCCTCCGCCGCAGTCACGAAAGCCTTTAGCAAATGGATTGCTATCAATCTTTAGCTGAGTGATCTGCAAAACCATATTTCAGTACTTAAATCCCTTTCAATATCTATGTCAATAAGAGAGTAGCTCATTTTGTAATAATGGCAGACTATAAATAATCGGTTGCAATATATTACAATTTTGTAATTGTACTTGTAAATATATTTTTAGATAGTGTCGCCGCTCCCGTACCCGAGAACAAATCACAGACTCAATCGAAGCAACCCTGAAGATGAGAATGTCATAGAGCAGTGTTTCTTAAACTTTCGGATGCTGCGGACCGCTGACTGCTTCAGCAGCCATTTCGCGGACCGCTGCTTTTCAACATCAGCTTACATGTTTGACATGTTGTACTAAAAATTAGATTTCATATAACATTGTCACTGTTTATAACAACTACATTGCTGTTACTGTTACCAATTCAAACTGTTTGCTATACATTTTCGCGAATAAGTTGACAAATTATGAATTTTAAAGGACTGTTTCACGGACCGGTGACCAGAGCTCCGCGGACCGGCGCCGGTCCGCGGACCACCACTTTAAGAACTGCTGTCATAGAGGACAAACAGCTCATCAGTTTGCAAGTAACGTTGAGATAACTATAAAATTCACCAGTGCGGGGCTCTCGCAAACATGCAAAGCCCCGATTGATTCCATCTAGAGTTGATAATTGAGACCATGTTCAGAGTTTCTCGGTGGTATTCTATCGAGGATGAGGGGCAAGTCAGGTGATGTAGTCTGCCGTCAAGGTCACACGGTCGCATCACCGTCCAGCAGTCTCTCATAGTTGGTAGATAATGCAGCGTCCGGACGTCTTTGGAGCTAGCGTGTCTACGCAGGACAAGTAGTCCATTGAAAATGCCATACAACTACGTTCATCCTGCCATGAGCACATTGTGGACCCGACGAACGTGGCTGTCAGAGTAATGGTGGACCATTGGGACACGCGTTAATACTTTGAACAGCGCTGCACATATAATTTTATGATCTCCTCCAGTTTGATCTTAAGCAGCACATATCTTATCCAACTTTTATGACATTGACCATTCACTGGATCCAGGTTCACCTTTTCCGAAGTCAAAAATATGTTACCTTCTCACATTTATGCGACAATCATACTTGTCATACTTCTTTTCTCTTACAAAACTCATCTTCTACGAAGTTATTATGCCAAGTGAAGAAGATAACGTATACTCAGCCATTCTTCATACTCCTCTTACCGACAGTTTAAGGTCGTCAAGCTTCTTCACATAGGATCTCGGCTGTGTTTCTTTCGATAGCCTATCCTATCCTAATTCTTGTTCCAAACCACAGTTCTTGCTGAACTTCTAAATTATATCTCTTTTGCTGAGAATCTATGTTTCTGTTATCTAATTATTACTGCTCCTCATGCAATGAAAAATTGTGGTTGGATCAAGGACATCGAAGCACTATTTCAGAAAATCCGCTTGAATGTTGTCAAGAAGATAGTTTGTTTAGATGAGGAAAAGAGTAGTCACAGGAAATAAATGCAAGAGTGGATGAGACTAGTACAATTACAAAATCGCCCATATTGTAACATAGAGCAAGTCTTTTAGTTGACCTGAGCTTCAGTTAGGCTTGCGCTGATGAATGCTGGGGCTATCATTTTTTTAAAATACTGTTAGGCCTACAACTTGCAACAATTCTTCCACCATCTTTCGAACGTGCTTTAGCCATCTTAAAGCACGTTCGACAGGCACTCTTCGCATGCCCCGAGAAGGTCAATTCCATGTCCAATGTTACATCCGGATCAGGTACAGTATTGAAGAGGATACGAAGGAAGCAGTGCAACAGAAAAGGCAAATCGATTTAGAGATCTGCCGACGTAAAGATCTATCCGATTAAGACTTAATTCGGGTAAGAATTGATTATTTTGGCAATGCCGTGTTAATAAAACAAGTTTGTAAAAAAATGACATTCTCCTTCAGGTAACGATGATGTAATTAGGCCTTAGTTGCCTTGATTCTCGTCTTGGGTAGTGATAAATGTGTGTCCTGACCTTCTCATTTTGATAAGCGGTCACTGCGATGAACTCAGTTTCCTTGAAGACATAGGTTCTGAAGGAACTGTATGGCAGCCGGTAGAGGTCACTAGCTTGCACGAGATGGAAACGAGGCTGGTATTTATGCATCGAATTGAGTATCGTCTAAAACAAGTTTTAAGTCGAATTCAAGATTTTAGATAATGCTGAACATCAATTGTGTTGTACTTTAAGCTCCAGAGAACAGAGCTATTTACTTATTAAAATACATTGGATGAAACGAGAATGCATTAATAAGTTGCTAGAATCCTGACTGCATAATAAAAGTAGTCATCTGTATAAACAAGTGCCTGAGTTGTCCAGCTGTGCGCGTTATTATGAACTCTTGCCAGGGGCGGATCCAAGGGGGGGCCAATCCGGCCATGGCCCCCATTTGATATTTACACAGGACGTGGCCCCCCAACACGAAGTAGACGATGATCACTACGTGATTTTTCATGAGGAAAAGAAAATGACTATAAAGAAAATGATAAAATAAAACCAGACAATTTGATTTATTAGTATGTAATTATGTATGTATGTATGTATGTATACGTATGTATGTATGTATTGTAGATAAATTTTAATTGCCATGTATTACGTTCATAATGCAATGACGTGAACGGCGTTTTCTAGAGCGCAGAGTTAAGGCTTATTCGCCACTCCCGACCAACAGTCGGCATCCTGGTAGAAATCGGTGGTCGGGAGAAACGACAAAGGTCGGAATTTGTGCGACAGTATGCATGTATGTATATAATTATATATGTAAGTGTGTATGTATGTATGCAGATGCGGCGATCTTGTTTGACTGGTAGGGGGGACACTTTTGAACTGATCTGGTGAAAAAGAGGTCACAAATTTTTTTCGCGCTCACGCGCGAATGCAATTTTTTCTATTTTTTTGGGTCGGCAAAAAATCATACATATGTATATATGCATGTAAGTATGTATGTATGTGAATATGTATGTATGTGTATATGTATGTATGTGTATATGTATGTATGTGTATATGTATGTATGCACGTATGTACGTATGCCTGTTTGTATGTATGCATGTATGTATGTATGTACGTATATAATATATGTATTATTTTTGGCCCCCCCTGATAAACCTTCTGGATCCGCTCCTGACTCTGGCGCAATCTGGCAAATAACACAAGAGCAAAAATGGTTGTTATAAAAAGGTTGTGTACTGTGACAAAAAAGTTTTTTTAAATTCCCAGAAGTTTTTTAACCCGCAAGTGATAGGAAGAAAAATTGGATTTTTCCTGACTATGCCAGCATGCCCAAAGACATTTAATGGGCTCCATTTGATCTCTACATGGGCTTTATACAGGAATATGAGTCCCATATGGGTCCTATGTGGGCTTGCTGAATTGTCCTATAACCATTCATTGATCCCCTTTAGATTCTATTGTCTGCGAAGAATTGCATAGTGGCGAATTTTCAGCGACAAATTGTCTCTTTTACGAATTATCTCTGCGACGAAATGGTCCTGTAGCAAACTGTCCCTGCCACAAATTACCATAAAACCATTCATTCGTTCTTCTTACATTGCGCTGTCTGCAAATATTTTAATCATGGCTTTTCAACATTGTAAAATGAGTTGTTTAACTTAGAAATACTCGTTTAATTTAGTCCTTAACTGCAGTTCAAGAGAAAACTGCGATCGAACGTAAATGACGAAGTGGATTTCAGGACATATAAGATCTGCCATGCCTTGCCTGACTATTACAAATATAATATGAAGATACCTACCCAGTGAAACTTTGGCTGAGCTCTGTTGATCCAATCAAGAAATCCATCCTGAAGCTAAAAATCGTCTCAAGCACGTTTAATAACCATATGCTAGAATATATTATAGTTAAATATTAAATGTAGGCCTACTACGGTATATAAAATGTATCTGAAGGAAATTATTCGATTCATATGCTAGAATATTTGTTATACTTTAATATTAAATGTACTCTATAAAATTATCTGAAGAAACTTATCCAGATCAATATTAAACCTTTCATTGATACCATGTGTAATTACTAATTACATGCTAGGCCTATACAACACAACGCTGTCTGCGCCAGTCCGCATGATTGCAAGTGTCATTATGAAAGGATAATTATTTAGTCCATAAGAAAATACAATGTACAGAAAACTAGAAGAGTGACCAATGACGCGCCCACGCACACACGTGGAGCCCAATCATCTGATTCGTCTCCATAGTTGAGAGATGGCATACTATTCAGAGTACCTGGACTAAACTGCGTCGACTGCGTATAGAGTGACGATGGGCGGCAGCGTTCATAAGCACACGTTACACCTCCGTCCAGCAATCTCTAATTGGTGGAAATTGGTGGAAGTTGACGCACATTCGGCTATCCCTCGAACCACCACGTGCACGTATAGACAACCGACAAGACCGACAAGAAACGAATAAGCATTCGTTGCTTTTCGGTCCGTAGATCAAAGTCCCACCAGTGACTAACAGCAGAGGTCACTCCGAAAAAAAACTTGCGTCCTTCGCCGAGACGAAAAATGACAAGGCTGCATACGCGTATGCTTTATTTACAACCCATACTCGGCCGTATATCGGGAGGCCCATCCCTTCCCACAGAGCAGTGGTAGCGCTAGAGTGGGTCATTTGATCTGCCTATTTTACTCTACCTGCCTCGTGACCTGTCTATTTACTCTTGACCTTTGGAATTTTTAATAGGCCAATCTTTTTTACATTTAAAACATCAGCATTTGTCCCATGACATCACTAGTGCAATTATTGGATCTAAACGACTTTTTTACGTTTTATCTAGTAGGCCTATGTTGTAAACTCTATGTTGTAAACTCTAAAATTTAAATGCTTAATGGCTGAACTATCAATCAATCAATCAATCAATCAATCAATTTTTGTTATTGCAACGATATAACATACATCAGTTCAACATTGGTATGTTACATAAAAATGTTGACAAAGGGGAGACCCAGAAGGGATGAGAATCCCGCTAATAGGGACACCCAATTTTGTCAGTTGATTACGTTGAAGATAGAGGTTCTATTGAGAAACACAGTTTAAATTTTAGACTTAACTAAGTGATCAAGCATACAATTACGGTGCACAGTGTTTTGCTAAAGAACATTTTAGTCATTAGGTTAACAGTTGTAAAACGGCATGCAAGCCAGTTTAAATCAGTTCATGAATTGTCATTAATTAATCCATCCGTTAATTGAGAACTACGCTTGTCGGATCTAGCTGTCCTGTACATTCACAAGGACAGAGCGAAGAAGATGAACCTTGACGCCGTTGTAGACAAATTTGTTCAAAAATATCCCAACTGCAGAATTTCATTGATCTAATGCCGGCGGAAGGCCTATGTCAAACGTTCAAACTTGACATGAAGTGGTTATGTTATAGACAGGTCTGTTTGACTGTGTTTGTAGGTCTAATGTTGTGCGTTCGTCTTATTAGCATACAAGTTCATGATTGTAATTGTAATTGTATTCGAGAACTTATATAGCGCCACTCAAAATCAGAGGCGCTCCCGACCCGGGTCAGTGTCTTCACTGACAAAGAGAAATGTTTTCAGGCGCTTGCGAAACTGGACAGAAGAGAGAGAAAGAGAAAGAGAGAGAGAGAGAGAGGAGGAGGAGGAGGAGGAGGAGGAGGACAAGGCTAAAGCCCTGAGGGGGTTGTTCCAGCTAGAAGGGCCCACAACCGCAAAGCTACGGGACTGAGCCGTAGCAGTGCGCATCCAAGGAACTATCAATGGGCAGATGACCGGAGAGAGGCCCGACTATGCAAACTGGAAACTGGGGTGCAGTAAGCCCTGAGATACATCGGAGCTGAGCCATCAAGACAGTTACGCATGAGGGAAAGGACCTTAAATTGGATGCGTTGGTGAATGGGAAGCCAGTGAAGGGAGTCCCGGATGTAGGAAGAGATACGGGCAAACTTCATGAGGCGAGCAACAGCATTAAGGATGGACTGAAGTTTAGATGTATTAGTTGAGGAGAGGCCGATATAGACAGCGTTTCCGTAGCCAATCCTTGTACAGATCAGAGCATGAACCAAAGTCGCAATCGCATGCAGCGGAAGAGACTGGCGAATGGAACGAAGTTGGCGTAAATAGTAAAAGCACGAGCGAGAGATACTATTGACATGATCAGATAGAGAAAGAGTAGGATCTAGGACAAATCCAAGATCACGGACAGAGGAGGAGAAGTACACATTGAGAAACCTGAGGCGGAGAGAGTTAGAATCGATCCTGGCAAGCTGGACACGATTACCGAGCCAAATGTACTGGGTCTTATCGTGGTTAAGACGGAGACGATTTGACGACTACCAAAGGTCAAGAGCAGAGGAAGCCTCCAGGATGCGCTCAGCCATAATATGGTAATGTTCTGAGTAGCTAATCAGTACTTCCAAATCTGTAAGGTAACTAAAGGTTTTAACGTTTTAATTGCTGAATTGTTTCAAATTTGAATATGCTACAACAATTGGGCTACAAGCGTTGAACACTAATTTTCTTCGTTTTATATATTTAAGTTATGCTGCTTCTGTTGAGGTTATACCAGTCTTGTTGTCAAGACCATAAACCTCAAGACCAAGACCAAGACCAAGACCTTGAACCTCAAGACCAAGACCAAGACCAAGACCTTGAACCTCAAGACCAAGACCAAGACCTTGAACCTCAAGACCAAGACCAAGACCAAGACCTTGAACCTCAAGACCAAGACCAAGACCAAGACCACGACCCAAAAATCACAATCATATCCACACTATTTGTCAGAGGTGTGTATATATATATATATATATATATATATACACACAGGGGCGTCTATCCCCCTAAGTCATTGGAGCAAGGTCCCTTTTCCCCCTCTTCTTCCCCCTC
Source organism: Allolobophora icterica (assembly GCA_963556255.1). NCBI lineage: Eukaryota > Metazoa > Annelida > Clitellata > Crassiclitellata > Lumbricidae > Allolobophora > Allolobophora icterica. The sequence goes on from OY744606.1 coordinate 25,264,359, forward strand.
CCCGTTCCTTCCTCCCCTAAAATGGTGGCACACACACTGACAGATCTCCCCCCATTTCTTGTATGGAGCATTTGCTCCAAGGTTTCTATGGTGTAGACGCCCCTGTATATATATATATATATATATATATATATATATATATATATATATATCAGACACGATTAACCTTGGTATTAACCTGGTCAAACGTAGCCAAACCGTGTGTGTACACACACACACACACACACACACACACACACACACACACACACACACACACACACATTCTGAGATTGTGAGGGCAATGAGGGTGAGGAGTCATATCAAGGCCACCAGTATGAGAGTAGGTCCATATACGGACTTGACCTACAACTCCACATCGCGATATGACTAAGATGTCAACAATAAGACGGAGAGCGAGGGTGCATGATGTAAGATATTTCCAAGAGGAGTGTAACTGTGGCCCAGATCTTTGGCGCCTGGCCTGCCCACTGATCGCGGGGGTCAGTCTGCCGGGGTTACCTGTGTGGCTGAAAGTCTAACTGCCTGTGACTCAGTTCGTCTGGCTCTCGGTTGACCAGACAAGAGCTATCTATTATTGGCTATGGGCCAGAGGTGCGACCGTTATTGACCGCAATGGCGCGGAATATTTTAAAATGTTAGGTCGGTCTTGGTCTTGGTCTTGAAAAACCAAGACCAAGACTTTGAACCTCAAGACCAAGACCAAGACCTTGAACCTCAAGACCAAGACCAAGACCAAGACCTTGAACCTCAAGACCAAGACCAAGACCAAGACTTTTAAAAACGAACTCGAGCGCACTCGAGACCAAGACCTTGGTCTCGAGGACAACAAGACTGGGTTATACTGCTTGATGCGTCAAATTCAAACATTAATTGCTTCGACCTGCTGAATAACTCCCATGACCCTGACGCGACCTGCTGAAATTGTATAGCTGACGCCGCCATTGCCGCAGAGTCACGTAGGCCAAGACGATATAGAAAGAAAATACCGTCAAACGTACAAAACCAGCAGCAGCAGCAGCAGCAGCAGCATAAACGACGGTTAAGTCCGATGCCCAAACGTAGCGCCAGTAAACTCCAACATGTTAGAAAATAATAAGCAAATTATTCTGCACTTAGAATAATCCTCCGAAATGACACAAAAGTAGAACAACTATACCGACGTCTTCTGTAGTTTGAAGCATATTGAATCTGATTCCATAATTATATGAAACGGACTTCCACATGGCTTGATATGATCAGAAAAAGACACGATAGAGCCTAAATTTATGCCCAAAGACCAAGTAGGCCTACCTGCACATTTTGCATCGCCCCCTTGCAGTTGAGCTGACTTAAGTCAATAAAATTCGCGGAGCTGCTGAATTTGACCAAGGAAAGGAATTTAGTATCAGAAGAATTTATAAGAAGTCCACTGTTATCAATCCAGGACTGAACATCATAAATCAGAAGCAAGTATAGTTTGAATAGTTGGGTATCATTTGCATACAAATGGTAGTCAGTGAGTAGTGAGCCGAGTGGTGTGGTGTATAGTGTCAACGAAACACAGTCTAATACAGAATTCGGCGCAACATCACCGTTCAAGAAATCGACGCCGAAGTTATTTGCTTTATGCTATAAACGAGTATGCAGGTAAAAGACGCGAAGCAGCTTAAGGGAAGGACCAGAAAGACCAAAGAAGTGTTTGATTTGGTGAAGTATAGTTAGCTGTGATCAACGGGGTATCGACTGTAACAGATAGATCAAAGGAAAGGAGTTTAGTCTCCGCCGAGAAGAAAACAAGAACTAAGCAAACTACAACGTATCTGCAACCAGTTTTTGCCACTTTGTGACGATGACAAATTGACGTGTTTATGCATTTACATTTCGTTTCAACGTGATTTCTTTCATGTCGCTTCCTGTCACACACCCACACAAACACACACATACATATCTCTTTATATAAGCATATATTGTATTGTATCTAAACATTTATAAAGCGCTTCTCACAGTGTTCGCTAATCAGAGGCGATATATATATATATATATATTATATATAGAGATTGTATATATATATATATAATATAGAGAGAGAGAGAAAAGAAGAAGAACAGTCCCTTAAGTTAGCCACTGGACAGCCACAGGTATATGCAGGCGGGTGGCCAGTCATCTCCCTTGCCGTATCTCCTTTCCACCGACAGTGTACAGTAATTATAGCTGAGTTGGCTGGGGAGGGCGGCAGATGGAGCAGAAGTCTCGAACCAAATTTCTGCCCTGGCGGGAATTTGAACCCCCGACCTCTCGATTAAGTAAGTAGCCTTTATTTGTACCTTCTGACAGTCCAGGACGCTGACCGCTACACCATCGAGCACCCCATATATTGCATTGTATTGTATTGTATTCAGATATTTATAAAAGCGCTTCTAGCGGGAGGGCCATTCAGAAGCGCTCCCAGTGCGAGAGACCCGAGAGAAAAAGCAAGTTTTAAGAAAGGTAAAAGAGGAAGATACATTACCTGACAGAATAGAAGAACGAACGAACGGAGGAAGCTCATTCCAAAGAGCAGGGCCAATGGAGGCAAAAGACCTAGATTGAGACAGAGAAGTCCTGACACGGGGAACGAGTAGGTCCAAAGGGTCAGAGGAACGAAAAGGACGAAGAGAAGCAGCAGAGTGAGGGCGATGAATTAAGTCACATAAACATTTCGGAGCGAAACTATATTATAAGTTGAGCCTTAGAGATAAGGATGAGGCGCTTGAATTGGATGCGGGCAGAAAGCGGGAGCCAGTGGAGTTCTTCTGCCATAAAGGTGGTGATATGAGAGAATCGAGGAAGACGGGCAATTTGTCTAGCAACAGCATTGAAAACGGACTTAAGAGGAGCAAGACGTACCTTGGGAAGACCAATGAGGGGGGAATTACAGTAGTCAAGTCTAAAGCAGACAAATGCATGGCCAATCGAAGTGAAAATTGGAGATGAGAGAGAGCGACAGATAGCTCTAAGGCGCCTTAGGTGAAAATAGGAAGTGCGAGTGAGTTTGGAAATGTGTTCAGTAAAGGTGAGAGAATTGTCAAGGATCACTTCTAGACTACGAACGCTAGACATCACTAGTGCAATTATTAGATCTAAACGACTTTTTTACGTTTTAGTGAAAAGCGGAAACCTTTATATATATATAAAGGGTACCAACAGTTCCCCTTCCTTTGGAAGGGTACCAACAGTCCGTACCACGTGAAGGTGGGCACGGAGGACTTTGGTTCACCAGCCCAGGTCGGATCCAAGTCTACGCTCATGAGAGACGTCGGTCAGGTCGCCTCCCTGCTTTACTCTGCAACAGAGTGACTGGTGAACCTTTGCGGACCTATATATATATATAGTAGTGGCTATATATATATAGTAGTATATGTAGTGGCTGAAGGCGTTGAAGCATGTAGATAAACTAGATGAAATGTAGTAGTAATTCGTGTAATGAAGGCAGGTTCTGTTCGTTGTCAACGCGGCCTAAGACCAAGGCTGACCTAATGATCGTTCGTTCCGGACAGACACAGGGTCACAGGGTCACAGGGTCATGGTCTAATAGACAGAAAGCGTCAGTTGATTGAAGACGTCCTCATGAAATGCGACCATGACAACGAAGACGAAGCTGTGAACTCGTACTACCGCCTCTACTAGCCTACTCTGCTTCTTACATGTTTAGGGCAGCCTCTCTTTATACAGATAAAGTCACTGGGTTACGATACTCGCCTAATCACATAGCTACGTCTGTTCATCCCTCTCTGTGTCTCTGTCCGTATTCGTCTTTGTCCGTCTGTGTTCCTCCGTCCACGTGGCAACCTGGTCAGTCGGTCAGTCGTCTCGTACATCAAACCAAGTGGTGCCCTCGTGGTCTGAAATACGTTCGTTGGTTTATCAGCCTGTGGCTCAGTGCGCATACCTGCCGTCAATTACCCGTATCCCTGAGTAGCATGCCTTCCATCAAATATCTGGCGCCCCAGAAGTCAAATCCTACATATGTATAATACATGCAACATGTATGTCAACCCAATCCTTCCGTTGACAATCCTTCTGATTAAATCCTTGTTCTCTTCGTACTTAACGCCTATTTAACGTTCACCTTTTGAACACTAATTCTACGTATAAGTATAACCTGAATTAATCAGCAACACAGTTTAATATCTTTTCAGTTTAATAAGAAACAAACAGACAGAACTCAATTCGATTACAACTCAACTAGTCAGCCACACTACTACAGCGAACACACTCGAATTCAAACTTCTCTAGTCAGCATAATTCTTCGCGCCTCTTGACACACCTGTCTTCTGTGCGCATAAGCGAACTCTAATAATATACATATAGCGCGCCGCTGCCGATATCGGCCGGCCGCGCGTGTCACTAAGACTAAACGTTATACATCTATCATATATACATATACACGTGAAACTAAAGTAAGCGCACTAAATATATACGCTAAATATCTCGCACTGCAAAACTGTACACAAAACTCAGTTCACATTACCTCCTTCCTTTTTCTGGAATTGAGCAAATTAAATTTCAAAATTTGCGAAATTACCAAAATACATGAAACATATATATATATCTAACTAAATAATGAACAGTCTTACGATTACTTATAACCTTGACAAACAATCAGCAATAACATTCAATCTGCCCTTCTTGTACTTCACCTCAACATCAAAAGTTTGTAAGGCTAACGCCCAACGCACAAGTTTAGCAGACTTAGACATTGACTCAGTCAAATATGTAAGAGGATTGTGATCAGTAAAAATGAAAATTTTTGATCCAATTATAATTTCTTTTAACTTGTTTAGAGCCCAAACAATAGCATAGGCTTCCTTTTCCACAGTAGCCCATCTCTTCTGGGTATCAGTTAATTTCTGACTGATAAATGACACAGGGCGTTCTATTCCCTTGTCGTCCATCTGTGTTAAAACAGCCCCAACTGCAAAGTCACTACTATCGCAGTACAAATTGAATGGTTTTCCCACTTCAAAAACATATAATACTACTTTGGATCGCACAGCCTCTTTAAGTAAATCAAATGCTTGCTGATGTTCAACAGTCCAATCAATCTTATCAGAAACACGTTTACTAGTTAAATCAGATAGCGGTTTCGCAATCTGTGCAAAGTCCTTAATAAACTGTCTGTAATAATTAAAAAATCCAAGCAGTTGCTTAACTTGCTTCTTAGTTTCTGGGATCTTCAAATTAGTCAAACTTTCAATTCTGTCTGGATTCATCTTTATCTTACCAGACCCAACCACATGACCGATAAACCTTACTTCAGACTTACCAAATATGCATTTTTTCAAATTTAAGGTAACGTTATGCAATCTCATTTGCATCAAAAATGCATCTAACTGCTGTAAATGAATTTTCCAATTGTCAGAATGCACAGCAATGTCATCAACATACGGTTCTGCAAAGTCACTTATAGGCTGTAAAACTAAATTTATCGCCTTAACAAAAGTTCGGCCTGAATTTATCATTCCAAAAGGAACACGAGTAAATTCATACAGTCCATTATGTGTTACAAAAGCTGTCTTCCATTGATCAGATTGTTTTACAGGACAAGTCCAATAAGCACTTCGACAGTCCAAAATAGAAATCACATTAGACTTTCCAACTTTGTTCAAAACGTCTCTGACAATCGGCATCGGATATTTACAATCCACTGTGAATGAGTTAATGTATCTGTAGTCACAGGCAAGTCTCGAAGATCCGTCTTTCTTTTTAACAATAACCAAAGGGCTTGCCATTCTGCTCGATGATGGTTTAATAATGTTTGTTTTTAACATTTCTTTGATCTGACGTTCCACTTCTGATCGATAAATCAAAGGAATTCGGTATGCTGCAAATTCCTTTTCACGAAATCCTGGCTTTAGTTCAATTTCATGTTCAACCAATGTACATAATCCGGGTTTTTCTGAAAATCTGTCACAGTATTTGTTCATGACTTTCAACAATTGTTCTTGTTGAGTTACTGTCAAATGGCTAATTTGTTCAGGATCGAGGTTAAGTGAATTCTTGTCATCTTGAACCTCATTCCTCATTGGTAATTCAACCACTGAACCAAAATCTTCATCTTCTTCAACAATTAGACCACAACTTAATGCTCGAGTAACATATTTTCTGATCTTGTTGGCGTGAATTATTTTTCGACCATTTTCACCCATATCGACTAAATAAGAGTACTTTGATCTTCGATGTATGATCGTACATGGACCATGCCATCGAGAAATAAGTTTGTTTGTTGACGTTGGATACAAAACTATGACTTTCTCACCAGCTTCAAATTCTTTGTGCTTTGCTCTCTTGTTATACTGATTTGTGTATTGTAATTGCTTTTCTTGAGAGTAAAATTCTGCAAACAATAATGCTTTCTCCGTAGTTTCTTTGAGTTCTTTCAAATGCTTTTCATGGAAAGGAATTATTTTGTGCCATTTCCTCGGGTTGTCTATTAGGTCCATTGTCATTCTCTTGAAGGCGACCTCTTCTCTTGAGACCGGAGTGATAAGCACTCTATCCATCACCAAACTCCTTGCCTTTAGTTGACACTTCTCGCAAGACTTACAAAATTTCACAATGTCTCTTCTCATCTTTGGCCATACAAAAGATAAGTTTATTCGTTCTCTTGTTTTCTCTTCTCCTAAATGTCCTCCAAATACCGATTCATGCGCCAATTCCATCACTTTTATTCGTCTCTCTTTTGGTAACACTAGTTGATATATCGTCTGGTCTAATATCTGATATTTCTTATGCAATAAACCGTTGATCACACAGAATTCAGATTCTTTCTCTTGTGCTAACTTCCACCACGGCTTCAACGATTCATCCTTTCTCTGTTGCTCTTCGAACTTCTTCGAATCGGCAATCTGCACCTTTTGTTCTTCATCCATCTCTTCATCTCTATACAAGTCTCCTATCCCCACATCACATTCATCGTCTTCTTCAGTTTCATTTAATGTGCCATTCTCGCATGCAGCCATCTCTTGCTCGTTCATCTCTGCTATTACACCATCTCGCGATAAGCTTCGTTGCTCATTACTTTCGTTTTCCTCATCACTTGAACTTCCATTTTCATTCTTCTCATCAACATCTACCATTTCCTGTTTCCGACTCTGCGCTCTCGTCATTACATTTGCTCGTACACTCACATCTCCTTGTATCGTTTTAACTTTCATCTGTGGTACGGCTTTTAATTCGGCAATTATCTCTGAATGCAACAAGAATCTTTCTGTACTGCCCATCTTTGCAATACTAGCACACATCAAGGTGACATAAGGTGTAAGTGAACACTGGATTTTACGCGGAAATCCCTCTTCTTCCACGTCACTACCACACATTCTAACATCGACTTTCACTAACTTCGCAGGAATGGCATCTCCTGCCACACATTGCAAATTCACTTTTCCAATTTGTTCCACCTTCATGCCTTCCAGTAATTCTTCACTAATCACCGGAATTTCTGCACCCGAGTCGCTCAGTGCTTTGACTTTCACTGGCTCTTTACCGTCTACTGCACGAATTTCAACCTCGACATATTGCAAGAACGATTTCTTCAATATTCGACTGTCATCTTTTCCTATGACTTCTCTCTGAATTCCAGCATCCAATAGAATTTCTTTTTGAATACCACATTTCATTACTGACTTTACTTCAGTTTCTTGGTTTTCTTGACTCGCGGTTTGATTATCTGTATCACTAACCACTTGAATCAAATTCACCCTTGTGTGTTCTTGATTTCTGCTAGAACTAGCTGCTGCCACTGGAACTGGACAAAATTTAACCAAATGTTTGTCTGAACCACAATTGTGACAACGCTTCACAACCATGCCTCGTTGTTCATTTCCTTCATTTTCTCTTATACTGCGTAAACGATGTGTTGCCTTCCCTCTTGGCAAACGGCGCTGACGATTTGTTAAATCCCTGACGACCAAACGTCACTTCTCTGGTCTCATTGGGTACAGGGACATTAGCCTTGACTTCTTTACCTTTGAACTGACTCCCTGTTTCTGGATTACTTTTCCACTTTCCACTCTGGCTTTGGTTTACGGACCGTTGAGAAGGATAACTGTTTATATTTGGAAATGCAAACCCAATTCGATTGTTTACATGAATGTCTGCTAGGTCTGCCACTGCACTAGCTTGAAGACAGTCAGTTCCTTCCTTCGACAATACAAACTGTAGTGGACCTGGCGGTAAACATTCTTTTAGCTTATCCGCTACCAGCAAATCAAAGAGCGTATCATACTCTCTGTTCACGTTTCGACTTCTCACGTAATAGTTTAGCAAGTTCTTCAGTCTTGCCGTAAACATCGTATAAGTCTCTTCTGTTGTCTTCTTAGCATCCACAAATCTGGCTCTGTATTCTCTCGAAGTCAACTTAAATTCTTTTAATAAGTGCTGCTTGACTCTATCATAATTGTCTAGATCATCGTATGACAATCTATTCAGAACGGTTCGAGCTTTCGGCGTCATCAATGGTAGTAATAATTTCACCCAAAACGGTTTTTCCACAGCAAAACTACGAAACGCGTTCTCGACTGTTTCAAAATATAATGGCACCTCCATCATATCAGTTGGCATTTGAGGCAATACATGCTTCATTGCATCACCTATTTTCTTAATTTTTGACACCAAAGTTTCACTTTCTTGCTGTTTCCTTCTTTCTGCTTCCCGTTCTTCTCTCATTTGCGTTTCTTTCAATGTCAATTTTGATTTCTCCAGTTTCAGACGTTCCTGTCTTTCTGTCTCTGCCTTTTCCAAACTTTCTTTCTGAAATTTGAGTTCTTCTTGTCTTATCTGTTCTGCGCGTTCTAACTCTAACGTTCGCGCTTTTCCTTTTTCTTCCTCACGTATTCTCTTTGCTTCAATCTGTTGCTGACGAACCTCTTCATCACTTTTTCTAGCTCTTTCAAATTCAATCATCTGCTCCAGTATTCTTCTTTCAGCATCTTCCCTATCTCTTTTCAACTGTTCTAACTGAATCTCAAACTGATTCTTTTGCAATTCAAGTTCTGCCTTACGCACTTGTTCTGCTTTATCTTCTCTCTCTCTTTGCAGACGCAATTCCTCTTGCCTTGCAAGTTCCGCTTTCTCTTCTTTCTCTCGCTGCAAGCGCAATTCTTTCTCTTCTTTCTCTCTCTGCAAACGTTCTGCTTTCTCTTCTTTCTCTCTCTGCAGACGTTCTGCTTTCTCTTCTTTCTCTCTCTGCAAGCGCAATTCGTCTTGTCTTACACGTTCTGCTTCTTGTCTCCGTTTATCTTCTCTTTCTTTCTCTTCCTGCCTAGTCATCATCATCCACTGCATCAACATCTCCATAGACATAGGCGCAGGAGGTTTTTCAATAGCCTTTTCTACGGCACCGCCAACGGCACCTTCTTCTTCGACTTCTTCTTTCACCCACACTTCAGCGAGTTCCTGTATCATGTCACCACGTGACATACCTTCTAATTGTTCTTCTTTAAAACCGGCTTTCAACAAACGCTGTTTCAGCCTTTCCGTAGACATCTTCTTAATATCTGCTTGTCTTTCAGCACTTAGTTTCTCCATCTTACTTGTTTACTTTGGTGATTTCTCTTTTCAAAGAAGTCACGGTTTTTCTTGGTGTGTGAATCGATAAACAAACGGGATTTCTTTTGTATTTGTTCGTGGAAAACAACGAAATTTTTATACCGTTTCTCGTGTTCCACCGTCGTTGATATCGTAAACTCGTCACACAGCAAACAACGCGTAGATTCTTCTAACACCGTCGTAGATTCTTCTAACACCGTTGTAAATTCTTTTATCACCGTCGTAGATTCTTCTATCCGCCGAAGGAGGTGATAACGTGAATTTTAATCCACCGTGAGTTTATATCCACCGTGAGTATTTATCCACCGTGAGTATTTATCCACCGTGAGTTCTTATCCACCGTGAGTTCTTATCCACCGTGAGTTCTTATCCACACCGACGCTGCCACCAATAATGTCAACCCAATCCTTCCGTTGACAATCCTTCTGATTAAATCCTTGTTCTCTTCGTACTTAACGCCTATTTAACGTTCACCTTTTGAACACTAATTCTACGTATAAGTATAACCTGAATTAATCAGCAACACAGTTTAATATCTTTTCAGTTTAATAAGAAACAAACAGACAGAACTCAATTCGATTACAACTCAACTAGTCAGCCACACTACTACAGCGAACACACTCGAATTCAAACTTCTCTAGTCAGCATAATTCTTCGCGCCTCTTGACACACCTGTCTTCTGTGCGCATAAGCGAAATCTAATAATATACATATAGCGCGCCGCTGCCGATATCGGCCGGCCGCGCGTGTCACTAAGACTAAACGTTATACATCTATCATATATACATATACACGTGAAACTAAAGTAAGCGCACTAAATATATACGCCAATATCTCGCACTGCAAGACTGTACACAAAACACAGTTCACAATGTAATAGATACATTACCATTTGTGTGTAAATATACAAATTATACAAATACAACCATTTATATATGCAGTGTTATGCACATACATTTATAATTATAGTTTAACTTACAAAGCCATGTTTGTCTGAAATGTTGTTGGTGAGCTTTAGTTTGTGAAAGGACACAACCTTGCTCATCCACTGCTCTCCCGTCGATGGTGATTCAGGGTGGATATACATGCGCTTTGGCATCTCTGGATCGGCTTTTCCAGCTACCATCCATCGTGAATTGTGGAATTTATAGCGACAGTCGTCGACGGCCATAATATCCATCAGCAGAATATACTTGGCGTTCTTGTCAAGGCCACTCACTTTAACTTTGAACGGCGGAAACATCCGTCTGAAAAGAAACATATATAGCGTCAAGTCTATGATAGCCTAGTTTTAATTTGTAGGTTTACTTTAATTAGGCTTAATTTATTGCACGGCGAGTCCAGAGTTTTGCGAATTTCGACTCATTTTGTTTTTACAATATGATTATAAGTAAACAAAGCTTTAAAGTGTGCCGAACGCAAATGTGCACCACAGCTTTGTATTTACGAATTTTCTACCATGACCCTCTATAGCTCATGTTTAGCAGGCATCAATTTGAATTTTTAATTATATAAAGAATCTTTAGAGAGACAAATTAAATCGCATGTGTTGGTCATAATGTAGAAGTTTGCCATTGTCAACATTTCCACACTCAATTCCAGTGTCACCTAATATTTATGAGACTTTAGATATCGTGTATTTATCTATTTTATCAATCAATTTTATTACGCCTGCAAAGTAAACTCCTAAAGTGAAGTTCGTATAAATGTTCGTTAGTAGCTGAGACGAAGTCATGCAAAAGCCATGTTAAAATGGTGGTCTTAAAAAAGTTATTTCAAATTGCGAATTAGTTAGTTAGGTCGTTTCTGGTCGGTGACGAACGCACTGTAATTAAAAGTATAAGATTTCATATCATGCTATTTGAAATTGATTTGCCTTTCAATAGTCAATCAGTGAATGGCTGCCGACGACGATCGAATGCATTTGATGATGAAGAACATGACATCACCCTAGCATGACAAATTGAATGGGTGCCATTTTCATCTGGTCTTTAGCATTTGCATCTACTCCTGCGTATACTGCAGGCATGCCCACACATGGCCAGTAATTTTTCACCTTTTTTGGCCAGATCAGTTCAAAAGTGTCCCGTGTTCCCACCCCCACCTGTCAAACAAGATCGTCGTCAGTGCCTACAAGGGCTAACAAAGGTTGTCCGAAAAAGGCTGGATGTGCATAGCCTGTGCAAGACCTCCGCAGTCTGCAACTGATGGTCACTGGATAGATTTCAAAATGGGATATCTAGGTGGTGCAAGTGGACATGGCTAACGGTGTTGTTATAGTGATAGACACATTTGTATCAATTAAAATGATTAGAAAGAAAATATTCCACTTTATTGACAATAGTGATATGGCTATGTATTCGAACCGATACTTTACGTATTGTATAAGACCCATCTGACACATGCAGATTATTCATTCATTCATTCATTCATTCATTCATAGATTTACATAGCGCCTCTTCAACAGAGCTACTCAGAGGCGCCCCTGACTCCAGGACGGTCAAAAAGAACAGTTTTCAGGCGGTCATAGAAAATGTCAGAGCGAGAGCTACAAGTAAGCGCAGCTCAGGAGGGAAGCCACCGAGAAGGCGCGGGTTTGCCTAATTGCAGTACGGGCAAACGGGACTGAAAGCACTCGCCCGCCCCGCCGAGCGGAAGACGCGAGCAGGTAGAGAGGACGAGACAGGGTGGAAGAGGTCCAGAAAGTAAGATGGTGCGAGATCCAGTTGACACCACCCACACAGGGAGGGGAGGCGATCCTGTACTCTAAGCGCTGTCGGACGGGGAGCCAGTGCAGGACCTCCAGCATATAATTTGAAACATGACCAAACTAGGGTATTTGACCAATAAAGCGCGCAGCGGAGCGTAAGATGCGGTCAAGACAGTTTAGGCTGCAGACGGGAGGCCAGAGTAAATGTACAGGCAATAGTCCAGACCAGATGTGACAAACGAATGCATGAGTAGTTGCAGCTCCTGTTGACAGAGAGCGAGCGACAGTACGAAGCTGACGGAGCTAGTGAAAGCAGTCGCGGCTAAGGCAATGTGGCGCAAAGGTTAGTTTCTGGTCCAGTAGAATGCCAAGGTCGCGAACCAAGGAAGAAAAAGTAAAGCCAGGAAACTGTGCGGAGAGAGGAAAGGTTAAGCAGAGCCAATTGCTGACGGGTACTCAACCACATGAATTTGGTCTTAGAAGAGTTTAAGTGAAGGCGGTTTGACGCCATCCACTTCTCCAACTCGGACTGTGTCTGGCCCATAGCCACTACAGCAGAAGCAGCACTGTGTGGCGGGCAATGCATGTATGACTGCGTATCATCTGCGTAGAGCTGGGATAGGGCACCATGTTACGCAAGAAGCAGGGCAAGGCCAGAGGTGTATATAATATACAGTAGGGGAGGCCAAGGACGTAGCCCTGGGGCAGACCATAGGGGGAAAGGACCCACCGAGAACCATGAAGCACACTAGTCGAACCATGAAGCACCCTGAAAGAACGCCCGTAGAGGAAAGAGCTAATCTATTCGAGAAAATGTCCAGCCAGCCCAAACGCAATATGCAACCGCTTTAATAGGATGTCATGGTCTACTGTCATAAGATGATATTGCATCGTTCATACTTACCCTTACTTCCCAGAGACCCGACCCACTCCTTATCTTTTTCGCCCTCGGGCTCACAGTTTTTCCCTTCCAACTAAAAATGATAAAAACTTTATAGGGCCTATCGAGGGTCCTACATCATGACTTGTATTAGTTTTGAAATGAACGAGAAACAGCTTATAGATTTCTATTAATTATTTTGCTTATCTATGATTGTTAGGCCCTACCAATTGCGTTATGTCAAATGGTTGACGAATAAACGAATATTGATTGATTGATATAATTTGAAATATGGGAGATTTGTTCCATTTGGCAATTTATTATCCTGCATTTGGGATGAGATATTGAGGTTACACCACCAGGCCGATCATAGCCAACGTTGCTTGCTACCGGTCTATCTTTCAATCGATTTTGTTTTTAAGAGTTATTACAGATACTGGTCATTCGGCACAATCTATTGTTTAGTGACGCACTGAATTCACCCGTTCATTAATTCTGACGCTCATACATTATGTGATTTCATCCTCGAAGACCTACCAATGGTCTTCGAGGATGAAAGGTTCTAGTGATCGTCAGTTTAAGCGCGAACTCAACTGCTTGCGTCCGACTACTATAGCCAAACGGACCAAATCTCCCCATATTTAAAATTATATGAGCGATGCAATCCAATAACTCCCATTCTTCTCATGAGCGTGCTCGATTGGTCGGCTTCGCCGAGGCATACATCAGCTAAGTCTGTGTTCCATAACTGAATCAATTGCATTGGCAATCGTTGCGCTTTGCTACAGGTCTGTAATGATGTCCATACGGTCACTCAATATCATCTTATGACTAGACAGTGACACTGAATTGCAATGTTATATTGACAATTAAGCACAGGCAGTTAACTTAATTGTTAATTGCCAGCATCTCGAACCAGCATCTTAGGGACATAATATATATATATGTTGGGTTCGGGGATATTTCACGGTTCCTGCTTAAGAGAGAATCGATGTGGAAGACGCTCACTGGTGACTGGTTCGATTAAAATTTTAACCGACTGTGGAAGTGCCGTGTGCAAAAGAATCCGAAGATGTGTCAGTTGAAGACTATAGCTGTCGAGAACGGAAGAGATCCTATGTTTGACTGCAGACTCAGCCTCAGTCTCCTGATTCATGGGCGCCCGCAGCATAGGTCAAGGGGGGTCGCGTGACCCCCCCTGGAAATCATGATGTGACTGCCAAGAGAATCATGGATACTGAAAACCTTACTCTCTGAGTTTGAAAGCAACAGCAAGTGCTGGCTGTTGACGAGAACCCAAGAGTTGATGCACTATAGAATTAATAGAAATAACACAATAGGCCTAATGGAACCTACCTAGAGCCGGCCAATGCCAGCCCTGACCTTAGGGTCAGCAAGCTAAGGCGACTGCCCAGAGAATCATGGATACTGGAAACCGTGTACTCTCTCGGTCTGAAAGGTTAAACATGCGTTGGCTGTTGAAAGATAGTTTGGGTTTCTTTCTGCATGGTTCAAAGGCGGAGGATGGTGACACGCGAAATCATATAATCCTACAAGACTTAAGAGAGAGAGAGAGTGGTTGGACTTGGATATAAAGATAAGACACAGGACAAATAATTACTAAGACAGCTGTAATATATGTATATATATAATATGTAGGCCTATAAATATATCATATTTATTTATGGCCTTTCAGATTGGGAGGAGAAAGAGAGACTAGATCAATTCATTTCGAGATCCAATCATTGTAGGCCCTATTCGAGAATACAGAGGATTGTAACTAAATTTTAAATTAAATAAAATTGATAATATCTAGTGGACCGCCATTAAAGTAATTTAAACTTATCTGTCGTTTTCAAAGTCACCAGCTGGAAGATGTGATGCTAAGTGCAGCTAAACTGTTGAGAGTCGAGACTGCATTTATAAACAATTCGCCTAAATCTGAACATCAGAAAAATTGACCAGCAGGATTAGAGATGGCCATATTCCTTTAAATTTTGCATTTTTCCACACACAAAAAATCCGTTTTGTTCGCAGTTTTTACTTGTAATCGCAATCGTAATCTCGCGATTACTTCAATGCCCACAAAAGCTATAGGTCGCGGGAACCAGATTATTCACAGGTGCTCAGTCAAACAAAATCTAAAGGCAGGGAGTCAAAGTGCAAGGGGGTCAGGCAGGCCTGGCAGGCAGTCAGACGGCTACGGTGGATGGAGTTTAGAATTGAAGCGGTGAGGGAGGCAAGTGGAAGAGAAGGAAGCAGGTTAAGATCTGTGAAAGAGCAGTGTTTTATGTTTTGAGTGAAAGCCACGTGGACAGATGACAAGAGGTAAGGTTTTGTTGAGTTCGTAGGAAGGATATGATATTTGTCGTAATTCTGGTGAGAGTTTATTCAAGAGAAGCAGAACATATATGGCTACAAAGCGATTTTCAAATTTTAGCAATGAGGTGACGAAAGGGCGAAGTGCTAGGGCGGATGAGGAGCGGGTTGAGCGGCGTAGTTGGACTGTGAATAACTGACGAAGATAGGAGGCACACCATACATCCGACCCCCAAATTTAGAAGAAACACCAAAAAAGGTCATCACACGAGAAAAAAATAATTGTGACCTCTTTTTGAGCAGATCAGTTCAAAACTCTTATTTGACCAGATCAGTTCAAAAGTGTCCCCCCACCTGTCAAACAAGATCGCCGCCAGTGCTCCCGGCCGTGACTGACCTCCCCTGCAAAAAATCCTGCGGGCGCCCATGTCCTGATTTATCGTGTAAAGTTGTTAATTACCGATAATTACAATCAGTTGTCGTCGTGAACTGTAGGGGTAATTGACCTCAGTTCATTGAAGCGAATAGTATCGTTGTTCGCTTGGGAGATAATCGAGCCAAAGCGTGGCGATTAACTACAGTTGTGTGGTGATCCAACAACAGATTGCGATAATTGTTTGAGTTAGTGGAGAACTCTTCGTGAAGCGATTCTTGTGATTTCAAAGCAATAGTGAATCGGACGTTGTACAAAGTACAAACAATCCTACTCGGAAGGAAATTGGTTCTACGCGTCATTTCGCCTAAGAATATTGAAACAGAACGATCAGCAATGGTGGCCATTGAAAACAGAACTTCGTGAGATGGGGCTATCAAGGACTTCTGAAGTGTTGTGGAACCAAGGACGTGACTCAAGTTTAATTCAACGGAGAATCTTCAAGTTCTCATCCAGCAAATATACAAAACAGCACCCTATCGTTTCCTCACGATGCTCCACCTCATCATCGTCTACTTCCTCGCATCGCATTTTAGCCACAGTATGCAACCTCTCATTTCTACCCATTCTAGTGCATTGTGCTATTCAGTGGTCCTTCCCACCACACCTGCAACAAGGTCCTACGTTGAGACATGGTGGTGTCATTCCAGTCACTATTCTGAAGTTCTTTTCTTATCCCACACTACACCTCGCTTCTGCAGTGATCTTCTACCTGAATTAAATTGTGCATTCCTCCACACCTTATGCTATTCCCCCAGCATCGTTTACTGCTGCATTTCTCAGTTGAGGTCGTTCATTCAAAATGCAGGTAAATCTCAGAGATGGGCTCTAATTAGCCTACTTCAGCTGTAGTTAAACTACTAGTCAAGAAAGTAGTTATAACTACTTTTTAGCTACTTCAAATACTTACTACTACTTCTTTAACTGACATAGCCTACTTTCCTAAATACATAAGCACGAACAATAATGTTAAACAAGGCAATCATATTCAACTAGGTTATTTATATCAAATCACAAAGTACTGCAGCCTGTTATGTACACTATTTGTAGCAGTGTTCATATGGACTAAAGAAAATCATCGGTTCTTAGTGTGCAAAAGTTAGCCAACTATATTAATTATTTCCTATGGGATGTCTGGCATCTTATACCTCCTTGAGGCAAAAGTCAAGCCTTCAACGCTAAAGAGGCGCTCGACGGCTGCACTACTGGGCAGTGTGAGATGGCTCTTGGGAAAGCCAATTCGACGCTTGGAAATGTCTTCAGGATGGTGACGTCAGCACTCCACGAGGATAAATAATCGTCAACTTCTCTTTCCCCTGTGCAGCTTTGTGAAGGTTGATCAGAGGAGTAAAGATAGCCTTACAGATCATCATCATCATCATCATCATCATCATCATCGTCATCGTCGTCGTCGTCGTCGTCGTCGTCGTCGTCGTCATCATCATCATCATCATCATCATCATCATCATCATCATCATCATCATCATCATCATCATCATCATCATCATCATCATCATGGACTGTGGTTGTATCTTGGCCCTGTTGACTATAATTGGACAAATATTCGCCCACAATTGCATCATTCATTTAAGCTTTAACTTTCTTATATGACCCATGGCAAGTAGCAAGACTTCTCCCTTTGTTATGTAATGTAATAAGTAAGTAAGTAAGTAAGTAAGTGTATTCTTTATTTTAACCAGCTGACAAAACGCACTCTGGTGTACATTACATGCAAATCAACAGTTTACAAGTTACATTTTCCGGTTTAGTTCAAGTACAACATCCTAACCAAGAAAGTCTTTCTCATTAAGCTATCAGCTTTGGGTAATATACGGTCATGTTTTCTTGGCCGAAGGCTATATACAGTTTTTTTTCTTGAAGGTAAAACCCATGCAAAACATGCCCTGGACAGGCCATGACATCGGAAAACAGCCGGGTGTCAGCTTGCTTATTTAATTGTTCATATGTCGGATTGTCGCTTTTGAGGTATCTCAGGCGAATCAGTTTATTTATCACTGATTGTAGCTTATTCCAATCTTGTTGCCCTGCAAATCCCCACCAGGCCGGTGCCGCATATAGTAATCTGGCCACCGTTGTAGCTCGAACAACATCATAAAGTTTTATCCCAGATAGACCATGAGAGCTGATATGATGCGCAAAGCATTTAGAGATTGTCTTGCCTTAGTGCATAATCTGCCAATATGTTGCGCAAAACTAAGGGTCTCAGTTAGCATAACTCCAAGAACATTTAGGTTGTCCACTCTTTGTACACCCGGAATAACTGCAGGCATTTCAAACCGCCCCCTCGCCCTTTTTATTATTATTTCATAAGTCTTATTGTGATTTAATTTAAGGTTACAACTGTCTGCCCATGTTGCTACGTGTTCTAGCTCCATTTTCAATGTATCTTCATTTGATGCAGGTACCATAAGATAACTATCGTCTGCATATTTCAGTATCCTGTCTCCTTGGTTGACTGTTTTCAGATGTAAAATTATTGTTATAAAGTCGATCGGGCCTAATGTACAATGCTAGCATTTATGTAATTAGTAACTTCTATTGTGCCATCAACCGATGGCACACCAAAACCAAGCCGTAATCAGGTCAAAATCCAGAAGGTCAGTCCGTTATATATCAATTGCAGTCACGATAGGCTTACTAACGAAGAAAATGTAACTAAAGAGATGCGATCTCCATATATTTTCATTCAGAAAGATTGTGGCGCCTCTATCTCGCGTCAGTGACGTTTCTTATCATATCTATTAAAATGTTGCAAAAATAATATGAAAGTAGTCATGAAAAGTAGTTAACTATTGCAGTTATAACTACTGTAAAAGTAGTTTAACTACTTTTTAACTACTTAGGCCTATTACAAAAAGTAGTTCTAACTACTTGTTAACTATTTTAAAGTAGTCGTAACTAGTAGTTAGTAACTACAGTAGTTAAAAGAAATCTAACCCTGACCGATCCTATCCGCTGCCGCCGTAAACAATTTCTCTGAGGCTGAACATGACCTCTGTCTCCTTAATTCCTTCTCTGGTCTCCTGGAAACGGGTTTTGTTAATTACGCCATATCTCTAAGACAATTAATCCTTTGATCGGACACTACGCTTGCGATAAAGCTGTTGCCCTGCTCCTAGTCTAAGCAGCGCTTTAGTTGTTTTCGATTTTACGCATAAGATTACGACTATAGATTGTACCATTTTGACCACCCACGTTATGTTGAAAAAGTTCTTGTCGGGGTATCGGCGCTGCAAACAGTAGTCGTATGCCTAACATTAATTACCCTGCTAAAATAAGGTGAAGTACATAATATTTCGATAGACATTTAAAAGACACGATGTGAATCATCAAGAGATGTATTCGATAGCAATTTTATGCAGTAAAGTGAATTTTTTAAAGAACCGATTACTTGATTGTACTACAATTTTGCTAGGCAATAAAGGGATATATCCTGTATCGAATTAAACAAACGGCATCAAAATCAAATTACTACATTGCAAATTATGGCAAATTCATAGGGAACTGGTGAATTGAAGAATATTCAATATTTTTCACCCCTCTCGCCTATTTCGGATTCTAGCTCAATATCTATAGGAAGCGACAAGCGACGGGTTTTGAGCCCTGGCATCACAATTTTTGTAAGGCCAGGTGTAGAAGTGTCAAGGGAGTAGTCTAAATTGACAAGGATAGTCTGCGAAAGAAGTAGGCTAAAATAAATTTATATTAAGGGCAGGGCCGGCGCCAGAGTATTTGGCGCCCTAGGCGAACCTGTCGCAATGCGCCTCTGGAAAGTGCGATAACTTGGCCTAATTAATATTAAATTAATCAAGTTAATATAACCTTCACACAGGAATGCAGCCGAATGCTGCATCTTTAATTTAGTATCGTCGTTCATTGTAATCATCTAAGAATCATTATTGCTTCAAAATTAAACAAAAATATGGCACTTAATAAATTTTAAATTTTAAAGTTCGCCATAATTAAAGTTATAGTCTGGAACTGCATTAGCTATGCAGCCTATGCTGTATGGTTTAACACGTTTAATGGGAATTTAAAATGTAAATATTAATTAATGATACAGTGCACAGTTTCATTTGAACACTTAGTAGGCCTAACTCCTGTGGCTACGTTTACTAAGTCCTAGTCCTACCTACGTGCGAAGTCTATATATAGGCCCTACAAATATAATGTAATTTCAAAATTTGATTTTTCGCGCTTTCTCTTTAGCAAATGTAGAAACGAGAAGCAGATTAGCCTACGTATGTATACCCCGGAACTTAAAAATTAGAGCAACAAGAACTACGTACTCTAAATTTAGAAGTTCCTTACCATCAGTTGAGTCTTAGTTTCTTTTTTTCAAGACAGCTTTGAATACTGCATACGTTCGTACAATGTAGAGTGTACAGGCCACAAGTCTTGTAGAGAGACATTGAGAGAGACAAACTGCGACAGAGACAGAGCGAGAGAAAACGAGAGAAAACGAGACACAGAGACAGAGACACAGACAGACAGAGACACAGAGACAGAGAGAGAGTGAGTGAGTGAGAGACAGAGAGAGAGAGAGAGAGAGAGACAGAGAGACAGAGAGAGAGACAGAGAGACAGAGAGACAGAGAGACAGAGAGACAGAGAGAGAGAGAGAGAGAGAGAGAGAGAGAGAGAGAGAGAGAGAGAGAGAGAGAGTAAAAAAGACAGACGAACAAGGCATACTATTTCAGGCATATTTTAGCCTTAACGCTGGAGCTGCGAGAGTATACGGTTAAAGTGTGCCGTGGTTGTACATCTAAAAGAGAGAATCTGGCTCATGTGCAGCTGGGGGGTCGAACAAGGTCAATTACTCCGACATATCAGGGTAACCTAATACATGTATAGACAAGTACCATCCGTCATCATACAGACTGTAGTTCAGACTGCAGAGAGGCTGATACATACACGCAGTACACGGGCTTTTTGAACACCGTAGGCAGCGGCTAAATATGTCATTAGATGGAACAATGAACCAAATTTAAAATTTGCGCGCTTGGAGGAAAATGACAGATTAGGGCCCTAAAGCAGAATGTGACAGGGGGTGCGTACGCACCTAAGGAGCGCCTTGTATGGCTAGGCCTACGCCTCTGGACTGGCAAAACGGCGGCAATGGTTGAAAAAATATTTCTTTGTATAGCTTTTCTGTCGCCCCCAGAAATGTGCCGCCCTAGGCGGCCACCTAGTTCGCCTAGTGGTTAAACCGGCCCTGATTAAGGGCCTTTATAGACTTGTGTACATCTAAGATGTACTCCATTTTTGCAAGTATACTTGAGCAAAAAGGTAACCATGTAAAGAGTTCAATAATGGGAAATACCTTCCTGATTTAGTGATAACCATTTCCGTTTCCATTGCATGGAATTTTTCCCATAACTCCTTGGACTCAAGTTCGACCTTGGGATCATCTTCCACTTCATCGTTGACTTCCAACGTCGGCGCCATTCCTCCAAGACCTCGAAATCCCGATCGAGACAGTCCGAATGGTAAGAACATGTCCGTCGGACGGGCGAATGGACGAGGCCCTCCCAAATCTCCAATCGCTGTGGCCGTCGCCGAAGGGTCGAAGGGTGAAGGAGTTGCCATTGACGACGAGGTGCCTGCTCCTGCCGCAGCGGCTGCGGCGGCGGCGGCTGCGATCGCCCGATGAAAGACAGTTCCGACCGAAGGACCGAGAAATGCCGCCGCATTCAAGCGATGGTGAAAATCAGTAGAACGAGAAGAGAGTGGAGGGGGAGGAGGAGGGGGAGGTGGCAGCAAAAACGGGTTATACGCTGCCATCTACAGAAGTGAAAAACACTCCACACTCGAGGTCATTGTATGCACACAAATATCAATTTTCAATGAATATACATGTATATATGTAGGCTGTCACTACTATCACTACTATCAGTAATAAACTAGTTTAAAATACACTTAGGCTACAGTTAATGCTGTTGGCCTAGGCTACATATTCTTGTTATTGCTCCGGTTTTGTATATTTGGCACCCTGTTTAGTATACAATTTATACTACTACTACTACTACTACTACTACTACTACTACTACTACTACTACTACTACTACTACTACTACTACTACTACTACTACTACTACTACTACTACTACTACTACTACTACTACTACTACCACTACTTCCACTACTACTACTACCACCACCATCACCACTACTACTACTATTACTACTACTATCACTACTATCACTACTACTACAGTACTACTACTACATTACTACTACCACTAGTACTGCTGCTGCTACACCACCACTACTACTATTACAAGTTAGTTATTATTAAAGCATGCAAAATCAGCACTTGCATTAAGTTGAAGAAATTAACTTTCACTTTCGATATTATATACAACTTACTTTAATTTCGTTTGCGTTGAAATTTCCTTTTGCCCTTTCGCTATATGGTAACGTAATGTAACCAGGTAATCAACGAAATTTGTCGCCGGAAAAGTACCGCATTCACCGCCGGGTCTTAATAAAATCCAGAAGAGCAAGAAGGTTGTTGTGAAGTTTAAATGCCGAAGAAGTTGAACTAATAAAATGTGTGTGATGCTAAATCGCCAAATGTTTGTGATGGTGTAAGAGATCGTCAAGCGGCGTTGCGTGGTTTGCCTTCCAATCTCATTCGATGCCAATTATGTGGCGTAGATGATGTCTGCTATCCTCCAGCGAGTGTCATTTCTTAACAAAAAGATTCCTACGCCGGTAGAGGAATTATATCCGATGGGTGACTGATAGCAGATGCTGCTGCTGCTGGCTGCTGCTGCTGCTGCTGGTCCTTCTGATGATGTTGTCAACAGCTGTTGGTTTGCTCTTCATCGTCCAGACCAGTGGCATTTGCAGCGCCATGTCCAGTCCGGGTCGACTGGACGCCTCTGACCAATGACAGACAGCGATAGAGTGAAGACATCACCGTTTCTTCACAAGCAAACGGATCACTAAAGGGCGGAGACTCGATCGAAGGCAGGCGGGAATAGGCGGAGCCAGGAACAGACGGACGGACGGACGGATATTGGCGAGAGTCACCGCCGGATACGACAGACATACGAGACGGTGTGTGTGTGAGTGTGTGTGTGTGTGTGTGTGTGTGTGTGTGTGTGTGTGTGTGTGTGTGTGTGTGTGTGTGTGTGTGTGTGTGTGTGTGTGTGTGTGTGTGTGTGTGTGTGTGTGTGTGTGTGTGTGTCGACTGCAGCTGAAGATGCGCGCAATGACTAGAAATGAATAGAAAGCCACTACTTGTATATAGCACAACCACATCCATAAATATTCAGATATATCTAACTTTGAATCCTGACAGTGAGATTAATATTACATCTTAAGCTTACCCATCCAGCATATTTCACTCCTTGGCGAGGCCACTGTCTGGGTGATTTACTAAATACAGATTCTTGTGTTGCCTCTGTGTGCACATGCTTTATTATTCTGTTCAAGAAATATGTTGATTTCTTCAGGTACAGCCGTATCCAGCTAATCTTAAATGTGGTGTTTTTCAGTCCTATAGCTTTCATTTCTTCCTGTTTTCTGCAATCTCGCTAAGTTCCTCTCTAGTCATTTAACAATACCAAAATTTTCAATCAGGCCTAAAAGTTCAAATTGCAACTCATCCAGTTACTAACTATACAGTTATTAGTTAGATAGAAGGTTATGTTCTGTTCAGGCTATGTAAGGCCTATACGATATCGCTTAAGGACAGTGTAAATAACACAACGAAATCTTCTAAATTTTATATATATATATATATATATGGCCTATATACATATATGGCCTATATATATATATATATATATATATGCCGCTTCCCACGTCTATACGAGGCATGTAAGCAAATGAGTTGGTTTGCACCTTGTAGTTTTCCTCTATATTTCACTCTCACTGCTATTACAGAAACAACTCGGCTTATATATATTGCAGATATTTTGACATTTCGTATTAATAGCTGTCACCATTTTTTTTTCATTACTCATAGCACCGTATAGACTTTATCCAGTGACAAACTCAGCTAAATGTTTCGACCCAAACTGTTCTATCCTTGGTCTTCATTCACGCTGAATGAAATCTGCTATTAACACTGTCAGGTTCATCTCCACGACTCTGTATAGTTCATGTGATCCTATAAAGGGATCACGTGTTTTTCTCCAATCGTATACGGTGGCTTGTACATTGTATAAATGATCTCCGGCGTTTCTCATTTTGTAGCACACGCAACTGCTAAATAAATACTAAATAAACATAGAGTAAATATAGTCTGTTTACTTGGACTGTGGTATATAGGCCATGTAGAAACCGGTATGTTCCGTCGTAGTTCTCCTGCTAGACTCATCCCTGCGTGTTTGACGTGGTCTGTGTGGAAAATTCACATCATTTCCTGAAGTGAAACATGTGGTTATCCAAGTCTCGCAGCGGTAGAAGATTAGCGACAACACGGCTATAGGCCCTATACAGTATATATAGATTTATAACTTGGTATTGTAGAGTACAATAATATATTTGTGTCCAGGGTGATCATACAAAACCTGGAAAATGCTTAATGGCGCTTGAGCTCCTGCAGTTCTCTGGATCCACTGGAAGTTATGCTTATCTAGTGTGATCGAATGACTTCCATAGCACCTTTATCCTAATATTATTCACACAGAATCAATCATAGGCTATACTGCGTTGGAGAAATGCGGTCGAAATCCGATGAGTCACTGTTATCAGCCTACAGAGAATAATAATAATAATAATAATAATAATAATAATAGTAATAATAATAATAATAAATAATAATAATAATAATAATAATAATAATAATAATAATAATAATAT
Source organism: Allolobophora icterica (assembly GCA_963556255.1). Classification (NCBI taxonomy): domain Eukaryota; kingdom Metazoa; phylum Annelida; class Clitellata; order Crassiclitellata; family Lumbricidae; genus Allolobophora; species Allolobophora icterica. The sequence continues at coordinate 25,289,108 of OY744606.1, forward strand.
TCTTTATTATTTCAAACCGACAAATGCAGTAAGATTACATTGAAACATGAAAGTACAATCAATATCTTAGTTAAACACACGGTTTATCAGCCATGCAAGGCGCCGCCCTAGAGGGGGTTACGGGAGTCGATCCGCGTACCTTATGCTCTCCTGGCCATGAGTGTTACCACTACTCTACCCCCTCCCATTAACTAAGGGAAGATTAATTATGATCTTCTTATTTGATTTACATATGACCTGATTACGGCTTGTCTTTTGTGCACCATCGACTGATGCATCATGCATTAGACACCGGCGCAACACAAGTTAGAAGAGAATAATAAATATACTGTTCCTGTGCGAGGCACAACAACGATCAAATGTCTGCTGATCAAACAATATTTGCTGGAGTAAGGGGCGAGAAAGAGCATCGGGAACATCGGCTGATTCAAATGTAATGGCTTGTGAACAAGGAGACAAATTTGAAATGGATTTTTTTGCTCGATGGAAAACCGTTTTAATGAATGAGGATAATATACATACCGAGATTTACTTATCTTCGTTATAGTTCTGACAATTTCTATGTTTTACCCATCTCCTCCATCTGCACTGGTCACCTGTGTAGGCCCTAAAGACTATTAAGTCTATAAGACATTGATGCATATGCGTCATGGTCTCTCAGGCTGTTCTTCCCCTTATAATCGTATAGCTCTATACAGCTGTAAAGACTGTACACACTACACAGGCCCATCCATCCATCCATGACCGCAGATTTATTTGCTTTTCTGTGCAAGGTTGTTCCGCAAGCCCCAACTTCCACGGTCCATCACCGAAGCGTTGCTGTAGTAGATCCATCTTTCTGGAATAAGCTACGACATAAGCTGCTTAAACTGTCGCTGCCTATATTTTCCGTGAGCGCTTGAAAACTATTCAATTCGAGCGTCGTTTTGTCAGCTGAGAAGCGCCTCTGACGAGTTACTTCTGAAATAAATGTAGTCTGTTTAAATTTATCTGAGTGATTCCAATAAGTGAGTACAATTGTCGACTCGGTTATAACCAGAGGGCACGCTTAATATCTGACTCTATGAATAGTCTGTATGCGAAAGTGAACTGATTTACATATTTTATTTTATTTATTTATTTATTTTATTCCGGATATTTCTATAGCGCCTCTCGAAGTCAACTACTACTCAGAGGCGCTCCCGACTGCAGCATTTCATACTGTGCCGGAATTTTCACGCCGAAGCGCCACGAGCAATTGCGAGTGAAGGACTTGCCCAAGGTCCGTACGCAGCGGATATAGAGTGGGATTCGAACCTGCAACCCTCCGGTCACAAGGCGCCGAACTTACCACTGAGCCACCACGCCACATATAACCTGAACCTGATCCCAGAAAGAAATGGTTAAGTCAAAATGTTACTATAGACTTCGCGCCCATCATACATATAGTGGTTTTGAGAACTGTCAGTCAAATGGAGCCGAATTGATTGGTATATATACTGCAAACAGGAATGGACCCACCCAGAAACTTGTAGAACCTCGCAGTTCAAGTGAATTGATTGATACTGACCGAGTTCAAGGATGGAGGTAAGATGCAAACCAGCTGAGTGCAGGATCAGAAAGGCCAAACCAGTGTTCAAGGTGATAAAGGATTACATGATATCGACGGTATACCAAGAAGCGGAAGTAAGATAAAGGAAGAGCAATTGACCTGTCCTTTGTTCATAGAGTTGATCATGTGACTGTGAATGGTACGTAGTACAGCTTAAGTGGAATGCTACAGTTTACGTGATAAAAGGTGATTACTCAAGCGGCTCGCAACAACCTTTTCTATAGGATTTTGAAGGTAACAATTGAGGGTAGATATGAGGCAATAGTCCATTATGTAGGAGAATGAGCTGCAGGCTTTTTAACCTTCGTATATTCGGGTGACATATTACGAAACCGAAGGGAGGTAAGTTTACCCAAATGCAGAGTGTCTCAGAAACTACACAACTGATAAAGACGCAATTTTTGTGTCTGTGATAGAGTTTTTTGGGTCGAAAAGTCAGAAAAACTATTTCGAATATTATGAAAATAATCAGACGACATTAACTTTCACGAGTATCTTACCTTTATGGTCAAATATTAATATCTCAGTTTCTGTGAGATATAAAGAGAAATTCTCAGTCAAAGATAGGTTTGTCGGGGTTGTTGAAGGCCAAGATAGTCAGAATCAATATCGTTTGGCCAGCTTACATCCATCGCATCACTTTGTATTTCAAGATCGCTTAATATGTTATGGTTAAACTTTGGTTTCGCAGAAACTAAAAGTTTTAGAATGGTGTGCTTGATGTCTATTTCATGGTTTTCGAAGTCGTGCAATAAAAAACAGTAGTGGAGACTGGGGCATAATGGGATGCCGGTCATAACGGGAAACTTTAATATTATCCTTGTTAATTACTTTCATAAAAGGATGACAGCTATAGAGCCTCAGAATCCGCATGGGCCTAAAAAATTCAGAATTTTGGGAGCTTTTTAAACGTGTGTGTGTACTGTATGTATATATATAAATGATATATATATTACGTGGAACCTTTTTAAACGGCTTGTGTAGCAAATTCCATTTCGCCTGAGTAAATTCATTCACTTGAAAATAATTTGAATTTTCCTAAATTCCATGCTTTGAAATAATTAAAAGGCGTATGTGTTTTCCAGTTTTGTGAGACCTTCGACCTTCTGGTGTAATTTTTTAATAAGGGGCCTCCAAGCTTTATATCAGGGGCGCCTGCAGGCGGAAGCACTAGACGCACATACATCCACTCACCAAATCAAATCCACACAAGGAATAGGCATCGTCGCATCGATATTTCTGTTAAACGGCAATTAGGCATGTTACAGCATAGATGTAATCCAAACTGAAATGTTTACGAGTCACTCTGACTCATTTTCAGTGAATGGCTGCGATCGGCGGACAGAGGACGGTGGGGATGGGATGGTACGGGAGGGGTGTGCGTCCAATTTTTTAAGCCTGCGGGTGCCCCTGCTTTCTATAGCAAGTTTTATTGCAATGCACTTTTTAAAACATAGACATCACCCAAATAAACCGCCTTCAAGCCATTCATAATGCACTCGCCCGAGATGTGACTAATGAGCGCCTGTGAATAAGCTGGTTCCCGCGACTTCGCATTTTTGGGCGCTGTATAAATCTCGAGATTACGATTACGATTAGTTTATAGGGCCTCACCAAGTCTAAATCCGGCACTGAGTGTGCGATATTCCTCATTCATAAAGCTCCTCTAAAAGACTGCGGTGATGTCTTGGTTCACTTAGGCTATCACAACTATTGTCAGAATGTCTCTTACCGAAAGATTCTGATCTGCTGGCTTGGCGCACGCTATAGTTTGCTCTCTTCCTAACCCTCTTCCTAACCCTCATGCCGCAACCAGGACTTACTTTTACCTCGTAGCGATGCTACGCATAACTTTTAAACTGGAAGAGATATTGAAAATTCATTTGGTGACTTTTTCTGAATATATATTTTCCTACAAAACAGTTTTCGGTTTCATAAAATCACTCTTACGTGACTCAGTGTGACAGTTTAAACTGCATTGGATCAATGGTTTCTCTTAAAGTATTGTTCTTAGACGGATGATATTGGTGCCGTTATAATTTTTGGAAGAGAGGAATTCTTTAAACATTTTAAACACCCTTTGACAATTATTTCTGGAGGAATACGTAACGTGACGTCACTCATCGTGACACCTGAAGGGGTCATCTCGGTTTTCAGGCTAGGGTTTAATATATGTATATATATATATATATTCGTTTATTGAAAAAACTGGATGGCACACCGCACCCAGCACTTTTGACGTTTTAGACGACATCTCTTTTTATGAAATTGCTGTAATCCTTCCACGTAAACCATAATCGCAATTCTATTTTTGAAGTTCCTTAGAAACAAAAGGTCAACCAAGACAACCATGCAGGTCAAATGACCTTAAGCTAGGAGGTCTTCCATTGATCGTAAAATTTGAATGTAGGGAAGACTAAGGCATAATGGGACACTTAATGGATGACCCCTAACATGTTATGTCTCTCTCTCGTATACCCACCCTTTCTCCTCAGCTTTCTAGCTTTCATTGTACGCGACTCTTATTCTCTTCACTCTTTGTCCATATATGTCTCAATATCTATCCTTCTGTCCTTCGCAGTCTGTCTGCCTCTTTCTGTCTCGCACAACGTGTGCCGGTAATCTCTACAGGAAATGCGTCTCGAAAGCAGTGTAACGGCGTTACAATTCATTAACAAAGGCGTTGCATTCCGTTCCTGCCTCAACTGAAATTAGACGATTCGCGGTCCGTTAAATATATATAGGCTGATAATCAGTGTTGAGCACAAATGAACAACGCTTCAACGCCTGTGGCTCTGCCTCTACTTTTCTCTGTCTCTGTCCCTGTCCCTGTCCCTGTCTCTATCTGTCCATGCATGTGAATTACGCTCCGCCTTTTCCTCTGTTTCTACCTCTAAGTCTGTGCCTGGTTCTTTTGTGTCTGCTAATGCCTCTCTATCTGACTATCTGTGTATTGTTGTCTTCGCAACTGCCTCTCTTTGCCTCTGTCTTTTTTCTGTGCTTGTGTCTGTGTCAGTGCTTCTACCTCTGTCTTTTGGTCAGTGTATGTTCCTCTGTTTCTGCCTATTTCCGCGCGTTTGTCTCTGCCACAGAGTTTGTTCCGGCAGTGAGACTCTGAACTGGCGAGGGAGGTCCGACATGGACAAAAACGATGATAATAATGACTAACGTAAAGACTGATTTTGAAAGCAGCAAGTCGTGTTAGTTACTAAACCAACAGTAACAACCAGAGATGGGTAACTCGTCGATTAGATTCTAATTGATTATATTTTAATTTATTAGCAAATTTCAGTACTTAATTATAATTCTAATCGATTAGCCATTTAACTAATCGTGTCCATCCCTGGTTAATATTATAGCTAAAAACTAGCAATTGCTGGTCCGCATACAGGAATTACGTAAGACGTAAACAAAGAGAACAAATCGAATGAAAAACTTTATTTGTTAATCATTCGCCGTTGCCTGTGTATACTGCTTGCTGATTTTCCTTGTTGAGCACTGGCTGCGGCTTCAACGATGCGATTTCAAATTGATGTCAATAGACAATTCACACCGGTAAAGGCGGTGAATTAATGGCAAAGGCCCTTATGATAAATACTTTGATTCGTGTAGACTGTAGACACATTGAGTGGAGGCTTAAGGGATCCAGTGCGTCCAATAGGCAATTAATCCAGGCAATTTACAGTTAGACCTGGGCAAAATTACTTCAGAAGCTTTTAAACGGTTTCCTGCTAAAAAGATTGCTGAATAACATATCCAAAATCCGACAAAATCCTTCCACGGGAACACCCCCAAAAATGGATTTCAAAATGGCGGATTGGCGTTTTCCTAAGAAATACCAACAATAATAGGGGCCTACCAATAACTTGCAGTGAACCATGAGCAAAATTGCTTCAGAAACTTTTTAAATGGTTTCCTACCCAGAAATAATTGCTGAATAACATATCCAAAACCTGACAAAATCCTTCCAGGGGAACACCCCCAAAATGGATTTCAAAATGGCGGATTGGCGGTTTCCTAAGAAATACCAACAATAATAGGGGCCTACCAATGACTTGCAGTTAACCATGGGCAAAATTGTTTCGGAAGCTTTTCAAACGGTTTCCTGCTCATAAAAACATGTCAAATAACAAATCCAAAATCCCCAAAAATCCGACTACGGGAACACCCCAAAATGGCCAAATCCAATATGGCCACCGTCGACCGTATTGGAAAATTCACTTTTTTCTTTCTTAGAGTATATGCACGTCCTCTATTGTTACTGATTTCGGTATTTCGGGCCTTGCCACAAAAGCAGAGCGGCAGAGACTTGAACGCTTCACTGCCAAACTCAAGCGAGTGGGCTACCTTTCCGACAGTGCGCTGACTGTCGCGGAACGAGTTGGTCAAACCGAGCACCGACTCCTCCAGGCGGTAATATGGAATTCTGACCACGTTCTCAACAGTCTCTTTCCATCTAGAGTTAGTCTGCGCCCAGAGCTTAGACCTCGTGCCCACCCCTTTCAACTCCCACCGAAAGATGACAAAAACTATATACCTCGTATTCTATATAATGACATCTACTGAACGATTCAAAATTTAACAGCAATTTTAATAGGTTATTTCTTGAATCTGTTATTATTCTTTCCTTTATGCTAACTTTCAATCAGTGTAACTTGTCCACGGTTGCGGTTTGTCAACCAGTACAATAATAAAATGAATATGATGAATATGATGTATAATTCATTTCTGATATTGTTTTTGCGATTCGGGGTTATCTTCACCTTGATAGGTCATGGTCAAGGTCATTTGTTCAGATTGAAAAATTCACCTTTTTTATAGTATATGCACGTGTAATACCTCTAATGTTACTGATTTCGGTATGTAGAATTCATTTCTGATATTGTTTTCGCCATAAGAGGTCATCTTCACCTTGAAAGGTCATGGTCAATGTCGTTTTGTTACATCGATGACGCCACTAGGTAAGCTTTCCATCATTCGGTAAATGTACATTTTATGCGTTACTGTTCTTCACTGTGACCACATACTACTCTTGTCACACATGTTGTGGTGGATTTCATGTCTAAGATGCGGCAGATGCCACTAGCACAATTCCCTAATCTTGGTGTGATCATCGACGCCATCATAACCTCAGCTTCATCCCTCTGGCAAAATGTGAAATTCATCCATCAGGTACTTGCATCATACATTGAGATGTCTCGGCTATGGAAGCGATGTGATTGCAGCAGCTGGAAAAAGTGTTCACATTTTGTGTAGATTTGTAGACATGAAATCTACCACAACAAGTGGGCAAGAGTAGACTCCCGACACCACTGGGTGAGGTCCAGTCTAGGCTCAATCTCCCCAACAAGTAGTGACTTGTTGGTGTGATCTGGAAGATCGCCATAGAACAGTGGAGATGCTGAGAGCAAATTGTACGTAAAACTATCTGTCTGAGGTCCATGTCGCGCTCCCTAGCAATGTCAATGTTCCTATGCACCTCTGCCACGTCCTTGGATAAGAGCAGTCTTGTTGTCCTCGAGACCAAGGTCTTGGTCTCGAGTGCACTCGAGTTCGTTTTTAAAAGTCTTGGTCTTGGTCTTGAGGTTCAAGGTCTTGGTCTTGGTCTTGGTCTTGAGGTTCAAGGTCTTGGTCTTGGTCTTGGTCTTGAGGTTCAAAGTCTTGGTCTTGGTCTTGCAAGACCAAGACCAAGACCGGCTGTTAATATGAACAGTCCTTTAACAGAACTCAAGAATTCTGTATCAAGCCTGCTTGCATCATACGACCAATATCTATGGATGGATACAAGTCATGTTGGTCAGGAAAACCCATTGGCAGCAGCAACAGTTAATCTGTATCAGACGGTATGATAAACCATGGGAAGATTTCAAAAGGACTCACTACCTGTACATTTACATCCAGTGCTTGAAAAGCTACTCTGTGTGTTAGCGACTTCAGCACCTGTAGAACGTATTTTTCACATGGCGGAATTTTTATGAGGCCCACCAGGCACGTCTTGGTCAGAAAATTCTGAGCGAATTGGTTTTTATAAAATACAAAAGGCATTTGGTATAAGAGTTTGCATGAAGGACTTTTGAATACAAATTCGGATTTCTCTGCAGTTTGCATTTAAAGTTAATTTGCTTGAATAAAATAAAAGACTCATGTTTTCATTAAAATAGCGAATATTCCGACTTGAAAATTTTTAGAAGTCTTGACCTGATTTCGATTTTTTGGGTCTTGGTCTTGGTCTTGGTCTCGAGGTTCAAGGTCTTGGTCTTGGTCTTGGTCTCGAGGTTCAAAGTCTTGGTCTTGGTCTCGAGGTTCAAGGTCTTGGTCTTGGTCTTGAGGTTCAAGGTCTTGGTCTTGGTCTTGGTCTTGAGGTTTAAGGTCTTGAGAACAAGACTGGATAAGAGGTCGTTCATCTCCTCTCCATTGTTGATGGTGTCTTCTGAGGTTGGTCGGTGAACCGCGGCAATTTCGATTTCGATTAAATTTTCTTGGTTTTCTCAACTTGGTGTTCTCTTGCCTGTGTAAGCGGTAGGCATGCTCACATTTCTCAAGAAAGTTGAGCAGGCGGGTACCCATCTTTCGGTCAACAGCCACCTTTATGAGGAGGTTGTGCAGTTGCACAGGTCTGTCAATGAGTATGGATTCTCCCAATCTAGCACAAAGTATAAAAGCTTAGACACCTTATGGTTAAATGCGAGACAGCGAGTGGTACTCAATGCATGGCATTCGTGTGTGGCTCATGGGGTGGTTAGAGGTGAGAAAGTCGAGAAGTCTGGTGATAGACCCGATCTCGTGGAACAAGAGCTCAGACTCTGCCACGGGTGTGGCATTGCGTGTGGCTCCTACCACATAGCGACCTCCAGGACCCTTCGACACTCGCTGGATGGTCTGCTCGACCTTCATGCCACCTCCGACAGCGCAGGACCATCCTGAGCGATCTTCAACAACGCACTGGCTCACACAGAAGCGCTGGTAGAGCGCAGGATGAGTGAACTCCAACACTAATTTGTTCTAGATACCACGATCCATAACTTAGATAGTTGATGCATTCACATCATGCAAAGATTCGCATAGAATCCTCGACAGTAGCCGCAAGTATATTCCAGTTTATTTCTCTCTCTGATACTACAGCGTTCTTGATGACGGCGACCAACTGCAGCCAAACTCAAAACAACTGGCAGAGCTCAGACTTGGCCTCGCACTCCTCAAATTCCCGGAAGTCCTGATGCAACTCCTCCACTTCTCCAATCAGGGAGCAACACTGTTCTTCAGTGTAATTTGCAGTACCTGCAACTATGCCAGCACTGGATATGCAGCTTTGTCCTTGTGATTCCAGAATATCTCCCACAAAACCGACCGGATCAGGTCCTCCACAATAAGAATAACAACAGACTGTCTTACAGTAACAATGTAAAACTCAATTTCTGTGTATATGGTCACAGTGATGAACAGCAATACGTTACAATTTACATTTACCGAATGATGGAAAGTTTGCCCAATGGCGTCATCGACGTCGTAGTCCGAAGATGACTCCGAAAGGCGAAAACAATATCAGATAATTTATGAATTCTACACTCCGAAATCAGTAACAATAGAGGACGTGCATATACTCTAAGAAAGAAAAAAGTGAATTTTCCAATACGGTCGACGGTGGCCATATTGGATTTGGCCATTTTGGGGTGTTCCCGTAGTCGGATTTTTGGGGATTTTGGATTTGTTATTTGACATGTTTTTATGAGCAGGAAACCGTTTGAAAAGCTTCCGAAACAATTTTGCCCATGGTTAACTGCAAGTCATTGGTAGGCCAGTATTATTGTTGGTATTTCTTAGGAAACCGCCAATCCGCCATTTTGAAATCTATTTTGGGGGGTTTTCCCGTGGAAGGATTTTGTCGGATTTTGGATTCAGCAATTATTTCTGGGCAGGAAACCGTTTAAAAGTTTCTGAAGCAATTTTGCTCGTTATTGGTAGGCCCCTATTATTGTCGGTATTTCCTGCCAATCCGCCATTTTGAAATCCATTTTTGGGGGTGTTCCCGTGGAAGGATTTTGTCGGATTTTGGATATGTTATTGAGCAATTTTTTTTAGCAGGAAACCGTTTAAAAAGCTTCTGAAGCAATTTTGCCCACGTTCATCAGATATTTTAGCTAGATTGCATGGACTTAATAGGTACATTCATTAAATCATTATCAATATTTTAAAACATTATCTTTCTTTACGTTTCAATTTCTTTGTGATTCCTTTAAATTTTCTTCCTTGTCCCCTTTCTTTTAATTTTTTATTACCGCCTTTGAGTACGTACCTTACTGCTCACCGGTACGTAACTGAAAATGAGTTTGCTGTTACATTTCGTTCCCTCTGAGAAACTTGTTATCGTGATCTCTCGTTCCAGCTGCGTGTCTTTTCTCTTCCTGAAACTCCCAAAGCAAGCGTTAGCATTGCACGTTATAGAATGACATGCACGGCTTCATCCATCTGCCCCTCGCTTCACTCCCTGCCTTTCTAGCTCCCAGCCTTGATTCCTGGCTGCCAATCCCTCTCGCTCGGAGTGATATTGCGTGCCGCTGTTTTCCCGGTCGGCGGTGGACACAGTGCGTCGCGGTTGCAGTCTCGCTTAGAAGTGAATTTCGTCGATAAATGCTGCTAAATTCCCGACGGTATGATGAGTCCGAGGTCTGAATGCCTCGGAGGGCCATACGTTCCTCTCGGCGCGACGCCCTGTCCGTCGGGAGAGCTGTGCTCTCGACGGAATAGCCGCGCTATCTCGACTGCACACGCCGTCGATCTGTGCGTCATCAAAGAATTGGCGTCATTTAGTAGTGACATCTGCTGACGTAGAACTCGAATAAAGTGTATCGTCGTCGGTCGTTAAGAGATAATATCTTCATGGCACTTATGTTATTGATTAGCTCTGGCTCTGCCTACATTTCGTCTGGATTGAGTATCGGTTTTCCTTCGCCTTTCCTTTCATTCCCTTCCGTCCGCTCCTTTTCAGTCTTTATATCTTCACCTGTTTCAGCTGCAAAGGTTCAACTTTGCAGCTTTGCAGTTACATACAAATTGGGTAAGTAAGGCTTGACAAATGAGACAGTCATAAAAGAACCTATCGAAACCATCTGAGTTCCTGCTTCCTGACATACAACTCGTCATACATTGTGTTTACCTTAAGTCACCAACTAAAATCATGTTTCATTGACGAGATTCCAATTTTTCCTATGAAGGAGTTTATAAACGTGCTGTTGGCCTACTTATTATTATTGCAAAAAATGTAGTTGCTAAGTGAAGAACCATTGTTTGAAATGCGATGAGAAATAGTGAAATGCGTTTCTTGTAGGAAGAATAAAGTTTGCGCACCGGATTAGCACGTTTCTTTTCTTTCCTTTATGGCCAGCAATATTTAATGTACAAGAGCACATGACTAAGCTAGCGGACTAGTAGCCGACATATTACACTCACCAGTTTTCTCCCACAACGACCATCACTGAGATTTCACCCAAAACTACTTTCACTGACGCTTCGCTTCATCCAGCGATTAGAATAAATTTTTAAGTCAAATATATTTTAATTATATTGCAATTATATTTTAATTGATAATTATACATACAATACTTGGTTTCCTATGGTGACTGAATAAGGTTGGTTCTTGGCCCATTTCAAAACATTTGATTATTTTCATACACTTATTTTTTCATACATTTTATTGTTTTAATATTTTAATAATATTGTAGTACACTTTAAAGCATATATAAGTTAAGTAGTTATGTAAGCTATATGAAGGCATTTTGTAAGCAAGCTTGTATGTCAGTAAGTAAGTTATATGTAACAATAGGCCTATACATTAGTATAATATTGTTACAAATCCCTTAGAATAAAGACGATTCTGGTTTTGGTTAAGATAAAAGTATATTATTAAAAAGTAATAATACATATCAATTATACCTTTTCTAAAAGAAAACAGAACCACACACGACAACACCACAACAGCAGTCGAACATTACAACTAACAACCACTTCACAGAACAACCAAAGTCTCTGTCGGTCGCAACGAACACGAGACAGACAGCAAACGACGTCTAAGCTAAGAGGAGTAACCTCACTCGGTTCTAAACTCCCTTAGCTTACTAACACCAAAACAGGATCTCGTCAGACCACAACCGATATGCCAAGTGCTCTAATACTGTAATGTTTCAAGCTTATATAGACTTCAACTGTTTCTCGCCAGGTGGCCGAAGTTCCAACATTTTAAAACACCTTGTAAGTACAAGCAAAGATAAGAGGCCGAAGACAACTTCATAGATATGGCCATAAGTTAAACTAAGAACTAACAATCATTCTAAAATAGCCAATAGCCAATATCAGTAAGTAAGCTATGTAAGCAAATAGGCAAGTCGAAACATGGCGCAAGTCGGCAGGCCTGGAGTAACTATGGTTCCACTGGGTCCCGGGACCCAGGCCTACCAAACATGTCATTAATAAGGGGCCTACCATTGGCATTAGTATGCTGCCTTACAATTTTTAACTATCATTTCAGCAGACACAGCTCTCCGCAGTACTTAAGATCTACGATGGGACAAGATAGACTGACAAATTTAACACTTATGAACATTGAGTGTGAGATTGTACAACGGCTAGATTTTCAGGATATTATTGACAGTTTTTCCATTATGAAAGCACGTCGTAAACAGTTTCAAATTCATAAAAATCTATGCTATAATTAAAATTTTTTTACCACTTCTTGATTGAACACATGGGTGGCGATCCCGGGAGGTCGAGGGGGACAAGACCCCACCTTTAAGAGTGAGGGGACATTTATTCACCTCTTTTTTGATCAGATCGGTTCAAAAGTGTCCCGTGTCCCCCACCTGCCAAACAAGAATTACAAGATCGTCGCCCACTGGCGGCTATCTTGTTTGACAGGTAAGGGGAACACTTTAGAACTGATCTGGTCAAAAAAGAGTTTTGAACTGATCTGGTCAAAAACGAGAAAAACTGTTGACCTTTTTGGTGTTTCTTCAAAATTTGGGGGCCAAATGTACGGTGTGTCTCCCGCTCTTAAAGGTGGGGGTCGTCTTGTCCCCTCGACTCCCCGGGAACGCCGCCCATGTCGCCGCCAGTGATTGAACATAATTATAGGGGCCTACTTTACAATTTTGGAACCAGGCCTACAAAATGTTAATCGGGCTCTGCAAGTCGGTTGCTTGCGTTGCGATGTGGAATTGATTGGTCTCCATTCGGGTTCAGTATTGTTGACCTGCTGAGAGCTAATTGCGATCTTCCATCGCAGGAATTTTAGTGCGAAACTGATCCAATTCGTCGAGACTTCTGTCATCTTTGAGATCCCTCTGAGTTGCTCTTTGAGATCTCACAATCCGCATACGGGGAGGGGGGGGGGATTATGTCCGTCTACCGCGCCAACACGTGCTACGCATATAGCAATTGTACAAATAGCTAATTAGATAAGCAAGGCCGACTGTTCAATACCTGTTAAGCCAAGCGCAAATATTGACGCGTTATATATATATACACACATAATATATATGTATAGGCCAACACGCAACAGTGCTGTCAATCAAACACCCAGACACGATTGCTAATTAAATCTAATCAACGTTAACTTCAACTTATATCGATTTCAATGCTCTAATTACCTCCTTCCTTTTCTTGGATTAAGCAAATTAAATATGAAATTTGCGAAATCACTATTATCGAAGTACATATTAAAGGACTTACCAACATCAAACACATATCAAATGACCTTTAGCCGGTAGATGTTGCTGAGTCATTCCAATTATCATTCATTTTACCAAAAACGGCAACAACAACTATATCCCCCGAATTCTGTATAAGAACTCTTACTAATAGAGCAAACAAAGTTGCGGATTGTCAGCTATTTTCCTCAATAAATGAATATTGTATTGTATTGTATAATGTACCGCTATATCATGAAAATACGATTCAGGAAATCATTTGGCTATTTCACAAAGTTCCAATGAAACGTCAACCTCAGTCTATACAGTTATCAAACCTATAAACTGCGCCTGTAATGTATTAAAACATAAAATATGGTGACGCAGTGGCGGCGCCAGACATTTTTTAAAATTTGGATGACTCAACAACATCTAACGGATAAAAGTCCATGAGACGATGCTTTGAATATTCTTCGCATTCTTTGTGCAATACATAAATCAACTGTTCTTGGCATTTTTCACATGCTTTACAAACATTCAATTATGTCTCTTTGTGTATTTGTCTATAAAAATGACAACTTTATCCTTTCTCGATTTGGGTTTTCTCCAATGTGTCCATCAATAAGCCACTCATGTGCTAACTCCGTCACCTGCATTCGTTCTTCCTTTAACAACACTAAATGATGTACTACATCCAACTGAACTGTTAGTTTTATATAACAGACCATAACTCACACAGAAGTCTGATCCTTTGTTTTGGGATAACTTCCAACACCACTGCAAAGATTCATAGCTTCTCCGTTGTTCTTTCAATTTCTCTGCATCTGTCTGCCCTAATTGTTGTCCATCTATTTACCCTTCCTTAAACAACTCTACTACCTCAACATCACACTCATTATCCCCTTCCATTTCTTTTCAATCACCGTTCTTGCGTGCAGCCATCTCTTGCTTATTCCTCTACGATGGTACACCATCTTTGTCGAACACCACTGTCGTTTTCATCATCAGTTGAGCTTTCATTTACACTTTACTTTTCAACATCTATCATATCTTCCTCGGACTTTGCGCTCTCGTCATTCCATCCGCTTGTACATCCCCCTTGTACCGCATTATGGTTCACAAGTTCACAAAGTACGGCATTTAAAACAGCCCACCTATAGAAATAGATGGGCTGTTTCAGTGAGCATTGATCACTGAAACTGTGTGATCAACGCTCACTGGATGAATGAATTTATCCAAAGCAGAGTAGCCGACTAATTCAAGCCTTGAACTAGAAATTTTGTCTCCGAATGTTAAGAATTTAGTTGTAAGATCATGGTATAGCCAAGCAAATAGTTTGGGATAAAGTAGGCCTATAGCTTCTACCAGTGTAACAATTTACTTAAAGTCAACCACAATGCAGAACTATTCGTGATTAGATACGGATTTGGCTGATGAAACAAGTTTCTCAGATGTCTTGCACTGTTGCCTAAACCTAATGTGATCCGAAGGAAGACGAGAGTGGCGTCACCTGGTCACCAATGCTTCAACTGATTTCTGCGATGCCTATAACCTCAGTGGTGTGTAGGCCTACTGTACTACTGACTTGGTTCTAACTCACTTCGAAAGAATTTGCCTGTCACTGAGCTCAAAGTAAATTAAAAATGCAGAACCCCTTTGGATAAGGCAATCATAATGGGTATGCCAATATAATATTATCATTCTTGTTAAAAAATGTTCCGAAAACACACTGAAGACAAAGTTGAAGAATTAAGTGCGTAACGCAACCAAGGACACAAAGATTCTCTGAACATACAATAGGCCTAATTATCGAGCAAACGAGGTGTGTGTCTGCAGCTACAGTCATAGGTAGATGTTTGTAGGGACTACAGCACATTGCATACAAATCTTTACCTGTTTGCCAGATGAAAAGACGGATAGAGCGAACATCTGTTTACATTGTAATGTTTTGTAACCGAATGTTCACAGCAATGCATAGTCTTAGTTCAGTGCAGCTAATCAAACTCATCATTCAATTTCCAAGTAGTCTACAATAACATGCGATGTCTTAAATCGTGTACTATATTCCTATTTAGTACTATCACAGTGCATGGTCCTTTCTATGACAGTGCTGTGTCCGTTTAGAAGAGCAACCACTGGACCACGAACAGGATACGAATGTAGTTCTCTAGCTTTTATTGTCATTGGATTCTTGATTACGACAGCAACGACAAATCATAATCTACTCTAATCTGCCTAAGCGGATAACATAAGTGTCGCTAGTTATTAGACATAGTCAAACCTTGCCATCGTCGTCTCACTCGTCTGATGTTAATTAGCAGACCTCAGAGAGGCCGCTCCAGCTGCGACTCACTCTGACGGTCTGCCTCTTTCTGAGGAAGCTATAGTTGTTGCTAAAGAATGCCAGTTGCTTAATATCTTTGTCTGTTTGACATTGATTCCCTAGGAACGAGAACGTAAGGACTCAGTTATGGGACGGTTATCTAACCATCTCCTTTAGTGAACTCTGTTTGCTGACTAAAATGAATCAAGAACTACGTCATTGAAAGGGAGTGGTCTTCTGATGGTGACTAACTTCCTTTGCAACTCTTCTGGTGTGGTTCGTCACTCAGCGAGTTATCAATTACCTTATGTTATTCATCTCCGAGGTCGCCAGATTAAAGTGACGAGCACGAGAAATCCGAGGCTCTGTATCAGCTAGGCCTATTGGAGCTGTTGGCAATATGGCTAACTGCGATCAATCTTGTCAGTGAAGCGTATCTCAAACCTCATCCTCTTTTCTGTTATATCTCTCTTAACTTCTTGGGTGGCATTTTAATGGAGTATACTACGGGATCTTAACTATGCTCCTACTTGCTTACTTGCACACTTTATTACTACGATAGTAGGCCTACTACGAGTTTTCAGTGGCTTGTCCGAAGGTTTGAAATTTCCGACCAGCCTCTGTCCGCTCTACCCGTTCTTTAAGGTCATTTAGGTCTGGACTTTAAACTCATAAAAATAAATTATGTGTGAGCTTGCTCACGTAGCGAAGCCAACGTTCTTGTCTTTCTGACCTCTAGGATTTCTTTTAGCTGCAGCGTAATTTTAATCACACATATTGGCTCGTTTAGCCGATAACTCAATCGGTCGATCGTTAGGCCTAATAATATAACAATCTCTCGAAATGACTTTATAGGCCTATCAAGAAAACGCACTATCTTCACTGTTCAGAATGCTTCATCAAAACGTACGCCATGAATACACACCTATCGATAGGCATACATTTATATGCGTTAAATGAAGAGGTGTAGGTTTCTACACGCTTAGGCTGATATAGTTGTACACCAAAGGTAAGCTAAGTGTACATGCGCCCTGTGAGCGCATGTCGATGCATACTGTTTACATACAGACGGCAGCCGTATAAGGACGAATCCATTGTTGGCGTAAGTAGACCTAGGCTGATATGGGCCTCCATGTATGGCGCATGTATGGCTGAGTAGCAGTTAGGTCTACAGTTCAATAGTCAGCCTAGGCCTTATAGCGAATATATTCATGGCAAAGGGCAATGATATTCGTTTTCAAAATCTATAATACTGCAGAACGTAAAATAACATAGTTTTTAAATAAAAAGTTTAAGTAGGTGTAGAAGAATTTATACATAATTGTGTTTTGTAGTAGATTAAGTTGAGGTCTCACAATAATTTCCACCTAATTTATTATCTGAATTCGACTTTACTCTCAGGGCTCATTTGTCTACGTTCGTTAACTTCAAGTACTCTCGGATAACGAAACATTGAGGATTAACTCACTTGGTAAGAATAATGTATAACCTTACATATACGGTTAAGGCAACACACATGCTTGCACGCCTCTGTAGAACTCCACGTAGGGAGAGTGGGCAGAGTTGGCTCAGATGGTATGCATTCTACTATTCAAGTATCGAGCTTAGCACAGCTTAACTTCATCCTACTTCCGGGCCATCGTATACAACTCGCAAAACCACCAAAATCAGTACCTTAGAGGCTTAGAAAACTGAATGACACTTCTGCATGGGTCATATATACCTTCACCTTTCTATTCATTGGTAAGAAAACTGAACTGTACTATGCATTGGTGCTCTCTCTATGCATGCATATAGGCATAAAAATTATGTATATTCATCTTCCACTCATTCGTTAAAACAATTACTTCAGTATTTCCTATTCGCATAAATAGGATCCTTATTTAATCTCTTAAGCTGTGTGTTTCATCTATTTATACCGAATAGGGCTCAATGGAAGGCTTGAAATAACTTAATGTTATTTGTATTTTCCTGGTTATTTACGAATTCCACTGCATCCACCTTTGGGCAAAAGAGAGGTTGCAGACAGGAAAAGAGAATGACAACGGTATCCCTCAATGTCACATTGAGGGATGTCACGTCCGAAATCAAGCTACAGTTCTAGCGTTAAATTATCAGAGACCATCAGGTCTTATGCCGTCGATCCTGGGCAGTTCCGATGCTAATTGCATCGAAGTCTGCTCGACACAGGCTTCTACAGCCCATTAGACTCTACACGTGCCATGAATTGTCCACGGCGCCCCGACAAATGCGCCGTGGACAACGGCGCCCCGACAAATGCGCCCCGACAAATGCGCCCCAAGAAATGGATTTTGTTCTGCAATATTTACCTTCGGATCGGCATTGACTGTGTGTTTCGGAGAGGAATTCGCTGAAGAGCTCAAAGTGGAGCCATCAATATGCTCTCCAGTCAACTGCATACCTTGGAATGATAGGTCGAAGAGCATCACCATGTGTTGCTAGAATGCCGGACAGTTACCCCCCTGGACACTTTCCCCCGGAATATTCCCGGACAGTTACCCCCGGACACTTTCTCTCCGAATCTAGGTAGGTCATTTTCCCCCGGACAAATTCCCCCCTCTATGGATTTATGTTTGTATGTATGTATGTAAGTATGTATGTATATATGTATGTATGCATGCATGTATGTATGTATGCATGTATGTATGCATGCATGTAAGTATGTATGTATGTAAGTATGTATGTATGTATGTATATATGTATGTATGCATGCATGTAGGTATGTATGTAAGTATGTATGTATGCATGTATGTATGCATGTATGCATACATGCATACATACATATATGTATGTATGTATGTATGTATGTATGCATGTATGTATACATGTATGTATGTACGTATGCATGTAGCTATGTATGCATGCATGTATGTATGTATGCATGTATGTATACATGTATACATTTATGCATGTACGTATGTATGTATGTATGTTTTGATCATTAAAACAGAAAGCTTTGTGTATGTTGCACTGGGGGGGGGGAATGTCCTAGTATGGGGGGAAATTGTCCGGGGTAACTGTCCGGGAATATGTCCGGGGGAAAGTGTCCAGGGGGGTAAGTGTCCGTTTACCGTGTTGCTAATGCGAATTTCGAACCATGGACTCTGAATGTGCATCGAATTTTAGCCTTGTAGTGAATTTATTGGTCGGCTTCAGGCGTGCGTGAGAAACTGCCAGTGGAGACTTTCTCCACCTACATGCTAATCACTCATACTCGTCGTTCTTTGAGAACTCTAACATGAACTTGGCTAGCGAGAAGCGCCTGTGCGATTTGGAGAGGCGCTGTAAAATACCCATATTTATGCAGATTGTCCAATTAAGTGAATTACATTAGGCAAATTTTAAAGCTCCGAAATATCTCAGTGATACACAAAAGCCGCGTCATGAAATGTTTATTTATCGGCGGGAATAGGCCTATGTCAAATCAAGTTCACAAACGCAATGTTGCTTTGTTGATTTCGGTGTCAGATCTAATACTGAATACTCAATTCGTGCAATCACGTAAATCTCACTGAATCTAAACTGACCAGGTAGATAAGTCGTATATGTCTCGTGTTTGTATGCGGTGTACGGACGATGGTGAATAATAATGAATTTTTGGCCGGGTTAATTTATTTCAGCCTAAGTTTGGGAATAGGAATGTGCTTGAGCTTGATCCTCCTCGCACTCAGACGGAGGCAGCCATGATCGGATTGCCATCTGGATCCGATTGTCTGAGTCTCGGCCTGACATTGTCTAGAACCGATCGACCTGTCACATGCTAATCAATTCAAAGTGGCGGTTGGACGTTGATACAAGTTTTCAGAATGCCGTCCTAAACTCAAGAAATCCAAGGCTTACTTAAGCATCTCTATGCAGATGACACCCAACTTTTCATATCCTTCTCCCCAGGCTCTTTTTCCACCGCCATCACACAACTACTCAACGTGGTTAACCTTATTTCACAATGGATGTCATCCAATCTCCTCTGCCGTAAACCCTTCCAAAACTGAATTCATCATCCTAGGCCTTCCTGATCAAATCAAGAAAATCCCTGATCCTTCCATAAACCTTTCGACTAACTCATCGTCTCTCACCTTCACCTCTGACTCCCCTGTTAGCAATCGGTGTTATTTTTGATACACACCTCTCTTTCTCTAACCACGTCTCCAACCTCTCCATGGTCGACCTTAAAAATGCCTCCACCGATGCTACCTCCATTGTTCATTCAAAGCTTGATTACTGCAATTCTCTTTTCCTCAACCATGAATCCACTCAAATCAAGCGCCTACAGCTTATCCAAAACACACTAGCCAGAGCTGTCACTAGAACGCCCAAACATCATCATATCACTCCCGTCCTCAAATCACTCCATTGGTTAAAAATCCCAGAGCGAATCCACTACTAAGTCCTATCACTAACCTACAACTCCCTACAATATTCCCAGCCCAAGTACCTTCGTGATCTCTTCACCATTCAGGCAACCCGCTCCACCCGATCATCGTCCTAATCTCAGTCTTTCTCGACTCCCAGTCACTACTCACCTCAAGTTCTCCAACCGAGCCATATCCAACACAGCACTACGCCTCTGGAATGATCTTCCCCTGAATTGCGCAGTTTCTCAGTGCCTCCATCATCATTGCAACCCGTCTTTCATCCTTATCCTCATGTTCCTCTATCTATCACTCCGGGCTTTCCACTCAAATCTGAAGTCTCACCTTTTCAAATACTCCTACCCTGACTCATCTGATCCTCCGCCTTCCAATTCTTCTCGCCGTAAATGACACCCGCCTTGACAGCTGCTGTGCCTCTCCTGATCTGGTACCCTGGAAATCGGACTTTGACCTCTTTTGGACTTCTCTCTGGAAACTCCCTCTGATTTGGTTTGGCCTTCTGAAAATCGGACTTGGACCTCTTTTGGACTACTCTTTGAAAACCCCCTCTGATTTGACGTAGCGCTCGTGAGTAGGCTGGTGCCCTGCGCTTGGCCTTCAAGTGGCGCTTTAGAAGTTTGGAGATTACGATTACGAATACGATTTAGCAGTTACTCCGGAATGTTCTTTGCCGACACGATAGCCGTCTACACATAAGGACATGTTATAGAAAATTGTGCAAATGACTAGCATTGACCTCCTCTGCTCTAACGGAGACATTGTGTTAACAATATGTAGCATTGCCATCGACTCGCTAGGTGTCGGTGGCGACCATGTTGCCCATTCAGGTATGCAGAAATGCATACCTATGTACATTGTACATAGTAGATGTTACAATGCCTCTGCCCACATTTAAACATATACATACATACATACATAAGTCGCAAGATCGTGCAAAAACTTTCTGACACTGGAGTATATTTGGCAGCGTGCTTGGTCTGTTGTCCAACGATTGCGGTTTAAGCCAGAATGTTGGGGGACTCTATGACACCGGATAAGCCAGTTACGTACACCTTTCTCAAGTCTCAGATTCAGATTTACTGCTATTGCGCATTTTTAAGTGCAATAAATAAGTAAATAAAGAAAGAAGCAGAAGCATTCCTGTACTTAACATGTCCGTTTAATTCACAGTGAGGCTGTAATCTCTCTATGAATTAAGCACAAAGGCGTTCTTGCATATTGCATTTGCTTAGTTTGTCTTGGAAGACGTCTGTCACAGGACAGGAAGTAGGAATGTGTCAGTGAGATTTAGGAGAATAAGAAGATTTGTGTGTAACTTTGGACCTACTTGTAAACGCGATTTAAAATAATGGTGTAGTGAATAGTGATTATATGTCTGCTTGTAGTGTTATCGTGGCCAGTCTTTCATCTTTCAACTGTTTTCATTCAAGCAATGATTCATTCCAGGGTTCTGAGCAAAAGTGATGCAAACATCTCTAAAAGTCGATTGAAAACAAGTAAGCTGCAGTAAACAATTGTCGAGTTATATTTAATAATTAATCAATAATCATGTTATAATTTATTAGTTTTATCTCTTGTGCCTGTTATTCATAACCACGTCAATAGTTTCGGACTGCCCTAAACGCTATTTAACGCAACTAATTGCAATGAAACTTTGATTACAGTGCATTCTATAATTTCGGCTTAAAGCCGCTCTGAAGTTCAAACTTCAGGATCTCAATTGCCATTACGTAACTATCATTGAGCGTACACACCTTTAATTATTATATTACAGGAGACTTTGGTTAACATGCAGGTGAGCAAACAGAGCACCTTGTTATCGCATAATCGGGCAAAGGGCTGTGATAAGTATGCAGTTGATATATCTTGGTGCACAATATGACCAAACACTAGGCCCTACATAGCTTTCTAGAGATAAATGATCAATTGATTTTAGTAAACGACCAAGAACCGAGTGAATCCAGCTGAAGAGAGACTGCGTGAATGGAAGGAACAGTTACAGCAATAGAGTGATATATATCTGTCGTGCATTTTTATTTATTTTCAAGCGTTGTCACTTGAACTGAGATCAGTGAAACGTATCTATGACGGCAGTAGGGACTTACTTCAAGAAGTTCAGATTGGAACAGACTATTATAAAGCGAACAAAGGATAGAAGGAAACGTTTAAGGGCTGATACTAGGCTTGATAGTCCAAAAAGATTAATAGATTGTTGAGAGAGCAATGAAAAATAATAACAACATCGCCGACGGGACCTGAAAAAAAGAAACGATATTTTTCGAATGGTAGATGAACAACAACAAAAGACAAAACCGAGTTAACAAACAATAATAAAAAATTAGGCTTAAAGAAGCAAGCCATAATATCAAAGGAATACCTTTTTGGAACGGGGTTACCTCATATGGAACGGGGTTACCTCCGATGAATAACCTTCCAGTAATTCACGTGGGTCCAACGAACGTGTTAAGCAGGCTTATGGGAACTTGCAATTCCATATTGGTCCATCAGCAACTGATACGAACTTTCTGTGGTCGATGATTGGGCTAATGCGCATGGGCTGCCCATGTGAAACTCATTTGGGATAGAGGTCACAAGCTCACTAAACAACCCTAGCGAAATTCAATTTTGTGCGGGATACAAGTGGGCTAATTCACATGGGATGACTATATTGAATCCTTGCAGGTTTGAAGTCAGAGGCCCAATGAACGACCTTGGTGATTGCCGACTTCCGTGTTAGTGATATGTGGGCTTATTGGCATGGAGTACATATATCGAAAAGAGCTGTGCTGGTGATCAAAAGCCCGTTAAATGTCCTTAATAACAATCGATTTTTGAGCGGGCGACAAGTCGGTTTTGGACTCATATATTTCTTTTGAGGTGGAGGTCAGAAGCATAGAGGTCATCTGGTCACGTGTGGGCGACTAGTGCCAATGTTGAACAGGGCTGCGCTGAGCGTCAGAAGCTCATTAAACAGCCCTAACGACAAAGGACATTTGTGTGGGTAACGAATAGGATTATAGGTAGAGGCTATCATAAACGAACCCATTGTGGGATTGATGTAATGGAGTCCTTCCACTACACGGTCCTAGTAACAACCACTTTTTGTGCTGGAGACAAGTGGATTTATGGACACGAGCTAGACGACTCGACTATCGCTGAATGTTAAAAGTCCACTGACTGATTCGTTGAAAACTAATTCTTTGAGGACATAAACTGGGCTTATGACTTATGAGCATGGGTTACCAATGTCAAATCCATATGGTTTTCAGGAAAAAATCCTACTAACCTACACTCGCTATAACCGATTTTTGTGAGCGCAGGGTTGGCTACTAGGCATTGGCTGACCATGTCAAACCCATCTGGGCTAAAGGTCATCTGGGCTAAAGGTCATCTGGGTTAAAGGTCATCGGCCTTTTTGCCCAAAGTCGTGAAAATCGATTGTTTACGAACGACGGTGTGTTCACTGGCATGGGTTGTGAACTTATAAACCACGCGAAAGCTAAAAATTTTACCTGATACCTTATGAAATTCAATAAAAAAATACTGCTCAAGACTATTCAAACTGACCCCATCAAAGGTGAACCTAAATAACAGGCAGTGACTATTGAATTAAATATATGGAAGATGGTGTTATTTTACACAGCAAAGATAAATAGTTACAATAGTTACATAGTCAGCAGCTAAATGTTAGCCAACAACACCAACTTCACAGACATTTCGGAATACATGTATGCACATGGATGCACCTATGGCCATCGGTGGCTATGGAGTGACGAGGTCATGACCTATGGCCATTGGTGGCTATGGAGTGACGAGGTCATGACCTATGGCCATCGATGGCTGTGTGGTGACGAGGTCATGACCTATGGCCATCGATGGCTGTGTGGTGACGAGGTCATGACCTACGGCCATCGATGGCTGTGGGGTGACGAGGCCATGACCTATGGCCATCGGTGGCTATGGAGTGACGAGGTCATGACCTATGGCCATCGATGGCTGTGTGGTGACGAGGTTATGACCTATGGCCATTGATGGATGTGTGGTGACGAGGTCATGACCTATGGCCATCGGTGGCTGTGGAGTGACGAGGTCATGACCTATGGCCATCGATGGCTGTGTGGTGACGAGGTCATGACCTATGGCCATCGATGGCTGTGTGGTGACGAGGTCATGACCTATGGCCATCGGTGGCTATGGAGTGACGAGGTCATGACCTATGGCCATCGATGGCTGTGTGGTGACGAGGCCATGACGTGGTTCATGAAACAAGACAGTACAAGCTCGAGGAAGGTTTGACAGCCAAAACAGTTGGTGAATGGAATCGTTCTCGAGTCACTGACATCGGTCGAAATAAGCTGAAACGGTCGAGGCAGGTTGAGTGTAACCTAAGACGTTGCCAGTGCCAACGAGCGCTACGGTGTGAATGAGTTCCATAAGGCAGCTGCTAATTTTTGCTCTGATGGGGGTTCGAGCGCAACCTAGTCTTCATCGCCAGAACGTGACCTCTAACGTCAACAACTAACGCAAGGTCGTTTCAGAGATTTTTGGTCAGACGCTCACAGAGGGCGTTGTCGAATTATTCTTAATATCCAGGTGCAACAATTCAATAACCGGTCGATGATGGAAGACGGAGTTCTTCGCAATTTTGACAGCAGGACGTTATCCACGACTGTGAGTTTTCGCCAATTTGTTGGTAGAACCTGTGAGAAGGAAACGGCCATCGATTCGGGATCTTACAGACGTTTTCAGTTCCCATCCGTTTTAAATATTATATTTTGTTCAAAACTATGTAAATAGTGTGTTGGTCGTGCATGAATGGCTCCATAGGGCCCACACTAGTCTCTAATACCCTTTTAAAATTAGGCGCACTCACCCTTGAAAGATCCTCTCCCGTAACCCTGGGCAGCGGGTTTAGCTATACTAAAAGAACTGAATTTTTAAAAAGAATTGAGTTAACCACAACCCCACAACATTTACGCACCTGTCGAGAATTACCCATGTATACACACATACAACCAAAGCCCTCTGTGTTTCATTGGTTATATCATATCATAATTATATGTGCTTATACACAGAGATATAATTGAATTTTTATTTCCATTGCATCACAATCGAGAACAGTCAGCATGGACCAAACGGTTAACGGAAAGGAGAGCGATAAAACAGAACGAAGTTTCAAGGAGGCACAGACTCTTACAGGTGAGAATTAAGAAGACATATTAGTTTTACAACTCTGTGCTACGACATAATTACAATTCTTCTACTCTCTCCTGTCAGTGATGGGCAAAATACTTAGAAAATACTAAATAAAATAATTTTCACAAGTATTTGAAAATACTTTAACAAAATACTTTTCAAAAGTATTTTGAAAATTCTTTTGAATATAGTTTTTAAAAATACTTATGAAAATAGTTTTTCAAGATACTTTGGGAGAAGGCAACATTTTGTATGGTTATCGCTACTCGCTAATGTGTACATTTACGTTGCATTAGTGCACTTGACCATAGTTTCTTATGACTTGTGTGAACCGGTAGACTTCATAGACTTCATGTAGGTCCTTCTTAACTGTCTAAATTAATTGAAGTGGAAAATAAGAGTAAATTTGGCAAAGAGAGATATCACACTTTATCAATGTAACAGTTCTTAACAAGACAGTCTAGACAAACAAGTATACAGTAACAGTTGCTGTTCTGACCAGTTTTAGCAGTTTGTTTTAACTAGAACAGCATTCCAGCTGCCAACCTGCCTGTGCTAGGTTAGTTATAAACCAATTGCGCATTTGCAATCCTGATACAGAATGAAGCATTGATAAAATATATATCCTGATACAACAAACTCAGAAGTAGGCCTATTTGATGTGACCAGAAAATTATTAATTTTTCAAGTCGAGGTCCTACACCTTATGAAATTAAAATAATAATTTTGGTAGAAAGCTTCTAAAATTTAGTTTTGAAAAGTACTTTAGAAAATTATTTTGAAAAAGTATTTTTAACTCTCCAAAATAGTTTTAAAACTATTTTGAAAATACTTTTCAAAAGTATTTTGAAAATACAAAAGATTTGGAAAAATAAATCTATTTTCAAAATACTATTGTGCCCATCAGCAGTGATGGGCACAATAGTATTTTGAAAATAGATTTATTTGCCTTGTTATCAAAGCCATACGCAAGCGTATCCAAACTAAAAATTTGTACAAAGTTTCCTTAAAAATGTGTATTTTTACACTTTCGCTCTCGCTGGCCCTCTTATATTGTTTTCGAATCACTTGCACAGTATCTGCCTCTGACTTTTCTCTTTGCCTGTGACAAATTTATCGGGTGTGTAAACCCCATGCATTGTCTACCACCTTCACATTGTTTGGCGCGAACTAGTACCATGCCAAGATTTGTCAATGTTTGAGGCATTTATTTACGGCGCAATCAGTCAACCTGAATCCGAGTTGTGGATGGATGTTCGCTAGGGTCAATATGGAGTCACACAAATATCAGATTAAAATAGTAGGACTGAGCAAGTTATTTAAGTGATGATAACGTGTTTATAAAGTCCATTTTTCCTGGTAGACGATTCCAAATGAAAGCACGTGATCGCACATTTGTCATAAATCTAGGTTCTCGTAACAAGCTAGTGTCAGAAGAACACAAACGTCTAGGAAGCCGGTATGAAATTTAAAAGTCTCGCACTGCATTTGGAACTTAACGCGCCATGATACTGTAAGATAATAAAGCTGAAAAGATCACATAGTGCATTTGCTGATAAAGAACAAACAGAACTCTATGATGTATTCCTGAACCTCACCAACTATAGAAGCTCTTCCATATCGCTCGAAACATCCGAGCAGACGGAGACATATCAAGTGCAACTGGACGTCATCAGATACTGATGAATTTAGACCTCAGGAGCAAAGATGATCTTTGTCAGATCGGACGTATATATAGAAGATGTTACAGAGCGGCCCTAAGACTGATGCCAACGGAACATCGGCAACTGAGAAAGTACGAAAACCCAAAAGTGTTCAGGTGCGAGGCGCAGCAAGAGTCAAATTGCAAGTTAATTCAGTACAATATTTGCTGGTGTCAGAGTTGAGGAGAAGCACAGATAGGTCGGGTGTTTGAAATATAATACTTTGCGAGTCACCAAGTTATATTTTAAACTGGATTCTTTGCTCGATGGTCAGCCAATGTAGCGAGTGCAGCATGTGCGTGATGCGCTGACTGTGATGTGCTGATTCTTATGGGGTTTGCTATGTCTTTGGCCAGAGAATTTTCAACAGTTTGTGCAAAGCTTTCTTAGTGACCGAAGTTGATGTTAACAGAATGGGGTGAAGGTGTTAACATTTTATATTTTAATCTGCGTAGAATCTGAAACTACGCAATTATTATCGGTATAAAAAGTAACAATTGTAGCCACAGTAACTCTAGAAGTGTGGTCGCGTTTCTAATACAGAAATCAAGCTAGCGTTTCCTGTTTTCTTGTAAGATATCTAGTATTGAGAATTAAGGTTTAGTAGGAATCTTACACGTAGAATAACGTGTAATAACGTGCAGAATAACTTAGGCTGCTATTTCAAATTTTAAAGGAAAGACAGCCTCCGATTGAACCTGAATAAGTAGAAAGATACGTGACGAATATGTTTTGTTGTAATTTTTCAAAGAGAAAGAGCTAAAATATTTTGTGTCTTTATTCGCATAAAAGTTACGATAGGAGCCAATGTGATCTATGACTCGATGCCTTATTATGTGCTGCAAGAAAAGCTGCTAAAAATAAAGCCTTCACCTCTTCAGACGCCTTCACAAATGCTTTTTCTAGAAACTTGCCTAGTGGCAATTCCTCTACAGTGGTGTGATTGTGGCTACTATAGATCTGTGCTACCATGATGGTGAGTCGGAGGTGCATCTGATTAGTCTGCTGGAGGAAAGGATTCCGCGCTATACCTTGCGAGCAGATACGCTAACGAACTTCGCTGGATATGAAAATGAAGACTGGACAATTAAGACTCCTTGCCTGTCCTCAGATTTGGATCCAGATCTGTCGATTGATCTGATGGAAGATACGTTCAAGTACTTCAGTAAGTGATGCGCAGGGTTCCATAATCACTGTCACTTTGATCACGATGTTATTTTAAAAATTGCGCAAAGATTGTACAGATTAAAAAACTTACACTTATTTATTAACGCTCTAGAATTACTTATAGAAAATTGCAGGAAAAGTAACGGTGAAAACATGTTCTTGGCGAACACCTAGCTACTACACTGCAAAAATATATCATCCATCAGATCCAATGTACGGACCACCAAGCGCGGAGGCTATTCAGTGTCAACTGTATGGCTGTATGACTTTTCTGTGTGTCAGGTTCCCAGTCTTGTTGTGCTCGAGACCAAGGTCTTGGTCTCGAGTGCACTCGAGTTCGTTTTTAAATGTCTTGGTCTTGGTCTCGAGACCAAAAGTCTTGGTCTTGGTCTTGGTCTTGAGCTTCAAGGTCTTGGTCTTGGTCTTGGTCTTGGTCTTGAGGTTCAAAGTCTTGGTCTTGGTCTTGCAAGATCAAGACCAAGACTTTTGACAATATGAACAGTCATTTAACAAAACGTAAAAATGTTAAAAATTTATGCAATAATTAGTAATAATAATAATAATAATAATAATAATAATAATAATAATAATAATAATAATAATAATAATAATAATAATAATAATAATAATAGCAGAGATTTAAGTGCCATAGTTCGTAAACAGTCGAAAGGAAATCGATGCAACGATTCAGAATACAATTGCTTTAGTATTTACACGGTGTGAATGAGGCTTTACTGTTGTTTTGGACATTTATTTTGACTTCCGGTTATTTACCATGGAATGATTTCAAAACAGACTCACAATTTGTACATTTACATTCTGTACTTGAAAGGCTGCTCTGTATGCCAGTGATTTCAGCACTGTAGAACGTATTTTTCACATGGCGGAATTTTTATGAGGACCCACATGGCACGTCTTGGTCAGAAAATTCTGAGCGAATTGGTTTTTATTAAATGCAACAGGCATTTGGAATAACATTTCGCATGAAGGACTTTTGTACGAATTCTGAATTCTCTGCAGTCTGCATTTAGACTGGTTTTGCTTGAATAAAATAAAAGATTCATGTTTTAATTAAAATAGCGAGTAGTCCGAAAATTGACAATTTTTTTAGTAAGGAATAGAAGTCTGGATATGGTTGTGATTTTGTGGGTATTGTTCTCGGTTTTTTGGTCTTGTGTTTCAAAGTCTTGGTCTTGGTCTTGGTCTTGGTCTTGAGGTTCAAAGTCTTGGTCTTGGTCTTGAGGCTCAAAGTCTTGGTCTTGGTCTTGAGGTTCAAAGTCTTGGTCTTGGTCTTGGTCTTGAGGTTCAAAGTCTTGGTCTTGGTCTTGAAGTTTAAGGTCTTGACAACAAGACTGCAGGTTCCATGTAAGTACTATCGCAATTGAGGGCAAACAGTTGTTACGACCTATTTCTTTTTATGACCATTTCGTGTGATGAAAAATCCTTATGACCTTGGAAGCTTGGTTTTAGTCATAAGCTTTCTTTCTTCTCCGCATTTTGATTGCTACATATACTATCATGTTTGTATAATTTTTCCATCATCATGGAACTTTATGACCTTTATTAGTTCATGATTACTGGGTATTTATATCATTTTTTGCACTTTTATCATGACACAATTTTTACTCACTAGGTTAGTAGGCAACCCTCGCCCCAGTCAGTCTTGGAAGGACAACTCAAATGCGTGGAATCTAAAAGAATCAAAAGTGATTTGGTCGGATTGGCCCTTCTGGATAGGCCCTAGTCACATCGTAATCCCGAAATTCGCATTTCTTTAGTAAGCCAGGTACGACTTGTGACGAAATATGACTCTATGCAGGTAACCCAAACTGACTTCAGTTTTCCAACTATACATCCTTCTCTTCTGCTAGGTCTACTCTAATTTGTTTTGGCAATGTGCAGCTTATGATGACATTCATAAGCTTCTTTTCAATCAGTACAAAACTGATTCCTTCTTTTGGTTAAAAACCAAATACGGGCAACAGTCCAACTGATTTATTAACATTACTTTTGCCTCCGGCTGTCAATACCCACAAAGACTACTGGACTTTAAGTGGACCTAGTCCACTTTTACGGTTCTCGCATTTATTAGGTCATACGCACGTCATGTCAAGATGAGTTTTTTTAAACACACCTTTCGACTTTCCATTGTATGTCTTGCAGAAAAAACTCAACCCTTGTAGCACTATATAATTAGCTGTGATTTTAAGCTTCTGACAATAATATATATGTTCTTGATTTGCCTTGTAAATAGTTCTGGGCGGCGCTCGTTTAAGTCAGATCACCAAGACTTACAACGATACCAGAGCTCTAACACTTCTCCTTGAAGAGGTAGGCTAAAAATTTTGCCGAACATGTATGTGCGCATAGATACATACCTTCAATTTCATTTACAGTTCATATCATTTTTGCCCCTAAATGAAGCATCTTGTAACGCAATGTACAAATATATTTCAGGTGATGCCGAATCTAGACTTGGTAAGGCCCTAAGCTATATAAAGCTTGTAGGCCCCTTGTTAAAATATTACACCAGAAGGTTTCACTAAACTTTAAAACATATATACCTTTTAATTACTTAATAGCATGAACGGGTTTAATCTATCCGATCTATAGCAAGACAGTTCAGTGTCCCAAAAGAATTTTACCACTGTAGCAAGCTAGACTTTTCTAATGTCTTGTGTTTTTTAAGTTTAATTAATTGAACATAAGAGACAGTATATATAAGCCAATTAACTAATAGCGGCGTTTAGTTAGAAATAAAGCGGCGCTATAATATAACATTTTAAGGATTCAATTTGGACGTTGGTGTTGATCATGTGAAGATCAACGGAAGTATCACGTGACCAACCATCTCGGACTGATTGCTATGGCGACCGGCGACGTTAAGGAGTCAGAAGGAAGAGAATGAGTTCTTTGAAATGGTGTTGAAGACGGAGGTTGCGGCTGCGATCTAACTGTGATTTATATGCGAGTAAGGCTGAGATTGTATTACGAAAAGCCATCGGATTATATGCGTATGTTTGCGAAGGACTTGGTCATCAAGGCGGACAGTTAAGCGGGCATTTCGTTGCGAAGTGAGTAAAATCGTCAGCATCGTTTTCGAACACGCTTGATCAACTGCACGAATTGCTGTTGTTTGGTCTTCTTTAAGTGGAGACCTGCCAACATTTGGATGTACGTGGTAACCGTTGGACAGTTTTTGACATCGAACGATGATCCAGACGTACACGATGCGGATTAATCGATTTCCGTGCTACGGGTGATTCGACGAATCGTCAAATGGCAGTAACTACACGCCAGAAGTGAGAAGACCTTCCATTGTTGAATTGGACTTATTCGAAGTTGTGTACGGAAGCTGGATTCTTCGCCACATTCTGCTTCATCCACGGAGAAAGAGGAACTACTGTAAAATCAGTCTTAGGAATCATATAAGCTGATTTAAAATTAGTTACCAATTAACGCCGCTAATAGGTAATTAAGGAATAATTGTATGTGTGAACTTTGGTTGTCTTTAAAATAATTGATGAAACTATACTTTACGACTCATGTTTACGGTGTAGAATGCTAGTCTATGTCACTATGTGATGTAGTAATTCGCATCAGCCGAGCGACACGCAACTAATTAACAGTAGGCCCCTATATATAAGCATTGTATATAAACTGTTACAAACATTTACACTGCGTCGTTGACGCCAACTCAGGCGAGATTGAATTTGCTACACAAACACTTTAGAGATGTTCTACATAATATAGATATATACATTATTATTATTAAAGCAGTTTTATATAGCGCCCCTTCAAGATTGCCTACTCAGGAGCACTCCCAGCCCAACCACGGTCGAACAACGCAGTGTTGAGGAAAGAAAGAAACAGAGTGAAATGACCAATCGGCATTTGACGGAGCTTGGTAGGGAGCCCATTCCAGGTCATGGGGGCAGCCACAGAGAAGGCACGGCGCTGCCGTATGGCTGTCCACGCGTGGGGAGCAACAAGTTCAGCATGTGCAGCTGAGCGGAGAGAGCAAAGGCGCTGTGAGCATGAGGTGGGACAGCAGAGCTCCCGCAGGTATGGAGGGGCCAAGCCTTCAAAGCACCGCCGGACCATGGCAGAGATTCGATAAGTGATGCGCTCTGGGTAACGAGCCAGTGGAGGACATCCCTCATACATGAAGACACTCTGTCAAACTTGGGGATGCGGCCTACAAGGCGGGCAGCAGTACGCAGGATTCTATTCAGGGGCTCAATCCGGCAGGCCGGGAGTCCGTCATATATGGCACTGCAGTAGTCCAAGCGAGAAACAACAAATGCATGGACTAGTGTGGAAGCTGCACCGGGGGATAAAGAACGGGAGATCACCTTGAGTTGCCGGAGCTGGTAATAGCAACTGCGGGAGAGAAGATTTATGTGCCGCGTGAATGCAAGTTCCTAGTCCAGAATTACTCCCAAGTCCCAGACCCAGGTCGAGAAAGAAAGGTGTGGAAATTGCAAGGCAAGAGAAGACAGATCCATTTTTGAGAGCTGCTGGGGAATGCCAAGCCATAATAACTGCGTCTTAGCGGGGTCAAGCCGCAGGCGATTTGAGGACATCCAGGCCTGCAGGGACTATATATATATAGTACAGTTTTTTTAAAAGCCCCTACTCACAATTACGAATTTTTTAGGCCCCTGCGAACTTTGAGGCCCTAAGATATAGCTTTTCTAGCAAAGGGCAGACCCAGCAAGGACCGAAGTCCCGCTTACTACGGTGACCGTAGGACCGTATCTCTTCGACCGACTTATGATTTTATAGCCTAAGTGCAACAGAACAGAAATAAAGGAAAACGGAATGAAAGGCATACAATTAGGCCTACTTTGATTCAGTGGTATTATACCTTGGCATTATACGATCTCCAAATCAAGAGGAAGTTGATACAATGTAGCAGAGCGCATGCGCAATCAATATACACACAGCTCAGTAACAAGTGTGTGCCGGTTGCGGTTCGCTAATTGTAAGTAAGTAACAAACCTTTAAAAAATATTTTAAACTGAAAACCAATTCCTAATGCATAATTTTGTACACACTTTGATGAAAAATCATAGTTTCTGTAAGAATTTATAAAATTTTATATAGGCCTAATTATTGCAATGCATTAGCTACTACTCTGAATAAAAAATAATGAATTAGGTACCGGTTGCGGTCCTGACATTTAACTTATTTCTTTCAATAAATTAAAATAATAAATAAATATTTAAAACTGGTTTTTGAAGAAATAAATCTAGCAGTTATGCTTATTTAAATATGATTCTCTTTTTAACATATGATTACCGGATTTTTACTTATAGGCCTAATGCAGTTACTGGAAATTATCAGACTCGAAAGATTTACCTTTATCTTAACTAAAGACTCGATAATGTGCACTCGGAACTATGATTTAACTAAGGACTCAATAACCCACTTTTGTGTATTTCGCTATAGTATTTCCTTTCCTACATGCGTTAATAAGGTAATGCTATACACGTCGCTCAAGCAGGAACGAGCGCATTTTTGTTTTAAAAGATCATAGACTGGATAATTATTGTCGGATGGATTGTGGTATCTCATTCCAAATAGCTGCCTTGGTGTATCTAATAGAGGATAAACGAGTGTTTGTATGGGCGTATTGTTGGTGATATAGGTTGGAGTACATACATACAGACATGTATACGTATGCGCATTCATGTTTACTTGTATTCACATGCACATTGATGTATACACTGAGAGAGAGAGAGAGAGAGAGAGAGAGAGAGAGAGAGAGAGAGAGAGAGAGAGAGAGAGAGAGAGAGAGAGAGAGAGAGAGAGAGAGAGAGAGAGAGAGAGAGAGAGAGAGTGTGTGTGAGAGACAGACAGACACAGATAGAGACATACAGAGACAGACAGACGGAGGGAGAGAGGGAGAGATTTTTGTCCGTCCTCGCCAGGAATTAAGCAGTTAGAAATGTCGAGCTGTTTGGAACCATATTGTCAGAGTCAAGGTGCGACCGTACGTACGGTACGTACGTTATTATTTTCTATAACGTATACGTACGGTACGCGTACGTTATTATGCCGTACGTTACCGTACGTTCACATCTGTTCATGACGAAAATAAAATACATATGATTATGCACAAGAAGAGTCAATAATAGTTGGTGATTGACGGTCGTAATCAATTTTAACCATTAGGCCTACATCAGTTCAATGATCTCTACTCTCAAATTTTTAAATTCCAAATTGTTAATATTCTATCTAATGTATAGGCCCCTAGTGTGAAGAAATATTAAGATTTTACGGCACACTTTATAGGATGGTCAGTGCCAGTGGTCATTAATTTTTTATTGGTAGGCCTAATGCTAAATTTCGATACCGTTCGTAAATAACTAGGCCTGCGTACAGGGAGACCAAATTATAGTGTAGAGCTAAACTGATCATTTTTGACGTACGCGAACGGTACGCGTACCTTATAAGACTAATATATAAGGTTCTTTGTGAATGATCAGATAAATTCGTGGCATTTTTAACGTACGCGTACGGTACGCGTACGTTATTTTTTCGATAACGTACGTACGATACGCGTAAAGGTTCTTTGTGAATGATCAGATAAATCTGTGGGATTTTTAACGTACGCGTACGGTACGCGTACGTTATTTTTTTCGATAACGTACGTACGATACGCGTACGTTATTCCGGGAGGTAACGTACGGTCGCACTATGGTCAGAGTAACCTTTATTTTTGAACCATTAACTTATCTGGGAAACACTGGAAGATATTAAAGAAGGAATAAAGGTCTGAGGCAGACTGGTTAAGGTTCTGAGTTCGCAGATGGACAGGCAATGTTGTCGTATAGTCGGCAAGTTTCGCAGGAAATGATTGACTGTCTGCACACCAAATTAGCTAAATGGGAATGAAAATAAGCACAAGAATGACAGATCGCGAAGGTAAGCAAAGGAGGAGAAATAGAAAGCAGAATAATCATCAACGGCGAGGAAATAGAACAGGTTTAAGAATTCTGCTATCTGGGGACAGTTGTTATGCAAGATGCAGAATGTCAGAGAGAAATCTGAGAGAAAAAGAACAACACCTTAAAGAAATTAATGATTTAAACTCTTATTTGGAGTGGGGTGTTGGATCCGACCATGAGAAGGGAGGATATCAAGCGACTGGAGGCCGTCGAAATGTGGATTTGGCTGAGTATGGAACACATAAAAAAGTTGGATTGAATATATATATATATATTATATAAAAAACGAAGAGTGTTGAAAAGATCTTGAGAAGAACGATCAGTTGAGTCATTTTCCGGTAATATGTCACATTCACTAATTATTGAAGAAGCAAAAAAAATTTTTGGGGAAAATTACATTGATTTTTGTTTGGAGCAAATCTTGAATATTTCTATTTCACAAATATATATTTGGTTTTGCACTAATATGTAAAATTAAGAAGTCTAGCAGAAAAATAGCCCTTTTAAAATGTTTGTCCACTCCGTTACTCCGTTACCAAAAACACGTATGAGCTATGCATATATAGCTAGTAGACAGCTACCTGTTGCGTAGTTTGACATGCCAATATGTTTTTAGTATTTAGTAAAATAAATATAAAAGAAATCGCAATATAAATGATAATTTAATTCCATCACATTTTTATTTTTATTTTATATATTTTATTTTATTAAGAAATTCCAGTCTGTTACTGAAATTGAAATAGGGGACCTAGTCAATGTAAAGTTGAATGTATTTTTTTGGGCCGAATAAAAAAAATCACTTGAGCCAATCATTCCCAGTGATCAAATAAACAGAAAACATTAAAATATTTTTGATGTTGCCTTAAAAATCTGCTCATAACATCAAAATTACATAAAATATTACCATACAATAAGTCCGCCCCGTTACTATCTGTCGAGAATAACAGAATGTGAAAAGTGAACTTAGAAAAACAGTCTGCCGAAACAAAACAAAATATTTATAAATGTCATATATTGTTAAATAAATTTTATTAGAAACGATAATTTAAGTAGACGACTTATCTTGAGAGTGGAATAAATTTTAGTACCTCAAAGATAACATCTATACTATAGTAACAGGTAACGGAGTAGATAAATTGTGTATCAGCACGGTAAATACCATATTATTTTTCATGCGTCCACATCAATCGTCGGTAAACTCATTACATTGCTTATAAACGTTATATTACAAATATTATTACAATTAAATTTATTCATTATCATTGCAAAATGCAGTAACGGAGTGGATGTATGATTAACCAACACATTACTTACGAAATAAATGAAAATAAGTAAGAAATTTGTCTTAGCATTCAGGTCGCATATTAAGACATACTTACTTACATAGATCTTCACAGAAGCGACGAGTTAAGGTGCGCGCCCAAAGAAATAGAAAGTTTGTGAGTAACGAGATTATTTTTACATGTAACGGAGCAGACATAATTTTCTGGGGACAAGTTTTAAAAAATTATAAAAAATTAAACTGAAGATCCGGTTCACCAAGTTGTATTTAGAAAAATACAATTATATTTAACACAAAAGAAACAAACGATAATTTTGGCTTAATACAAGTCATTTTGAAATTTTAGACGAAAGTAATAATATGGCCTAGGGACGGTAACGGAGTGGAACATTTTAAATTCAAAATAAATTTTAATAAATTTATTTATTGCTATTAATCACTTTCAAAGGTCTTAAATTGTGGACTGATCAATAATGTTTTAATCTAGTGATTAGCATTATCAGCTAGGTATTGTTTTCTGAGAAATGACCGGGGACAGCCGTATTTCCAATTTAGCCAAATACCGGAAAATGACTCAGGTACAATAGGGATCGACGGTGAAAATGACAGTCATATCCTGACGGTAGACTCACTCTTGAGAGCCGCCATTAAAGGCAGAGTCAAGGGGAGGACAAGATGAAGACCCAGACAAGATGATACGGGACTGGATGATGACGGATGGATACAGCAAGGCTTAAACGAGAAACTGCATACAGAGTAGTGGCGTCATCGGACGTGTTAATCTGCCTCAGGACAGAGAACCTGATGAAGAAGATTAACTATATTCTGAGTTTCATTTACCACCGATAGGGCCTACTTTCTTCTCCGATACTTTCTTCTCAACCAGCCAGCTGAAACAACAGGGCTGAAACAACATCTCGAAGTTGGACGTCCTTTCTCGAGAGATCATTCTGTCAAGAATAACTTAGGCTTATGCATAAGTCATTACCTGACTATACATTTATTACCTCATATGATGCTGCCTGTATAAATGCAGATCTTAAAGGTGTCAGATATTTGGAAAGAACTAAACTACAAAGCTGATTCCTCGAGTAGCCAGGCGCTTCCAGAGACCACAGTTTCCTGGCAAGGTAGAAGAGCTCTGTCAGTATTTCCATGGCATTCGATGAGACCCATATGGGTTCTATACGGGTCTCGTATATGGGTCTCATGTTATGCTGTTATTTGGGTTCTATATGAGCTCTATATTGTCATGCTGGCGTGGAGGTGATGAATGCAGTATTCATCAGCGTTTGGTGAATTTCTGATCCCAGAATGCTCCGCGCATAAAGGCAGTTCCGAAACAGTCAAATATGAAACAGGCTCGCAGACGGAAAATGTGTTGGAAGAACTAAACTGCAGAGGGCTGCTTGCTCGAGTAGGCAAGAAACTTTACTGGACATCGCAGCAATATTCATCAGCTCTTGTCATCTCTTTGTGAGGACAAGTAGCCTACTCACTTCGCAAGAGAGGACACCATTACTAAATTATTAAATTACGAAACAAATAATGCTAAAATCAAAGATTTGTTCTGAAAATGTGTTGAATATAGTAAATGGTGATTAGAATCTCGGTGAATTGTTGCCAAATTCGTTGTTACAGAAAGAGCGTGACCTGGAGATTGCTTCGGAAATCGGAAGAACACTAGTTAAGAAAGTGCGACATCTCGACAAGACAGTCGAACGACTGACGCAAGAAACGGAAATGACAAAGGCACAGGTGACTACGACTATGAAGTTGAATATTCTTCTGTTTCATGTCTTTAATGAATTGTTGGGAAGGGCTTTTAGGGTCTATATTTCTTCCACTATGGCTGGTACCTCTGATACATAGTTAAGTGCATCTATTGGGTATAAGTTTAGTACTGCTGAACATCATGATATCATCGGCGTATTGGCGAACCCTGGCTCCAGCAAGTTATATTGCGTTAAGTCGGCTGTGTATAAGACGTACAAAAGCGACACAAGTCCAGCTCCGTGTAACACGTAGCTGGCCGATTGCGCACTGGACAACAAATTTTTCAAAAGTATTTCTTCGTGAAACATTTTTGGTAATTATGAATTTATGATGATGGCCATCTTAAACTGAGGACAAATATATTTAAGATTGACTGCATTCACGTAAGAATTTGGCGAAACATGAAATTAACCTTAACTGAATATAACGCGTTCAATCGCACTGCTAAAGTAAAAATATATTTCTTGTGTCGACAAGGGCGATAAGTAGTTATTTATGTGCGATGCTTTTCTGCCCTGGAACCAATTGACGCTTACAGAGCGGCCAGTTCTTTCTAATGAGACGACTATGTTAAGAAACGCCATTGTTTTTGGGTCATGCTCACAACTCAAAGACGTGAAGAACCCGTCAGTGTCAGTCAGTGGTATAAGTGGTTTGGGTGAGCAGTGGGAACGCCAAATAAGAGTTTCATTGAAACGCATGCGTGAAGCAAGGAATTTCGAGAGCAGTGGGAACGCCGTTCCCACAGTTTCCACTCCACTTTAACCTCTGGTGTCAGCGCAGAAACAGAGGTTGATAATCTGCGAAAAGAAATTTCTCATATCTTCTTGGCGGTTCCGAAAGACAGACATTTTCGAATCTGGCGACACCAAACCCTATCCGTGCAGCTTTGAACCGAGTAGTTTTGCTCTTGTTTTTGATAAACTTAAGTCCCTGCCCAGGTAACTTAGTTTTGACTGTGTTATCAGCGCTCGTGAATAGGCTGGTGCCCTGTGCTTGGCCTTCGAGTGGCGCTTTAGAAGTTTTGGAGATTACGATTATGATTACGAGACTCGCCGGGCATAGAGTGTTCAAAATATAGATCACTGTCGTTTTCCACCTCCGATTCGTGCACTGTTGCAGCTTCTTCTGCCTCATCTAGGTTTATATATCTGGTGGCTTCGGTATTGACAAACTGTCATAATGCGGCGCTGGTCTCATGCCTGAAGGTAGGCTGAGTAATCCTATAGATTGCTTAGTTTTAGCAAAGAAGCCAGAAACATTGATCAGGCAGAAATAACAGTCCGTCACGTGACCCGTATATTCTCGCCATTTCATTGGGACCAACGGCTTAGACTCTCAGCCTCTGATCGACATCACATGTCACAAAAATTTGAAGAGAACAGAATTTGTCTTGGTCACGTATCTTGCAACCGAAGTAGAGCTAATACATTTCTTAATAAGTGCAGTCATTGTGTAAGTTTTGTGCATACTCTGTTGCCCGTGTTCTGTGGCGTATACTGGTACAAATATAACAGAATGTAACGAGCCATCTTGCAGACAAAAAAAATCAGAGGTGCCCAAAATGTTTTAGTTGAGGGCCACATTTACATTTTAAATACTTCGGAGGCCGAAAAACAATTTCCTCTATAATAAAAACTATGCAACGCATACTCAAGAACAATGATGTAATTTACCTATTTTAGAATCAGAAAGCATTATATTCACATTTCTGCCGAACAGTTTTGTGCTAATGGCATTGTTTTTGCTTACAAAAATACTCTATATCTGCTGCAACAGCACCTATTCTAAGTAGTCCAGTTAAAAGTCCATCGGTTAGCAATGATCTTCAGTTTGTTTTGATTTTTGTCATTCTATAGAATGGTGGTTCACAACAATATTTACTCTCAGCAAGATTGAACAAATCCGCTTTTCGAACTCCAACTCCCCAGTCTTGCGTAGCATTAAGCTTCGCCAATATGTCATAAAATAATATAATATAGGCCTATATACGAAGAATTTAGTCGTGTCTATGTCTCAGTCATGTTGAAATTTTATAAATTGAAATTACGTGATTCGTAACATACTGTCTAATAGGCAGTCTCCAACTACATTATGTGCATATTAAATCGATCAGTGAAGTATGCGCTGGTTTGTGATCAGGTGTCAGCACTGCAAAAGGAATTGACGACCAGGGATTTATTGCTGCGCGTCTACGTCAAGGACTTTGACAGTGATTCGGAACCAGATGACGATGACCAGAAAGTCATGTGAGTCACGTGTGTACCATAGTTGACGCTTTATAGAGCACTTAATTGTAATCGTGCACGAATTTTACTATAGATTACAGAGCCTCATTTCGCCTAATGTTAAGTAAAGGCGCCAAACTATATTTCCCACTGAAACTGCTTGTTCGTGGGCGAATTCCTTTTGGCCTTCTTCTACGTCTACAAATTAGAGATTTTCCAGCATTTTTAAAGTTCTTCGATGAGCCAGACATTTTATGTAGCACAGAATTACGATTCAGAAAGCTAAAATCTGAAATAGCACACATATTGAAGGAGAGGGGTTTACCTTTGCAACCATGCGCTAATCCTGCCTTTTGGAAAATCGCGCGAAATTGAGATATATTTTATTCGAAAGTAGCTTTAAAATTACCATTGTACGCGATATTTAATCTGTAGATATGTCTGACGGCATAACAACAAAGACTGGTGCTAAACAAAATCTCAAGCAGTCACACAACATTTCATTTAAAAAATTCTTCTCGAGTTTACTCGAGTCTATAGTCTTGTCTAATCCATTTCATCTAATTTAGAGACATCGAAGAGCTCTGATTATAATGCATAAGATTATAATGCATGATCTGAAGAGGATTGCTTCAAAATCTGACTACAACAGTTGACCATTAAAATCCGTTCTAGAAGTTCAACCCAAATCAAATAGAACCCTTTAAACGAATCCACTGTTTTGGTTACAGTCCAAATTAACTTAAATGCAGTGTAGTCTGATGACTTCTATATAGCGTCGTCATTAAAGTGCATAAAGCGTCAATCGATGGTCACTACAAGCAGTTCTAAATTTAGTTTTAAATTACATTAAATAATTGACAGAACGCAGAGAAGTGAGCAGTGAGCTCCAAAGCTTCGGACCAGTCGTCGTCGTCGTCGAAAACACGTGATAGCCTAACACTGTTTTAGTGCGCAGCGCAGCAAATAACGTGGCATCCGTTGATCAAGGAGAATATTTGCTGGCGTGAGAGATGGGCAAGATCCGGACATAGATCGGCTGATTTGAATGCACAGTTTTGTGAACTAAGTTATAAGACAGACTTTAAACTGAAGTTTTTTCTCGATGGGCAGCCAGTGTAATGAGTGCTTCATTTAAGACAGTTTGAGGCATGTGAAATCTGATTCTACAAATACCCCGAATGTGAAAGTGAACTGATTTGGTTTTAACATGATCACAGAAGGACACTTTAGCCTTAACAATAAAGTAGATTGAAAATTTTTTTTACAAATTAATTCTAAGAGTGGAGAAAAGTTACAATCTGTCTAGGTGATCAGCCACACAAAATGTTTCCTATTTTAATTATGTTTTCTGCCCCCTAACGTTGATGCACTTTGTCTTCAGATTTAATTGTGTAATTGTGAAATAGTTAAATTAACATAACGGTGAGTTTTAAAGTGAAATTTTGTTTATTAAATTTCATTTGTTAACGTATAACGTGCTCTAAAAATAAATGTCATGAAACTAAATCCCAATTCTTCAAGTAGTTGAAAATAAAAATATCGAATAAGCCGAATAGGCCTATTTATTGTACCGAAAACGACATTTACATCGTAATGTTAGTCATTGTGTGCAGTATTCACTCTTTGTGCTGAAGGCAGGCATTATTGTTCTGGCGGCATTACTTGCTATGGTGAAGCCATTTCTAGCTTCTCCGATAACAAAAAAGCGAAAGTCGATACCGATGTCATAAATTTAGAAAAACCGACAGCGTAGTGATTTGCAAAAAAGGAACAAACATTGAAAACCGACAGGCCTACTGACTAAAAATCAGTAGGCCTATAGCGACCAGCTCTAGTTTCATTTGCATTTCGCTTCCGGTAACATTCAATCTCACAGTGCGAAGTCTTTTCCATTAATAATAGGAATAGTTATATTAAATGCAAAACAACTGTAATCGTAATTGTAATAAATGAATTTGATGCACGGCTTCAATCTTACCTTACCTATGCTAATCCAGATGATATTTAAGTTCATTAAAGTTAAAACGTTCATCAGTAGCTAATATGCTCAGATAACTAGACGTCACCAGTGGCAGACTCCCACGGATAGGTAGAAATGAAGAAATTCCCATCCAAATAAATAGTAGACAGCAAGTTAAGAATTCCAGGACAGTGTGGGATCATGGATGA
Source organism: Allolobophora icterica (assembly GCA_963556255.1). Classification (NCBI taxonomy): domain Eukaryota; kingdom Metazoa; phylum Annelida; class Clitellata; order Crassiclitellata; family Lumbricidae; genus Allolobophora; species Allolobophora icterica. The sequence goes on from OY744606.1 coordinate 25,331,574, forward strand.
GAAACGACGGTAGGCGATGTTGTCCGTCGCTGCGGGTACCCGGCTACCTCACCGTCCTTCTTATTGATCAGTTGTCCTCATTATACTACAGGACTATTCAGTATTCAGGTATCCAATACGCAGGGAATATTTTAACTGCATAACTAGTGGGACAAATGTCCCAGTAGTCTTAGGATTTGTCCCAGTAGTTAGGCTGATTTGTCCCAGGCAATGTATGTTTAAAGTATAACTAGTGGGAGAAATGTTGCAAGAGTTTACCCCAGTAGTAAAATAAGACTCAGTAAAAGGCAGTGTTATGAAATTCCCAAAAGAAGGTCATCAACTTTTTCAGGAGATGAATTCCCAAAAATGTCATCAAGTTTTTTGGAGAGGAATTCCCAAAAAGGCCTCAAAGTTTTTCAGAGACGAGTTCCAAAAAAGGTCATGAACTAGACCCATGGCTGATTCTGTCCCAGTAGTCTAAATTCCTTAAAATATGCACTGCCAATACGTGCCCAACAAGTTCCTGGTCTATTCGTCGACCAGTAAATTTCGTGAAATAAATAAGCAAAATAATTATTCTGCTATCTGAGCAACGCTTACTGATTGATGAACTTTTTAATTGCAAAGGAACTTCATTAGATGTTATTTTGTAAATATTCGTTTATTAAATTAAAACGGACAAGTACGCAGTAAAATTACATGATATAATAGTAACAGATTATAACAATTTAGCAGGAGTCAAATTTAATTGTTTGGCAGCCTGTAAGGTGCCCACCTGTCCTACTGCTCATTTTACAGTCGCCCCTAGGGAGTAAAAAGGCCGAGTCAACCTTCATGGGGCTAGCGGGTATCGAACTCGCGCTTTTCTGATTTTCGTGCCAGACTGTTGCCATTCAACCATCTCCAAGGATATACATGTTTTCTGTCAACATAAAAGCTTTCGAAATTTTTTTTTATATAGTATCCGTTACAGAAGTTTGTACTCTGATGTCTGCATTCTGTGTACAAAATTGTACATGAAGTTTCCGGTTTCGTCGATTCTTTATTCTAAAAATATATTTGATTTTCTAAAAAATATACTGCAGTATTTCTGTCTTACAAGTCTTCTACGTATATTAACATTGGTTGTTTTATAAATTTGAGTGAGTTTATATTATGTTGCATTATCTAATGCCTCTGGAGAAACCTTTTAAGCTTCTACTAGTTTGCCCTTATGTCCAGAATTTTTATGCTTACAGAACCTCAGATATAAGACTATAGATGCATTGTCTAATTTTGTTGATTTCTTTCTGGTTAGCTCTGATTATACGTCTTTCAAGCTGTCAACCGTGGACACAGAAGCCATTCACCGGCGAGTGAGGGGCTTGCAATCGGAAAATGATAAAATGGGGTCAGCGATGGTGAAAATGGAGAGTGAAGTGCAAGAAGTAGACCACCGCGAAGACCAACTTGTCGCTGACTGTATCGAATATCTCTTACAGACAAACTGCATCATTGAGTTCCTCAGAGAGGAGCTCGATGCCAAAACTGAGTTCATAACAAGGCAACAGGATGAACTCAACGCATACGTTGAACAGATTCTCACTTTAGAAGGGAAATCTAGACAGGTACACAGGAGATATATCGCATAGAATCAATATTTCACAAACTCTTCTACCAAAACGGTTCCTATTGAAACAGTGCACTCACGCTTTCTATGCATATTAAAGCTCTTGTAGTTTTAAACGAAAAGCCTCATTCAGCAGTAGAATTATCAGAGGCTCCGTATTTAAATCCAATGCATGTAATTATATATATTTTATTTCGCTCCTAGCAGAAACACGAAGATTAGAACAATGCAGAACAAAAAATAATACGAAAATAAAAAACCCACAAAAACAACAACTCAAGCTGAAACTCCCCGGAAGCATAAGCATGATAAACCTGCGATTGACAGATGCTGAAATGAAGCATAAAACCCGATAGCAGAATTGCTAAACCGTTACCTACTTTTCTTACGACTGACATGGTTTGACAAAAACTGTCAATTTCGCATGACGCAAAGAATCGAGTTGAAGACGCAGGTGTGAAAGGTCAACGTTTTCAGTCTGCCACCTTGTACCCCACGTTCCTCAATAAAATCGTTTGCATATTGCATCTCCGTCGTTACCTGTTTCATCCTCTTTACAAGGCCCATTCAGTTCTTCGATTCTCAACTTCCCTCATTCTACAAACTTTTAAGCCGAGTTACCTGACATTTTCTGACGACAATTTATATACTTGCGATGGCAAATGCAAATACAAACCATTTTAGATTTGTGTAGCTCATTGTTACGAATATATTTAGTCTGTTTCATGTTTGACTGATCTGTATGCCTACTTCGGTGTTGTTTAGCTAAACGAAGACTTACAGAGAGCATCGAGAAGAGCGTTAGAAGCTGAAGACGAGAAGCAAATGGCAGTTTCCGAGGTAAGATGGCGGTCGTCCGTTGGCTAAACTGGACCAATCTAACAAGAGACAGCATTCTACGGATAATTCGACATTTACAGAACTTAACGAATAAATAGATTTCAAACAATGGAAATTCGGGTGGAAAAAATTCAAAGCAGGGTGTCTTTTTACTTAGTCACTTGTTCGTTGGCTCGTGCGTTCGTTCACTCATTCATTCGTTTATTCTTGCTTGTTTAGATTCGTTGCAAATACTTTATTCATTACAGAAGGTGCCATAGTAGGCCTATGCATCAAGCGCTGGTTACATTAGTGAATAGATGTCATGGGCGAACCCAAAACCAGTGCCAGCCTTAGGATATGTCAGGCCCTGTGCAGAGTATAGGCCTGCTGAACGGACGCCCCATGACTCAAGTAAAGTTCTTTTTCATTGCTAATCATTTTATTTTAGTAGATTGTTAACAAGTACAAAGAGTAAAATTTTGCTATACAAGTGCACCTGTAACAGAATAATATACATGTATTATGCTACTTCTTCACAGAAAGGGAATTTTCCTTGCTTTCTGTGTATATTAATTTTCTGTGACATTTTCGGGCCCCCTAAGTTGCGGACCCTGTGCGACCGCACGCGTCGCCATCCCCTAAGGCCAGCACTGCCAAAAACGGAGCAGTAGTCTTCCACTCGCAGGGTCACCTGAATTCTATGTACTATTTTATTTCGTTTGTTCATTTTATTCATTCCTTCACTTAAAAGATATATAGCGTATCTTCAAGATATCTGCGTAAAGGTATGATGCATTTTATGTAACGTCCATAAGCACAAGAAGGTGCAGAATTTTCTCATTCTAAGTAAATGGCCAAACCAAGCAGCATAATATTAGACGATATATTGTCAATATAAATGCGCAGAGAAGAGTCAGATTGTGAAGATCAGGAATGTACAGCTAGACAAACCTCAACACTCTTCACACATTAGATAGTGGCCCTTAATAAATAATAATAACACTAGGCCTATAAATGTGACGTTGTACTGTGTTATATTGTACAAAAAGTCATTGAATTACTTATTAATCTGAAACGTGACAAAACTTGAAATAACGCCATCAGCCATGATGATGGTTGCAGGTAGTGCACGTTCTAGCTGTCTGATCCGTTCCAAGGCCTTTGTAGATGGCACTACAAGAACCGAACATACTATCGAGACATGCGTGCACTGAGAGCAGTTCTTGGGAACGGGAAATGACTCCTAACTGGTAAAATAAAGTTTGCTCATTGCACCACAGGCAGACTGGACAGTGGTGATACCAGACCTGCATAAAATGTGCAGCAACTGGCCTAGGATTGATTGAACAGCGTTGCAAGCCATATGGTTGCCAATGGGGACAGAATCGACCTTGATGAACAACATAGGACGCTTGCTCCATGTTATGAGCAGCCAAACAAGTCAAGCAGCTCACTATAGACGTTAACTGACTGCAGAATATATAGCCACAGTGTAAGACGCACGCAGCACTGATAACACAGCACATAATCTATGTGTGAAGATAGATTAACGTCCTCAACACTCATCCTCTAAATGTGAAGTTCTACATTAATATTTGCAGCCCTTAACGATTAATCGGTTTGGCTAAACAACTAGGCCTACGTTATGAAGTCAAACACAGCCAAAAGGGTTTCCCAGAACTCTATATAATTTGTCTTTGGCGACTGCAACTTAAGCTGAGGCTTACGATGTGTTTTCTGTTCATATAGACTGAGGTATGGAGACGGCGCTACGGCGAATGTCTGAGTTTGTTGCAGGCGGCACAGGATGAGATGAAGATCCTTCGAAAGGTACAAAGACCAGCCAGCGTTATCCACCGCAACTACAGCTGCAACTCTATTGTAGTCAGCCCGTTTCTTCCGATTGGTTCTCTGGCGTCAGAACTTCACGACAGCCAGAGAAAGAACATGTTCTATCATTTTGGATATTCTCCGTCCGCGATCAAGTGAGTCCACATTTACACGAAAATTATCCCGCTAACTAGGTTCTTCAAACGAAACTGGCGCTGGAACAGGGATGCTAATGTCCAAAATGCAAATAACTTTCAACAAGTATGCAACCAATAATAACGGCATCTGACCGGAAACCTGGTTTTGAAAGGATTGACGTATAGGCCTAATATAAGCTTTTTGCTTGGTATGCTGCATGGCATGATTAAATTATTTTAAATTTTTTAACTTTTTTTAACTTTTTTATCGCATCTTTACCATTTAGTTAATGCAAACTAGGTACAAAAATTAGTTCAAGAATGATGTTGACTAATTAACTAGGCCTAGGACTGACTAACTGTGCCTCAGATTCGCACTTCTGTGTGACCTTGCGCGCGTAAATTTTTTTAATAATGATGATGATAATAATAATAATGACCTGGTCTGATTACCTTCAGGCCAGGTTGAGGACAGCCGCCTCGCCATATGGGGGTGATTGGCTCCTAGCGCTCCCAACAAGCGCTTGTGGACTGAGGCTAAATGATGTATTGCAACAGACCTGCCCTTGTGGAGCGACGGTCCAAGAAAACTAATAATAATAATAATAATAATAATAATAATAATAATAATAATAATAATAATAATAATAATAATAATAATAATAATTAATAATAATAATAATAATAATAATAATAATAATAATAATAATAATAATAATAATAATAATAATAATAATAATAATAATAATAATAATAATAATAATAATAATAATAATAATAATAATAATAATAATAATAATAATAATAATAATAATAATAATAATAATAATAATAATAATCTTCGTTTAATATTTTCAAACTGACAATTACGCAGTATGATTACAAATCAGTATGAACTGATGATCACAAGTTATTACAGGAGTCGAGTTTTAACTGTATACGGCAGCCATACAAGGCGCCCATCACGTCCTACATCTCATTTTGACAACGCCCCATCTCGCAAATGATAGGCTGAGTGGACCTTTTGGAGGGTTGCGGGAAGCGATCCCGCTACCCACTGCTCTTCACGCAAAGTGGTGTTACCATTACTCTATGGACCCCCCAATGATCACACAACATGTCATGCAGCCTTAAGCGGGGTCTTACTGCCTGCCAGATACGACTTACCAAATGATATCATTTGGCGTGGCCTCACCAAAGTTGGCTTCCCGGCTACAAAGGAGCCTACTGGACTCGCGAGGTCTGGTAGAAGATGTCCAGATGGCATGACTCTCATCCCATCTCTCTCCTCTGATCGCCGGTTCCTGGACTTGACACTCTCACAGTTCCTCAGCATACGCATGTGGGGCGGGAAGATGGCTGAATGGTAACATCATGGCACGAAGATCAGAAGGACGCGGGTTCGATACCCGCTAGCCCCATAAAGGTTGACTCAGCCTTTTCACTCAGGGGGCGTCTGTAAAACGAGGAGTAGGACAGATGGGCGCCTTGTAGACTTTCATACAGTTAAATTTGACTCCAGTTAAACTTGTTATCGTCTGTTACTACTATGTCATGTTATCTTCTGCGTACTTGTCAGTTTGAATTTAATAGACGATTATTAATTTATTATTGTTATTATTTGAGTGTTTATAAAAGGAATGAGCCATTCGACTAAGTCCAAGGCCGGGTTTTCTCAAAAACACCGTCTATTTTCCTCAATTTTACAAACATATTATCAATTTTCCTGGCTTCATCTGCAGTTATATCGCTGGCCGAAGTCGTTGAAACCAGGATAATTTTCAACGAGACGTTAGCATGTACGAAGATACTCCATATGCAGTACACGGAATTCTTGTACTTATGGGGCGTTAGACCCTAGTATCAGTTACACTCAGGTATTTTAAATTTATCTTCAGTGTTTTAAATTTATCTCATGCAAAGTTTAATTCCATTCATACTTTTTTATTTCACGGTTTGCATTTCGTGAATATAGGCTAGCTCCTTAACGTCAATGCTAAACATGGAGTTCTTCTACGGATTCATTGTTGATGTTAAATTTTGCGAACACTGACAGTTGTTTTCCTGAAATATGTGTTTCTAAAAGAAATGACCTTATGTGCCTAATTTTGACACCGAAGGAGCGAGCAACTGATTCAACGTTAATACTGTCCAACGGAAACCGATTGCCTAAGCGATTAACTGACTGCCTAATCGGTTGACTGACTGACTGACTGATTGACTGGTTCAAGATGAAACTTTCGAAAAGAGACAAGATACCATCGATGAATCAAATGATCGAGGTCAGCCAGTGATGTCGGAATTAACTTGGAAGTTAGAGAAAAGAGGACCGCAAGACGAAGATCAACTTTGTGACTGTATACGAACAAGACGACTGCCTAAACGGTTGATTGACTGACTGACTGACTGACTGACTGACTGACTGACTGACTGACTGACTGACTGACTGACTGACTGACTGACTGACTGACTGACTGACTGAGACTGAGTGATCGACTGACTGACTGACTGACTGATTGACTGCCTAAACGGTTGATTGACTGACTGACTGACTGATTGACTGACTGACTGACTGACTGACTGACTGACTGACTGACTGAGACTGAGTGATCGATTGACTGACTGACTGACTGACTGAGACTGAGTGATCGACTGACTGACTGACTGACTGACTGATTGACTGCCTAAACGGTTGATTGACTGACTGACTGATTGACTGACTGACTGACTGACTGACTGACTGAGTGATCGACTGACTGACTGACTGATTGACTGCCTAAACGGTTGATTGACTGACTGACTGACTGACTGACTGACTGACTGACTGACTGACTGACTGACTGAGACTGAGTGATCGACTGACTGACTGACTGACTGACTGACTGATTGACTGCCTAAACGGTTGATTGACTGACTGACTGACTGACTGACTGACTGACTGACTGACTGACTGACTGACTGACTGACTGACTGACTGACTGATCGATTGACTGACCGAGAGACCTATTAATCGATCGAGTGAACTGCAAGACGTGATCACTAAATCGAAGCAGTGTCAGAGTTTCTTCTTTTCTTTGATGCACAGTTCACACAGTCGAAAAGTGATGGATGTAGCGAAGGCCGTCTGTCGGGCGTCATCCCAGCGATGCCTCGTTGCCTCTGAAAGCCAAATCTTCACGGGTCCGGACGGTGAACCTTCATCTCCCCTCGACCTGATCAGTGACCGAGACAGCCTCGAATCGCAATGCGGATCATCAGGGCATATTTCGTCAGATCTCTCGGACACAGAGCTCAGCGAAGACTCGCTTTCAGGCACGAGACAAACCCAACGGCATGTATACAGATCATGAGCCCATTGTAAATCCACAATTTGCGTTACAGCTGTTATAATCTCACTAACTCAGTGTGCCAAAGATTTTACTCGAATTAAGGATAATGCTAGATATTTGGTAATACTATTAAATATTAAATCTTAAATAATTCGTTAATTCTTGCTAATTTCTCTGAAAGTATGCAAATTCTCTATTTTGATTTTTAGCTCCGTAGTTTGATTTTTAATCAGCATAACAATTCTTGTCATAATAGTGCACGGTTATTAAGTTAATACTTCAGTATTACCTTGCTCTAAAATTGTCCACTTAAAGCCCATTCATAATGTAATTGTCGTCAATCGATTATATTGTAGGCAAGCAATGGTGGATGTCGGCAATTCATCGCTTGGCCAACCGGGTCTTCCGGGGTCGAACGACCTTGAGGTGGCGCTTATGCGATTCAATTCACCCGTTTTTTCGCAGTCGTCTAGCCAGAACGTCGCCCGCATAAACTGCTATTCACCCAACGATTATACAGAGTGAGTTTAAGTGTAGGCCCTACAGTATGGTAGAAAACATCTAGGACAGATGTCTATAGGATAAATTATGTTTCTGTATATGACACATAACTGTGTAAATTAATATGGTCAACTGAAGACTAGGCATAATAATATAAGAACAATCCTAACTACATAACATAACATAAATGAGAATTTGTACAGCGCAACTTCAAAGAAAAAACCAGTAGCGTTCTTTGTTCAAACACAATAGACTGCAAGCGCTTGCGGAACAGAGAAGGAGATAGGCTGATTAGCTCAGCTATATTTTAATATGGAAGGTTGTTCCAGGCCTCAGGACCGACGAAGGCAAAGCTTATGGGTTAAATTGTAGGGCAAGGCGAACGAGGCAGCCGTCTTGGGCCCCGCGCTTCCAGGGGCCCCGCGCTGCTGGCTATGATTTTTCTGTGATGAGATTGAACGCTGACAACACTTACGTTGCTTAGCAACAATACTGGCAGTCAGTCAATTTGCCGCGTGAATATGATAGGGTGATTTAGGAAAAGCGAGCCTGCAGACAAAAACAATTATCCAGTAAGCGGATGACCCGTGATCTAAGTCCTTTTTCTGGTAATTTGACTTTTAAACAGATAAGTCTTAAAAGTCCTTGTACATTTTAAAATCAAAGAACCCGCTTACTAAATTATTTTTTATTCTTGACCGTTTGACTTGACCCGTGACCTAAGTCTTTTTTCTGGTAACTTGACTTTTGAACTGAGAAATCGTAAAAATCCCTGTAGGGTTACATTTTAAAATCAAAGAACCCGCTAACTAAATTATTTTTTGTTATTTACAGCTTATTAGTGTCTAATGATAATTGTTGAGCGTGTCTGATTTATTTATTCATTCATTCTGCGAATTTATATAGCGCCCTTCAAGATACCTACTCAGAAGCGATCACTGTCAGCTACGGCTAAAAAAGAAAGACTTGAGTGATTTATGAAACGCGGGCAAATTGTCCAGAGGTAGTACGCGCAGTTCCAGCGGAAACCCATTCCAAGTGGAGGGAACCACAACCGAGAAAGCCCGGCGCTGCCTAATAATAGAACGAGCGCGTAGGACGAAGGTCGAGGAGCGAAGAGCCCACGCGCTACGACGTCGGACACCTGGCGGAATAGTTCGCGCAGGTGAGATGGGACGCAGCCAAAAAGACATCGAGAGACAAAAAGCAGCGATCCGATAGAAGATACGCTGGGCAATAGGGAGCCAGCGCATGCTTGAGCGATATTGAAAGGTATTACCAATTTGACAGTAAAAATTTATCCTTTTATTTTAAAATTTTCTGTTACTTAAGATTTTGCAATTTCTTACAATAAACAAGCAATACAGTGACTCTCCTAACACGAACTTGCACTTCGAATACTTCTGACTGTTCCTGTCACTGTAGCCTTTGAAGAAAGAAGCTTTTCGACTATCAAAACCCCTACAGTTGATTAACGATGCTTCAAGAACGGCTCACTACCTTAGCTATTTTGTCAATAAAATATAATTATTGCTTTCATAGTAAATGCTAGTATTAAGAGCCTGACTTGAATTTTGTGTTCATTAAACCATTTAATTCCGATTTTGTATTATTTTAATACATATATCATGGCATTACCGATACCGTTTTGGCAGGAAATCAAATCCGCAATGCTTTTTTGCTTGGATCTAGCTCATCACTTTCTGCCTTGGGCCACGCACACCCTAGGGCCGGACCTGTGTAGAGAAACGAGCTCGAGGAAGAAGAACACCCTGATGGGCCGAACGAATGGACCTGCGGCCAGAAACAGGCGAGGCAGAGATATACAGTGAGCCAAGATAAGATGGGACAATTCCTATCAAGCAATTCCGCATGAAAGTTAAAATCTTAAATTCGATGCTTTGAGCGATAGCAACCAGCGCAAGGCATTATGCATGTACATAGATCTATAGCCTATATGGCCTAATTTCGGGATGCCACCAATCAGGCGATCAGAAGCATTAAGAACAGACTGTAATTTCAAGGTAGCCTACAAGAGAAGCCAGACCAGAATAGATAGCATTTCAAAAGTCGACTCTGGAAGAGATGAAAGCATGGATCAGTGTAGTAGCAGCCTGTGTAATAAGTGAGAACGGATCTGACGGAGGTGACAGTTACAGGTACAACATACATTGTTTACTTGTTTTAAAAGCGTTTGCTTTTGGTCAAGAATACAGAGGTAGAGAACATGATGTCAGGAAAAGACCGGCGAAGGGCAGAAAGATCAGTCTTAGAGATTTGAATCTGGCCGCCGAGCCAATGAATTGGGTCTTATCAAATTCAACCGTAGACGGTTTGAGGACACCTAAATAGTCAGGGCCTCCGACGCATGCAGAATCTGATTAACTAGGGTAGTCGCTACAGCAGCCGGGTCATGAACATAAGTCTGGGTGTCATCAGCATACTGATGAGAGGCAAACCTTTCTTGGATAGAATGCGACCCAAGTCAGCCGTATAAAGGATATAAAAAGCAGGGCTAAGACAGATCCCTGCGGGATACCAAAAAGTATGGGGTACGAAGGAGAGTGGTCGGAGACGAAGGAACGGATCCAACTGAGCGTAAGTCCCGAGATGCCAAAAGCTCTGTAGGAGAATAGAATGATCTACTGCGTCAAAGACGGCGCTGATATTAGAAACAGTCAGCAGTGTTAGCCTACTACCCAAACACATGAGTGAATAGGCGCGTAATATATGTTTACATAAAATGAAATCGGTCGTGAAGAAGAATCCGCGCCACGAGCTGTACAAGAAATGCCAGCTCGAGCGAAAGAAGGAAGACGCCGCAGACACAGATCGCGCTTCGAAGCCACGGCCATCAGATGGGGTTGAATGAGCAGAATAACAAGGTATCCCTCTCTCTTGTGAATACAAAAAAAGTGGATAGCGGACGATAGAGAACACAACGCTAGTATACAGGCACTGCCGGACTGAGCGCCGTCCTATTCAAATGACCGCGGCAGAGGTGGAATATCTCACCGGGCTTCTCGACGGCTGTGCGTTCTATCAGGTAATATAATCAAGCACAGTGTAGTAACACACAGCACAGTACAATACTTGTATACAATGTACTTTTTCATGGTACTGTGCTTAGCAAACATTTTCAACCAGATCAGTTTTGTTATCAGTTAGACTGCCACGTCTGAAACGCTTTGAGAGGTTTTGAAAGTGCCATATTAAGTGCCTTGAAAAATGCGTGCGTTGGTACTTACGAGAAATATTTTTGTAGATCCAGAGTGACCAGTCCTACGAGATTGACCGAAATGCCGTTATCGATAACAGACTTTTCCAGAAGCCTTTCCTCAAGTGTATCCAGTGAATCCGATCAAATCAGTGTTTCAATTCCGAAACAAACGATTCCAGAAAAGTTACTAATCATCAAACCACTTGAAGGTAACTTCCAACATTTCGAATTGAAATCAGTTATTTACAAACCCAATACATATTATATTCATCAATGTTGGGATATGTTATAAAATAATATTTGGCAGTTGTTAAAATTATGCACTTCAACGATTAAAAAATATCAGTAAACAGAGCAACATTTGTCCATTGTTGCAAACCACGGCCATTAGATAAATCGAGAAGCAGTCCGAAGATAAATCGTTTCCCTGTCTATGCCCGAAACTCGGAGAAGCGAGCGCTCGAGAAAGGGAGCTCTAGTGTATAGGCCTACATAAGAAAAAGACTTGCGTGAGAATAATGAAAGACACAGAAGGAAGGCCTTCACTCTCCGAATCTCGCTTAGATCTGAAGTTGTAGACCAAGTAATTGTGTTAGACGGAAATCCTTACACACGGACCAGGGCCGTAGCCAGGATTTTGCTTGGGGGGGGGTGTTTTATTTTCGGGGGTGTTTTCTCGTCATTGAGCAAGCCGACATGCAACCGAGTCAACCGACCGAGGGGTTTGTAGTTAGTAAATGGATTATTTCATTTTTACATTATTTGATTTCGGGGGTGTTTAAACACAAACCCCCCAGCTACGGCCTTGACACGGACAGTTTAATAGTGCGACGGTAGGTGCAGAGCTGGACGTCGTCTCCCGATGGGCTACCACATGCAACGTAAATCTATACCATAAGAATGAGACTTCGCCAAACTATATTACCTGGCCTAACCAGAGTCTTCGATTTGACAGTATTGGGAGTTACTCTATTAGTTCGACTATCATATCGACCGAATATGTTGTGATCAATCAATCAATCAATCAAATTCGTTTATTCAATATTCACTCAAGTCTTTTCTGAGGTAGGCACGTCAGTTCTTCCATGCCCTATGTATCCTTACCGGCCCTCAGCTCCACATGATGCTGTACGTGCTACCACACTGGCCAGGATGCTGTATGCCTCGACCGCCTGGTGGGGCTTCTCCGGTCTGCAAGCGAGGAATCGATTCCAAACGAAGATACGTAGACTGATACGTCTTCGTTACCTCCCCGTGGACTACTCCCCAACGTTTGAACTCCGCGATGACATCGACACTCGCCTCTCTGGGGCTGTTCTGTCGGACCCGGGCCACGTCCTGCATCAACTACTACCTCCAACCAAACCCACCTACTACACCCTCCGTTCCCGTGACCATGACCGCATAATCCCCCCAGCCGACAGCCCGATGCGCTGTTTATTAATATTTATTACATTTATTATTATGATGTTATATACTTTTTAACTATATTTATAAGATGTATGTACACCAAAGTGCAATTAACAATATAATAGAAAAGAATGTGGCCAAATCACTCATGAACGAAATGCTACGCTCCTCTCATTGACCGTTTCAAACTAATTAGCTTAATATTAACGACCAATGACGTCACTGTTTACAAAATGTCGACATTCCGATCGAAATATCGGTTAGCATTTAAGTGAACGTAAATTTAAATATACCGTAAACGGCAGCTCTTTTTAAAATAATGGCTTCAAACGGGTTTAAACTATTCTATTTAAGTTGCTAATAAGCTCAAACCAACGACCTTACCGAGTTTTAAAGGGCCAGAAATATAACGAAGTCACGCACTAAACAGCCGCCCAAAACACAATTCGCAACTTGATTTTATATAGCGCCGATACCTAAACGGGATTAAACTAATTTACTTAGTATAGCAATGACCGACCTTAACGGGCCAATTGACTTTGGCCGCGCATGTGAAAACTTTGCTCTCATTTTAATCGCCCGATTCCCCGTTTAAACGGGTTTTAACAGCGACTCGAAGGGTCATTCGCAACTTGATTTGATATAGCGCCGATAATGAACGGGATTAAACCAGTGCTTTTTCAGCCGGAACGCGCCGGAGCGCCGCTCCAGCACCGTTTTCAGCTACTAAAAAATAATTTATTTATTTTAATTATGAAAACAATAATTTAGTTATTTTAATTTAATTTCAGTGCTGTGAATTGTTTGTGTTTATTGAGACCCAACCCAACCCCCAATCCCGTTTTTCTCGGGATTTTACCCCTCCCATTATTGTTCAGTTCCGGAACCTTTTCTTCTAGAAAAAAAACTGGATTAAACTAATATGAAATGACAAACTTAACAGCTAACCAAAAGACAATTCGCGACTTGATTTCATGTAGCGCCGATATATAGGCCTATAGGCCTAATACCGCCGATGAGCTGCTACGTACAGGGGTCTGTCGGATGCTTAACGTCTCGATGAGCGACGACTAGTGGTCTCAAGCCTCTCTTCCGATTAGGATGGGAGGATTGGGAGTCAGGATGGTGTCCTCGCTGGCACTTCCCGTCTTCTTGGCTTCGGCCGCGGGCACCCTCCACACCCAGTCCCTGATCTTGGGTACTATGTCGGTGACTTCTGACTCGGCACATGACTCGGCTAAGACTACCTGGCTTCATCTTACTGGGGTTCCGATCCCGACGGTCACGCCCGGTCGCAGACAGGCACTTTGGGACGGTCCGCTACTACACGAAGCTCTCTCAGCGCTCGAGAATAAACTGCTTGACTCCTACGACCAGGCGAGACTGAGGGCCTCGCAGTCACCGCACGCCTCGGAGAGGCTACACGCCCTCCCGATCGCTGCTCGCGGCCTCATACTGAACAACGAGGCCATGAGCGTGGCGGTCGGCCTACGATTGGGTGTGGCAATCTGCGAACCGCACAATTGCGCATGCGGCGCCTACGTTTCGTCCATAGGGGCGCATGAGCTGTCATGCTCACTGGGTTTCAGCCGACAAGCTAGACACAGCAGCATCAACGACCTCATCCACCGCAGCCTCAACAGAGCCGACTTCCCGGCGGTCAAGGAGCCGTCTGGTCTGTCCAGGTCGGATGGTAAGAGACCGGATGGCCAGACTCTGATATCGTGCAGCGGTGGGCTGTCCTTATTGTGGGACGCGAAGGTGGTGGACACGGTGGCCGCCTCTTACATCACAGAAACGGCGGTCGCGGCTGAAGGGGCGGCAGAGTTGGCTGTCGCGAGAAAGCACGCCAAATACTCTTCACTACAGAAGAGATACATCTTCAAACCTGTAACGGTGGAAACCTTCGGTCCATTTAGCAGAGACGGCCTCGCCTTTCTTTCGGAAATTGGTCGCCGACTGTCGAAAACCACCAATGAACCACGCGAAACAAGCTTATTTCAAGAGCCTGTCGGTGATGGTCCAGCGTTTTAACGCGGTGGCTTTCCAAGGCGCCATGTCAAAGCTGCCCGGAGCCAACGAGCAACGAACCCATCCATTTCCATCGCCTTCTTAACGGAGGCAGCGGCGGAGAACTCGAGTTTCTGAGTGAACAGAACCTAGATATGAATTCTCGGATAATAATAATAATAATAATAATAATAATAATAATAATAATAATAATAATAATAATAATAATAATAATAATAATAATAATAATAATCACGCGCCCATGTATGGTCTACAGCTGAATCGAGCAAAATGCGAAGCATCTTTTATAAGTCATGATGAAGCAAACAATTGTCAGGCCTTTGCAGAGTTTGAAAATGTGGCCGTTGAAGATTTGACATTGCTGGGTGCACCGCTACTTCCAGGCAGAGCTGTCGATACATCGATTCAGAAAAAGATTAAAGATCTGGAGAAAGTCATCACAAGACTTGAGACACTACATCCACACGACTCATTTACCCTGTTGAGGTGCAGCTTAAGCATACCGAAGCTGCTATACATATTAAGAACTTCAGCCTGCTTCTTAAACGAAGGACTTCTACACGACTTCGACGATGTCTTGAGAACAGGACTCTGTAGCCTTCTCAACATTCACATGAGCGACGATCAATGGATCCAGGCATCTTTGCCTGTGAGAAACGGTGGTCTTGGCATTCGTAGTGCCGATATGCTGGCAACTTCCGCCTTTTTGGCATCCGCCGCTGGCACGCGAAGCCTTCAAGACCAACTGCTGCACAATGTCGCTGTAACGTTCACAGATCCATTGGTAGAGGAGGCTTCTAGTTCGTGGTCTTTGAGATCGAACTCACCTTCTCCCATCGAACAGAAGGCTCATGCACAAAGAGAATGGGACAGTGCACTGATATCGGGTGCACTTGAAGGCCTTTCAGAAAGAGCTACAGATTCTGCTGCGAAAGCCAGACTGTTAGCTGCGCAATCACCACACTCAGGAGACTGGCTTCACGCACTTCCCATAACAACAGCAGGTTTACGGATGCCAGGGGAAGTACTAAGAATAGCATCCGGCATCCGGCTTGGCACTGCGTTGTGTGAAAAACACACATGTAGATGTGGTGCCATAGTAGAACCCAATGGTCATCACGGATTCTCTTGCGTCAAAGGAGCGGGAAGGCAACAACGACATAGCATGATTAATGACGTGATTTGGAGGGCTTTCACCAGAGCCAAAATACCGGCCATCAAAGAGCCCAATGGCCTCTCCAGATCTGACGGCAAAAGGCCTGATGGGGTCACCATAATACCTTGGTCTAGAGGGCGTTGCCTAGCGTGGGATGTCACGGTGCCAGATACATTTGCGGCATCATATTTATTTATTTATTTATTTATTCCCGATATTTCTATAGCGCCTCTCGAAGTCAACTACTACTCAGAGGCGCTCCCGACTACAGCATTTGATACTGTAACGTCGCAAAACGCAGGAGCCGCAGCGGAAAGAGCAGCCCATAATAAGGAACGCAAATATGCTGCCATCTCACAATCGCACCACTTCATCCCTGTGGCAGTCGAAACCTCAGGAAGCTGGCATGCTGAATCACTGGATTTCGTCCAAGAACTTGGAGCCAAGATAAAAGCAGCGACAGGTGACCAGCGTGAGACCAGCCATCTGCTCCAGCGCCTATCAGTCGCCCTACAAACTGGAAACTCCCTATCTGTTCTAGGCACCTCCGATTTGAACAATAAGGAGACGGTGCAGCCAGGACTATATGGCGGCCTATAGCCTAGATACAGTGACTGGAAACAGTAAATAATTCGTCTGTATATGAGTGTATTGGTTGTATGAAGAAATAAATTCGTATAATAATAATAATAATAATAATAATAATAATAATAATAATAATAATAATAATAATAATAATAATAATAATAATAATAATAATAATTATAATAATAATAATAATAATAATTTATTTGATGCCTTGTGCAGTAAGCTTAGACATAGCAGCATTCCAGAAGAATCTATTAATAAAAATTAATATAATCAAAATAATTATAATAATTATGATAATAATTAATTAACATGACTCGTTCCTGCTTCTTTCAACTGAGGCGTCTCAGGGCCATCAGACGCTCGGTCTCACCTTCTGTCTTTACCACCATAGTTCACGCATTTGTCTGCTCACGCTTGGACTACTGCAACTCGCTCCTCATGGGTCTCCCCAAGCAGCGTCTTTCCCCCTTCCCTCCTAAATGCTTCTGCTAGGCTCATCGCTCGACTCCCCCGGTTTGCCCATATCTCTACTTACATGTTTGGTGTCCTTCACTGGCTCCCTATTGCTGCGCGCATCCGATATAAGATCCTTTTCGTTGTCTCTAAATCTCAGCAGCCTACTGCCCCGAAATATCTCTCGAACTAGCTATCTGCGAAAACCACTATCTGCATCTTCTTCTCGCTCATTACGCTCTGTAAATCGGCTTGATCTTTTTGTTCCCAGGGCTAAAACTGCCTTGGCCCAGCATCGGGCGTTTGCTGTAGTGGGTCCCACGATCTGGAATGACCTTCCTCCTGTGCTCAGGGCCAAAATAATGACTGGCTTTTCCTCATCGGTGTCGCGTTCCCTGAAGGCATATCTGTTCCCCGGGGCTTCTGTGCTGAATAGTTATTCTGCGAGAGGCGCTTTATAAATTTCTAGATACAATACAATAATAATAACAATAATAATAATAATAATAATAATAATAATAATAATAATAATAATAATAATAATAATAATAATAATAATGCCTGGAGGCATATGATGAGCTGCTACGGACAGGAGTCGGCCGGATGCTTAACGTCTCGATGAACGACGACCAATGGTCTCAAGCCTCTCTTCCGATTAGGATGGGGGGATTGGGAGTAAGGAGGGTGTCCTCGCTGGCACTTCCCGCCTTCTTGGCTTCGGCCGCGGGCACCCTCCAAACCCAGTCCCTCATTTTGGGTACTATTTCGGTGACCCCTGACGCGGCACATGACTCGGCGAAGACTACCTGGCTTCAGCTTTCTGGGGTTCCGATCCCGACGGTCACGCCCGGTCGTGGACAGAGACACTGGGACGGTCCGCTACTACACGCAGCCCTCTCGACGCTCGAGGATAAACTGCTTGATCCCTACGACCAGGCGAGACTGAAGGCGTCGCAGTCACCGCACGCCTCGGACTGGCTACACGCCCTCCCGATCGCTGCTCGCGGCCTCAGAGTGGATGACGAGACAATGAGGGTGGCGGTCGGCCTACGATTGGGTCTGGCAATCTGCGAACCGCACAAATGCGCATGCGGTGCCTACGTCTCGTCCAGAGGCGCGCATGGGCTGTCATGCTCACTGGGGTTCGGCCGACAAGCTCGGCACAGCAACATCAACGACCTCATCCACCGCAGCCTCAACAGAGCCGGCATCCCGGCAGTCAAGGAGCCGTCCGGCCTATCCAGGTCGGATGGAAAGAGACCGGATGGCCAGACCCTAACACCGTGGAGCGGCGGGTTGTCCTTATTGTGGGACGCGACGGTGGTAGACACGGTGGCTGCCTCTTATATCACGGAAACGGCGGCCGCGGCAGGAGGGGCCGCGGAGGTGGCTGCTACGAGAAAGAACATCAAGTACTCTGAACTACAGAGGAGATACATTTTCATACCTGTAGCGGTGGAAACCTTCGGTCCCCTCAACAGAGAAGGCCTTACCTTTCTATCTGAACTTGGTCGCCGGCTGTCGAAAACCACCGATGACTCCCGCGAATCAAACTTCCTATTCAAGAGTCTTTCAGTGATGGTGTAGCGCTTCAACGCAGTGGCCTTCCAAGGCGCTATGTCAAAGCTGCCCGGAGCCAAAGAACAACAAACCCGTCTTTATACATCGCCTTCTTAACGGAGGTAGCGGCGGGAAACTCGTTTTGAGAGTGAACAGAACCTAGACATGAATTCTCGGATTATAATAATAATAATAATAATAATAATAATAATAATAATAATAATAATAATAATAATAATAATAATAATAATAATAATAATAATAATAATAATAATAATAATAATGATGATAATAATAATAATAATAATAATTAGACTTATCTTTAGCGAATCTACCCACGACTTACAATCCATATTACCGACTCATAATAACTTTTTTTACTAAAACGCGATTCTTTCCAAATATACGCATTAAATTGTTTTGAATTTTTTTCTCCATTCCTTGTTCTGAACTAATCTATGAATATCCAGATTTTCTCTTTAAAATATTACTTAACAGCAAATATAACTATTTTAGGTGAGCACTTTAAAATTTAAGGTCCTCACGAGTAACGCGATTAATAACGACTTTTACTTTTATAACGAATATCTCCTCTTCCTAGACTTTCACCCACATTAAGGCGACATATCCGCCAGTTTACACGGACACCACGTTTAGATCCTCACGACTGTCGCCCTATTGGGGATTATAATACACCTATTATCCTGCTGAGTAGCCAATCGCGATGCAGAGGGCGTATTAAGCCGTGTCGACCAATTCATGAAATCCTTCCCTTATTATACTATTGAATATTAAGTAGGCTGGTCTCGTAATTCCTTTGGCGCTTTATTTGCGGAACGTCTCAACGACCGTCTCGATACTCCTAATTATAATACAACGGACAAAATTAGTCTCCTGTGGGTTTGAACATTGAGATAAAAACATTAAATCATCGCGTAGTATAAATACCAGAATTACATGCTTTCATTTTTTTCAAGATTTCTAATGCAATATTTAGCGGAAACAAGATATTAAACACTGAATAAGAAGCACTAGTGAATGGCCTGTTTAACTTTACGTGTGCGCCATTGAGAAATAGTTAATAACAGGAAAAACTATGTGGACTATGAGAAATAGTGATTTTGCTTAAAGTGGCTTTAACATGAACGAATCGCGATTTTCTGTGTAGGCTATAGATAACCTCTAGTATTACGCGCATAAATTGTCACTGTCGAATTTAAAAAAATTCTTACCCATAGGTCCTATATGGTTTATTTCCATATGACGACTTTCCAATGAGCCGTGTACCGATTAAAGCACACGTCGACCTTATATTGCTTTCAAAGAAAATAAGTTTGTTGCTTCTTATCTTTATTTTCACGGTTTCAAAAATACGATGAATGCTACACATGTAAATTAGAGAGCGCTGACAAAATATTCCATCAAACTGATACAGACTTAAGATTCTGAGTTATGATTAAATGCAATACAAATATTCCAATATTTCGAACCTAGAAGGTTTAATATAGCCTACTGCCTGGAAGATCAGTAAGGACCTTAAGTATGTTTACCTTATTCATCAAACTGCGCAGGAGTATTTAAATAGGCCTACAGCCGGCGCTGAAGACCGACAAATCACATGGAAATTAAGCGCGGCCATAATTCAATGCAATTCACGTTGTTTGTTCGGCGCGGCCTTCATTAGCATAGGAATCGCAAGATATCACGACTAGGCCTTCATAGAAGTGTCGCCTTTGTCGCGGTTTGAAGACTCTTATTATTCTATAGCTGAGTTAATAACTTTAAGCTCACTATATCACGATTAGGGCTACACAATTTATGTAGACTAATAAGCATGCTGCGAAACCCACGTTGTTTCTATAGCGGGGACTTAATTAACATTGGAATGGTGAGAATGATTGATTGATAACGAACGATAACGATTAATACTAACTATACGGCCTATTTGTAGCGATATGAGACCCTTATAAATTCCAAAGCTGAGTAAATAATTTTAAACTCGTTGTTTGTCCAGCGCGGACTCTAGTAACATAGTTATGGCAGGCTATCGCGATTAAGTCTACATCAGTGTGTCACCTCAATCGCGATGTCACGACGTTTATTATTCAATAGCTGAGCTAATAATTTTAAAATCACGAAATCACGACTACGGTTACACAATCTGTCGACCTAATCGTGGTTTAAAGTAAGCATAATGTGATTGGAATCCGTGTTGTCTGTAAAACTCGGACTTCAGCAACATCGGAATGTGTCACGATTTCAGAGACACTATTATTTTTCCCAAGCTGAATAAATAATTTTAAGATCTCCAATTCCCGATTAGGGTTACAGCAGTGTAGGACATTATTCCCTGCACATAATGCCCGGACATTATCCTTCCGGACATTATCCCTTCCGGATAGAATCTCCCCCATGAGGACATAATCCCAGGCTAGGTAAATCGGACATTTACCCCCTGGACATATATCCCGGACAGTTACCTCCTGGACACTTTCCTCCCTCTACTAGGACATTTCCCCTCAATGCATCATACAAAAAGCTCTCTGTTTAAATGATCAAAACATGCATACATACATACATACGTACATACATACATACATACATATATACATACATACCAACACACATGCATACATAGATACATATATACACACATACTTCATATATGCATACATACATACATACATACATACATACATACATACATACATACATACATACATACATACATACATACATACATGCATGCACACATGCATGAATGCATACATACATACATACATACATACATACATACATACATACATACATACATACATACATACATACATACATACATACATACATACCTAGTTCCACAAAGGGGAATTTGGCCGGGTGGAGGGTAACTGTCCGGCATTCCCCAGGCTAGGATATAATCACCTATATTTCCACATATAATATCAGGTATACGGACACTTACCCCCTGGACATTTTCCCTCCCGGACAATTTCCCCCGGACAATTTCTTCCCCGGACAATTTCCCCCCCATACTAGGACATTTCCCCCCAGTGCAACATACACAAAACTTTCTGTTTTAATGATCAAAACATACATACATACATACGTACATGCATAAATGTATACATGTATACATACATGCATACATACATACATGCATGCATACATAGTTACATGCATACGTACATACATACATACATGCATGTATACATACATGCATACATACATACATGCATACATACATACATGTATGTATGCATGTATGCATACATGCATACATACATGCATACATACATACTTACATACATACATACATGCATGCATACATACATATATACATACATACTTATATACATACTTACATGCAGGCATACATACATACATACATATATACATACATACTTACATGCATGCATACATACATGCATAAATACATGCATACATAGATGCATATATACACATATACATACATACATACATACATACATACATACATACATACATACATACATACATACATACATACATACATACATAAATCCACAGAGGGGGGAATTTGTCCGGGGGGGAAAATGACCTACCTAGATTCGGGAGGAAAGTGTCCGGGGGAAACTGTCCGGCGGAGAAAGTGTCCGGGGGGAAAGTGTCCAGGGGGAAACTGTCCGGCATAAACGGACACTTACCCCCTGGACATTTTCCTCCCCGGACAATTTCCCCCGGACAATTTCGCCCCCGGACAATTTCCCCCCCATACTAGGACATTTTCCCCGACAACTCTCACTCTGTTTTGTTGTAGTCGTACTTCTCAACTTGTGACATTAGGGGCCGTCCACATATTACGTACGCAATGAGGGGGGGAGGCGGGTCGGATTTTGGCGATTTTGCGTACGGGTGCGAACGGGGGGGAGGGGGGGACAAAAGTGTACGTACGCAAAATAAATTTCTAATTATGACGTCCACATTAGCCTATTTATAACTCTGTATTGTCCTATAGTCGTTCGATGGCATTTTATTACATTATATAAAAGCCATGTGCAGTTATTCTGTGCTGTGAACGAGATACCTATAATTTGTCTATATTGGCCCTCACTCATCCTTCAATCTGGACTAAAGTGCAGACAGTAGAGGCACTTTCTGCAGCTGGTCTTCGGAAGGGGGGGTGAGCGTCAAGTGTACGTACACAGGGGGGGGTGTGGAAGAAAGTACGCTTGCGAACAGGGGGGAGGGGGGTCAAATTTTCCCGGATTTTTGCGTACGTAATATATGGATGGCCCCTTACTGTTTTGGTGTAATAAAATTGAAGTTAAGATCCGAATTATTCTGGGTGCGATGCACCCACTGAACTTTCTCTCTGGGTTCCCAAAGAGCTGGCGCCTATGCTTCAAGGCCTAATGTACAAGTCATCATCGGATGGATTTAATCCGTTAAGAATAAATTAAGAATTGTAACCTTATATAGCCTATATTAAGAAATAGTGGCGTATATAGGCCTACATATATTAGGCTACTTAAGCCTATTCCACAGACTTCGGCTTGGTTTTGGTATGAATTATTATAAGTTATAGATTTATATACTTCACATTTACTATAAACCTACCTATTCTCAGGGTTGCAAAATTTTTATATCACGACGTCGCCATTGGCATTTAGGTATGTATACAGTCTACAAAGCATGTCGACCTACTTACTAGTGACTCAAACAAACAAGCATGGTTTGCTTGTGCATTTTGAACTTCTACAAGTGGTTTTTGCTGAACGGCATACTATTCAACTATTCATCATTGATAAAAATTTTCCAGAACATATACAGGGTGGGCCATAAAAAAAGTAAACCCTACAGGTTTGCTAATATTTCGGCCAAAAGTAAGAACTGTCAAATCAAGTTTTACTGGCTTAAACGTAATTCATATATACGTAAAACAGCCAAATTTCACCAAAATATTTCAAACAGAACCAAAGTTATATCACTTTTACTGAGTCCACCCACTGTTTGTTGATGGTCCAAAAACATGTAGCGCAAGAAAAGTAAAAAAGCGATTTTATTAAGTCACATCTGAAATAATTGGTATCAAGCAGACGGCAGAAGGTTCACGACACGAAACGAGTGTTATTCACGGATGAGAAGAACTTCTATCTTAATCCACGAACGCAACCCAAACAATCGTATTTGGTCTAGCGGCAAGATGTCACACCTGATCGCTTGATCGCTGAACGCGAGAAGTTCGCTCCACATGTTATGGTATGGGCTGGTATTTTGGTGGCAAAGGTCGACTGGCAGACTGCATTTTGTTCATGAAAGACAAAGCTCAAATCTGCATATTACGTTTCTCCCCTGCTTCCAGAATTAATTTCAGATTGCAAGCGTCTGTTGCCAGCTGGATTCATCTTTCAACAAGACGGCGCACCAGCGCATACTGCTTGTCTCAAGTAAGATTGGCTCAATGTCAATTACCCTGGTTTCATTCAGAAGGACCAATGGCCCTCCTACTCTCCGGATTTGAACCCGCTGGAATATCACGTGTGGGGAGCTATGCTTGATAAATACCACAATCCGCGACCAAAGCCAAAAACGATAAGATAATTGAAGGTCGTGTTGAAGTTGATATGGAAAATTTACTTGTGGAACCTATCAACAAGGCCATCAAAAACTTTATAAAGAGACTCAGAACATGTGTGGTTACTTGTGGTGGACACATTGAACTCAAGTTGTGAAGCAATATCATGTCTGTCTATACCAATTATTTGAGATGCGACTTAATAAATCGTCTTTTGTTACTTTTTATTGCATTATATGTTTCTGGACCATCAAAAAAACAGTGAGTGGACTCAGTAAAAGTGATATAACTTTGTTCTATCTAAAATATTTTGGTCAAATTTGGCTGTTATACGTAAATATAAATTATTTTAAGCCTGTAAAATTCGATAAAAAAATTGCTTTTTGGCCGAAATATTAGCAAAAATCTGTAGGGATTACTTGTTTGGCCCACCCTGTATAATATCATGCTTTAATAAATTTTCTATAAAAAGGAAATTTTTGGGGTCCATAGAGTAGTGGTAACATCACTGGCGTGAAGAGCAAGAGGTAGCGGGATCGCTTCCCGCTACCCCCCAAATTTAGGTCCACTCAACCATTCATTCGCGAGATGGCGCGTTGCTAAAATGAGATTTAGGACGTGATGGGCGCCTTGTATGGCTGCCGTGTAGTTAAATTCGACTCCTGTAATAACTTGTGATCATCCGTTCATACTGATTTGTAATCATACTGCGTCATTGTCAGTTTGAAGATATTAAACGAAGATAATTATTATTATTATTATATATTTCTACGATTTCAGGATAAATGTTTATGCCAAATCGCTATTAAACACAATGTGCAACATATTGATTTTTAAAAAACTTAGAAGGAGCAAAAATATGCTATAATGGCTTACTATAATGGCCACAATAAAATCAAATGAATCACATTGAAAATATATAGCCTATAAATTGCATGATTTAAACAACGGAGAATTCTTATTAAGGAATGCCAAAAAATAATGTTTCCTACTAAAATCCAATTATGCAACCCTAAAAATATATACCCCGGTAGGTTAGGGCATAACCCGAAATCGCCTCGGACATTTGCCTCGGCCGAATATTGTAGTGTAGTAATCTCAGATAAGTTTATATACTTGTTCAAAACAAGGCATTGTATCTTTGTATCAGTTTAAAACTTTACATGCCTTGTCTTCCACGGAATGCCGGACAGTTTCCCCTCTGGACACTTTCTCCCCGGACACTTTCCCCGCCGGACAGTTTCCCCCGGACACTTTCCCCCGAATCTAGGTAGATCATTTTCCCCCCCGGACAAATTCCCCCTCTGTGGATTTATGTATGTATGTATGTATGTATGTATGTATGTATGTATGTATGCCTGCATGTAAGTATGTATGTAAGTATGTATGTATATATGTATGTATGCATGCATGTATGTATGTATGTAAGTATGTATGTATGTATGTATGCATGTATGCATACATGCATACATACATGTATGTATGTATGCATGTATGTATGTATGCATGTATGTATACATGTATGTATGTATGTATGTACGTATGCATGTAACTATGTATGCATGCATGTATGTATGTATGCATGTATGTATACATGTATACATTTATGCATGTACGTATGTATGTATGTATGTTTTGATCATTAAAACAGAAAGTTTTGTGTATGTTGCACTGGGGGGAAAATGTCCTAGTATGGGGGGAAATTGTCCGGGGGAAATTGTCCGGGGGGAAAATGTCCAGGGGGTAAGTGTCCGTTTACCGCCTTGTCTAACTTCATTTCCCCTAGATATTGCTTTGTTGTTAAATGATTATTCACTGCAATGTAATCTCCATAATTTCTCACCAGCACAAAAAAGTTGTATAGAAACCAGCTTTTTTCAACCGACGCTATATTAAATCTTAATTAAATCAGGGTAAGAGTAAACAGGTTGTTTTGGTAATATCAGATCAAAATGTCACGCTGGTACAACTTTAGTGTGCCTTATTGCTGAAACCACAATAAACCTGCAGCCCTCTTTTTTTAAACTGCGCATTTTCAGGTAATATATCATTCAAATGTGTAGACCAGTGGTGCACAACCTTTTTCGGCCAAGGGCCACTAAACGATTTCTTAAACCCACGGGGGGCCAAACAAGTGAGACGACTCAGCTTAGTCCACATGAATTCATGCCAAATCTTACGTAAATGATATGCGCAGTAAAACTTATACACTGTGTCCCAATTGAACTAATGAGTTTTGGCATTAAATCTGTCAATTATAAAAATAATTTAACGAAATTTTACAGATTGAAAGAGGGATATATTAGCAACATGTCTAGAAAATTTCATAGAATCCTATCAATAGGGTTCTAAGGTATGAAAATTCAAAGTTGGACAAACAAAATTCGAACTTTCAACATGTCAAAGACAAATGTTATGCAAACTGCATACCTTGACTTCATTTCCATTTAAGCAGGGATAATAAAAGAAAATGCTTTCAGTAAAGATGACTTGAGTTTGATTAAAATTTTAAGACGAGAAAAACATTTTGGAGCAGAAAGGTTTTGGAAGGACTTTCAGATACCTGCAGGACAGTGCTCCAGCTCACCGAGTCAGAGAAACTGTGGATCTGCTGTCAATAGAAACTCCATATTTTATTTCACCAAGTGTTTGGCCCCCAATAGCCCTGATCTCAATCCGCTCGACTACAAGATATGAAGCATCCTTGACGAACGTGTTTATTAAACCCGCGTACGCGACGTTGGTCATCTCAAGCAGCGAGTTGTTAGGAATTTCCATTTTGAGCAAGGAATTGTTGATCGTGCAATCAATGAATGGCGAGATCACCTTAGAGATGTATTCGAGCTAATGGCGGGCATTTTTAACATTAACTTTAAAGAACATTTGACTCAGATTAACTTTAAATGTTGATGTCTTTATGTTTTTTGTCGATTTGTAAAGTTTAATAAAATAAAATTAGAAATGAATTTTTACATGTTGGAAAATTCTAATGTTATTTGTCCAAATTTGGATGTGCATAACTTTGGACGCTGTTGATAGAATTTGATGAAATTTTCGAAAATGTTGATAATTTATTCCTCTTTCAATATAGAAATTTCAATGAATTATATTTTTTAGAATTGACAGATTTATTGTCAAAACAAAGAGGGTAATTGGGACACAGTGTATAAAGGTAAGCATAAAGAGGTACAGAGAAGACTCGTAGACTTCTATATTACTACAATACGTGTAGTTTTTTCAATGATCACAATGCGCAAGTCACTGTACACGCTTAATGTCAGTGTCGGCTCTTGGTCGCTTTTCTTGTTGGTCATCGCGGGCCACACGACGACTCGTCGCGGGCCGGATTTGGCCCGCGGGCCGGACGTTGTGCACCACTGGTGTAGACTTTACTTTGATAAGGAAAAAATTAAATTTCTCTTGTTCATTACTGTAATGAGGAATTTTCACCTTCAATTAAATAAAATTGCCTTAGTTTTCGGCAACATTAAAAAATTTCAAGTGACACACAGTACATAGAAACCTAATTCTCAACAATATTTCATAGTTTTCTAGGATGTCTAAAACTCCGTGGAAAGGCCCAAGAATAGGGAAATACTATGAATGCAAACAATCTTAGAAGTGACAAACATTTGTAAAACATCATGCATGATACATTATCTTCTATGCGTACTGATTTTACTTAACCTTAGGTACATAATTCCTTAAGGTACAAAACAACAAGCATAAAATATAAAAGTTATCAAGTTTGGGTTTTAAAATCTTGTATAGTTGCACACTTTAAAGATAAGATCGTGCGTCAAAGTCCAAGAACAAGATTTATAAATAAATATCCAAAGTGCTGACTCATTGTAACAATTGCTGCATTCTTCTATCAGCTAGTCATATTTCATTGGATTTGTCACTGATAATTCTGTGCGTATTGCCTGCCATGGTTGTGTGAACTGTGGATGAAGTTCTTTAAACTATTCAATGTCCACATTTCCTTAAACAGTTAGCACAATCGAGCAAACTAAACTTGTTAAATGATAAAACAAATTGCAGGCTAGGAAAAATTTGAGGCATAACTAGGAACGGTGTAGTGAAATAACACATAAAACTGAAAGCAACTGAACATCATCCTCGATTTTGATTTTTTAAAGCCATTTTGGAGCTCATACATTTACTGGATGTGTTGGCTCCCTGAGTTTCTGACCCAGTGTAAATCAACACTTTACTCTTGTCCCGTATGCATCTTCATCATGAAAGTCATGTTGTAATGCCTGACTTGATATTCTTAAAAGCCTCAGACATTGGTTTTCAGCAATTGGTTTTGACAGATGCCAAATGTAATGGTTATTATCTTAAGTCTTGGCTAATGGTTGCAATTCACAAGACAATAGAATCGAGCTGCCTGCATTATGTCAAACCTGTATAAAGTTATTAGTTCAGTTTTCTTAGTCTTGCTAATAGGTTTGGCAATTTCCATCTTCCGGGATTCACAAACATCGCTTCTAGGATTTCCAAATGCCAGATGGTATTCAGTTCTGAATTCATCAGAACAAGTCATACTTGACATTCATATAGAATTTGTCTGAAACATGGCACATTGACTTTATTGGAGGCTCTGGTGGGAGGTATTTCAATCTAATTTGTTTTTGTCTGCTGTAATAGCAGCTTCGACACTGGAATTGTCAATATGTTGCTTGATTTTCACTTTTGATATGAAGGTACAGTCTGTGCTCCACGTCATTAATCTCTTTTCTCTGTTGTCCCGCTGGAATCCAGTGCCTGGCCAGAATGTCGACTTACCACTGACCAACAGCTAAGATGGCACAAAATGTTGCATGGCAAACCGATATCCAGCTTTCGAATCTAAGCAAATAACAACATAAATAAAAAAAAACACAATAATTTCCCCTGTTGAATTATCCATAAGCAAGAAAGTGACTTTTTAATTTATATATGTATGTATGTATGTATGTATGTAAGTATGTATGTATGTATGTATGTATGTATGTATGTATGTATGTATGTATGTATGTATGTATGTATGTATGTATGTATGTATGTATGTACTGTATGTATGTATCGGAACACTTCTACAGCACCCCTTAAGTAACTCACAAGAGTGCTCCGGCATGGTTAATTAGGAATCACTGAACAATTGTGTCTCAAGTAGAGCAAAAAACGTTTCCTAACATGTTAAAGATGCTAATGATTGTATGTCCAGTGGCAGATTGTCCCAGATTGAAGGACCCACAAAAGAAAAGGCGCACCCCAGCTCACGCCGACGTGCAAGAGGGTGGGACCATGAACATTCATATTATACTTGCATACATGTAACATGTGCATGGAATATCTACTCAACCTCTCAAGAAAAAGTCAATATGCAAAAAAATAAAATCAGATGCATTTTGCCACAGTAGTCAAAGAAAACCATAAAGCAGAGAAAACCATAAAGCAATCAAACAATTTGTTATTTAAGATCGCATCTATTCGTTCATTCAGAAAATTTATACCTGTAGCTCCCCTTCAATATATCTACTCCATACATTACAGAGCGAAAAGGTTCACTATCCTTCCAAAGATCTGGACAGTCAATAAAGTAATATGTTGTCCTTAAGCTGCTGAAAAGCTTCTTGTGCATGCCGCCTTATAATGCCCCTTCAAGATATCTACATATCTAGCATCCCCTTCAAGATATAGTGTCTGAAGAATTTGAGGTGTCCAATTACATGACTAGAAAGGCAAAGAAATTAGTACAAGAGCAAGCTATTCTGTCGACTCTGAATCCCACAACAGGAAAGACACTACTGACACTGACAGTGAGTGATGTCAATGAATTTTATTATGACAATTCAATAAGTAGGCTGGTGCCAGGAAAGAAACATTACATATCAATTTTGGTCGTCAGAATAAGGCAGCATGCACAAAAGCATCTACTTTTGTGTAGTCTGAAAAAAGCTTTTCATCAGTTTAAGAACAAAATCCAGATATAATTTAATTCTCAAAATTTGCTGAAATCAGACCAAAACAGTGAATCCTAGCAACAGAAAGTGGGACACATGTGGCATGTGTGTGCACAATTCATCAGAACACAAAGTTGATGATGATAGGACCAATTATTGAGAATATTTATGAGGGAATGTTCAAGTATTATCGACATTGTATTGCAGTTATTCAGTGTAATCCCACTTGCATTGAATGCTTTCTTGGACAATGTGAATATTTCCCTGGGCTGGATTTACTTCATGAAACACTGGAATGCTTCTTTGATGAACAAATGGTTGATCAAATTCACTTCAAACAATGGACAGCAACTGATAGGTCAACAATGGAAATATAGATTCGGACTGCTTATGAGTTCCTGAGCTCAGTGATGCACTTGGTGCACTTCCCAAACTTCTACATCATGACTTCATATCAAAGCAGCAATCTGATTCCTTTTTGATTCTAAAGTAGCAAGTTGAACAATGGGTGACACAATTTAAGAAGACATAGATATTGAAGTTTGCACGTAAAATTATAGACAAAACAATTATGTCAAAAGAACCATTAGAGATCCCATTATGGTTTCTTCTTAGGATGTTCAGGACACTTCAGTGTTGAAGTGTGAATTTTTCAGATTTAAAGAAACTCGCGAAGGGGTCAAGGTCACGGTTAAAGTTCTTAATATTAAAATAATTATAGTATCAATATTAAACTTTTAAACAGTCGTTGTTAATCTCCCCAAATAGCTCATCCAAAGAGCTGAAGAATGACACCAAGAACACTTTCCTAGTTCTCATACAAGCTGAGATACAGGCGTCCAAATGTACAGGTCGAACGGGTCGGGTCAAAGTTCGTCAATCCGTATCTCAGAATGTAATTGACCAAACAATTTCTACCTGGGTTCATACATGTCTTACGTGGTGCAACAGTGGGGAAAATTTCATGTAAATTTGAGTCGGTCATGTCAATATCGTTGGTTGAATTGACATGGAGTCACCCAAAACCAGTTATGCAACGCTGTCAGAAACAGAATTGAAACATGTATGCAAAAACACTTTAGAATTTGGTAGTGACCCAGTATGAAAGTAGACCCTAATGCACAGGAAGCAGCCACAAGATTGCAGTGTAAGAGTAGTCTGTGGCATGAATATCGAAAGGCCGTATTACTTTGTCATTGTTTCACGATGCTATGCATGCAGATATGTAAAATGCACCTAAAAAGTCTTCTTCAAAAGATAATGCATTGCAGTTTGCCATTGAAAAATGATGCTATGAGGTATGGTCCAGTGTCGGCCTTAGGGGCGTGCGAACCGTGCGGTCGCACGGGGCCCGCAACTTAAGGGGACCCGAAAATGTCACAGAAAATTAACATGAACAAGACAGACACCTGGGGTGAAAATTGTCGGGGATTCAGCCCTTAGTGTTTATTAAGACCACACAGTTAAGTCTTCATTGCACACCTTATGGAATCGTTTCCAACCCCCTCAGTTGTGATAGTGTGATTACATGTGTATATATTTTAGCATTTTCTTTCACAATTCACTTTTTTTGTTACGAATAAAGTAATGCTTTGGTTTATTGTGAAATTTGTGACCATGTGAATTGGTTACTAATAAATTTGGTGATGTCATTACTTTAAGCAGTTTAAGCTTTCTATTGCCTTTTTTGAATTTCTCATTTTGCAAAATACGGATAAAATATTCGGTTCCACGTGGATCAAACTCATCAAAGTCTAACCCCACAGTCTGTTTTTTACAATTCTCACACACTGAAGACACCCTAATAATAATATCTTGGTTTCGATTAAGTCTTCTCTTTTGTCAATTAAATAAAAGTCAGCTTCCTCTATATCTCAGAATTCTCGTGTAGAGTTAAATTTGACTTGTTGTACTTGTTAACAATCTACTAAAATAAAATGAATAACAATGAAAAATAATTTGACTTGTGTCCCTTCAAGGGCCCGTACAGTATACTCTGCACGGAGCCCGAAATATCCTAAGGCTGGCACTGTATGGTCTTGAAAGCGAGAATGCAGCAGTTCAGCAATAGGCCATACTTGGATAAGTTTTCTGCTGCACATGTCAATCTCAAAATTGAGACCTGTGGAATTTCAATTAATCCCAAATATCCATATCTGACTGGCATGTCACATGTTACTGTCATGGGATGTGCAACCTGGAAATAAAAAGTTTCTTTAAGTACAGCTTGAGCAGTAATAGCATGTCAATAAAGGATAGCACTTTTTTTCTTAATAAGCATAGCCAACAGTTATTACGGTGTAACACTTCTCTTAAACTGAAATATCATCACTACACAAGCGCAGGTTAAGTAGCAATTTCAGAACTTGATGTGCTGACTTATTGTGTTACATAATGTACATCAGCTTGTCTGCACATGGAACGGATCCGTTACAACGAGATTTTCTACAAAAATATGCTGGTCACATCAGAATATTTTACACAAAATATGTAATATAGATTTAATGTACTGGCAGAAGGTTCAACACAATGTCAGACCCAAGCACAAACTATAAATGGAAAAAGCAAAGGTAGCACATCAACTACCACTGCCAAACACAGCATTAAATTAAAAACTGGTAGACAGCACTGTGCACTGTGCTTGTGGCTATCACAATAACTATGACAATATGATACCATTTTGCAAGGGCAGCCAAACTAAACGGTACCGCCTCCAGTGTTGGAATCTTCACTGCACCGAAGGGAAAATGGATCTGTCCAACATGTAGGGAAAACAAACAGCTGATTACACTGGTACACTGGTAATTTTTGAAGTGCTGTTACATGCAAACGAAAATTAAAGGAAGAATATTATGTCTTTAGACCAAAATGACTAGACACCTATATTTCTCTTTTATACTATGATGCTGCTTAGTACATGGACAGTGAATTTTAAAAAAAATTAAACTTGTTTCAAGACAGTTCCTTTCTTGGTGTGCAAAGGTGTTTAAAATTTTGTATTAAGCTTCACGGTATGGAACGATTAATGTTCACGATGGCTTCAGCTATTTTTACGAATTTCTCTATAGTGTCATAGTGCTTTGACCTTAATTTCTTCTTTAACAGATATAGGTAAGTAAGTAAGCCATTTATTGACACAACATCAACACAGTAATATCACAATAACAACAGTGAGTACAAACTCAGAAAACTTCCATTAATGATGCAATGGTCAAAAGGTCAATCCAAAAGGGTCATCTTGACCGGTGAGGCTGGATTGCACCTTTACTGAATAATATCTGGCAGTAGTAACAGTGCAGAAATCAAACGCACTGAGTAAGTGTATAGTACAAAACACTGTAACGAATTAAACATGACATAAACAAACATTAAACACTAAACATAGTGTGAGTTTTCAAACACAGGAATCAAACAGACAAAGTTTTTCTTATAATATGGTAGTTTAATACACCAAGATCAAATACTGTTTAAGCTTATTTTAAAACAGGTTAAGGGTGAGTAGACGTGTAACATAATTTGGAAGACTGTTCCATGTTGAAGGGCCAGAACATTTTATCGAGAATAATTTCATCCTAGTATGTGCAATATCAGTGCGATAATTTAACAAAGTTCTAGTGTAATGATCATGCACAGCGTTTCCCTGACGAAAATAACCACCAAACGAACTAGGTAACAATCTGTGATAATAGCAAAACATGAATAAACCTATTTGAAACTTATTTATATCTGCTAATCGAAGTATATTATACGATGGAAAAATAAGTTTAGTACTGATACACAAATGCAATACGAAATCTCCAAGTTTTATATAGGCTATTCAAATAGCGCACGGATGGGTTTGGCCAGAAGCAGAGGATGTGGGGGACGGCAGTGGAAGGGTTTTTATGAATTAGTAAACACCATAGACAACCACAACTCCAAATACACCTAAAAGTTAGAGTAATGCTGTCTCTCAAATTACCTCATTATGGATCAATGTTTATAATCTTTGTTTTGTAACATGAAGCTTATCTAGAGTATAAAGAGTTACTTAAGTACTGATTGTAATGTGAAATGATACCGGTACTCTATTGAAAAACAAAGCAATGTTCAGTGCTCAATTAGCCATTCAGTCACGGTCACAAATGCATCAGTCCCTCACTCCCTCACACAGCTACATCACTCATTAACACAGGCCTAACATAGGCCTAATACGTTATACATTATTTTTAAATCGACAGGTGGGCAATATTCACTCAGTCTGAAAATAATTTGAGCAATAAATTCAAATAATTATGTTAAGAAACAGACATTTTGTGCTTTCAGTTCACATACACTGGAGTAAGTTCACATTCAATTACCATGTACAAATATGTAATACTGATTGGAAGTTAGAAAAATAAGGTTACCAGACATACATTAATAGGTGTAGGCCTAGCCGCCATAGCTGGAGAGAAACAACAGATACACAGAAACAAAACAGTGAAATTCTGGTAACAGACTATACAGCCGCTTTTGAAACAGAGTAGTAAGAGTGTGCACTCTGCACTAACCTGCATGACAGATAATTAGAAATCTCCAGAGTAACAGATTTACTATTGCCGTGACTGCTCGAAACTTTCAGTTTAATGCTCACATCAGACAGTATAGCTTTCTCATCCCTTGACAACGGCGATACACTAGGCCTTAACGAATTTCTTCACACTTTCCTTAGCCTGCTGCCGCCTGAACTTTAATTTTTTACTACTACCACACTGATGGTATGCCATCGCAAGAAAGTTTGGTAATGTTTGTCTTTAGCGTCCGAAATTATTTACATTGCATGAGCGATGAAAACGTTTCACAGTTAAACTCAAACAAGAAGTTGGAAGATTGATGAAAATATTCACGAAACTAGAGGCTGGATAATTGATAAAAATATAACTGCAACTAGAAGTTGGATGAACGAATAATTTCGGACGCTAAAGACAAACATTACCGAAAGTTTATTGTAAACAATACGCAGTTAGCAATAATCCAACTCACTTTTAAGTTTTAGCTGTAATTTTTTCATCAACAGCAACCATAGATATATAAACCATCCGACACACCATAGAATATTTAACATTGAATATATACCGAAGGTAGAACAGCAACCATAGATTTAATAATATACGCAACATAGGACAGCCTGGACCCAAATATAGACGATTAGACGGCCATGTTAATGTGCCAGCACTCGCTGCTCATTGCACACTAAGTTCAAACTAGCAAGCTAGCGTGGAAACTTTATAATCACAACTGTGTACATGTTCTAGCCGAACTTTTCTCCGGCGGCTAGCCGTGAAATAACTGTCGGCGGTTTTTTGGGTAAGCCGCAAAATTTCCGGCGGTTTTTCGGCTTGCAGACAATATTTCGGCTCGGCGGCTAACGGCGGCGGCTTAGGGGTATAGCCATGGCTGTCCCACCCCTCTGGATCAAACTCCACCAGTACTGCGAGAAATTTCAGATCCATCTTACGAACTCATCAAAACCTCACCACTTGCTGTTTCTCCACAGGTCTTGCACTCAAAACTGAAAACACTGCTCTTTCACAAAAGAATCCCGATTCCCTCCCGCCCTCCTCCCTCCCTCCCTCCCTCGCCGTTTGTACCCTAAAGGGCCTAAACACCACCCTCCTTAGCCGTCTTACTATTTACCTGACTGACTCCTCTGGATCTTGACCTGGAACC
This sequence comes from Allolobophora icterica, assembly GCA_963556255.1. Taxonomy (NCBI): domain Eukaryota; kingdom Metazoa; phylum Annelida; class Clitellata; order Crassiclitellata; family Lumbricidae; genus Allolobophora; species Allolobophora icterica. The sequence continues at coordinate 25,367,401 of OY744606.1, forward strand.
GATTCGACCCCCTCCCGCCTATCGATTTTGATTTGACTAAGCGCCTGTGAATAAGCTGGTTCCCGCGACTTCGCCTTTTTTGGGCGCTGTAGAATCTCGAGATTACGATTACGATTACGATTCATTCATATCTGCGCTGTTTTCCTTTATTATGAAAGGTAAAAATGGCTGTTTTTCGTGGAAGAGGATAACTGTTTTATTGGCGTCTTTTGAAAAACCTTTTGACTTGACGCAGCGCTCTTAAAATTATCTGGTGTCCTGCGCCTAGCTTCTATATAGCGCGTTAGCAATTTTGAGTTAACGAATACGAAACAATTTAGAAATATAAAATGATCAACAGATGGCACATCTGTTGATCATTTTATACATCCAGCTTCTTGGTACACTATTTAAATTAATTCCGGAAGTTGTAAAAATTTTAAGAAATACAAAAGTCTGACATTGTAAGAGTATTTCCGTTTCATTTTACGCAGAATGTATGGTCGTTTAATTAAAATAAGAGTGCCCATTTATTTTGAATTTTTTGCAAGTAGAAAGTCATCTGTCTATTTATTTCGTAATGACGCCAGCAATATTTCTGTATAAGCGCACAATGGGAATTGTGACGTGTATAATAAATTTATATACAATTTAAATGACTACTACGTCAAAATATGAACACATAACCTCTGTGCCTTATTCTTTGCTTTGGACTCTTGTTCAGCAATGTTGATTGGTTTCAAATTGCAGCATATGCATGTTGAGCTGACAGATGCTGCTTGTCACGTAGGCGTTGTTCGCAATTCTGGCATGTCTCTAACTATTTGTAATTCATCACATATGTACCGGCACACTCATGACATACACAGAATTAGGCCTATGTCTTCAAGGGTATCTCTGGCAGACCCATTCATATCCAGTCACGTAGATTACTATAGCTTACTTTTAACAGTAACAATGAGTCTGTTCTGAACTCTTTGGAGAGAGCCTTGGCTAATACATCAAAATATGAACATATAACCTCTATGCTTAAAGCTTTGCTTTGAACTCTTGTTCAGCAGATGATTGGTTTCAAATTACAAGTCATAGTTGATAAAACTTTGAACTCTGGAGTTTTGTAGACGTGGTCCAGAGGAGCTGAGATTTGACAGGGTTTGACACCTTGACCTAATGCCATCTGAGCACTGTTAAAATCACTTGTTAAATGTCTTGGAATTCATTTGCCAAAGATGCACATAACATTTAGGATCATCAACATAAAGGCGAGTATATATGTGTAAAGTGCATTATGTGCATGTGTTTACGTATTTATAAGTGTATGCGCATGCCCGAGGGGCTTGGTATTAACTTCGGTAACTTCACCATTCGAGAACTAACTATACTGACTTTTGCTGACTGCACTTGTAGCTGTCAGCATCATATCAACATATGGTGTGGGTCGGTTTACCAGCATTATAGGTTTATGCATATCTAATAGAAGGAATTCCATTGGTTACAGTGTATTAGGTTTACATTCATAATGCTCATTTATAATGGTCTTGCACAATGTGTTCCATCTTATCTCAAAGCACACCTGCCTGAAGATTTCTCCATGGTGCTGCACAAACTGACATACTGTCCTGTTGGCACAAACTTCCATGATCCAGTTTAGAAGCTTGTTGTGGTTGGTATGTCTAAGATCTTGTTAAAATAGGTGACCATGAAGAGACGAGATCTTGTTGGCTTCCTTTGTTTATTTTCTGTAAACGCTTGAAAACCATTCCATTTGGGTATGTTGTTGTCATGCATTAGAGCTCCAATGATGAGTGTCTGTGAAGTGGCACTATATAAATTTGTGACTGTATTTATAATAAGGATACATATATGATATATACATATGTATGTGCATGTACGCATACATGTATGATTGGGGGTAATTTGAATGCAAATCTGAAAGTTAAAATGTAGCATTTCATGTTTCAGCAGACTGACTTTGTTGTCATTCAGGTCCAAACTAAAAAAATTATAACTTTCTAATCTTATTATCCACCATCATAGTCCAATTTCTGGTTATCCAGAGCCCTGTGGTTTTCTTTTGTGAGATTTGTTTGACAGTCATATTAAGGAAAATAATATAATTGCTGAATTTTTTAAATTTTGAAATTTCTCCAAGAAATTTTTGTTGTGATGGCCCTCATTCTCAAGAGCTGTACACCCAAGCAAAGTATCTCAAACTGTTCATGTCTATTGTTGAAGGCGCTCCATATTGTGATTTACACAGACAGTTGGAAGCAGTCTTTGGCTTGTGTTACTTACCCTTCTCATAATCATTGTGTTCATGTTTGTGCAGAATTGTACCTCAGCCTAATTATTCCTGAGACTCGGTACCACATTCCTTAGGAATTACTATTGATACATGGAAGCAAGTGTATATGCTTCACAATTCCCTCTTTCCATTTTTATCTTTTATATAATCAAAACCAAGGGTGCCTACATGTTCTAATAGTCATAGAACCAGAGTAGTGCTTTTATTTGAGGTAAACTTTTAGGTAAACTTTTATTGTAACCAATTTTTATCCTATTTGAAGACAATGGACTCAAGTTTCATAACTCTTATAAAGAATTCTGAATCATACCAATATGGAGCTCAGCAAATTTATTCTTCATTTTTGATGCAGCTTATTTTAAAATCTATTAATGAATTTCCGTGGTACATCTTTGAGCTCACTCAATTTGGTCCTGGATTCTGCTGCCAGCAATTTTTATATAATTAACAGAAAATCTTATTGATTCTCAGAGAGCGAGTTTAAGTGGCGCATCATCCTCTTGAGTTTTAGTGATTTCAGTGCTGGCACTCAAACATGCCACAGCAATCCAACAGCATGCTATGCTGTTTAGTCTACACTTTACATAGGTGCACTTTGACTGATCTAAAGGGTTGGAGGTTTGAGCTTGCAAATGAGGTGCAAATTAATGTAAAGTTAATGTATAATATTATAATAATCTTGTGTTTTTAGAGTGGACATTAATTGCAGGCCGTATCATAAAAGATGGTCTAATTAAAAATGAAACTCAAGGTTGCAGTATTCAAGACATGAACACATATCCATAGCTACTGAGTTACTTTGGGCAGCACAAATTACCAATACCCTTCCATAATAGCTTAGAATTAGCATCTTTCCATGTTAGTCAGCTATTTCCAGTGTTGTATCAATTACATTGGAATGTAAGTCAGTTATAATTATGGAAATCTAAATCAGTTATAATTGCAATTACATGCTTGTAAATGTAATTGAAATACAATTACAAGTACTTGATGTCGAAATAATTGAATTACAATTTACAATTTGATTGTAATTCATTTGCCAATTACTTTATTATTCCAACTCTGACTGCAGGCAGGGGCGTCTATCCACCCTAAGTCATTGGAGCAACTTCCCCCATTTCTTGGATGTAGACGCCTCTGGCTGCAGGTTCTTTGGTTCTGGAGCGCAAGGTGATGTGGTTGTCCAGCTGGCTCAAACTTCCACGGACAGTATATAAGCTGTGTTTGGCTTTTCATTTTTTTAAGAAATAAACTGCCAACTGGTCAGATCTTGTTGGCTTTGTTGGCTTTCCTAGCCTCTATTCCATAAGCGCATGACAAACATTCTATTTCATTTTATGGGTTTGTGTAGTCTGGCTTTCAGTGCCTATGAAGTGTTTATCTGAAGTGGCACTATATGAATTTGTGATCACTTTTACATTACAAATATTTACAAATGTTTGCATACATATACATGTGGAGGTAATTTGAATGTAAATTTGAAAGCTAACATGACATAATATATTTTATTGATCCAACTCAAAGGTACATAATTTGTAACAGATTGGTCTGGGTAACAGTTCCCAGATTACTAGAGAAAAAGAAATATATAAAATTAAACAAATGCAGAATACAATACCTGGGTCAAAGTACACATAAGTCCAAAGTTCACGTGAAATCTGACAGGCCCAGGAGTAAACTGCCTATAGTGCCACACTCATAAAGGAGTGCCTTTGAATATAAAGTAATAAAAAAATCAATTCGGATAGAAAGCTAGAAAAGTAACATCTCATGGCTCAACTGACTGATTTTTGACATTCACCAAACTCCTAAATCCAAATTTTCAAACCTCATGAACCACCATCATAGCTCTCCTTCTGGTCGTTCAGATCCTAGGTTTAACCTTTTTGATTATGATTTTTTTGTCGTATTAAGCAATTAGAAATAGAAAGTAATTATTTAATTATGTTACTTTTGATTGTTTAACAAAGTTATGTTGCAACGACTTACATTCTCAAAAGTTGTAAACTCAAGCAACCAGCTATTTTAGGTTATAGGGAAAGTGTTGAGTCTAGGATGACTATGAAGTTGGATGACACAAGTGTCCAAGACACATTGGGGTAGTGTGGTGTATGACTGTTCTTGGTGGAAGTTTTGTGTAGTTAAGGAGGCGTTAGAGTTGTCTAGTCTTGTCAGAATTATACTAAAGTATAAATGTTTGTAAGAAAACTAAATCCATTTGAGAACAAAGCAAAAAGCCTTTGAGATGAAAGAAAACGTTCAAACATTTGCAGCAATTTTGGACGTTTGGATGAATACCAAGTCAAGCGTGTGTAATAGTCTGCAGTTTGCCAGCTCGAATGGATGTTAAATGAATATAAATTATACAATTTGAACAAAAGCAGGCAGTGAAGAGGCAGAATTACAGATTGAGAGGTCAGTAAACTTTTGGCATAGATATTTAGAAGGGCTGTAGGACAAAATCCCCTGGACGTAAGACCCGGGACATAATCCCTCAGACATTACCCCCGGGCATAATCCCTAGATTTTGGGTAGGACATAGTCTTGGACAAAAACCCTTCTTTGTACAATTAACCTATTTCTACATTTAGCTGATAAGCTTGACTTTCGCAGTTTTTGTTCATTGAGTCAGCCTGTTAATTTTGTAAAGGTATAGACTAATGACTTTTTAATGTCATTCAGTTATAAAATTAAGACTTCTTGTTAGTGTCATTTAGGTACAAAGTTAAGACTTGTTAATGTCGTTTAGGTCTTAAGACTTCTTAATGTCATTCAGTTCTAAAGTTAAATTTATACTGAATGATCTTGACCGTTCGTAGATTGGTATGCCAATTTTTTTACAGCTTTCAGAAAAACTTGTATAATAAACATTTCCATTGGTTTGTACTCTTAGGCTAATTGTTAGAATTATACATATTGAAAATATATTCTTCTAGAATATGTTACTAGAATTAAACAAATTGAAATTCAATTCCTATAGATGTTATTGGATGTAATGTATAATTTAGCCACCTTACTTGGCTGAGTTTGAGGTGATTACATCCTAGCCCTGGGGAATTATGTCCTATCCTGTGGATTATGTCCAGAGGGATTATGTTCGTACACCACCAGAAGAGCTTAGAATTTGCAGTGTTTGACATCAACATTATGTGCAGTTGTAAAATCACTTGCTATCCTATCTGACCTCATTGAACCAAAAATGAATACAGATTTTCAGCGTAAGAACAAGGATGTGTGTAATGTGCATATTATGCATGGGTGTATGTGTGTGGATAGCTTTGTATGCCTGTATGTATTTGTGAGGGGTAGAATAGCATTCTCTTAACTGTCAACATACAGAAACGCCTCTGATAGGTTACACTGAGAGAGGCGCTTTAGAAATCTTAAAATGCACTACAATATAATAACTGTGTTTAATTCTGCTAATTACATGGTGCCTCTCGGCATCGTATCAGCATAATTTTATGCTGCCACCCGGCTGATCGACAGCATGCCTCGATTTGGGTACAAATCCACTTTTGCATAGAAAGAACTGCTTTGGTTACAATGTATGGAGTTGACTTTTATAATGCTCATGCATAATTGTCTTGCAGGGTGTACTCCATCTTATCTTGAAGAATTATGTCTGTCTGGCCCAATGCCCTATTGGCACAAGCTTTCACGGTCCAGTGTAGAAGAACCTTGGGTTTACCTTTGTGAAATTGGTTTGATAGTCATATTAGAGGAAAAATAATTGCTTCACTTTTAATTTTTCTACAAGAATTTTTGTTGCAACGACCCTCATTCTCAACGACTGTACCCAAGCAAAGCATCTACCACTGCTAATGTCTACTGTCTAAGGAGCTTCTTAAATGTCCTGCATTCCATAGAACCAGAGTAGTGCTTTTATAGGAGGTAAACTTTGAGGTTGGTCTTTATTGAAAACACTTTTGATGCTCGTTGAAGATTGTAGACTCAAGTTTCATCACTCTTTTAAGCAAATTTGAAGCATTTGGAGCTCAGATACAGTAATGTATTCTTCATATGTATGCACCTTAGCATTAAATCTAGGAATGAATTTAAGTGGTACATCTTTAAGATCACTCAGCGAGGTCCTGGATTCTGTTGCCAGCAACTTTTATGCATTTGTGGCTCTGAACTTACCAGTGGTAACGTAAGTTCAGCGCCTTGTGACCGGAGAGTTGCAGGTTCGAATACCACCCTAGCCGCTGCGTACGGACCTTGGGCAAGTCCTTCACTCGCAATTGCTCGTGGCGCTTCGGCGTGAAAAGTCCGGCACAGTATCAAATGCTGTAGTCTGGAGCGCCTCTGAGTAGTAGTTGACTTCGAGAGGTGCTATAGAAATGGTCGTAGGGCACTTACCCCTGGACCTATTCCCCGGACATTTTCTCCCGGAGAGTTACCCTGGACACTATCCTCCCCCCATTCTGAGTAGGTCATTTTTCCCCCGGACAAATTCCCCCTCTGTGGATTTGTGTATGTATGCATGTCTGTATGCATGTATATCTGTTTGTATGTATGTATATATGCATGTATGCATGCATTCTCTATGTATGTATGCATGTATGTATGTATGTATGTATGCATGTATGTATGTCTTTCTTCTCTGCTCTTAAGACTGTTCTCTTTCGACGAGGTTGGGCTGGGAGCGCCTCTGAATAGTTGCCTTGAAGAGCGCGCTATATAAATGTCTAGTTTATTGATTGATTGATTGATTGATTGCATGCATGTATGTATGCGTGTATGTATGTAATACTATGTATGTATACACGTATGCATGTACGTATGTATGTATATATGTATGGATATATGCATGTTGTATGTATGTATGTTTTGATCATTTAAACAGAGAGCTTTTTGTATGTTTGTATGCATTTTTCTTAGAAACAGGAAACATTTTGTATGTTGCATTGAGGGGGAAATGTCCTAGTAAGGGGGAAAGTGTCCGGAATTAACTGTACGGGGTGAATATGTCCAGGGGGTAAATGTCCGTTCACCCATAGAAATAATATTTATCCGGAATAATAATAAAATAAATTTAACAGAAAATCTGAGTGATTGTGAGAGAGCGAGTATAAGTGTACTGTGCAGGTTTAAGAACTGTGTGTTCTAAGACGTTGTGTAATGTAACTAACATACCTCTCGAAAAGCTCTTTGTAATCGAGCCATCATTATGCCTCGTTTTGCTGGGTAATATTCTTAACGATATACAGTTGAATTTCGTGCAATATAATTGCTTTTGGTGTTTCATGACTGCATTGAAGTGATTTATAAATCATAGATAAGCTATAATTTATTGCAACCACTTCCTTCCAATGAAGGGCATTTAACTTTTGGATTCAATGTGTACTTTTATCCAGTGGCACAGACTTTACTGATCTGGAGCATCACTAGATCAGCAGCAACATAAACAATCTAACCAGACTAAAACTAATTGGAGAGAGGTGTACCAGGGTGTTATATAATATTTATGTTACATCACACTTTATATGTTAATTCTAAGTATTTTAAATGCACAAGGGAACCCTGAGCATTGACGATGTATAGGGCACCTGTAAGAGCTCATGTTAAGTGTTCACAACTTCACACATATATTATACATGTAGGCCGAGGCCTACTCACAGGGCCGCATTAAGAATAGTGTAGGCTCGGGTGCTGTGATTACCTATATAGCCATCAGCGCGGGTACCAATTATAAATACAATAAAAAAAATAATGTACCTCGAACATGCGGGGCCCCTCAAAACTGCGGGTCCACTGTGCAGCAGCCCCCCTCTTAATGTGGGCCTCCATACATACCCGAAACAATGCAGTGTAGGAGTCGCTCATGCACCTTGTAATGCATCATGCATGGCAAAGATCTAAAGCAAGAACTAGGCCTAGATAGTTTATGATTTAAGAACTTTAAAAAAAGAATTCTGAAATATGTATTAAACACCAGTGACAAGTAATTTCAGTCAAGCATAATGAAAGCGGACATTTTTAGAAGAAAACAGCTTCGGGAAGTTCATTAGGCCTATTTCATGCTTCTTTAGTTAAGAGTTTTATGGAAAAGGCAAATTATGTTTTTTAAAACAAGCACTTTCGAACAAACGTGTGTAGGAGCATAATCATACTCAATGTAGTCGATCCATACTGCCAATTTAGTCACCGAGTGAACATATACAAATGCGTGGTAATTATTTTTGAATCTGTATACGGCAATATATAAGGACGTTGAATTGAATGGTTTGCTAGACGCTCATTGAATAAATCAATAAATCAACTAAGCATCTATATAGTGCCTCTTCAATGAAACTATTCAGAGGCGCTCCCAGCCCAACGCCGGCGAAAGAGAAGTCTTTAGAGCAGAGAAGAGGAGTTTCGAGGAAGATGGTGAACGGACATTTACCCCATGGACATATTATCCCCGGACATATTTTTTTCCGGACAGTTACCCCCGGACACTTTTCCCCTACTAGGACATCCCCCAATGCAACACAGAATAAAGCTTTCTGTTTCTAAGAAAACTTCAATGAAAACATTGCCAACAGACAACGAAGCTACTCCAAAAATTATGAAACATACAAAAAAATCTCTGTTTAATGATAAAAAACACTTACTAAATTATTGGCTAAAACGAAATACACATACATGCGGTTAGATGTTTGTCTTCTTCATACCAATTTACTTCAGGTCTTTGATCGTTTACTTCAAAGGTAACGCTTTGTAGCGACATTCTAAGTAAACAACTTACTACAGGCCTTAGCCTCTTCTCGTGATCTCTAGTTTATCATTGTCTAATGCGGTTAGATGTTTGTCTTGTTCATGCCGATTTACCAGAGGTTTATTTCAAAGCAATTGTTTTGTAACATGCGGTATGATGATGTAAGTTATTGGCGAAGTATCTGTGATCTTTTACTTAAGCAATATTATAGCCTACGCTTTCAAATCTTACTGTAAATCGTCCTGTGACGTAGATGAATACTAATGAGATCCCATGCATACTTATGAATGACTAGACATATATGAAACAATGGCCTGGAGAGTTCACGCTCTTCAGTCCTATTGTTAGATTCGAGACACCTCTCTTATGCCAGTTGGGCTATGGTGGACTGACTAGGCCTACTGACTGACTCGTACTGATTCGGGAAAACAAATGATACTAACTCCATCTAAATCCATTACCTGGGCTTGGTCGGCGTATTCTTACCTGTATGCTACCTGAATCTATATTTCTGTATGCAAATAGCATACAATCATACACATGGTGCACATACATGTGTAAGTGTGCACGCAAATATGCAGCCACATGTTCGAACAGATAATTATATATATACAGATAATTATGTATATATATACATATATATATATATATATATATATATATATATATATATATATTGTATAGAACCCCAAGTTTCTAGTTGATCAAAGGAATTCCTTGGATAACAGTTTCAAAGAATTCGTGGGAAACAGGGCCCCAGCTTATTCACAAGCATGGCGTCGTGTCAGAATGGATGTAGCAGATTCGTGAGATCGCTCACTTTGTATAGACTATCTCAAACTTCTGCTAGATCAAAGACACTTCTTGGGATACAGTTTCAAAGTATTCATGGGACACAGGGCGCCGTTTGTAAAAACAATACACTTTCCCATTCAATTTTTCCTATGAAGAATGAATTCCACAAGTCATTTGGTCCCAGGAAGAATCAATTCCCCCATTCATCTCCCTTCTTTCAATTAGTTCTAAGAAGAATCAACTCCACAAGTCATTTGATTCTAAGAAGAATCAACTCCACCATTAAATTTGTCCTAGGAAGAATCAACTTTACATGGCATTTGGTCCCAGGAAGAATCAACTCCACAAGTCAGTTGGTCCTAGGAATAATCAACTCCAGCAGTCGTAAAAACAATAAACTCCCCCATTCAATTTGTCCTACGAAGAATCAACTCCACGAGTCATTTAGTCTTATGAAGAATCAACTCCAGAAGTCATTTGGTCATAGGACGAATAAACTTGCACAAGTCATTAAGTCCTAGGAAGAAGCAACTCCACGTTTAAGAAATTTGGTCTTAGGAAGAATCAACTTCAAAATTCAATTTGTCCTAGGAAGAATCAACTCCACAAGTCAGTTGGTCCCAGGAAGAGTGAGCCCCAGAAGTCATTTTGGCCTAGGAAGAATTTATTCTACCAGTCGTAAAAACAAACTCCCCATTCAATTTGTCATTGGAAGAATCAATTCCACAGGTCATTTAGTCCTATAAAAAATCAAGTCCACAAGTCATTTGGTCATTGGAAGAATCAATCCACCAGTCATGGGCGGCGATCCAGGGGTCGAGGGGGCAAGACCCCACCTTTAAGAGTGGGGGGACACATCATTCATCTGCCCCCACACATTTTCAAGAAACACCAAATAAGGTAAACCAATTTTTTCGCGCAGTGAGCGCAAGAAATTGTTTTGACCTCTTTTTGACCACGACATTAAAGTGTCAAACAAGATCGCCGCCAGTGCCACCAGTCATAAAACAATAAACTCCCCCATTAAATTTGTCCTAGAAAGTATCAACTCCACAAGTCATCTGAGAGGCGCTACATAAACCTATGCTGGTAATAGTCCATAAGAGGTAAACGAGAGCGGCCACAGTTGCAAGTAGGCGTAGGCTCCTACGCTATTTTCGATTTTCGATAGCGGCTCTTACTAACAAGAGAGGTAATATGTAGCTTTAATGCGAGCCCATGCATACTAATGCATGAATATTAATGACGCTATGACCTGGAAAGTCTGCGCTCTGGATTCCTATTGTTCATAAATAGGCCCTGAACCCATAAATACCATTGTCTGTCTATTCAATTGACAGCAGTCGCATTGTCCAACTGTAGCATTCTTAACCAGACTCATATCGGAATCGCCAATGGATATATGTAGTATAATAAACGCGCTACATAAACCTATGAGGGTAATACAAGGCAGTGGGTTAAACGATTTGCCCTATATGGTCCTCTGTTAGAACAGCCACCGGAATACTTACATGCATGCATACACATATGCATACATACATATCAATCAATCAATCAATCAATCATGAAATTTATATAGCGCCTCTTCAAGGGCTCTACTCAGAGGCACTCCCAAGCCAGGCCTGATCAAAGAAAAAAGTCTTCAATAGAGCGTAAAAAGAAGACGGGTGAGTACGAGGAGACAGGCGAAGGAGAGGTGGTAAGTCATTCCACGCAGTTGGACCAGCGACAGAGAATGCTCGGCGCTGCATAGTAGCAGTGCGGGCATACGGGACTATAAAGTCGCCCCGAGAAGAGGAACGGAGGGCTGAGCGACCCGTAAGAGAAGAAGAGAGAGTGAAAACAGAGCATAAGTAGGAAGGAGCCATGCCCAAAACACATTGCCAGGCGAGAGAGCAAAGCCGATACAGAATACGCTGCCGGATGGGAAGCCAATGAAGAGTATGATGCATGTAGGAGGATACACTACCATAGCGGGGTATGGAGCCAACAAGGCGCGCCGCAGACCGCAGGACCCTCTCAAGGAAGGACAGGCGGGTTTGAGGAAGTAGGCCAAGAGCATTAGGTTTAAGGTGGAAATTTTTCATAACAAGCTGAATTTTTCAGGATAGGTCTAGGAATATGAGTAGAATAACATACTAAAAGTCCCCAACAATCCCCTTGGAGCTCTTTCCAAAATCCAAGATGGCGTCCAAAATGGCCGTCATTAGATCATAATGTGCTGAAAGCTGAAGTAGCTCCTCATAACAATCTGAATGTCTCAGGATAGGTAAAGGAATATGGGTAGAATAACACACTAAAAGTCCCCGACAATCCCTCTGGAACTCTTTCAGAAATCCAAGATGGCGTCCAAAATGGCCGTCATTAGATCATAATGTGCCAAAAGCTGAAAATAGCTCATAACTAGCTGGAATTTTCAGGATAGGTCTAGGAGCATGAGTGGAATAACATACTAAAGGTCCCTGAAAATTCCCTGGAGCTCTTTCCGAAATCCAAGATGGCGTCCAAAATGGCCGTCATTAGATCATAATATGCCAAAAGCTGAAAATAGCTCGTTACAAGCTGAATTTTTCAGGATAGGTCTAGGAGCATGAGTGGAATAACATACTAAAGGTCCATGAAAATTCCCTGGAGTTCTTTCCGAAATCCAAGATGGCGCCCAAAATGGCTGGCATTTTCTATTATTATTATAATTTTAAAACCCGAGAAGTTAGAATTTGCAATTGAAGTGTCTAAACACACGTTTTAAGTCACAAGGATGCATAGTATTCACACCTCAAAGTAGCCAGAACAAAGATGGCTTATATGAATTTTATATAGCTGAAAACTTTGTTCATTTTAGTAGTTCTGTGTCACATAGGTGTTAATCTGGTCATTGTTGACATCTAATAATATCGGTGGCGTGTTGCTACAAGTGTGACGACTGTATTGACTGCACATTGAGGATATACTGCACCCAAAGCTTCCCAGTTCTGCACTGAATTCCAGCCTGGTCAAGGAGTTGTGAAATGAAGTCGCATAACTGTTTGAAACACTAATTCTCGGCTACATCAGCGCCGTTCTCGTCCTTTTTAAGAAAAGCTATAGAAAGATTCGCTAAGTGATCTTTGTCTATGCTATCCAAGGTGCCACGTGTGCCCAACAATGCCCAAATGAGGACAGAATGTGAGCACTAAGAGCACGAGAAAAGGCATTGCCAGATAGTATGTGTATGACGGATCCGTTGGCAAATACCATCTCCCAAAGTACGGTATACCGCTAAGTGGCCCTTATACAGCGCTTAATGGAGCGTGCTTCTGAGTAGATAACCCTGAAGAGGCGCTATATAAATTCTCCATATGAATGAACGAACAGGAGACAGGAAGCTACACCTCTGGAGTGTGAGGCAAATGATTCCACTTTTCCATGCTGCAGGACATCTTCAGTATGCCAAATCTGCCAGGTTGCACTTGCAACAGATGGAAGCCTTAGAGCAAGCTATGCTTTTGGCACATAATGATGTAATGACGGCCATTTTGGACGCCATCTTTGATTTTGGAAAGAGCTTCAGAGGGATTGTCAGGGATTTTTAGTAAGTTATTCCACTCATGCTCCTAGACCTATGCTGGAAAATTAAGCTTGTTATGAGCTATTTTCAGCTTTTAGCACATTATGATCTAATGACGGCCATCTTGGACGCCATCTTGGATTTTGGAAAGAGCTTCAGAGGGATTGTCAGGGATTTTTAGCATGTTATTCCACTCATGCTCCTAGACCTATCCTGGAAAATTCAGCTTGTTGTGAGCTATTTTCAGCTTTTAGCACATTATGATCTAATGACGGCCATTTTGGACGCCATCTTGGATTTTGGAAAGAGCTCCAGAGGGATTAGCGGGGACTTTTAGTATGTTATTCTACCCATATTCTTTTACCTATCCTGAGACATTCAGATTGTTATGAGGAGATACTTTCAGCTTTTAGCACATTATGATCTAATGACGGCCATTTTGGACGCCATCTTGGATTTTGGAAAGAGCTCCAGAGGGATTAGCGGGGACTTTTAGTATGTTATTCTACCCATATTCTTTTACCTATCCTGAGACATTCAGATTGTTATGAGGAGATACTTTCAGCTTTTAGCACATTATGATCTAATGACGGCCATTTTGGACGCCATTTTGGATTTTGGAAAGAGCTCCAGGGGGATTGTCGGGGACTTTTAGTATGTTATTCTACTCATATTCCTAGACCTCTCCTGAAAAATTCAGCTTGTTATGAGAAATTTCCACCTTTCATCACATTTTGATCTAATGCTCTTGGACTAAAGACCGGTGTAGAGAGAAGAGCAATAATCTAAACGAGAGCAAACAAAGGCATGGATAAGAGTTGAAGCAGCAGAGGCTGAGAGAGAGCGAGCAACAACCCTGAGCTGGCGGAGATGGTAGAAACAGGAGCGAGACAGAGAAGAGAGGTGCTTAGTAAAGGTTGGTTCCTGGTCAAGAATGACACCAAGGTTCCGGACAGAGGTAGAAAATGATATTAGAGGAAATTCAGCAGCCAAAAGGGTCAGGTCAAGTTTTGCTAACTGCTGGCGAGTATATACATATATATACATACATACTCACATACATGCATACATACATACTTACATGCATACTTACATGCATGCATACATACATACTTACATACATACTTACATGCATGCATACATATATGCATACATACTTACATACATGCTTACATGCATGCATGCATACATGCATGCATACATACTTACATGCATACTTACATGCATACATATATGCATACATACATACATACTTAGATGCATGCATACATATATGCATACATACATACTTACATGCATACTTACATGTATGCATACATACATATATACATACATACTTACATACATACTTACATACATGCATGCATACATACATATATACATACATACTTACATACATAGATGCATATATACACATATACATACTTACATACATAAATCGACAGAGGGGGAATTTGTCCGGGGGAAAATGACCTACCTAGAATCGGGGGGAAGTGTCCGGGATAACTGTCCGGGGATATGTCCGGGAAATATATCCAGGAGATAACTGTCCGGGGATATGTCCGGGAAATATGTCCAGGGGGTAACTGTCCGGAATTCGATCCATTCATCTGTGTATTGCTATTCTATACAATAGAATAGCTGTCTAAAGCTATTTAGACTTGACTACTGCAATTCCCTCCTCATTGGTCTTCCCAAAGTCTGTCTTGCTCCTCTTCAGTCCGTTCTCAATGCTGCTGCTAGATTAATTGCCCGCATTCCTCGATTCTCTCTTATCACCACCTTTATTGCAGAAGAACTTCACTGGCTCTCGCTTTCTGCCCGCATCCAATTTAAGGTCCTCATCCGCGTCTCTAAGGCTCAACTTGGTTTCACTCCAAAATATTTATGTGACTTAATTCATCGCCCTCACTCTGCTGCTTCTCTTCGTCCTCTTCGTTCATCTGACCGCTTGGACCTCCTCGTTCCCCGTGTCAGGACTTCTCCGGCTCAATCTAGGTCTTTTGCCTCCATTGGCCCTGCTCTTTTGGATGAGCTTCCTCCGTTCGTTCGCTCTTCAATTCTTTCAGGTAACGTCTCTTCCTCTTTTACCTTTCTCAAAACTTGCTTTTTCTCTCGGGGTCTCTCGCACTGGGAGCGCTTCTGAATGGCCCTCCCGCTACAAGCGCTTTATAAATATCTGAATACAATACAATATTTTAAAAACCTGAAAACCTAAAGGCGACTGTGACGTCCTAGTCCATGGAAGGATTCTTCGATGGATATCCTGCCATCGCACCGATCTTGGCACAGCTGCAGCAGACGGGTCTGTAGCTACTTGGACTTACCCGCTCTTTGGGCAGCTTACTTCGCGAGTCGTGACAGTAATAAGGCTTAAGTTAAGAACTAGGCGACATTTAGAAGTCTTAGCTTTATACCTAAGTGACAGAATGTCACTAAAATGGTAATAAAAAGTTTTAATGTTACACCTGAATGGTACTAACAAGTCTTTAGTCTATACTTTTACGACGTTAACATATGTAGACATATGCTATTTGCACAGAGGGGGTTTTGTCAGGGGCATAATTACCGGAAAATAATGTCCGGGTATTATGTCTGTGGGGGGTAATGTGCGTACACCATATTCAATTACATCTATAAGATTACAAAGAATGCAAAAGTTTATTATACTATAGTCATCCCAAGTTTGTCTCAAAGCTGTAAACAATATCTTAAAGTGAATATTGTGTTCAAGTCCGTGCAGCGTTTCCTCGATGGATTTCCTTCCATCTCGCTGATTTTGGCACAGCTACAGCAAACGGACCTGAAGCTGTTTGGCCTAAATGACACTAAGAAGAACTGTTAACTGTAGAACTGAATGTCATTATCAAGTCTTGTTTACACCCGATTCGCAGTAGCAAGCCTTTAGTCTATATCTGTACAACATTAACAACCTGACACTACAAATAAAGCAAGGCAATTGTTCAAGGGAGTGTTTGAAGTGGAATAGCGCCTCATTTAACGGAGCTGGAGTGAAGTACGATAAGGAAGTAGCTTTACGAGCTTATGCGTCAGTGAACAGTTATGACCCGAATGAGCTCCATATAAGAAGGCCTGCAGTAGGCACTATGCTCGTCACCCTCGCCCACACATGTTCAATACCTCCTTGTTGATGAATTGGGTTGAATTGAAAGCTTGCTGACACAGAACATGATTTTTGGGGGAGGGAGGCGGGGGCGGGGGTTTAAAGCAAGGTTTTTCAAAAGAACATACAGAATTGTTGTCATATTTTGCTAGTTGTTCATTCATTCATTCTGGAAATTTATATACCGTTTCTTCAAGAGACCTACTCAGAGGCGCTCCGAGCCCAGCCACGCCTAACAGATAGGACTGCGTTGTCGTAAGAAAACAGTTGTCAATAATCAGAGCGCAGCAATCCTTCTCACGAGATCCATTACAATCCTTCCACAGCTCTGAAGCTTCCACTGACGAAGTGTACATCGTCTTAGTGGCATTCATTTGCCTTGCATGTATCTAATTAAATCCAATACACATAACGCTTGTAACGTAGCTTCTGGTTTATCAATAGAATATCAAGAAGCGAGTTTTACATTCAGTTGTATAGTTAAATATTGCCTAAGTGTTTTATGGAGAACTGATTAAAAGTACTGAATTTAGGCAATTGAGTTCCATAAATATTTCGTTAGAAATAATAATAATAATAATATTTATTCTTTAATTAAGCGCCTGCAAACGCACTGCGCTGTACATGTACATGTTATGCGATAAATCTTAACTACTAACAGAACAGACAGCCTGCAATACACGGCGCAAATTGCAGCCTACAAAGCATGTCCGCCTATGGGACTCGATCTCTGTACCTCTCGCACTCTACGCCAGATGTTATCCAATGCGCTATCGAAAGTGAAATGAATACAACGTGACTGATGTTTCATCATTTTAAAACTTTAATAAATCGCAATAGTGTAACCATACTAATACTGCAATTACAAAAAAGCCAGTAATACGCCATTAGCAGCCTTGTGGGTTTCTATGGCAAGAATCCACAGGACAATAAACCTCGGACAATAACTTTGGACAATAACGCTTGGAAAATAACCTAATGTCAAGACCCATTATAGATAAAAACTTCCAGGAAAATAGCCCCTTCCTAGTCAATACCTGCAATATTAAACTTTATATATATATATATATATATATATATATATATTATTTAAAGCCTACTTAGGCCAAATGAAGTGCCTATTAAAATAGGGCCTACTAATAAAGCATCAAGTTGCAAATAATAGTAGAATTGGTAAGCGTACATCAAAGCAACATAGTATTCGTGGAAATTTCTTGTTTATTGTGTTAAGTAATTATCGAATTTCGTCTACTCGCTATAGTATACCTGATACCGATCGCTTTTCAAAGATAAACTTGGAGATAAACTTGGATAGTCGAAAGAAACAATGAGGTTGAAGTTGATCAATAGTAAACCAGCAAATAGGTTGAGATTAATCCGGGTTTATTGGAAATCGACGTAGGCCTATACTCCACAAGCTTAATTACCCTTTATTAGCCACTTGTCGAGTTGATTACAACTTGGCTTTGGTGCCCATATCGATATTTGATTATGTGCACCGTCGATGTACATCTTGCTAAGTAAATATTTGTAATTGGGCCTATGCAGTACGCCTTGTCATAGATTTGTTCAAGCGTGAAAGCCTGCTGGAATATGTAGATTTTATCAATATTCCAAGAATTTTCTAGATTAGCTAGCATATGGAAGCCTGAGTGTTCTCTGTTAGTATAGTTTGCTTGTTGACGGAATACTAGTGTGACATGAGCATTCTTCTGAGTAGGTTTTGTAGTTTTCAAAGTTTATGTTCTGAAATTGCAATTGGGTTTGACATTGATTTTGGTAAGTGTATTAAGTCGTATTAGAATCATATCTGTGTTTCCGATGTCTGCAAATTATTAGTTACATTTACTGTTACTACTGAACACAGGTTGATAGCTTCACTGTTGCTTATTACATTGCGCTCGTGAGTAGTATGTTGCCCTGCGCTTGACCTTCGAGTGGCGCTTTAGAAGTTTGGAGATTATGCGCATAATAATGAAATTTTAGTATGCCAAACTGAAATTGGGAAACATGAAACAGATTACGTGATGAACTTTTCCCAAGCAAGCTAATGGTATAGTTATAGGCCTATGTTTGTGTGTGCTGCTTTATTCTATAGGGCAGGGGTTTACAGCGTGGCAAAAACTTAGGTAACAAGAAATAAAACATGTTCTTGTTAAGTTTGGGGTTATTGGCATGGGGTTTTTGGACTAGTGGGTTATTTTCAGTGGGGGTATTGACCGGGGGTTATTTTCTTAGGGGATTTTTGCCAAGGGGTTCATGTTTCCATGTTTTGCTATTTCATTTAGACATAATTAAATTTCATTATTTTGCGCAAAATAATAAACAGCATTGAAGGTATGAACCTGTGATCAGTAGTAGCAGTAATTGCAAATATTAATTTTCTAATTTTGCAGTTTTGTCCTATTTGAAAGTCAGACAAATTAAATTTTTTAAACTGCGTTTTGCCAGGGAATAGGCTGTCCTTAATAGAAGGCTTTCAGAGAAAGAAAGCCTTTGACGTTAGTTCACGCTGTTTGGCAATCCATGTAAGCTAGATACTAACTCACATGCTTATATTGACTGACTCACACTGATTATCTCACTTTTACTGATTCTCTCACTCACGCTCACTGGCTTACTCACTTATGCAGTTGTTCATTGCGTCGCTCACTGACGCGTTTACTTTAGTAAGACTCGTCGCCCTTAACTACCGTGGTAGCTTAGAGCGTTTCCACCTAATGGAACATTATCATGCGCGCATGCGTGGTGTAGCCCCGCCCCTAAGACCAATAGCCTTCAGGCTTGTTAAACTTGACGACCGTTGCCTTCGAGTACGAGATTAATAACAAACGCAAAAGTAATTTAAGTTTTTCTCTATAATTTCTGCAATCTGCGAAACAAAATGAATACATTTAGATAGGTAATATATCAATAAATCATAAGCGAAGCTTCCCGTACATATGATAATTCCTAGTTTTAAAGATATTTAGCAATTAAGAGCGTGAGGACTTTATGGTGAAAAAGTAAAGGACATATAATAACAGGTCTGATTTCTAACATAAATTTCTTCTAGATAGAAAACACAAATATAAAACTTTCTTGCAAAGTAACTTATTTTAGTGTGTTTTACCAAAACCAAACATTACTTTTTCTTGGAGTGGCTGGAGGAAAGAGAACTTTGAACTTATATATAATCTACCCACGACGGTGAGGACTTTATCTAAATGTAACCTTTCTCGTGGAGGTATGCAAGTAAGTGGTTACTTTATACATGGGCAAGGATAATAATAATAATAATAATAATAATAATAATAATAATAATAATAATAATAATAATAATAATAATAATAATAATAATAATAATAGTGCGGAGGACGAGGCCTGATTTTTCAGACATTCAACAACAGCTCCTAGCATAATTTTTTAGACTCCTGAGGGATCACATGTACCTCGGGGAAAAAAAATAATAAATTGCCTGGAGAAGTCAATTTCCGACGTTAGTGTGCTATCTATCAGCGCTAGTATGCCACCGCGTTTGTCTTTATAATAAAAGGCTTACATGAGTTTTTAGTGAGCTACGCTGCAGGCTAGTGAAATGAGACTAATTAGTCGATTGACCAACAGATAATTTTTTACTTCAACATATCCCTATGCCAAGATGTAAAAAAATTCAAGTTAATTAATAAATAGGCCGGTAGCACGACATTTCATACCGTGACACTTAATACCGTGACACTTAATACCGGACTATTCGTACCGACGACACTTAGTCCCACAGACAATTAATACCTACGACACTTAGTCCCACAGACAATTAATACCGACTACACTTAGTCCCACAGACAATAAGTCCCAGGACAATTAATACCTACACAGAGGTATGCAGTCTGTTTAGTGTGTACGGAGCTAAGGAAAAGCTGGATTAAAACGAGTTTAAATTACTGTGGAAGCGAATTTCGGTTTCAGTAGCAAGGGAAAACAGACTGTCATACATTGTATTATGAATACACGAAGCATCGAGACAATGCCAACGGATCCACGGCTTTGCGTTGTAGGAAATCGGTGTAGTTTCGCTGCAAAGCTCGTTTGACAACACGAGGTCATCATATTATCAACATTATAAATGAGCAGCACACGCACCAGGGTAACGGATCAACGGCACTAGCACGTAAGGCGGTAGCCAACATGAAGGCGGCCATGGACGGCATCGGAGCTACACCATCTTCGTCTCAGGGTACGATTTCAGGAAAGCTGACGGATGATATACTCATGGCACTACCGAAGCGGTCAACAGTGACCCGAGCTCTGCAGCGCTAGTGTCATAGGGACTAAGTGTCATAGGGACTAAGTGTCATAGGGACTAAGTGTCATAGGTATTATGTGACCGGTATTAACTGTCGTGGTATTAAGTGTCACGGTATTAAATGTCACCAAACCAATAGGCCCTATCGTTTCACAAATTTGAAAATAAATATGATATGGCCAAGGTCCTTATTATTCTTACCAACAATAGGTTAATTATAGGCTAATTATGACATTGACATTCAGCCAGCAATCTGCAGATAATTAATTTACATAAATTTAATGAGGTGAAGTTAACCGACGTCAACGCCTCAGAGGGCTATGTCACTAAAGCGAATTCAATCGACAGACAATAAATAGCCTTCAGTAGGATTCAATCCAAAGCATTTTGAAGTAAGATATGGTCGACCAAGCTCTATCTTCCACAGTTTTTAAATTTATTCTTTTTGCTGACGATACACATGTATTTCTCAATGACAAATCGATCACAAATTTATTTTCTATAGATAATAATGAATTAAAATTAATAACTATATGGTTTCGAGCAAACAAACTATCATTGAACCTCACGAAAACAAACTTTATAATATTTCATTCTGGGCGAAAAATCCCCCTCCTGAAAATTTAACTATCCTTATTGACAATATTCCTATAGAACGGACCGAGTCCACTAAATTCTTAGGGGTTGTAATTGATTCACGATTAAGCTGGAAAAATCACATTGCACTTGTATCAAAGAAGTAGCAAAAAATGTTGGTAGGCCTTTTTTGAAAAGAATTAAACACTATTTACCTTCGGCCATACTATTAAATTTATATTATAATCTTCCCTACCTTTCATATTGCAACATCTCTTGGGGTGCAAATTATAAAACCGCTTTAAATTCTCTAAGTAAACTGCAAAAATCTGCAATCCGCACAGTATTTAACACTTGTCGGAGAGCTAGTACAAAACCCATTTTTCGAGAAAATAGAATCCTAACCCTAAATCAAATTAACGTATTTCAATGTAGCTTATTCATGTATCGGTTCCAATGCAAACTGTTACCGTCATCCATGGATACTTACTTTGTTAGTGGCGCTATGCATCATAAATATCAGACACGTAATATAATGCAATATCGCCCTGATTTTGCTCGTATTAAGGTTAAATGGTTCTCAATCAAATGTCAGGGCCCCAGAATATGGAATGCTCTGCCCATTGATCTTACTTTGGCCAGGCCTATTGGCCTTTTAAAAACACTCCTTAGATCCTACTTGGTATATCAATCTGCCGTATTATAAGTTGAAAGTGTGTGATTAGATGATAAATTGAGTCCTGAATCCTCTGTTCTGGTGGAAAACTAGATCAGGTATCGCAGTAACTTCTTGTCAGTCCTAACGAAAATTTGCGCTTTTGGTTTGCTGGTATAAATATAAATATTAGTTTAAGTCTAAGTTTAAGAATATATTACTTTTGATTTTTTTTTCTCATTTGCTGGTGAGATCTGCTACTTTGTACCAATTTAAAGTGAAATGCAAAAATTAATCTATATATCCGTTTCTCCCTGTGAGTCTTGGTTGCCCTATTTAGCGGGAAATTATCCCTTTGGGGCATCCTTTTAAGACGCCCATGTTATACAAACTTGACAGATTCACTTGTACTATTTTGGGTTGTTTTAATAAACGGATTTTGATTTGGTTTGATTTGATTTGACCTAGAAATTGATATAAAGGCCTATCGAAAAAAATATGAGCATATTTTGGCAATTGCTATTATGGCTCAAGATAACAATAAGCAACAGAGGATTCTACACAAATGCTAAAACGGGAAGAAATGGGTAGGGTAAG
This sequence comes from Allolobophora icterica, assembly GCA_963556255.1. NCBI lineage: Eukaryota > Metazoa > Annelida > Clitellata > Crassiclitellata > Lumbricidae > Allolobophora > Allolobophora icterica. The sequence goes on from OY744606.1 coordinate 25,389,970, forward strand.
TTGATGGATGGATAGATTGTGTTGAGGAAGAAACCGGGAATTTGACATTTGAGAGGGTAGATTGAAGAGCGGATGGGGAACGGCGAGCGGATATGTGTTTAGGCTTGAAAAGGAGGAAGAATGAGGAAAGAATGCGAGGGAGAATCGGAAAGCAAGAGGGGTTTTTGCATGTGAGAGGAGGAACGGGAGAGAGAGAGAGAGAGAGAGAGTGAGAGTGAGAGAGAGAGAGAGAGAGAGAGAGAGAGAGAGAGAGAGAGAGAGAGAGAGAGAGAGAGAGAGAGAGAGAGAGAGAGAGAGAGAGAGAGAGAGAGAGAGAGAGGCATTGTAATGACAGACTATATAGTCTGTCATTACAATGTATACATTGCAAGATATATTTTATATCTCTATGTTCTATGAGGAGAAGTGATCACAAGGGGAATAGAGAAAGAGGGGAAAATGGGAAGCAACAAGTGATTTTTCTCTACAAGGGATATTTCCCTGAACTGGCGCGCAGAGCCTTTACACGTGGTAGCCAGCTACAGGCTATTGCTACAGGTCTAAAACTTATGATTGCTTGTTCTCCTATAATGTAGGCGTTTCATAGATCATATATCAAAGTATATGTGTATTTATCGTAAATGCCCTTTGGTTGTTATCAGGGTCGACGACATTGAATCAGTGGAAGGCCTTGGGTATACCAAACCTCGACGGTTTCCTAGAAATGCGCCCAGGAGTTCAGATGCGGGGCCAGCCTCTGGTCCAGAATTTTGAGGATGAGGTATTTTCTCTGAGCGATTACGAAGAAGATGGCATTCCAGCAGTCACTCAAATACCTCTCAGCTCCTCAACTTGTTCTCCGTGTCATACACATTCCAAGACGGGTGGTTGCAATTCGCAGAACTCTCAATTTGACCCAGTTTCGATCTCCTGTCCAAATGAAGGCAGTCGAGCTGAGAGCAGAAGACGTAGCAGCATTCCAAATTTAACGACTGAAGCTTCACATCCGTTCTATGACTTTGGACCGAGAACTCTCCCAGATATTGTTACACGTGAAAAAACGCCAACCGGTTTAACCCAGATGCCAAAGTCTATGCCATCCTGTAGTATAATGTAATGCAACTGTTGGACATGTTACTGTGAATATTATGTCATTTTAGCAGATTATTCACTACTATGAAGGTTACAGTACATGAATTGAAATACTTTTTCAAATGTACCTGGCTGAAAATTATTCTAAAAATTACACCTATTTTGAGATCGCTATAATAGTTTCATCTATGTAATTGCTTGTTGAACAGGTTGTAAACGTAGTCAGGTTAGTGTTGCTGTGGTTATCCTATTAACCGCAGCCTTTTGAATCTCCGTATTAACCATTTGGCTCATCTGAGGCAGTTTGAGAGCAATGCTCAAATCTTGTAACATGACAGGAACAAAATTACTCAAATTTGTTCACTATAATTATACTAGTGTATTTTCCCGTCATATTATGACGTCATATTATAGGCCTATATGTATCGTTGGTTATCGCCGTCGTCAAGACCGCCGTCGTCAAGACAAACGGTTTATGTTTCACAATAGAACAGAACCCGTTTGTGACGTAGCGTTTATCGTCGGACGGACACTATATGGATATTATATGTATAGATAACGTCAGATAAGTTCAAAATGTAAAAGTAGACAAAATTATAATAACGTCGATCCAGGAATGAGCGGAGTGAGACGCGAAATGGGACGAGGTCTACTGTAGCGCGCTAACAATGTATTTGGCGGAAGAGAACATCGCGAAATTGGACTTCGTAAGTAGAGCCCTGCGCCGGCCGCGCCGCGCCGCCGCCTCCGACATTTCGTGGGCGCCGCCGCCGCCGATTTTTGTTTGTCGGCGCGCCGCCGCCGCCGCCGCCGACAATCTGTCGGCGCGCCGCCGATGCCAGTTTGATATGCTTAATTGTTATTATTGCATTTTTCATGTTTTGCATTATATTGCAAAGATAAGCAAACTATTCTCAGAAATGGCACTTTGATTGGTAGGAACTGGTGTGTTAATGAAGAAGATAAAGAGTGAACATAGCTGATTACAATGTTTTTGGTCTTTATCCTGATACCAAGAATGCATTGTCTTTCTGACTAAATTCGTTGTCCTTATACTTTGATGATCTTGTCTTTGTGCCGTGATACACACAATCATTTAAGCAATATCTTGTTACAAGTAGCCATTGTTTTGATACACTTGTTCCTGTTGCCATTTCCTTAATACCTTGACAACAAAAGCACTATGCAATGCATGGCTTTGTATGTGTAGCACAGTAGCCTACTACAGTCTTCCCTCATTAGTTACCTTCATGTTGAATAGATTCTATAACTTATTGATTGTAGTCTTTCATGTCTCTGGTCTTATTACAATGGTATAATTTTTGGCTTAATGTTGTAAGGTTAGAGGAGTTTATGAGTGCTATTAATATCAAGATATGCCATTTAACTAATTCCTGCTGAAGGGAAGGTATAATTGATTAATACTTTTGGCTGGAATCTATTCAGGTAAACAGTATCAGTTGACACAGCTAGGTTTTGACTTAGTACGTATAGTATCAAGAATAGTCTTTTTCAGTTTAGTCTAACAATGGTCTATGTTTGGATACCTTAAATGGCGTGGCACCAATTCAAACGGGCAGCAGACCACCTGGTAAATTCATTGAAAAATTGACAGGAGTGAGGCCACTCGGCTAGAGTATTACCATAGAAAACGTATATATTTACATTTCACTTTTTTACATATTTTGCATTACACCAAAATGCGGTTCGCAACTGGTTTAATAAAGAATATTCTATTCTATTCTATTCTATTCTATTCTATTCTATTCTATTCTATTCTATACTTCATGGCTTTAGCAGCCTCTTTTACTGGGAGGATGCTGTTATCCAGCATCTGCCATGTGACTTGGTGTGTAGGCCTACACTGTATCAGTGCATATGCCAGTGTATTCATGCAATATGCAAATGCATGTTGCTTCATCTGATTACAATTTGCCAATACCTATACAGATGTGCAGTGTAATGAAGGATGTTCATATTTGTAAGGTAAATAAATGTCTGAAGGTGTCTTCTCTTTCAATCCCTTTATATTTAGTTTAGCTTCAGTGTGATGGAGTGGCTCTAGAGAACTTGGCCCTCTTGACTGGTCACAGGACAAACGGCTGTTCAACTCTCATAGTGACTAACATGGGCGTCCGGAGGAGGGGCAAGGGGATTTGCCCTATGGATTTGTGAATAGATTTTCCATGCAAAAACGTCATTTTGCACCCCTGGAAAAATTTTGCCCCCTTATAAAATGTTTGCCCCCCCGGAAAAATTCATGTTTTTGACTAGGGCACGCCGCGCTGCGCCGCGCCGACGCCGACATTTTGTGGGCGCCGCCGCCGCCGATTCTTGTTCGTCGGCGCGCCGCCGCCGCCGACCAAATATGACCGGCGCGCCGCCGCCGATACTATGACGTCGGCGCAGGGCTCTATTCGTAAGGCAACCCTTGGCCCTCGGCGACAAAGAGACGGAAGTGGATCCTGGGTTTGGCAATATTCGCAGAACAAGCCTTGCCGAGCGACGACGATCCAAACGCCGCCGATTAAAACTTTGAACTCTGGCCAGCAACAATACTTAAAATCAGTTCTTATTCCCCAGACTTATCGTTATGCAACGACATCATCTGATTATCTTTGTCTGGTCATACCTACATGTAAATCAATTACTGCTCTTGGTGAACAAGCTTTTTCAGTTGCTTGACCTACATTTTGCAACTCTCTGTGTGTCTGTGTTCTCTGCTCAATTGCAGGCAATACTTGCTGTTTGCGAGAAATAAAGTTAGTAGTTAATACCTCAAATGACGGCTGCTAGTATAGGTAAAGTGAAACTTATGCAGTGGGAGATATTACTTGAAACCAAAAGCAAGTTCCTCGTACACCTTAACCATTGGACCGAGGAACATCAAGGTAGCAAATGTTGGGGAGTGTGACCCAAAGTTAATGAGGCTGTATCGTTAGCCAAGTGTCATTAAAAGCAGGTTGGCCTATATGTAAGAAATGCTCAAGAAATTATGAAGAGCTGCAGCCTTATATACTTATTTTTAAAAGAGCAAATATTTAATTGACCAACAGTCGGACTTTGAATACTAAGTCGACCAAGGTTTATTTCAAAGTAGAAAAAGCAAAAGCAGCAAACACAAATACGCTTATTTATTTAATGATTGCCATTGATTTCTGAAGGTGAAGGTGAAGGAGCTCTACATGCATTCAACACAGGGTTGAAAACAGTGTTACTGGCATCAGTAATTGTACAGATTAGTAAGTAAGTAAGTGTATTTTTTATTACTACCAACTGCTTATACCGCACTTTGGTTTACATAATATAGTTGATACAAAATAAAGCATTCTTGTCAAAAATGTTTTCCTCATTAAATTGTTTGCCCTAGGTATTAATCGGTCGTGCAGTCTTGGCCTCATGGTATAGTGCTGTGGCCTCAGCGGTGGGAGATGATGGTTCAGCACATGGCCCTCGTCATGCAGTACCGCAGCGAAGAGGCCCCCGTCTGCAAGGCTACATAATTGCTCGAAGGTGGGGCTATCCGCAGCAGATATTGCAGAGGCACCAGATGGTCTTTCACGGACTGCAGTCTATCCCGCTCCTTTTGACCGCGAAGTCCCACCATACCGGGGCAAGGAATGCACTGGCTCCCACAAGAGGTGCAAGGAATGCACTGGCTCCCACCACGACCGTTAAGACTGTCTCAGACTGAGGAGGAAAGGGGACGGTGCTTAGTGTCCAGTCGTGAGCTCCGATCCCCCAGACCTGAGGAAAGGAGTGGGGGAGGGCTACTGTTTCCTCAACCCCGGCGGCGACCTTCACAATAGTATGAGCCTATAACAGTAGAATTACCAGACTGGCTTGATATGTCTGCCCGTGCCACAAAAGACAGGACAGTGTACGTAAGTACAAAACGGCACGAGCATCCATGCGACGAGGAAATTAATTGGTTCTTATATGTTTTCTCATAGAAGATCTCAGCTATCTCACTCAGGTTATCTAACGTTTCTTCTTCTGATGACTTGCCATACTTTTGCTCTATATACCGCCTCTTAGCTTGCTCCAACCAACAACTCTGGTAGAGATTCATCTCCTCATAAGAAGTAAACTCTAGATCTCGTTCCTGCTGCTCTAAACACTCCCCAGCTGTTTCTTTTGTGACACGCTGGGCGGCTGTCGACGGTAGCAGCCATTTTTGCAGCGTCATCCAGGGGTCCGCATTGATGCGGCGACTATGAGGTAGGTGTCATCGGCGAACTTGACGATTCTATTCGGGTTGTAAACAGGGTGCAAGTCTGAGGCATTGACGATGAACATGGGAGGACCGATTGCGAACCCCTGGATGACGCTGGCATTGATGGTTGCTACCATCGACGATCATCAGGGAGCTAGAGGCGATTGCAGCCTGGGCCTCTCGGAACAACCTCAAGCTCAATATAAGCAAATCAAGGGAGATGCTGATCACCCGCAGATCTGGCGGCATATGTCTGCTCCCTCCCCTTCCCTCACTTGAGCGTGTAAAATCAATGATTGTCCTGGGTGTCTCTATCAGCAGTGACCTGCGCGCAACATCACACATCGAGCGGATCCTTAGCACGGGCACCGGTTCTCTTCACGCCTTGAGGGTCATTTGAGCTCGTGGTTTGCCGCCCGAGTCCCTGCAAGTCGTAGCAAGAGCGACCAGTATCTCACGTCTACTTTATGCGGCTCCGTCCTGGTTGGTCTTTACTTCTGCTGAGGATTGATCTAAGCTAGAGCGCCTGCTGGAGAAGATGCAGCGAATGTCCCTGCTCCTGCACACCGTAGAATCCGTTGAGACGATGGTTGTAGCTGCAGAGACTAACCTACTTCAAGCAGTAATTAGATCAGAGACGCATGTCCTTCACCCTCTTTTTCCACCAACTGCCCAGCGCTATTACAACCAAGATCCCACAATTTCAAACTCCCGGCCAAAGACGATCGAAACTATATCCCTCGAATTCTTTATAGACACTAATTTGTTAGTATGTTTTACAGACAGCACTGACAAAATGTTAAACATATTCCAATTTAATCCGTTCCTATAGTAGCTGACTGTACTGCGGTGTGTCAGTCTGACTTAGCAATAAACGAAATAATCTACCTCGATAGCGTCTAACTCAGCTATTATGTCCTCGTTATGCATGGCCAGTAACATGCTTCTGCTGAATCCTTCCAAGAAAACTGAATTTCTTTAGTTAGTCGACAACTTCACAAATATAAAATTGGCTAACAGTCAATATGCAACTCGTTTCTCTTTCAGATACAGGGTATTCGTAGAATTTTACCTGGCATGCCTCATTCACAACTGCTCTGGTTTCTAGTCGTCTCGAGTAATGCGACTCATTTTTTAGTGAATATAACTGAGACTTGCAAATCTACAAATATTTCAGAATTCATTCTCTGGCAAAAGCTCTAATAAAAAACTCTCGTACGTTTCACCATGATGCTTCACCAATATGGCACTCACTACATTCACTTTTTCTTTCTGTAGCCTATTGACTATTGGTCGTTTAAAAATTTAATAAAATCTCACGTCATAAACCAAATAGATTATTTTGTTAAAGATTCTAAACTGTACTCAAGTTTTATATTTTTTGTTAATATTGGATCGGTTTAGTCATTAGTTAAGATTATGCTAATTAAGGTTTTTGCTTAACAATCTTCCGTTCAGCATGTGATCATTATTGAGTGCACCGGGTAGCGGGATTAGTCCAGTTGGGGTTTACCTTTTACGACACGCAACCAGTGAATTTACATTGCCTGTAAGGAGCGATTCAAATTGGTTGTTGTTTCCTAATAAACGGATTGATTGGCTGCCCGTTAAACAAAGACATCAGTTTAAAATCTGTCTCAATGTTCACAAAATAGTGCATTCAAATCAACCGAACTATATATCTTACTTCTTGCTCACCCTCTTTCCATCAAATAAATACACTTACTTAAGGGGTACGCTGACATACGCTTGTACCTCGCACCAAGTCAGTTCCAGGCCCTCGGGTCTCAGGCGTTCTCGGTGGCAGCTGTGAAGCTCTAGAACTCACTGTCCAGTTTTTGTTCGTTTTGTTATGTCATTCAGAAATAGACTCAAAGCCTCATCTGTTTCGGTTTGATTGCCCTCCGTAAGTTGACTTCTCGTTCTCTGACTCTCTGGTTCTCGAGAATTCGCATTTTACAAATTTTAAGAATTAAAAAAATTCACGAATTTTTGCGAATTTTAAAACTATAGTTTTAAAATTCGTAAAAATTTGTGAAATAATAAAATAATAGAATTCTTTGCCATGGCAACGAATTTTATTATTTTTATTTATTCCGGATATTTCTATAGCGCCTCGCGAAGTCAACTACTACTCAGAGGCGCTCCCGACTACAGCATTTCATACTGTGCCGGAATTTTCACGCCGAAGCGCCTAGAGCAATTGCGAGTGAAGGACTTGCCCAAGGTCCGTACGCAGCGGCTAGAGTGGGATTCGAACCTGCAACCCTCCGGTCACAAGGCGCCGAACTTACCACTGAGCCACCACGCCCCACAAAAAGTTGTTTACTTTCAACTTTTAAGTTAGTATTGTATTGTATTGTATTGTATTTACGAATTTATAAAGCGCCTCTCGCAGTACAACCTAATTAGAGGCGCTGATTCGGTAAATGTCAATGTCATAGGCAATCAATTAATCAGCCGAAAAAGATAGTTGACCAGCAACACAATAGTACTGGTCAGGTGGGGAGCCAGCAGATGCGCGGCGCATTTTCTTAAAAATTTTATTTCTTTAAGTTCGGCGTCTTCTTTGAGATACCGACCCTGGTATTTGGTAAGGTTCTGTTTCCGGAGTTGGTGAGTCCATTCCAATTTTAATCATCAATCCTAGTGGTCTAAATGCCCGACTTTCATCCTTCCGCCTAAACCCATTTGTTTTTCAAATCCCTAGCCTCTGCACCGCCATTACTTTCATCCCACCAATCATTTTCATCCGCTGCATTTAATGTATTCATCAACTCTCCTCCTCCTCCTCCACCTCCTCTCCCTCCGCTGCGTCACATTCCATTCTCCCTACTTCTCTCATCCACACACAGCCTGCACAACTGCCACCGCCGAACACAGCGGTCTTACAGTCATTCCTGTGTCATATTTTCTCACTACACCTCGCACTTACTTCAAACCTCGCAAACTATTTCCATCTCTACTTCTTCTTCTTTTATGTGGCGACATCAGTTCAAACCCGGGGCCAGTCTCTGCACCCTACTTCAACCTGTGCACACTCAACATCCGATCACTCCTTAATGAAAAACATTACACTGCGCTACATGACCTCATTTCATCTTCTACCCACCGTCCTGGCGCAATCGCCTTAACTGAAACCTGGATCACTTCATCTGCCACTCTCTCTCAACTCTGCAGCAGTAGACTCGACGGATATTGCCTCATTAGCTCACCCCGGCAACCTAAAACTTCCTCCAAAATTTCAACATCCAATCTTGGAGGCGGAGTTGCCTTCCTAATACGTGAACCAGCTACTGTCCTCACCGCGCCCACATACACGTATTAACCTTTCGAATCATCATCAGTCACAATCAAACTGTCCACATCTAAACTAACGATCAACAATATCTACCTACCTCCTACATCGCAAAACCTAGTGCTTTCCTTGAAGAATTCAACTCCTTTCTATCTGTTGCTGTCACCACACCCCATGAGTTTGTCCTCACTGGTGACTTTAACATCCACGTTGACAACCCATCCGATCCATTTGCATCCCAGTTTCTTTCCTCCCTAAATGCTTTCAATCTGATCCAACATATTTCTTTCCCCACTCACAAATATGGCCACACTCTCGACTTAGTCATTACTTTTGTCTCATCCACCTTATCACCAATCCTCAGCTGCGAACTCAACTCGCCCTCTGATCACTATCCTATATTACTAAACTCAATATCGAGCCATCTCCTCGCCCTCCACCCAAACTGTGCTCATTCCGTCGTATCAGCTCCAATGACCTTGATGCATTCAAACTCGACCTTGAGGCCTCATCCCTTCTCCTCAATCTCCAAACAGATCATAACGACCTCTTGTCTGCATACAATTCCACTATGTCAGAACTCCTCAACAAACATGCTCCAATTATCACTAAACCTGAAACTCATGCAAAAAATCCATGGTTCAACTCTTTTCTTCAAGCTCTTGAATCATCGCGCCGTCGTCTGGAGCGAGCATACAGACGTTCTGGTGATCTCTCTGTCCTTAATAGACTTAAAACCCTGACCAATAGATACCACAGCCAACTTCTGTCAGGCAAAAAACGTTACCTGTCATCCCTTGTTCATTCAAATTCATCCAATCCTAGAAATCTCTGGAAAACCATAAACAACCTTTTTCACCGTGGCTCTTCTCACCCCTCCCAAACTCCATCGCACATGCATCCATTGCCGACTCCTTTGCATCATTCTTCACTGACAAAGTGTCCTCACTCCGTCTCTCATTACAGACTCTCTTATCAAAGTCAACCTCTATACAAACAGACTCTTCCTCTCAGGCGACCACAGTGACACAAATTTGCCACCTACTGCATCCTTTAACCTGTTTGAGCCAGCCACTGAAGCAGAAATCACAACCCTCATTCAAGCCTCACAAAACAAACAATGCGATCTCGACCCGATCCCAACATCCTTACTCAAAGACTGTGCAACCCTTCTCGTTCCTACTATAACCTGTCTCTATCGGCCGGTACGTTTCCCATGCTTTTCAAAAACTCAGTTGTTAAACCACTTCTCAAAAAACCATCCCTAGACAAGGAACTTCTCTCCAACTACCGCCCAATTTCAAATCTCTCTCTTTCCTATCTAAGCTGTCGGAACGGGTTGTCCTCTCTCGTCTCAACGGTTATCTTACCTCAAACAATCTCCTAAACCAAAATCAATCTGCCTACACCAAACACCACTCCACTGAAACAGTCCTCATCTCGCTATACAGCAAACTTGTCACAGCAATAGGTCGTCAACAAGTCTCTTGTCTGTGCCTTTTGGACATCTCTGCCGCCTTTTGACACAATAGACCATGCTATTCTTATTAAACGGCTTTCCTCTGTATTTGGAATTTCTGATACTGATCTATCGTGGATCAATTCATACCTTTCCTCACGTTCTTTCACCGTTACTGCCGCTGGTCACTCCTCTGACCCGCACACCCTCACCTGCGGTGTTCCTCAAGGTTCCGTCCCCGGTCCTCTGTTGTTTATCCTTTACACCTCCCCACTCAGCAAACTCATTTCATCATCCTCTGTCGATCATCACCTCTACGCTGACGACACACAACTGTTCATATCTTTCTCTCCTCGCTCCCTTCCAGATGCACTAAATCATCTACGCAACATCATCACCCAGATATCAGCTGGATGACTGCCAACCTCTTATGTCTAAACCCTTCAAAAACAGAATTTCTCATCATTGGCCTCCGCGAGCAACTAAGCAAAGTAACCTATCCTTCCGACCTTTCGCCAACAGATCTCTCTGCTCCCGTACCTTACTCTTCTCCTGTCCGCAATCTTGGAATAATCTTTGATAAAAACCTTTACCTTTGCCGACCACATCACTCAGCTATCTCGCACCTGCTACATGCACATCCGTGACCTTCGTCGACTGCGCCCAGTACTCGATTACAAAACTGCCTGCACAATAGCCACCTCCATTGTACATTCCAAACTCGACTACTGCAATTCCCTTTTCTACAACATCGACTCTTCCCAAATAAAACGCCTGCAAACAGTTCAGAATGCCCTCGCACGCGCAGTCACCAAAACTCCCAAATACCATCACATAACTCCTGTTTTGAAATCACTTCATTGGCTGAAAGTCCCTCAATGCATCCATTACAAAATCATATCTCTTACGTACAACGCCCTTCAAACCTCTCAACCTTCTTACATTCGCCAGCTATTTACCATCCAACCGCCCGGGTCTACTCACTCATCATCATATCTTTCTCTATCTCGGCATTCAGTCTCCTCATCTCTGAAATTCTGCAACCGCTCCTTAGTCTATGCTGCACCGGCTCTTTGGAACAATCTCCCAAAAGATCTCCGCCAGTTTGCTCATCCTCCCATATCGCCTGTTGACATCATCTCTCCTCCTCTTGCACTGTCCTCCGCTGCTTTCCACTCACGACTGAAAACCGAACTCTTCAAGCTATCCTACCCTGATTCCAATCCTGCGCCACTACACAACCGCCATCATCACCGATTACTACCGTAGTACCCTGCTGTCTCCTCGGCTTCACCTCCCCGGACTCGACCTTGCACCGGAACGGATAAGGCGGACATGGCTATTGCGGACCTGATTTGATATAGCGCCGGTGAATAAGCTGGTCTCCCTGACGTGGCTTTTGTGTGGCGCTGAGAAATTTCGGAGATTTACATTACATTACATTACATTACTGATATTCAATTACTGTTCTACTTTAGTCTTGAACTCCGATATCTATCATAGTTGGGGTGTGTGACTGTGAGTGTCAGTAAGCAGAATGAGGAACCACCAGTACCCCAGCTCCAGTTTGACCAGTCAGTCAGTCACCAACACTTACTTTCTTAGTACTTAGTCCTTCCGGTGCAGGTCTGCACATCGGGCGACGCATCTCCTCCACTCTCCTCTGTCCACCGCTAGCCTCCGGTCTCCTCCCACAGCTCCAGACATCTCAGGTCATCTCTAATCTCCTGCCAGTTCTTTCTCGGCCTTCCTCTTTTCCTTTTCCCTCCAGCGTCCCAGTTCATAATTTGCTTTGCTCTCCTGCCGTCATCCATGCGGAGGACATGCCCCATCCATCTCAATCTTCTCATTCTGATGATGTTTTCCATGGTCTATTGTCCTGTCTTTTCTCTTACGGTCTTGTTGGTTACTTTGTCCCGTCATGATATGTGAAGAATTCTTCTCAGCCATCTGTGATGTGCCGCTTCCAGTCTCCTCCTGTCCGCTGCCGTCATTGGTCACGTATCTGCTCATAACTATAGCGTTGTGTAGTCGCAGCTTTGTTCTCAGACTACACCCATTTTTCTTCCATATATTGGCAAGCTTTCCGAAAGCAGCGTTTACCTTTCCTAAGCGCATTTTTATTTCTCTCTCACATCTGCTATCTGCCGTCATTAGACTTCCAGGTAGCAGAATGCATCTACCTCTTCCACCTCTACGCCATCGATAACGATCCTGTCGTCCCCACTGCATTTTCCAACCTTCATGATCTTTGCAGCCTCTTCTTGTATTCTGGATGTAAGTTCTTTCATCCCTTCCCAGGTATTGTCAAGCAAGGCGATATCATCTGCAAAGTCGAGATGCCCTAACCGATAGCCATTTACCCATTTCAGTCCAATATCTGCATCTTTCGTCACTTTCGTCATTATCCAATCTACAACCAGGGCAAAAATTAATGGTGATAGCACACATCCCTGTCGTACTCCCGTCACAATCTAAAACCAGTCTCCCATTTCTCCTCCGTGTCTTACCGCACATCTACTGCCATCATAGAAGCTGCAGATGATATCCATTATCTTGGCTGTTAATCCATATCTTTTCATTATCTTCCATAATGATTCTCTATGCATGCTATCAAAAGCCTTTCTGAAGTCGATGATGTTGATAAGTAGGCCCCACCAGGTTTTTCGTACATAAGCGACTTTTGTATTATTTACCTGAGTGTGAAAATCTGTTCGCAGTACGATTTTCCCGGTCTGAATCCTGCCTGTTCCTGTCGTATTCTCTCGTCCACAGCTGTTCTCATTCTATTCAGCATTATCGTGGCCATGACCTTTCCTGGAACCGACAGCAAAGTAATGCCTCTCCAGTTGTTACAGTCTCTCAACTCTCCTTTTTTGAGAATTTGGATGATAATACCCTCCTTCTATGTCCTTGATACCTTTCCTGTTCTCCATGTGTCGTTGCATAAGCTTGTTATCTGTCTTATCATCTCCTCGCCTCCATATTTGATCATCTCAGCTTTGATTCCACCACCTCCCGCCGCCTTCCCATTTTTTAGAATCTTGATTGCCCTTCGTACTTCCTCCTCGTTTATATCCTCTAAGTTGGTATCAAGTTCCTCCACTTCCTGCTCCATTTCCGAGTGAGATATTTCGAGTTGGATAGTCGGTTCTGGGCAGTTCAGAATGCTCTCGAAGTGCTCCTTCCAGCGCCCAGCCTCCTCCTCCTGGGTTTTTGTTGCCTGCCCATCTCTCTTTTTTATTGGTAGGGTGTGCATCCTTGTATTTCCTGCCAGTTTTTTCCACGATGTGGAACAGTCTTTTCGAATCTCCTCGCTCTATCCGCCATCTCTGCAGTCTCCTCTGTTCGCTGTAAAATATATATGTTCTTGTCTCCTCTACATCTCTTCTTTACTTCTTTGTCTTTATCTCTGTATCTTTCCTCAATTCTTGTTGTTGCTTATCTCCCTTCTCGTTTCCTGCTCCATTCTTTGCTTGAGTATCTTCATTTCATCTATTGTTTCCCATGTTTCCTTGGAGATCCACGCTTCTCTTTTGCTTCCTCTTTTGAATCCGAGAATCTTTTCTCCGGTCTCCTTGACAGTGTTGATCCAATTCTGCCATCTTGCGTCCAGATTCGCCACCTGATCGGTATTTGTTTCCTCCTCTCCCTCCCAGTTCTCCAAGACAGCAAATCTGTTCTTTAATTCTAAGACGTATTGCTGCCGAACTGCTTCTCCCTTCAACCCCTCAGTGTTCACAATCCTAGTGTTTCCTTCTTTGTAAGTTTTTTACTTGATTTTTATTTTTGTCATCAACAGGTGATGATCCGATGCCACATCTGCGCCTCTGTGCACCCTGGTGTCTCTCATGGACGACATCCAGCGACTAGAAATGCATAATATGTGGTCTATCTGATTTTGCGTATTTCCATCCGGGGCCGTCCATGTAAGCTTGTGTACTCTCCTATGTTGAAAGAAGCTCCCTCCGATCTTTAGACTGTTACTACTGCATAGGCTCAGTATTCGTTCTCCATTGTCTGTTCTTTCTCCTTCCGCCATCCCTCACATGACCTCCTCCCATCCAGTTCTGTCCGAACCAATCTGTGCATTGAAATCGCCCATTAGAATTTTCATATCATGACTTGGTATATCTTCTAGTACACCCTGCAGTTGTTCGTAGAATTCATCCTTTCCTCCTCTGTAGCTATAGTCGCCGGGGCATATACCTGTATTATGGTTGTCTAGCAGAATCTTGTTTGCAGTCTCGCCGTTATAATTCTGTCGCTTATCGGTTCCCAGCCAATCAATGTCTCCGAAGCCTCCTTGCTAAGCACAATCCCCACTCCTCTCTCATGTCGCAGCCCTCCTGAATGCAATATTGTTGTACCCTGTGACTCCATCCTTCCACTTCCAGTCCATCGCATTTCTTCTATCCCAATGATCTGCAGTTTGAATTCCCTCATCTCTCTCTCTGCACCTTTGCCAACCTTCCAGTAATGTTCAGTGATCTCACATTCCAGGTGCCGATGTTAGTTATATATTTTGCCGAAAGCGTCTGGAGCTTCCGAATCCCAACTTCCGAGAATCGGCTTTCATCGGGATCCTTCATGTAGCAGATTGGAGATCCATGCTTCGTTTGTCCGTGTTCTTGAACAATCCCTGTCCCGTGGATCTTCCCTTCTCCCTCCTTGTCTTTCAATATGTAGTTAGGTTTGTGAATTTGTTGCGTCGTTTCTGTTGCGAGTGTGTTTTTACCCGGGTGGGTTGCAGGCCCACCGCGGAACCCTCCTCCTTTATCCTGGCTTGGGACAGGCTCAGACCATTCGAAGATAATCTGAGGCGGAGTCACCAACACAGCTTGCAACCAAACATGGTTAAAAGGGGTTGGCAACGTTCACCGAGCTGTGTCTTCAACATCATCGTCATCTGATTCTGAGTCAGGAACATCCCACTCGACTCTGGTTTCTCTATTTTCGCCATGCAAATGCTCCCGAATTCGGGCAGAACAACCAACAAATTCCTTGTGACAAAAACAACACTGTATTTTTGGATTACCCTTTCCTTCTCTTCCAAAATTACTACATACTTCCACTCCAGTTCATGTTCTTTCATCTGTAAGAAATTTTTTTAAACTAAATTAACTCGTTCCACCTTTCTAGACCTTGCATTATTCGACGATTCCAAGTTTCAGAATTGCAATATAACTGCAGGGCGCAACCACTGATTATCCCGAAGCGTTTAATAATAATAACAATCTTCGTTTAATATATTCAAACTGACAATAACGCAGTATGATTACAAATCAGTGTGAACGGATGATCACAAGTTATTACAGGAGTCAAATTTAACTGTATACGGCAGCAATGCAAGGCGCCCATCACGTCCTACATCTCATTTTAACAACGCGCCATCTCGCGAATGCAAGGCTGAGTGGACCTAAATTTGTGGAGGTTGCGGGAAGCGATCCCGCTACCTCTTGCTCTTCACGCCAGTGATGTTACCACTACTCTATGGACCTCCTCCCCCCCCCCGTTTGACGTTGCTCTTGCATGAGTGTGACGACGGTTGATGTTTTGAATTAATTTCAATCAATCAATCAATCCTTTTATGAAAGTCATGTTGGAAGTACAAGGAAAATACAGCATAAAGATTTGTACATTGACAACAAGAGGAGACCCAAAAGAGAGAGCAAAAAAATCAATTTTTATTAGTTAAAAAGGTGCATAGCAATTGTTTGAAGCTCAGTAGGTGAGGAGCCTGAAGAATACTTAGGGGAAGCATAGTACAAGTTGTGGAACCCTTCGATTTACTGGAGAAGGCACGAGTATTAGAATGAGCGTATATTGGGCGAAAGGAGCTGGAGCTTCTCGTGGGGGTATGAGTGAATGTCAGAGCCTAATTGGAAGTAATCCTTAAAAGTTACTGGTATACTAAGCCGTGCGCATAATGAAACATAAAACGCCTGTTTGGAACTTTCGGATCTGTTCTATTGTAAATAGTTTCAATTTAGAAAATATGGGTCTAGTATGTAGGCCTACCCTCGGGAGAACTCCCACAATCACGCGGATCGCGCGCTATGGGAGCATTACAAGTTTATGAAGTCTCGAGTTTCGCCAGCTTTATGATCTAGACGGCACAGGTAGAGTGGCTACAAGTCCTCGTAGACATTCAAAGGCCCCGAATTGAAGAGGCTATAACAAGACTTGTTGGTGTTTGAGGGTTAGTCAGCGCTCTGTTGGAACTTGCGGCAGGTTACCTTCTTTGACCTCTTCTCTGATATGCTCCAATGGCTGCATTAGTAAAACTATTACCCCACGCCTTTGGCAATGGGTGGGCTTCGCTATTTCAGTTTGACATTAGCCGATAGGTAAACTAATAAATAGTTAGCCCCAGGGCGATATACCCCTATGCTACGGCACACAATATGTCGTTATTCGGAGAAGCGCTGATTAATCGCGACCTTTAATGAACACTAGGTCGACCATCGTAGTTTGACATCTGCTCGTCGTCGGATGAGTAATTGTATGCCTGGGAAGAGGCGGAGAAGCCAGAGATTGGGCGGAGGTAAAGGGAAGAGTGGGGTGCTGAACGGCACGATGCCACGTTAATCACCCTGCTCGTCAGTTGTGATTTTGGTATTTGAAGTACAGAGATGGATAGAGCAATACACAGACAGACAGATTCTATAAGCCATGACTGAAAGTCAGCTATCAATGGCTCGGCTACCTAGCGTCTGTGGTCTGGGTGACATCTCTCCTGCAGTGTTTAATCTAGACACCTTTTGGGGATCCAAAAAAGGTCATCACATTTTTTCGGAGACGAATTCCTAAGAAAAAGGTCATCACGTTTTTCAGAGACGAATTCCTAAAAACGGTCATCACATTTTTGTGGGAGGAATTCCATAAAAGGTCATCAAGTTTTTTTGACCGCCCTTCGGACGCTCGTTGGTCCCCCCACAAACCTTGTTTCCCCCCCCCCCCAGAAGAGGGGACTAGATTAAACACTGTCTCTCCAGGAGGTCTGATGCCCTTTAGCAACTCCACAAGTCAATTTGTTCCAGGAAGAATGAACTCCACAAGTCAATTGGTCCTAGGAAGAATTAACTCCCCATTAAATTTGTCCTGGGAAGAATTAACTCCTAGGAAGAATGAACTCCACAAGTCATTTGATCCTAGGAAGAATTAACTCCCCAATTCAATTTGTCCTGAGAAGAATGAAATCCACAAGTCATTTGTTCCTAGGAAGAATGAACTCCACAATTCGTTTGTTCCTAGGAAGAATGAACTCCACAATTCGTTTGGTCCTAGGAAGAATCAACTCCAGCAGTCGCAAAAACAATACATTGTCCCTTTCTATTCGCCCTGGTAAGACTCATCTTCACAAGTCATTTGGTCATACGAAGAATCAGCTCACCAGTCGTAAAAACCATAACCTTCCCCCATTCAATTTGGCCTAGGAAGAATCAACTCCACAAGTCATCTGGTCCTAGGAAGAATCAACTCCACAAGTCATTATGGTCCTAGGAAAAATAAACTCCACAAGTCATTTGGTCCTAGGAAGAATGAACTCCAAATCGTTTGATCCCAGGAAGAATTAACTCCACAAGTCATATGGTCCTAGGAAGAATTAACTCCCCATTCAATTTGTCCTGGGAAGAATTCACTCCACAAGTCATTTGATCCTAGGAAGAATCAACTTCCCATTCAATTTGTCCTAGGAAGAATAAACTCCACAAGTCATTTGATCCTAGGAAGAATTAACTCCCTATTCAATTTGTCCTATAGGAAGAATCAATTCCCCATTCAATTTGGTCCTATAGGAAGAATCAACTCCCCATTCAATTTGGTCCTAGGAAGAATCAAGTCCCCATTCAATTTTTTGAGGCACAAGTTGTCACTAGAAGAAACAAACAACCTGTTAAAAGGTGTCTTCGAGGACAGCGACATAATGCATGTCATGCATGGTGGACAAAACTCAGAGAGACTCGTACGGTATGTCGAGTCTAAGTATAAACCACAGGAGCAAAGACTATAGGGGCCTATTGCGGATGGCAAGAATTAACGCACATGTTTATATGAGTTTGTTGTACGACATTTAATTCCGACTGTAGACGCTGTTTCACGAGTATAAGTTCTCATACCTTGTTAAAACCTTTTAGTGGAACGAGTTTCGTTCGCTTCGGATATTCATTTTTTCGTCAGAGTTTATAATTGAGCAAATATTCAATGATGACGATGTAAAGAAGAGAGTGGGTAATTCGCGTCTAACCTTTGGCCGACCTAATTGCAGACATTCTGGTGTTTTAATTGGTTTTCATTCATCTGCAGACACAACCTGTCAGCCATCGCTCAGCGCTGATCTAGTTGCAGGTCACTTTCATTCAGTCTCCAATCGCTACATTGCCGCGAGGCAAAGACGACGATATCGTCGCTCATTGTGGTCATTGGCCTCAGACTAACTCAGTCGACGGACGCGTGTCTGATGACCTTCGCCACTGTCGCCAGAAGCGCAAAAACAATTAAACTGGATTCAATTTAATGGCGAAGAGAGAGACAGACAGACAGACAGACAGACAGACTGAGAGAGAGGACATGGTCGTCCGTGTCTTCGTAAACGTCTGTTGACGCGCGACCACACATATGGCCCCCAGCAACGGCGTCATGCGCACTCAACCGTAGCACTGGGATATTATTTGTTTAAATGGCTGTTTCGGGCCTCGTTTGAACCATGGCACGTGACGGTTGTACAGACACGACGTGCATAGAGAGCAAGGTCTCTTCGAGTAGGTGGGGCCTCAGTAATATGTCGTTGGATGATTGGATCGACAACTCATTCGTATTATTTTCTTAGTTTCACGACTTATAGTCAATTTCGACCAACGGAGATGCGTATTTGGCTTCCTGAATCAGCGATTGGTCGTAGACAGCAAGAACAAGTATTACGAGTTAAGCCGTCTATTCAGCATACCAATGAAGGAGAAGTTGTGAAGAATAAGACGGCTGCTGGTGAGTTAAGCCTAACCGCGATTATTACTGTTTAGATATCCGACTGCCGAGCATCTCTCGGCAGTCGGTTAGGTTGACAAATATAGGCTATTTGCTGTGAAAATTCAGTAGTCATTATGACCGGAGGTTTTTTAGCATTAGTTTAACTATGTGAGTGGCAGCCTCTAATATCAACTGATGAGTTTACCCCGGAAAGCATCGGACGAGAGACATCTAACTGGAAGGAGGGAAAGACTCGTCGAAGTTTCAGGAATGATAAATCGAAAAATGACGAATATCTGGATAGGATCATTAGACGCATGGGTTCCCTAACTAGATCTATAGTTCTATACTATAGGAGTGATTAGTGTTATGTTTACACCGACGACTACTTTAGTTCTGCTTCATCATGCCTACACTTGGCATAGGCTTATCTGTTAGATTAGACATATGAACATAGAAGACCTGTGTATACATATAAATGCATCTAATATATATAGTGTATGTATCAAAGTCAAAGCATATAACAGTTCAAACAAAGTCTAGCTATCCTTATATCTATGTTGTCCTATGTCCTACCTAGCCAGCATTTACTAAATAGTTATTATAGCCTATTAATACCCTCCCAAGAAATTCTTTATCAAGGAATGTTCTCATAGTTTGTTCCTTTCTGAAAGATGTAGTTCTCTCGACTATTCGTCTGGTATACTATAGATTCGATGTTTTTGTGCGATAGGCCTATTTGACTTTGTTGACCTAATTACCTGATGGATATATTAATTTATATTTAGGCCTATATCCTAGTCTCTTAGCATTCTTTCGGTAGGTTGCCAGATTTGAGATTCTACTGTCAAAGGCATAATTTGAATATACATGTATTCTATCGTAACCAAATCCAACAAAGCAAAAATATAGAAAATCCCAAGAAAGGTCCAAAACAATTTCGAGCTTACGCGCGGTCATTGCTTTGCTCTCTTTTGGCACAAAATCTTTTGGTAAACTTGACTCCTATGACAGTAGCAAACATTCAGTTAAGTCATCCATTTATTCATTAATCTTTATCTCTCTCAATATACACCAAAATGTGTAGGCCCTACCGGTATTTCAGGGTTAAATTTTTGTGGGGGGTTGATTCTTCAAGCAGGGGCGTCTATCCCCCCTAAGTCATTGGAACAACGTCCCTTTTCCCCCTCTTCTTTCCCCCTCTCCGTTCCTTCCCCCTAAAATGGTGGCACACACACTGACAGATCTTCCCCCTTATTTCTTGGATGCAGCATTTGCTCCAAGGTTTCTATGGTGTAGACGCCCCTGTCTCCAAGTACAATTAGGGGGGGGGGTTAGACGCCACTGTCACCTTAGCCCCGTGATTCTCAAGTTGATATTACCAAGATCTCACGAACGTCTTGTTCCTTTGAAAACTGAACATCAAACTGAAATATCTCGACGAGTCGACCTGGCGTCGACTCGTCGAGATATTTCAGTTTGATGTTCAGTTTTCACCGATGTTTGCCTGGTTACCGAGTCGTCAGCCGTTTTCACCATAGCGATTTCGATCAGCTGTTCCGTCTTGACCAATGAGGTGAGTTCATGTCATCTGCCGTCCTTTACGTAGATATGACGAACCACTGTGCCTTTTAATATTAATTAAGCCCTACAGTGTTGGCTTAGTTTGATGGCAATTTAATTAATTACATTCATGTAGCTCCACTATACTACATTATTTAAACAAAAACTGAAACTTTATTTCTTGGATGCACTCACATGACTGCATTATGTGTTTATTTGCACAGGCACAGTTGTGTTTTTTCATCTCTTTTTAACTAATGAAAATTGATCTGTATACCTTAGTTGGAATCCATGTGTACTGATAGTTAAGTTTTTTAGTTAAGAGTTCTATTATTGTTTCTTTTACCTGTTGATCGATGTTACCGTTCAAAGTATTGATTGTGCTGCCATTTACTTGTATTACGATAAATGTTAACTAGGTTAAGCGGGATCAAGATCCCTTTTGGGTCTCCTCTTGTTGCCAAATTTCAAACTTTATGTTGTATTTTCCTTGTACTTCAAATGGCTTCAATAAAACGATTGATTGATATAACCTGAATGTTTTCTCTTCTACACTACAACATCTTGCATCATGTTGTGTATACGAGAATTATTGTGTGGTTTTGGGAGATCGGTCACAGGTGCTGAGGAACTGGCTAGGTATGCGGACGATAGCCTGTTTAGAGCTGTTCAATCGGACCACTTTAGTGTTCTCCGAGCATACTGCCCTGCGATCCGAAATCGATCCCATCATCACCTCCTCCCACTCACCCAAAACTTTGATCTGCCATTAAATGGTGACCGAAATTTTATATCTCGTGCCCTCTACAGGAATGTCTATTGTCGAGCCCTCACACCCATAGAAAATAGAAATAGTAGGCCCTATATGAATTGATCTAACTTCCCCAGTGAACTTGTGATCTGTAAATAAGTTGCGCTTTTGCCAGCTCATCTCTGAATAAACGAATATTAGATATTAGATACAGGAAAAATCTGAGGTAACCTTCTTGAAAAGCGAGTGGTCTTAGGCCTACTCTTAACTTTTATACACAAGAATACGGTAAGATTACATAAAACTTCATGGGTGATTTAAGCCAGTGGTTCCCAAACTATGGTCCGCGGACCAGTGCCGGTCCGCGAGCCCTCAGTTGCCGGTCCGCGAAGTGAGTCAAGAAACTGGACAAAAAGATGTTAGACGTTTTCTCGATTGGGTCTCGTTACGAACTATCTTCAAAAAATACGATTGTCTCGCAATAAAAACCATATTTTTCATATAAATTAAAAAGAGTTGTTCTGGGAGTAAATGTATTTCAGCTATTGCAGACAATAACTGCCGAAGAAATAGTTGTTCGACAAATTGCTGACAGGTCATATAGAAGTTGTTTGACTTTACTAGAAATTTTGATCGTCACATTTGCGGTTTTTGACCGGCAATTAGAAACCGGATGTGACGTATCTCTTTTGGCTTTAATAACCTGGTCACTGCTTCCCTCCGTAGAAAATAAACACGTCTGCTTTTAGATTCGATATTGTAAGTATAGGCCTAACATATTAAAATTTTGAAAATGTTAACAATTGAAAATACCACACCACACTCCGGAGACGACGGCGGCGTTCTCCAAGCTTAAACATAATTAGGGCTGTTATCTAGTTTATTAGAGCCTGAGGGATTTCTCGTACCTCGGTCCTTAAAAAAATTTAAAATAATAAAATATTAATAAACAGCACTAGCAGGTAGAGCGTTTTATATCAATTTTTTTAAATGCAACTTTTTGATTTATATCAGATCAGTACAAAGTATTCAGTTGATAATTAGTACAGAATTATATACCCGCGCTACTATTAAAAAATAATTTAACTTTTTTGACCCAATTTATAGATAAAAAATAATTAATAAATTGGGTATCGGTCCTGCTGCAATGGAAAATTCCTGCCGGTCCGTCAAACTGAAAGTAAATTCCTGCCGGTCCGTCACACTGAGAAGTTTGGGAACCGCTGATTTAAGCGACACAAGTCGTAAGCCTCTGTCAGTAGTTGTACGAATGAGCAATGCCTTTTTGTTATCGATGGAAATGCGTCAATAACCTTGGCAGATGCGTCATAGACTAGTGTTCGTTATTAGCTTGAAGGAATGCGCCTTTGGCGTTGGAGGATTGCGTCACTGGCCTTTCGGAGAACCTTGCTATGAACACATTTCTATATCGCCAATGTAGCCTATAACGTTTCTTGATTTTATGAGCTAAATCAATCCAAAAGAATTAACTAACTTTCACTACGGCATGGTGGCATATTCGGTCAGCGGTTAGCGCGCAGCGTGAGTCTTAATCGAAGGATTACAAAATCGCGTCTACTGAACGAATTCCGTGTAACGACCATGGACAAGTTGCGCACACGTAGGCTACATGTGTCATCGACAACTGCTGAATCCAAACTTTTCTCCTATAAATTTTATGGCTCCTTATTTGCCTTCCGTGCTTTACTTAATATTTTCAACAGTCTGTTGTTTAACTTTTCTTCTTTATTTTAGTTCATTCATTCATTCATTCATTCAGACCACTTACATAGGCCTAGCGCACCTCCAGATACCCACTCAGATGCGCTCCCTGCCCAAATCCGGCTATAAAGAACAGTTTTCAGATGCTCATAAACACTGGCGTAAACTTGTCCAAAATATTGGGGGCATAGGGTCTGGACCAGAGATGCAAAAAAACACAAGTTTTTTCAAGATGAAAAGTTGTTTTTTTTTTGTTTTTTTTATAGTTTCTTTTGTTTTGGTTATTTGTTTTAGGATTTTCGGATTTCAGATCATAAAAATGATGAGAAATGGCATGAACAAGAGCTCCCACTCAGTTTAATTCCGTGGCGATTTCCGAAAATTAAAAATCATTAAATCAATGTTATTAAAATACCTTCTACAAGAATAAGAAATTTATTTTAAAAAAGCAAAAAACCAAATTTTGTGGTTTTCTTATTTTCTGGTGGTTTTTTAAAACCAAAAACCGAACAGATTTTTCACCTCTGGTCTGTACAATCAGCGAGCCTCAGAGGCTTCCGTTGTTATGTAATGCGTATAAAATGGTCCCCAGTTTATAAGCATTACATAACACCGGGAGCCTTTTGTTTACATGTAAATGTTTTCATATTGAAGATATTGCAGATAAAAATAAATCTTTATTTTCATTATGAATTTCTGAAAGTATTTCAGTTCTGTGTCTCCGTTTTTCTGTTTCTGAAGAAATTTGTCTATATTGAAACATGATATTTTAATATTTGAAGAAATTCTCCTCTCCATTTTTGAGGGCATTGCCCCCTCCTCAATTATTGGGGGCACGTGTCCCGGCTGCCCGCCCCAGAGTTTACGCCTATGCTTATAAAAGGCGTATGTAGATTCCCTTTTTGTTAAAAGAATACGAAGATCTGAAGGGAGGTTCTTCCAAGTAGGTACTTTGTGGCGGTTTGTTAACAGTCAATCAACAAATCAATCAACCAGTCAGTCAGTCAATCATCAGTCAATCAGTCAACCATCCATGAAAATGCATATGCTTCTATTCAGAAGCGTTCTGGTACTATTTAAATTTACTCTTGTACTATCCGTGCGATGCTTTGAAAACAGGGCGGTTTCACTTCATCGTTATAATTTCAACTGTAATAGGTTGTTTCTTTGGTTATGGTCCACTCTTGTATCCCAATATTCGTTTCGCCTCAGTTGTGACATCATTAAGTTGTTCCAACTTTTCAGACACTGTTCTCTGTCCCTTCAACCTTAGCCTATTCGTTCACTGTATACGCAAATTCCTGTCCCTTGCAAGCTGTTTAAGTTTTCCTAGTTTCCATGCATGGTTTCTTTATTTAGGCCTACTCTGTATGTAGAACACATGAAAAAGTCATCCGTGTTGAGAGTATATACGGGGTGAAAAATTCAGATCTAGACAAAATAGGCCTATAGGCTGGCCACATCTCAATTGATTGTTTAACATCTGTACAATCTGAAGCTGGTCATACAAGCTATAACATGGAGAATATGTAAGGAGTCAAAGTTGGTAGAATTATGGTGAATTCATCGAATTTGCAGCTGACCACAAAATGGAAGGAAACTATCAATGCTGTACTGTAGACCAGCGGTTCCCAAACTTCTCAGTGTGACGGACCGGCAGGAATTTACTTTCAGTTTGACGGACCGGCAGGAATTTTCCATTGCAGCAGGACCGATACCCAATTTATTAATTATTTTTTATCTATAAATTGGGTCAAAAAAGTTAAATTATTTTTTAATAGTAGCGCGGGTATATAATTCTGTACTAATTATCAACTGAATACTTTGTACTGATCTGATATAAATCAAAAAGTTGCATTTAAAAAAATTGATATAAAACGCTCTACCTGCTAGTGCTGTTTATTAATATTTTATTATTTTAAATTTTTTTAAGGACCGAGGTACGAGAAATCCCTCAGGCTCTAATAAACTAGATAACAGCCCTAATTATGTTTAAGCTTGGAGAACGCCGTCGTCGTCTCCGGAGTGTGGTGTGGTATTTTCAATTGTTAACATTTTCAAATTTTTAATATGTTAGGCCTATACTTACAATATCGAATCTAAAAGCAGACGTGTTTATTTTCTACGGAGGGAAGCAGTGACCAGGTTATTAAAGCCAAAAGAGATACGTCACATCCGGTTTCTAATTGCCGGTCAAAAACCGCAAATGTGACGATCAAAATTTCTAGTAAAGTCAAACAACTTCTATATGACCTGTCAGCAATTTGTCGAACAACTATTTCTTCGGCAGTTATTGTCTGCAATAGCTGAAATACATTTACTCCCAGAACAACTCTTTTTAATTTATATGAAAAATATGGTTTTTATTGCGAGACAATCGTATTTTTTGAAGATAGTTCGTAACGAGACCCAATCGAGAAAACGTCTAACATCTTTTTGTCCAGTTTCTTAACTCACTTCGCGGACCGGCAACTGAGGGCTCGCGGACCGGCACTGGTCCGCGGACCATAGTTTGGGAACCACTGCTGTAGACTGTAGAGATCAATGGACGCATTGAACAAATCATTAAAAGTATGTGATAAAATATCAATATAAAGAGATCAAAAGTGACGAGAATGAGCATATAATGTGTATGGAAAGAATGGTTATATAGTAAGGCGGTCCTTGCATATATGACGAAAATTAGAAGCAATGTTAAATCTGCTTGAAGAAATATTATGTGCAAACATTTTAATATTAAATGGTTCACGGTTCAACGACCATAAGTTTGGCTATAATATTATAGCGTAAAAGATAAAATCAAAATGTTTGCATCAGTTCCACTAAGTCTTGCATGAAATCGAGCTGCAATGAAAACTACTGTTTAACAGTCGTAAACCAATATACAGAATTTTTTTGAAAATCAAACTGTATAGGCCTAGGCCCTACAGTATGATCTTCTGGCATCGGGAAAGTTTTCCCGATTCTGTTCCATAAACTGAAGCCCCGCATACTGCAAATGTGCAACTGGTCTTCACTCTTAAAGCATCCTGTCTGCGCCGTGTCTTACTTAAATCATGGCGACATATCGCTCTGCATGTTTGTTAGTGAATCTATAGTGTTTGGACGAATGTCTATGCAGCTTTAAAGTCATTCCTGTTGTTTTGTGTATCAGGGTCTTTGGTTAGGAATCCAATCCAATCCAGCCCAGCGGTACAAATACATTTCTGTTCCACTTTATCAATAAATCAACAAGAGTCTTCTTCTGTTGTAGTTGAGATTGATCAAATCCTCCGAAAGATACTTTGGGTGTTCGGCTAGCTTGCGTGAAGTAGCTGCACTGATGTCTCGGGTATCAGGGTAAGCATCAAGTTGCTGCAGGAAGAGCAGGTCATTCCTATCTGGCCTGGAAGCCACAGGCGCCGAAAGCCAGTCCTCGAGAAATATGTTCATACGTAGCAGTCCTCTATTCTTTTACCGACAGCTTGAACGTGTAGAGCCAAACCTGTAAATTTCTTTCGATATCCATGCACAGAGCTTGATGTTTCGGCCCAAAGTCTCGGTAGTTTGTCATATATATATATATATATATATATATATATATATATATATATATATATATATATATATATATATATATATATATATATATATTATATATATATATATACACATATATATAGTATTTTTTGGTGAATCTGTAACAATATACACTGTGTCCGGAAATAAAGGGAACCCTTTTGTAAATAATGAAAATAATTAGTAAATGTGCTTCGATTTTCAAAATTCCAAAACTGTTTTAATCCGAACACAGTTACCTAAAAATGCTGAAAATATAAAGTTTGGGTATCCATCAATGACGTCACAATGACGTTATTAGCATCAGAATTCAAATGTTAAGGACGGCACCTAACATTTTCCTTAAAAATTTTAATTATTTTGAAATGAAATTTATCAATAATACATTATGGTTGAATTTTATTTTTATACTTGAATGATATTATACTACAAGGTTTGTTCAAAGTGTCCGAAATGTTTGTTTTTCCGTAAAAATCTTATGGTAGGCCTAATTTTGTCTTCTTGGCTGAAAGCCATTTTCTAACAGTTTGTTTAAATTTCTAATTTAGCGACGTCACTATGACGTAAATTTTTAGCGGAGGCCGTTCATAAATTATAAATTTTTTGATAATTATGTCAGTATTAAAACAGTTTTGAAATTTTGAAAATCGAAGCACATTTACTAATTATTTTAATTAACTACAAAAGGGTTCCCTTTATTTCCGGACACAGTGTATATATTGTTATAGGTCCACTAAATAAGTTAAGGTTTTCATGTTGAGTTAAGATAAAAGTATATTACTCAAAAGTAATAATAATCGACAAATTATACCTTGAAAATGACGAGAACCGAAACTCGAACATAACATCACTGCGACTTCACCAACAATAGCAAATTCACCAAAGGCAGAAGATTTAAATCAGAAACGGTCTTCATATCAAAGTGAAACTCTGTCGGTCGTATTCAGACGCGAGACAGACAGCAACGACGTTCAAATCTAATAAGGAATCACCTGCATCGGTTGTTATCCTATACAAGTAGCTACTAACGGAGTCTTGGATTGCTAACATAGAAACAAGTTCTTGTCAGATCAACGCATACATGCCAAGCTCACTTAAACTATAATGTTGCGAGCCTATAGAGAGCCAGTTTCTCGTCAGATAGCCGAAGTTCTAACACACCTACTAAGCACTGTTAAACATAATAGGCCTAACACGCCTTCTACATTCTGCCTAATACAACACTTCAAGAAACACATCACTTCCTTTCTCAATTTCAGTCCTTGTCAGTCAGCTTACCGTGAAGGTTATTCCACTGAAAATGCTCTTGCCTCTACACTGGATAACATTAGGCCTAACATATTCTCGTCAATCGACAATGGAAAAGTTTGCCTCTCGCTATGCCTTGACCTCAGTGCTGCCTTTGACACTGTAGACCACCAGCTACTCCTTTCAATACTCACCCAAAAGCTTCGGTGTTTCTGGAACTGCCTTAAATTGGTTAGCTTCTTGCCTGGGAGATCGGAATCAGTAGGTGAGCTCAGTGTGATTCTCCTTACAGATTTTATTTTAGTTACAGTTACAGTTATAGTTAATGGTTTTTCATTTTAGTTATAGTTACAGTTATAGTTAATATTATTTTTTAGTTACAGTTATAGTTATCGTTAACGAAATCATTTTGCTTTCGTTAACGAAAACATTTTCGTTATCGTTATCGTTAATGAAAATCACACTGAATTATGAAGACGCGTTACACAATAATTTGCTTAGAGCTTTGACGAATGGGTCCATTCAGCTTCATGAATAGGCCTAGGCTACACAGCACTCCACATTCACCGACATCCAAGGCGAACATAGGAATCATTTTGCTTTCGTTAACGGCTGTATTTTCACGTTCTCACGTTAGTTGATATTGCACTTTTTTTTATCGTATTAACGAAAATAGCAATGAATTTTCGTTAGTGTTATTTTCGTTATAGTTATAGCTATAGTTAATGATATTTTTTAGTTATAGTTATAGTTATCGTTAACGAAATCATTTTTTGTTCGTTAACGAACATTTTCGTTATCGTTAACGTTAACGAGAATCACACTGGGTGAGCTGTGAGCATCGGTACCGCTCGATCTAATCTCACTGCTTGCGCTGCTGGAGTGCCACAGGGATCTGTCCTTCACCCTTTATTATTTACAGTGTTTATTTCCCCAATCAGTCGTATAGCTAATCACTTCGAAGTCAATTACAAAAGTACGCGGACGATAGGCCTACTCAGCTCCATATTGCTCTGTCACACACTGATTAGTCTAGTAGTGAGTGATCGTCGCACAGAAGGGATCTGACGAGCTGATAGTTACAGGTACGACATAGGGCCTACATTGTTTACACGGTTTGAGAAGCGTTAGCTCGTTATCATGAATAATGCCCAAGTCTCGCACACAGGTAGAGAATGTGATGTCAGGACCAGCGAAAGGCAGAAAGATTAATCTTCCAGATTTGAATAAGAATTCAACCGAAGACAGTTTGAGAACTCCCAATCAGCCAGTCCCGGATTGTGCAAAACTGCTGGACTGGATGATGGACAAAGGAAGCGGACGGGTCTACAAAGATGTTCATGAAGTGGCACATAAACAGAAGCTTAGGTTATATATGTGCATGACGTCGTTGAATTACTGGACCTATACCAAAACTTAGGCGCAAGACGCTGAAGAATATATTATACATGTTGTCTCTCTCTCTCTCTCTCTCTCTCTCTCTCTCTCTCTCTCTCTCTCTCTCTCTCTCTCTCTCTCTCTCTCTCTATATATATATATATATATATATATATATATATATATATATAAAATTATATATATATATATATACACATATATTTAAAGATATTTATGAAGTCACCTATAGATAAACGAGAGAAACCGTATATTATACGACTTCTCTACTTACTTGATTATGTACCTTCAAATGCACGTATATTTTTGATTATCCAGAAGACGAATGTCGTACAAAGTTGAACTGCTAGATCAAATGCTTGGGCTTTTCATCAGCCAAGTCCGTGAAAGTACATCGCGTGACATCTAGACCTATTCAAGTGCGCCTACAGCAGCAAATCAAATGTCACTGTTCGCTGACTCTGACAATGGAACGAGATTGTGGTCGATGCATGAAACGGTGTCATCATCGTACAGTAGAGTTTCTCAGCAGACGACGAATAACTATCAACCACAGACAGCAACTCATAAAACGTTTCTCATAGACGATATAATAAAACCAGATTTCGGCAGAAAAACGTCAGTCGGCGAAACAAAAACAGATGAATTGAAATTGGAGTTGATTAGTGGCGGAAGGGTTTCGTTTGCTTTTCTGAAGAAAATGAAACTCCTTTGCAGCCGCCTTGATCCGCTTGTGTGGTCGTATATGAGGTCATCTTCGACAGAATTTCCATTGTTTTCCAGTGTAAAAGAATCAGCAGAACAAACCGTTGCCACGTCCAGTCGTTTACGACGGGATATGAGTTCGGACGACAAAGAAATGCTCTCTGAACGACCTCTTCAAGAAAATATAGATAGACGATCGGTAGGTCGAAAGGTGAGAAGCACTTGTCTCACACCAGCTATTTTGAAGGAAATAAAACCGAACGAAGAGGGTGACAAAACGTCGAAGACAATGACGTCTCATGCGCTCAAATCCAGCCAGCTGGAGGAGAACGTTATGACTCACGCCACTCAATCAGTGGCCAGTCTGCACGGTCTGAGACAAAACAAAAATACTGCTGTGTTGATCCGAATATTCACAAATCAGCTGGATGGTTACAATTCAATAACGGACACGAGTTGTGAGAACAGTTCGTGTCCATCACTTGAGATGCCCATCAGTTGGAACGAAGCCACGACGTCCATCCAAGAAAAGAAAGTATTTCCACTTCCGGCCTGGATCTATTGCACTCGCTACTCCGACCGACCATCAGGGAATGTTGTGAATCTGTCGGCCTCTTCCATACTGTCTATTTTTTTAATCTGTCTGTCTGTCTGTCTGCCTGTAATGTATATATAATGTCTGTATGCATGTATAGGAGAAGTCTAGAAGGCACAAGGAAAGTAAAAGAAATAGATGAGCAGAACTAGTGTAGGTACATATGGCGAAGAAAGAAAACGAAGAAGTGGTTGAGAATAAGAAGGATGAAGAGGGGCAGTGAGAAGGGATGAGGCAAAGAAACAAGACATAAAATAGGACGAGATAGAAAAGGAGGAGAAGGCAGAGTACGATGAGGAACAGCTAGAGGAAGAACATGGAAAGAAGTATGGCAAAGCATAGGAGAGAAGGAAGCGCATGACAGAAAAAGGAAAATGGATCAAAGGAGGAGGATTTAATTACAATGACTACCAGCAAGAAAAGAAGAAAAAGGAGTAAGAAGCAGGGTATCATGAGGTCAGCAATGACAAATAAACGAATATATATATATATATATATATATATATATATATATATAAAGTTGGACCAACTGGAAGATGATGGTAACAGAAGTAACAGTAATTCAAGAAGAAGAAGAAGAAGAAGAAGAAGAAGAAGAAGAAGAAGAAGAAGAAGAAGAAGAAGAAAAAGAAGAAGAAGAAGAAGAAGAAGAAGAAGAAGAAGAAGAAGAAGAAAAAGAGAAATAGAAAGAAGACGAAGAGAAGACGATACAGGTAGAGTTACTCCCATCGTTTAAAGGTGCAAAGCATATGTATATGATTTGATCTATTTGGTATATGGTATATATATATATATATATATATATATATATATATATATATATATATATACTGAAATACACATTATTGCGGTGTAAAGGACCACGGATGCGGCGAATGAAGCCGAGAGACCGAAGGGCCGCAAAGGATGACAAGCGACTGCGAACGACCTTCACGGGCGCCCAATTGGACGAACTGAACACTGAGTTCGCTCAATAGGCCAAGAGCATTAGGTTTAAGGTGGAAATTTTTCATAACAAGCTGAATTTTTCAGGATAGGTCTAGGAATATGAGTAGAATAACATACTAAAAGTCCCCAACAATCCCCTTGGAGCTCTTTCCAAAATCCAAGATGGCGTCCAAAATGGCCGTCATTAGATCATAATGTGCTGAAAGCTGAAGTAGCTCCTCATAACAATCTGAATGTCTCAGGATAGGTAAAGGAATATGGGTAGAATAACACACTAAAAGTCCCCGACAATCCCTCTGGAACTCTTTCAGAAATCCAAGATGGCGTCCAAAATGGCCGTCATTAGATCATAATGTGCCAAAAGCTGAAAATAGCTCATAACTAGCTGGAATTTTCAGGATAGGTCTAGGAGCATGAGTGGAATAACATACTAAAGGTCCCTGAAAATTCCCTGGAGCTCTTTCCGAAATCCAAGATGGCGTCCAAAATGGCCGTCATTAGATCATAATATGCCAAAAGCTGAAAATAGCTCGTTACAAGCTGAATTTTTCAGGATAGGTCTAGGAGCATGAGTGGAATAACATACTAAAGGTCCATGAAAATTCCCTGGAGTTCTTTCCGAAATCCAAGATGGCGCCCAAAATGGCTGGCATTTTCTATTATTATTATAATTTTAAAACCCGAGAAGTTAGAATTTGCAATTGAAGTGTCTAAACACACGTTTTAAGTCACAAGGATGCATAGTATTCACACCTCAAAGTAGCCAGAACAAAGATGGCTTATATGAATTTTATATAGCTGAAAACTTTGTTCATTTTAGTAGTTCTGTGTCACATAGGTGTTAATCTGGTCATTGTTGACATCTAATAATATCGGTGGCGTGTTGCTACAAGTGTGACGACTGTATTGACTGCACATTGAGGATATACTGCACCCAAAGCTTCCCAGTTCTGCACTGAATTCCAGCCTGGTCAAGGAGTTGTGAAATGAAGTCGCATAACTGTTTGAAACACTAATTCTCGGCTACATCAGCGCCGTTCTCGTCCTTTTTAAGAAAAGCTATAGAAAGATTCGCTAAGTGATCTTTGTCTATGCTATCCAAGGTGCCACGTGTGCCCAACAATGCCCAAATGAGGACAGAATGTGAGCACTAAGAGCACGAGAAAAGGCATTGCCAGATAGTATGTGTATGACGGATCCGTTGGCAAATACCATCTCCCAAAGTACGGTATACCGCTAAGTGGCCCTTATACAGCGCTTAATGGAGCGTGCTTCTGAGTAGATAACCCTGAAGAGGCGCTATATAAATTCTCCATATGAATGAACGAACAGGAGACAGGAAGCTACACCTCTGGAGTGTGAGGCAAATGATTCCACTTTTCCATGCTGCAGGACATCTTCAGTATGCCAAATCTGCCAGGTTGCACTTGCAACAGATGGAAGCCTTAGAGCAAGCTATGCTTTTGGCACATAATGATGTAATGACGGCCATTTTGGACGCCATCTTTGATTTTGGAAAGAGCTTCAGAGGGATTGTCAGGGATTTTTAGTAAGTTATTCCACTCATGCTCCTAGACCTATGCTGGAAAATTAAGCTTGTTATGAGCTATTTTCAGCTTTTAGCACATTATGATCTAATGACGGCCATCTTGGACGCCATCTTGGATTTTGGAAAGAGCTTCAGAGGGATTGTCAGGGATTTTTAGCATGTTATTCCACTTATGCTCCTAGACCTATCCTGGAAAATTCAGCTTGTTGTGAGCTATTTTCAGCTTTTAGCACATTATGATCTAATGACGGCCATTTTGGACGCCATCTTGGATTTTGGAAAGAGCTCCAGAGGGATTAGCGGGGACTTTTAGTATGTTATTCTACCCATATTCTTTTACCTATCCTGAGACATTCAGATTGTTATGAGGAGATACTTTCAGCTTTTAGCACATTATGATCTAATGACGGCCATTTTGGACGCCATCTTGGATTTTGGAAAGAGCTCCAGAGGGATTAGCGGGGACTTTTAGTATGTTATTCTACCCATATTCTTTTACCTATCCTGAGACATTCAGATTGTTATGAGGAGATACTTTCAGCTTTTAGCACATTATGATCTAATGACGGCCATTTTGGACGCCATTTTGGATTTTGGAAAGAGCTCCAGGGGGATTGTCGGGGACTTTTAGTATGTTATTCTACTCATATTCCTAGACCTCTCCTGAAAAATTCAGCTTGTTATGAGAAATTTCCACCTTTCATCACATTTTGATCTAATGCTCTTGGACTACAAGGCCAGTATCTCACGGAGAAAAGGAGGCAGGAGATCGCACAACGCCTTGGACTTGACGTCGGCCAGGTAATAGTGATATCAGCTTTGTTAACTGATGATAATGGTAATATTTTAGTCATCGCAGTTGACTTTCCCGTTCTCCATAAAGGTCGAGTTGACATGGATATTCACGAAGAATCGGAGTTTCAAACTGAGTGACATATGACAGATGTGAATTGAAAAATAAAGCTCCATTACTATTCAATGTATTCATACCTGCATCATCAGAAATGTTTTAAAAGTATTGAGGTTTAATACCTTGTTGACAAACAGAAAGAGGAAGAATAGCCATTCTCGAACATACGCTGACAATTTTTGCGCTCTGTAAAAGCCCAGATACATACATACAATACATGCATACACAGTGCGTCTGATTTGAAAATAGTAGACGGGTTGAAAATCGATCGCGCTGGTTCGAGTAGGCGAGCGATGCACGGTCGACCTTGGGAGCTTTTTGTGTACAGCATAGTTTATGTATCGTATTCGTTCGTATAGCTGCATATAATAATCATCTAGTAGGTATATCTCAATTCAGTTACGTTATATGAGAAGGTCTCTTGAAGAGGGGCTATATAAATTCTCATAATGAATGAACATTCACAGGAAACCTACCATTGACGTAAGATGACGTGTGTCGGCTGATTTCACAAATGTACTGCGTCGTCATGTATGCTGCTGTCGTGCGGGTCGTCACTCGAAGCATACTACCCGCCTGTACGTGTTGACTTCGGTCGTGCGGGGCTCTGCTCCTGTGATTACCGGCAATCGACCGCCGCGCCCCCATTCACCTTCACCGTCGTTGGTCCTGGATCTTCATCGCTTCCGTCGGCCTCGTCCCCCGGGGCTCGGACTGACGCCCGTCGTGTCAACGATCATCTGATACGGCCGGTTCTGTGTCGGCATGCCAGCCATCAGATCCGTCAGCTCAGGTGCTCTACGTTCAACGTTCGCTCTCTTGGTGGCTCAGTGGTAAGTTCGGCGCCTTGTGACCGGAGGGTTGCAGGTTCGAATCCCACTCTAGCGGCTGCGTACGGACCTTGGGCAAGTCCTTCACTCGCAATTGCTCGTGGCGCTTCGGCGTAAAAATTCCGGCACAGTATCAAATGCTGTAGTCGGGAGCGCCTCTGAGTAGTAGTTGACTTCGAGAGGCGCTATAGAAATATCCGGAATAAATAAATAAAATAAATAAATGAACAAAGTGGATGTTGTTAAGCAGTGTTGGCTCGATATGGGACTGGATGTTCTTGGCCTCACTGAGACGTGGCACGAAGATGCTGATGATGTCGCGCTTCGGTGCTTGAGATCTTCTGGCCTGCAGATGCTGGAGCGGGCTCGCCCTGTCCGACGGGGGGTGAGGACTGACGACGTCTACTATCAAAATCATGGCGGCGTCGTCGTGGTTGCGTCCGCTGCTGTCAGGCTGACGAAGCTCACTGCTCCGTTTGAGCCTGCCACCTTCGAGCATCTCATCGACAGGGTAACGGTCGCTGGAGGCTCATTCGTCCTCGCTGTTGTCTACCGCCCAGGCTCTGCGGCGGTGACTGCAGCCTTCTTCGACGAGCTTCGCGCACTGCTCGAATACTTGTCATCGTTCGCCATGCCCTACGTCATCACAGGCGATCTCAATATTCGCTTCGACCGTCTTGACGACCCGACAGCGTTGCGTGCTACTGAGTTGCTCGACACGTTCGGTGCGGTGCAGTGCGTAGCTGGTGCGACTCACGATCGTGGAGGCACCCTTGATGTCGTCATTACCAGAAAGGACGAAAGACCACCAGCGGTTGATGTCATCAGCGTTCCAGGAGGCGCGTCTGACCATCGGATGGTGGCCTGGTCTTTCCACGTCGCCCCAGCCGAGACGCCCATCTACAGAACACAGCGTCGCAGATCCTGGAGGGGGTTCGATGTCGATCTGTTCAGGGCCGATCTCGAAGCCTCTTGCCTCTGTGACGGCTCCGCTGTCTCCTCGTCGGGCGATAGCGCCGATGTGATGGCTTTGCGCTTCGACGAGGAGGTTACGGCCTTGCTCGACGTCCGCCCGCCGATGGCTGAAATGACCTGTCGGGTTCGACGCTCGTCCGACAAATGGTACGACTCGGATTGTCGCTCTGCGAAACGTCGCGCCAGGCGGCTTGAGCGTCGATTCAAGAGGCCGCGCACGGGCGCCGATCGTGACAGTTGGATGGGAGCGCTGAAATCCATGCATCGGCCAGGTTCGATCAAAGCGGGATCGTTTCTGGAAGTCAAAAGTCGATGCACGGTGTGACCCGGCGTCGCTATGGCGCGCGATAACGATGGACTGGGCAGGGGTGAGGATGCGGCACCTAGTGCTGAACCGGGGCTTTCTGCTGAGGCTTTCGCCGACTACTTCGACCAGAGAGTCTCCGACATCAGGTCGGCTACTGACGGTGCGCCTCCACCGGTGATCCGTCACATCTTGACGGCGGATCGGTTCTCCGGTTTCTTGCCCTGCTTCTCAACCAATCAGACGCTTTCTTTAAATTTACAGTTTGTCTTACCAACGACGACGACGACGACGACGACGACGATGATGATGATACGAAAAACAAGAGCATTGATGATTGCAGTCTACAGATGGTTTATCAGTATTCGCTGAATGAGAAAGTGACCTGTCTTGTACTTAAGTGTAAATAGTCTGCGTCTACCAATAGATCAAAATTTATTAGGCCTACATAGATGTCCGTACCATGTTGCATTTCATTTTATATTGCGACATCGTCTTCATTCAACGGTAACAAATAAATATTAAATAAAATAGAAATTTTTATTTCAGGTAAAGATATGGTTTCAAAACAAACGAGCCAACGTGAAGAAATCTAGAGTCGTGCCGAATCTTCTTGCAATGAGACTAATGGCCGACGGGCTTTACAATCACTCAACCGTAGCGAAAACCACAGAGTCGTAACGATGTAGTTTTAGTCGGTTGTTTAGGCATAAAAGCTGCAAGTGAGCCCAGAGCGAGAAGGAAGAGCAACCCCTAAAGCTGACTCTGATGTATACCATATATAAACCAAACAAAATCAAAAGCACAACGTTTCAATTTTACCTCCCCTCTGTGTTTGTGTCCCACACAAACAGCCGTTCAGCTAATTTTCACTTTCCTTAAATCCAGGAGAAACACATTCCTGCTAAGTTCAAGGGAGTTGTTGCAGTCCTTTCCAGCCCTAGTACAACTCAGATATTGCCGCTGCGATGAAGCTGCCTAGCCGACTTGAGACGTGCTAAGGACGAGCTTTGGCGATGTACAGTCTTGGCTGGCTTCTTGTAAAAAGCTTAAGCTTCATATGGTTTCTAAAGATTGAATTCCTATTCAGTTAACTCATACCCTCTTAGTCCCACTGGCTAAAGCATTGGTATTGCATGGTTTCCAGCAGACTTGACTACTGTAAGTCACTTCTCATTGACACCTCTAAGCAGAGGGTATGGGTATGAAATTTGGGTATGAAATTTGGGTATGAAATTTGGGTACGAAATTTGCTCAAGCGCTGCTAAGCACCAGCAACGTCATAGCAGTTGCAGAGTTTTAACAAAATATTTAAAATTGATCGATCGAGAAACGTAGAAAAACTGAATATGAACGGAGTCAAAATCGAATCAATACTGTAAAAGATCAAAAGTTTAGACCAATGTTTCAGGAAGTGTTTGCCTGCGATCGTCTACTTACGGTGTAAAACAGAAATGGACCTCTGCTAATGGTTCCACATTACAAGCCAGGTTAACATGCTAGCCTTATACCTTGAAGATTCTCCCTATGGTGAATATTTTGACTCGTTTGGAAAGTTTTTAGAACATTTTTGAACAGAAAATGCGTAAACTGGATTTTAAAGAAAAGACATTTAGAAACTGCCATTAGCCAGTTTTGTGGACATTACTATAGTATATCAAATGCTATATCAAATCCTTAGAATGAATGAATGAATGAATTTTATTGTATACATAGAGCTAGGAATAAAAATTGTAGTGCCATTGTCAATCTTTCAACGCATGGTACTGGATTGAACGACTATCTGATTCATGATTACGTGTGCATAGCTTATAAAGAAGAAGAGTTTCACTTTGATACACTTTATTGTATTGTATTGTATTGTATCTAAAATACATAATCAGTTGTGGTTCGTTTGTTAGTCCTCGCAAAGTTTAATGTCTTATTCGTTTTCGTTTAAAGCGTTACGTAGCTCAATAAACTGCGAAAAATATAGGAATAATCAACAAGATTTCGTATCTACTTCCCGAACCCATCAAGCTAAATCTATATTATGCATTAGTTTCCTGTACCTTAACTACTGTAATATGGTTTGGGCCTCCAACTACAACTCCAGACTAACCAAATTAATTACCCTACAGAAGAAGGCGCTAAGAGTGGTTACACTACTTACTTCCACACCAACCCAATCTTTAAAAGACTCAATATATTAGACATTAAACAAATCCGGACGGCCCAAATAGGTTAATTCCTCTTTCGAGTTGAGCATAATCTTTTACCGGCAACATTTAAAGACTACGTTATAGCGGGGACACAGATTCATACACAAAGTACAAGGAATGCTGCTGCACTTCGCCCCACTAAAGCACGCACAAATACCCGGGTAAATAGCATAACATTCTTCGGACCGAACCTTTGGAAAGGTTGTGCGTCATTCTGCTAACATCCATTTATTCAAAGCCCGACTGAGAGAGATTTTGTTGAAAGGTGATTGAACCACCCCATTCGTTAGGACTACGACGGTTGCCCTTCTGGGTCCGGGGGCACACGTCCGCATCTGGGCCCTACACTACTTACCTACTTTTTGTTTGTGAGTGGGATAGTTAAGTTTATTTACGCTTTTTCATATGCCTTGTTCTTGATGAATAACTCGCCTCCCTCCTGGGCTTCTCCTGCTATTGGAATACTGGGATGTTACCTGTAACCTAGGAGGAAGCAACTCTAACTTCGACAGTCTCTTGGATAACGTAACGGAACCATGTAGGTGTCCCCACTCAGCGGGATCTTCCTTCCCTTGGGGGTCACCTTTTGCGACCAGAGACGTGAATTCTCTGTGCTGTACCATTGTTTGTTGTTTGTTGAATTGAATTGAATTGAATTGAAAAGGATTGCATTCTCGACAGCTGAGATATCCAATCTGATCGTCACCGGCCTAACACGGACTCGCGTGTTTGAGTTCTGGTATTTATTCGTGTAACTCGCGAATCTTGAAAGTCAGCACATCCCTTTCGCCCAATCTCAATGCAATACCGCTGCCAGCTGGAGTTGTTCCTTTCCGTTGATTGGTTAAAAGTAACAACGTATACGTTGACACATTTTATTCCCTCGGAAATGAAGACATAGTATCTTCATCCAGTGGGTTTGAAATATTCGACCGTTGATCCTGTTTGATTGGCTTCACGCATCTGTCGACATCGTCTAACTGGTTGACCAAATGTGCCCATCTAGTCTTATAGGATACAACTTGGCACCCTTCGCGTCGACACCCTTTCATTTAGGAAAGGTGTCGCCAACTCGCTGTCCGCCAGTTGATATTCTCTTATGTTCACCATAAGAATCTCTGTAAATGCTGGTGGTCAGATATCGACAGTTGCCAATTGCTTCTTTATAGATCTCTCGCTTGTCCAGTTTGAAACTTACCTACACTTATAAGAACGTAGTGCTAATGTAATACACAATGACATTATCGCTCGAGTGGGACGAATCGTTTTAGAGAGAATAAAATTCAACAACAGTCGGTAAGAAATCGACATAAATTACATCTCGATGTGAAATCGACATGAAATTGGTGACTATAACGATGGCTAATATCAACTAAGTGTTGGAGCAAACGAGCAATGATAGGAAAACAGCGAATCAATTAACTCGTCATTCGGTTGAGAGATAGGCCTGTGTATTCAGAATGTCAACACATGTATTTAGATAGGCCTGTGACCTTAGAATGTCAACACATGTCGACTCCGTCCTAGCTACATGTGCATCATCAATGTACGCCTTGCGAGTACTCAAGGCGCATGGAGTTCCCTCATCTTCCCTCCATGTAGTTGCGAACTCAACAACGGTTGCTCAACTCATGTATGCCTCACCAGCTTCGTGGGGCTACACTAATGCGGCTGAAAGAGAAAGAATGGAAGGATTGGTCGCCAGGTTAAAGAGAAGTGGACTCCTCCGCAAGGATTCGCCGGATGTATCTGCGAGGGCCGGTGATTGTTTATTTGCTGCTGTTCAAATAAACAATAGGCATGTACTTCATGGATTGTTTCCCCAAAGGCGCCTAACCACAGGATATGAGCTTCGACCGAGAACCCACCAATTCGAACTTCCTGAGAAGGATGATCGCAATTTTATATCTAGAATTCTATATAAACTAGACGATTGCCCGTTCTAACACGGGCATTTTAGGAGTGTCTGTCTAATGTCTATCCGTGGTTTCTAATATTAATTAGAAACAACGGATAGACAGACACTCCTAAAACGCAGCTTGAATCTAAATGTAAATGTACGCAATTTTCTATACCTATCGTATGGCCTCGACCCTGCTCATTTTTCAATGAATTGATCGGGTGATATCCTTCACCACCGCTGCCCGTTTGAATAGACGCCACGCCATTTTAAGGTCCCCGTGTACGGACCGTGCTAGCCCGAGATGTTTAACCTTTAGATTCAAGCTGCGTTTTAGGAGTGTCTGTCTATCCGTTGTTTCTAATTAATATTAGAAACCACGGATAGACAGACACTCCTAAAATGCCCGTTAAACATCTCTCAAATAAGCCACCTTCCGGATGCGAACCGCAGCCCGCATGCTTTCTTTCACAGAGGGGTACGGGACACAGCCTTCGCTCTTACCGAATAGATCGTTACCTGTGCCAGCTAAGAATAGCCTCTCGCCAGAGGCCGGGGCGACCTTTGCCTCTTTGCAGTGGCCGGGGTAGCTTCGCTGCCTCGGCCTCTTGGGGGAGGGCGAGGCGGAGGCCGGAGCGGGTGTGCAGCCTCGCCCTGCGGTTTCACGCGTGCTGCTATGTGCAACTCTTAAGCGTAACATGCCAATGTGGACAGACTGATGCCATGAGTCCATGACATTTCTGTTCTATTATATTATTAATATATGAACTGTTTATCAATCACAGCATAATTACCCACTAAACTATAATTATTATACCGTACTGAAATTTTAAGCTTTTCATATATGCCACATATAGATAGTCAAGGTATTTCCTCAGACGATAGATACAACTCTTCTGTCATAGCACATTCGTATAATAATTAGCATATAAATTCCGTAGCCGGGCTAATTTTTTTATGACATTTTGTTATTGTAACAAGTTGCGCACATGTCAGCTTGCATTGAATAAACGAAAATGATTGATTTATAAATTATATTAATCGAATACATATATCAAACTACGTATCAAACTATATAATATCAAACTATATAATTTCAATCCGTGTATACCATGTTTTACCAAATATACCATGACTACTGCTGCTCCCTCTATATTGGACTTCCACTCATTCGACTGAATTGTCTCGAACGCGTAGGCCTGCTGCGTTCCGATGCGTGCTTGGTCTGGCGCATTCTTAAATTCGGCCATATCTCTGAATACATCCGATATGTCCTCCACTGATTACCACTCTCGCAGCGCATTGTCTATCGGGTTGCCTCCATTGTCTGGCAATGTCAGCTTGGCCGTGCTCCTTCCTACCTGTGCGAGCTCTGTTCACACGCCTCTGTTCCACCACCTGCATGTCACCATGCACTCTCTTCGCTCTGCCACCCGTGGTGACCTCTAGACCGGTTGCACGCACGGCTACAATGCAGCAGCGCCCTTTCTCCTTGTTTGGACGCAAAATTTGGAATGGGCTTCCTCCTGAGCTGCAGTCTCTTCCACGAGACTCGTCCATCGCTTTCTTCTCTGCTCTAAAGACGGGATTGACATGGGAGCGCCTCTTAACAGCTTGCTTGAAGGGGCGCTATGTACATGCTTAGTTGATTGATTGATTGATGATTGATTGATTGATTGCAAAAAAGTGTAGTGTACTTAGGCGACGTCGCTGTTGTTAAAATACATCTTCTAAACACGTTGTAAACGGTCGTTGTAGCAAAATCTGTATGCAACGGATCTCGTGGATGAATGAGGAATAAGTAGAGAATTTCGATTTTATGCATTCGACTCCATGCAGATTCAACGCCGATTGGCTGCGCATTTTTAAAGATCTTTCGAACCTCAGAATCTTTATACGTTGATCTGGCAGGCAAGTGGCTGATGCATACATGTAGGTCCTATAAACTGACGCTTGAACGTAAACTGAGCATTAGCTTCTCTTCGTTTATACGTAAACGTAGAATAAAAGCCATTTAGTCGCCAAATGCTCGATCAAAGTTCGATTCTCTGCGTCATAATGTAAGCTCCTCATATGTCGAGGCTAAGTGGAATCTCAATGAAATTGTAAGATATAGGGTGTATGTATCTGGCTATTTTTAAAGCGTCGTTTAAGGGTCTCACGATGTTAATAAAATGTCGAATGAAATTAAGAAATTGGAGGCGTTTCCATTCATCCTTCGACCTCTACTTACTCATCTACGTTTTCCTTCTTGTTTTTGTAACTTCTATGGTCGTTAGTTTATTTCAATCTTAAGAAATATTTAACCTAGAAGCTAATAGATAAAATTAATGGCGCCACAATCTTAGAAAGCGATTTCATCGTCTTTGCACATTGCCATAGAGGTCTACGATATTTGAAAACGTGCTTGCTTGCTTGCTCACTTACTAACATTAAACTTAGATATGGAGGGAGGGAGGATGGGAACGCATCGAAATGCGTAAAACACATAAGGTTGCAACATGGCTTTTCTCATAATTCGGTAGTGTTTACTCCAGTTCAACGCGGCTGTTGTGGCTGTGGTTGGACTGGGAGCGCTTCTGAGTAGATCACCCTTGAAGGGATGCTATATAAAAGCTCCTTAATAATAATAATGATAATAGGCTAACAACAACAACAACAACAACAATAATTGTCAACTTAGTTTTGAAAACAAGCTCTATTTCAGTGTGAGATATTGCAATATATATTTAGTTCGCTTTGCATTAGTATTGCGTATAAGTAAGTAAGTAAGTAAGTAAGTAAGTATATTCTTTAATATAACCAGCTGCCAAACAGCACTCTGGTGAACAAGCATCAGCATACATACATCAGGATAATTAATACGTGTATTATATATATATATATATATATATATATATATATATATATATATATATATATACTATAGATATGTTACGTTTATAGATAGGCCCTATGTTACGTTTGAGTGCTGTGTATTGTTCGTTTACAAATAATATGATAAAACTATAACATAATAATTTTATACATACATGATATATACGCACGACGCATCCATTGCGATTCAGCACAAAAACAACTGTTGCTGCTGCTGCTGCTGCTGCGGGATGCCGCATTTTCCTAGCATCTACACCGGCGTTTCATTATGAAAGAGAATAATAATAATAATATTTATTCTTTAATTAAGCGCCTGCAAACGCACTGCGCTGTACATGCACATGTTATGCGATAAATCTTAACTACTAACAGAACAGACAGCCTGCAATACACGGCGCAAATTGCAGCCTACAAAGCATGTCCGCCTATGGGACTCGATCTCTGTACCTCTCGCACTCTACGCCAGATGTTATCCAATGCGCTATAGTCTAGGAGCTAGCTCATGTTTCGTGTGCACTTCAATGTACCCTCAGTTTGACCTCACAGGGTCATTATAGGTCATCAAAGTGTGTCAAAAAAATTGGTCACATGACCCGCTTATTGGTCGCTTAGCCGCCATATTGGATTCAAGATGGCGGAAAAAGGACTTTTTAAATCGCTTGTATCTCGGCCATTTATTATCCGATTTGGACGATTTCTTTTTTAAATTGTAGGTCTTGATTAGAGCTATCTTTTTGTTCCTTATGTAGTTTTTACTAATTATAACCGTTTTTGAGAAAATTAGCAAAAAGAAGTCTTTTAAAAAGAAATTTTCTGTATTTTTTACTTTTTGCCACTTAAGGAGTTGAAAATGGGAAAATATTACTCTGACAAAAGATTATCAGCATTCAATAAGCTTTAAAATGGTACTATTGTCCTTTTTCCGCCATCTTGAATCCAATATGGCGGCTAAGCGACCAATAAGCGGGTCATGTGACCAATTTTTTTGACACACTTTGATGACCTATAATGACCCTGTGAGGTCAAACTGAGGGTACATTGAAGTGCACACGAAACATGAGCTAGCTCCATGACTACTATCGAGAAGAAGGAGAAGGAGAAGGAGGAGGAGGAGGAGGTAGAAGAATACAAGGGAGTAGGAGACAACAGTCGATGAACGCAGTCTGGCGAAGAACACTCGTCAGTTAGGGTTATTGACGCCATTCTAATGCACGCGACAGAATTGAACGATGACTAATGTGACTCGGTCACGTGATTGCTCATGCATAATAAGCCTGCCTTCAAGTAACACTGAGTCACGCAGAGAGCTCTATCTCGCTAGGCTGTCTACTGCCTATAGTGAGCTGCCAGATCACACTGAAATCATGCACTTGACGGCGTTTCTGGACTGAGTGTGAAACCAGTTTAAGTCACCAGTCTCAATTTTGTATAAATCGTCGTGTTTGTCATATCAACGTCTGTCTTTGATCCGGGAATATGGCTGGCATTGAGGAATCCTGAGTGTGGTCGAGACATTTTTACTACATGCTTGCGTAAGTTTTAAAGTAATTTAAACGCTTTTCGGAATTACCTAGGCCTATAAGATCTTCGAACATGAATGCATTTCCTCAGCTTCAGCAAATTAGGATCAACTGAGTTTGAAGGATTAGGCCAAATAAGTTTTAATGTTCGCCGTAGTCTGTGCTATCGCTTGTAAATATACATGGGCTAATATACCTAGTTGGTTGTTATGGTGTTATTTTAAAACGTTTGATCTATGTTTAGGCCTACACAATTTATGGTAGACGTTAAAAATAAAATGTCATTGTTTTATTTGACAGCATAGGCTAACGTAGGCCACGGCAGTCGATTAGTTTGAGCCTTACAACGCTAACCGTGCGGGTTCAAGACTGTTCTGAGACGGTTATTCTGTACGAAACTTGAGCAAGTTCTTCACGC
Source organism: Allolobophora icterica (assembly GCA_963556255.1). Taxonomy (NCBI): domain Eukaryota; kingdom Metazoa; phylum Annelida; class Clitellata; order Crassiclitellata; family Lumbricidae; genus Allolobophora; species Allolobophora icterica. Next base: position 25,434,953 of record OY744606.1, read on the forward strand.
ACAATTGCTCACTCAATCGATTCTTTGTCCAGTGCCGGCTTTAGGGCGTGCGAACCGTGCAGTCACACGGGGCCCGCAACATAGGGGTGGAGGTCCGAAAGTGTCAAAGATATTAGCATGAACAAGACACCTAATAATTAAATTATGATTTCGATTAAATCTTCTCCTTTGTCGATAAGATAAAAGTCAACTTCCTCTATAGCCCAGAATTATCGTGTATAGTTAAATTTGACTTGTTATAGGCCTAGGTCTACTACTTGACAATCTACTAAAATAAAATGATAGCCAATGGAAAACAATTTAACTTTTGTCATGGGGGAGGGGGTGGCCGTACAGTATACCCTGCACGAAATATTCCAAGGTCGGCACTGCTTTGTCATCAGCTAGTGGCGCTTAATAAATACAAAATAATACCATTTAGCAATATTACATCGAAACGATGAAAACATAATTCCATATTACAGTTAACCGTCAATGGCTGTTGTGCTTTATGCAAAGAAAGTCTACGCAAACGATGAACTGTTTGAGTCGGTATACGTTGCAGGGTTTCTAGCAACGGATTCTGTAAAAAATTTAGCAACAACGTTTGCTTTTATGGGACCTGTTAAGTGAAGAATCCACGGCGTCTACAGAACTGCCAGCGTTAGCTGTCCTTGTTCATCGTGCGATTCATATTGTAAAGGATCCATACATGCATCTTTATATTATGTCTGCTTCTGCTGCTGCTGCGGCTGCTACTGCGGTGCTTGGGGAACGCTGGCGGGCTGCCGTCGTTTATACGTTGCTCATCAATTAGCTTTCGGTTGGCGAGTGCAGCCTGCCGTCAACCTACTATAAGCCATCGTATGATCGTTGTATATTCTAGGCTGTCAACGCATGGAGCATGTGCAAAGATCCGTTAAGTTACTCAGTACAGCGGTAGCAGCATCAGCATTCACATCTCCTCGACACCCGCAATTGAAGCAGCAACAATATCTCAACGCTATGTTTGGCGAATCCAGATAAATCAGTCAATACTTATAATATCAAAGGTAATTTTTTGCATCATCTCTCCCGCAATAAGATTCATAATATTGCAGTTTCATCAGCACTTCCTTTTTTCAGGGAGGGCACATTTTTAGAGGGGCAAAATATTTGTAGAGGGAGCAAAGTGATATTTATGCATAGAATGAACACAGAACACATGACAACTTTAAAAATAAATAATGGTCAAGACTTACCTAAATATAAATGATCTCCATTATCCTCAGTGTTTGTTGGCATTGAAGATATTGTTCATAGTAATCAAAATATTTTTTTGAAATATTTGCAATATCCATGGGGCCAAATCCCCCTCGTCTTGCCCCCCGGACGCCCATGGGTACAAATAAATTATCTCCATTGTCCTTGGTGATTTGTCAAGTCCAGTACTTCTCTCAGTATTAGACCAAATCTTGATATGTATTAATAATATAATAGAACAGAAATGTCATGGACTCATGGCATCAGTCTGTCCACATTGGCATGTTACGCTTAAGAGTTGCACATAGCAGCACGCGTGAAACCGCAGGGCGAGGCTGCACACCCGCTCCGGCCTCCGCCTCGCCCTCTCCCAAGAGGCCGAGGCAGCGAAGCTACCCCGGCCACTGCAAAGAGGCAAAGGTCGCCCCGGCCTCTGGCGAGAGGCTATTCTTAGCTGGCACAGGTAACGATCTATTCGGTAAGAGCGAAGGCTGCGTCCCGTACTCCTCTGTGAAAGAAAGCATGCGGGCTGCGGTTCGCATCCGGAAGGTGGCTTATTTGAGCGATGTTTAACGGGCATTTTAGGAGTGTCCTGAGAATTAGCCTCCTCTGCCCCCCTTTCGGCGGGCCTGCTCTTAAACCATTCAGGATTAAAATCCCTTCGAGTTCCTTCACGTCCGATTCTTTTTGGACAGTATACTCTTTGAGCATTGGTTGGTTTGGGCAAGGCTGGCCATCCTTCAATACATCATCGCTAGAGGGAGTGTTGAAGTTCTCATTCTCAGACTCAGGTTGGTCAGCATCCTCTTCATCAAAACTTAAACTTGAACTTTCACTACGGTCGTTTTCATCAAACAGCTCGTTTGACGCAACTGTCGTCTGTCGATAAGCTTACACCAGATGTGTCCGGTGCAGACAGCAGACTGAGCATAGGTCTATCTGAGGCAGATTGTGAAACTGCGGTTTTGCTTTGATTGCACGAAAAAAGTCCGCTGCGTTTGGGACTTTTCACGCACAGCGATGAACTTAACATTTTTACTCTGGTGATTTTTAACATGCTGATCTGCGTAGTCTGAATCCCTACCACATTCACTGCACGTAACACGTACGCTGTCGAAAACCTTCATTTTCGCGAATGTTCGGCCATTACAAAGTTAAAATTCTAACTTGATAACTGATGCTAACAATTAACACTTAGTTTTGAGTCACAAATTCACAACTAAGTAAATATCAAACATGAGAGAAATGTCTGCACACAACGCTGACTTCCCGACCTGCACGCCGAAAAGTGGAATGCAACAGAACTTTGAATTTATTTCTTTTCTGAAGTCGGTATCCAGCCCACATGTTGGATGCTATAAGTAGGTGGGTAACTAAGTAACTAATTATTTAGTAAATCATTGAATAAAGCTGTGAATGCTGTCGCGTCTCTCTAAACCCTGTCGTAGCCTATAGAGCGCGCGACATATTCAATCTCGGTATCCAGCCCACATGTTGGATGCTATAAGTAGGTGGGTAACTAAGTAACTAATTATTTAGTAAATCATTGAATAAAGCTGTGAATGCTGTCGCGTCTCTCTAAACCCTGTCGTAGCCTATAGAGCGCGCGACATATTCAATCTCGGACCAAAGGAGGGTTTTAGAGTTTTAATATAACAACCTACATATACAGATTACATATACGTACCAATCTCTATCGTTTCTATCTATCCCAGTTACTCTTCCAAGTCAGTCTGACCCGTGTTCCCTGTCCCACAACTTCTGTGTTCCCCTCCCCTCCTCCACGATCCCTTGTATCGGCCCCATCAGTCTTGCTAAGCTGACTAAAGGCCAGTAGGGTGAAACGCAGTCAGGCAGGTAGGCAGGCAGGTGCCCAGCTTACACACTAGTCAGCCTCGCCTCTGGGGTGATTACGGCGAAGGGGTGGATGGAGGGTACTCTTCGGTTGATGTGGCCTCCTGTGAGATGTGATATAGTTTGAGGCATCTGCTGTTCTTCCATCACCACGCTGTGCTGGCCGTTTCTGTCATAGATAGGCCAAGTCGGGAGACGAAGCCGTGACAACTGCTATAGTGGTTTGCGAGCTAGTAGCTACTAATAGTCTAATACTATTCCGATTCGGGCAAATTGTTCAGCATATTTCCCGGTGCCTACTTGCCCGAAAAACAGGAATGCCCGAAATTTGGGGGGGGGCGCTTGCCCCCCTTGAGCCCCCGCCTCCTACGCCTATGCTATCGACACAACTTGTTCGAGAGGCTCTGAACATGATGCCATTTGTCAACTTTGGATGGGACTCCATTGGCTGGGTTTCACTTGTTAATCTTCTAGATTTCTGTTCATTGTTATGCTTATTGATTAATTCTGTTCTTAATGACATTTAGCATCATTCAGGCTGTGCACAGAAGGCGCTTTTGTAAGGTACTTAGAAGGCGCTATGGGAAGTATCTGGAAGCATACATACTTACATGCATACATACATCATGCACGCATACATACATACATACATACATACATACATACATACATACATACATACATACATACATACATACATACATACATACATACATACATACATACATACATACATACATACATACATACATACATACATACATACATACATACATACATACATACATGCATGCATGCATGCATGCATGCATGCATGCATACATACATTTTATTTTATTTTTTCTTCCGGATATTTCTATAGCGCCTCTCGAAGTCAACTACTACTCAGAGGCGCTCCCGACTACAGCATTTGATACTGTGTCGGAGTTTTCACGCCGAAGCGCCACGAGCAATTGCGAGTGAAGGACTTGCCCAAGGTCCGTACGCAGCGGCTAGAGTGGGATTCGAACCTGCAACCCTCCGGTCACAAGGCGCCAAACTTACCACTGAGCCACCACGCCCCACACATACATACATACATACATACATACATACATACATACATACATACATACATACATACATACATACATACATACATACATACATACATACATACATACATACATACATACATACATACATACATACATACATACATACATACATACATACATACATACATACATACATACATGTCCAAACCATCGAAGACTTCGCTAAACGATTTTGTCTAGCAAAGTTTTTGGAAACCTAACAATTGTCTTGTGTCATCATTTGTAATCTTGTGCATCGCAAAATCCATGCAATTTTCCGCAACCAACTCATTTCTGCAGTAATAATTCTTCTCATCTTGCTTTTGCAGTGTCCAGCAGTTCATCGAAGTCTACTAAAAAATTTCCAAGAACGAGGTAATTTCTTAAAACTTGTTACCGTAAGTAGACTCTTATGTCTCCTATGCTTGCTAAGCACCATAGCGCCATGCTTACTCGGGTCTGGATAGCTCTAACCTGAAAATGTTTTACAGAAAAATAGTAGGCTAATGGGTTAGAACGAAGGTTACTAGTGACAACTAGCACCATTCGTCTAACCCGGTAGTTCTGAACAGACAATATTTTATCGGCAAGCTTAAGTTAGTATGTGGACTTATTATTTGCACAGTGCATTCCGTGCTGAGATTGTGAGGGGACTAAGGGCTGAGGAGTCATATCAAGGCCGACAATATGAGCGTGGGTCCATATACGGACTTTTAACTGATGAATGATTATAAACGCTTGCGCTTTGACCTACATCTTCACATCCCGAAATGACTAAGATGACAACCACAAGGCGGAGAGTGAGGGTGATTTCAGATCTTTCCAAGAAGAGTGTAGCCGCGGCCCAGATCTGTGGCGCCTTCGGGCCGGTCACGGAGGTCAGTCTGTCAGATTAACTGTGTGTCTGAAAGTCTGCCTGTCTGTGCCTGTGATTCAGTTCGTCTGGCTCTTGCTTTGCCTGTGTATCTAAGTGCTTTCGTACTTTTGTGGTGCATATTTCTCACTCTATCAACATACCCTCTTCTATCTACATCTCACTCCTCAACCCCCACCAATCGGATTTTACAAAAGACCACTCCACAGAAACTCTGCTTGTCTCTATGTATAATAAACTGGTATCTGCTGTAAGACACCAGCAAGTCTCCTGTCTCTGTCTCCTCGACATCTCTGCCGCTTTCGACACCGTAGATCACGAACTACTTCTCCTACGGCTGTCCTCTTGGTTTGGTTTGAAGCCTCCAGCCACTCGTCACAACCCCTCCAACTCTCTTGTGGTGTTCCTAAAGGCTCCGTCCTAGGGCCACTTCTCTTCATCCTTTACACTACATCCCCGAGCCATCTAATAAAATCTTCTTCTGTCGACCACCATCTGTTTGCGGACAACACCCAACTCTTCATATCCTTCTCCCCCAGCTCTTTCTTTACCTCCATTGCTCAACTACTCGATGTGGTCAACCTAATCTCTAAAGGGATGTCCTCTAACCTCCTCTGCCTCAACCCTGCCAAAACTGAATTTATTCTCCTTGGACTCCCAGATCAGATCAAGTAAATCCCTGACCATTCCACACACTTACTCACCAGTTCTTCATCTCTCACTTTCACCTCCGACTCACCTGTACGCAATCTTGGCGTTACCTTTGTTCCACACCTGTCTTTCTCTAATCACATCTCCAACCTCTCGCGCACCTGCTTCATGCATATTCGTGACCTCCGCCGCATTCGACCCATGCTTGACTTTAAAACTGCATTCACTATCGTTACCTCCATTATCCACTCTAAGCTTGATTACTGTAATTCCATTTTCCTTAACCTCGAATCCACCCAAATAAAGCGTCTACAACTCATCCAAAATTCTCTCGCCAGAGCCGTCACCAGGACACCTAAGCATCACCATATCACTCCCGTTCTGAAATCACTGCACTGGCTGAAAATCCCTGAGCGCATCCACTTCAAAGTCCTGTCGCTAACCTACAACGCACTACAATACTCCCGGCCAAAGTAACTTCGCCAACTCTTCACCATCCAGCCACCCCGGCTACCCGTTCATCCTCCTATCTCACTCTCTCCCGTCCCCCAGTCACTACTCGCCTCAAGTTCTCCAACCGATACATATCCCACACTGCACCTCAACTCTGGAACGAGCTCTCCCCCCCCAAATTCCGCATTTTGTCAGTTCCTCCACCAATACCGCCACTCACTCACCGTTATCTACCTCGGGCTCCTCTACTCATGACCCCCACAGGCTTTTCACTCCAAATCGAAGACTCACCTCTTCAAGAATTCCTACCCTGATCTATCTGATCCTCTGCTTTCCAAGCCTTCTCGTCCTCAACGAAACCCGCCGTAACAGCTTCTATGCCTCTCTCGGGTCTCTCTGGCAATCGGACTCGGACCACCAATAGACATCGATCTCTGGACAACCCCTCGGATACGTCGCAGCGCTCGTGAATAAGCTGGTGCTTTGCGCTCAGCTTTACAGTGGCGCTTTAGAAAATTGGAGATTACGATTACGATACACGAAGCAAGTCGGAGACTGCGATCTCTGGGAAGGCGCCATAATTAAATACTGTTTGGCATAGTTTAAGAAGTTGGGGCGCGGTACCCCAAGTCCAAAAATTAGGGAGTACGGGTGCCCCTCGTACCCCCACAAATTGCGCCTATGGTTATGCCTATGCCTAGGGCAATCTTCGTTATCCTAACGAGATTCCGAAGGAAGTTTATTTTCGTGAATGATGGTCGTTTTGCTGGAAAAGTCTCCAATGGAAAGTTCTCGAACACCAGTAGAACTTACGCTGGGAGTGGAGAATGACAGGGAACCGATTGAAGTGCTTATGGCTGTACCCGCAGACTAGTCCCAAGAGATCAGAATTTAAGCACCATATCTGGGATTCACTGCGTTCTTAGATTCGTAGAAATCAGAGCCTGTCGCTGGCTCACCGAAGTACCAGAGAAGCGCCGATGATATCCCCGAGGTCACTACTGTGGGGGTAGAATTTGGGATTTTCGGGCGCAGATCGTGTATAATTTTCGAACTCCGTTTTGAAATAGATTGAAACGAACAAATTTGTGGACGACAGGTGAAGACATGTTCTGATTGTATCGAAAAGAAAATTGTTATCATGACATGAGCCACTACAAAAGTTGGCATGCCAGAGCGTGAACGAAAATAGTAACCCGAATATTATTAAGATTTGAATCCCGATCTATGTGTTGATAACTTGACATTTCAGCGCGCTAACCACCAGCAGACTATCGCATGTCAGGCTTACATTATACTGCGCATATTCAACTATTTCATTAAAGTTGTTATTTCTTAAAATAAATACCAAATGAGAAACAGTTTAGTTTTATTCGCCATATTTGCCAGATGCCAAAAGTCATCGATAAATGTCTGGAAAACACTGCATCAAGCAACACTTGTTTAGCAACACTTGTTAAGCAACACTTGTTAAGCAACACTGCAAAGACAACAATTACGGGAACAGCAACAGCTACTGTACAGCAACAACGGAATGGCATGCGGCGCCTCGTCTTTTCATATACAGAGCAGATTAAATCAACAGAATGCGTTGATTGTAATTTCCTCTGATGACCCGCATCCATATCACATATCCCAGAGGGCGCCTCTGCATACAATCGATTCGCCTACCAGTACGTGTACCGTGAAGCAGCAGAAGCTGGCTTGCAGAGGCAGCCGCAGCAGCAGCAGCCGAGGGTGCAAGAGCCTGCATTGCATCAGAGTGTCTGAAGGACTGCTGCGGAGGCAAACGCCACCGCTGACGCCGTCGCTGCATCTGATGCATTAAATGCTGCTGTTATAATACTGCTGCCGCCCGCCAAGTTGCATGGATGCGCCAGGCTTCTCACATTACTTCAATTCGCATTCAGACAGAAGAAACGCGCGGCGTAGCAGAGAAGAAAAAAAGCTGAAAAGGTGAAATAAAGGAAAGAAAAGGCAAGTTGATATTGCTGCACAAATTCTGATAGGCGAGCGTCATAGGCCTGGGTGTGGGAAAGGCCTTTTGTTTCAGAGCTAATTCCAAGAACTAAATATACTTGATCCAAAAGAAAACTTAGGCACTAAGGCTTTTAGTCTCTATCTTGCCTTAGGCTACTAGTCTTTGTATTTGACGTTAGACTTGGTGAACGATTTAAGCCAATTGCTTGAAAGGCATTATGTTGCAAACACCGGCTTGAGACTTGTGGTCGTAGAGGTTAGTTAGTCGTTGAAGCGCAAAGCTTGTTTGGCTTCTTAAAAAGCTCTTGTATACTACTGTATGAAAAAACATCTATACTTGCGTGCAATGAAGTATAGATGCTCGTAGAAGAAGCCAAAAAGGGTGAGTAATTCTGGCCTGAATACAAGGCGAATGCCCATATCAAACACAGACATGCAGCGACGTCTGGAGCCACTGGTGCGTGATGTTTCAGATTAAATGATGCTTCAGAGTGACGACGTATAAGAGAATCATGCTTTTCCAAGCAGAAGTCTGCACAATGCTACATTATTATTTTTTTACCCGAGGTATGAATACCCGAGGTATTATTATTATTATTTTTTTGCCGGAGGTATTTAAGATTCCTCAGGCTCTAAGATACTGCCTACTGATAAATTAATTAAGCTTGGAGCTCGTGGTCGTCATCCCCGGTGTGTGGTGTGAAAGTGCCTCTGAAAGATACGGCGTTAAAGCGCTGAGTGCAGACTGATATTCGTTGGAAAAGGTATGCTGTCTTATTATTATTATTATTATTATTATTATTATTATTATTATTATTATTATTATTATTATTATTATTATTATTATTATTATTTTATTGTTATTGTTATTGTTATTATTATTATTATTAATTATAGTATATTTACCCGTCATTATGGCGGGAGAGGTAGGCATGGAGGGAGGGAGTAAAGGAGGGAGGGAGAGACAGATGTAGGGCGGGAGGGAGGGAGGTATAGACAGACTTACAAACTACTGTTTGTCTGTGTGTCAATTCGTCTATCTGTCTGATCGTACGTCCGTCTGTCTGTCTGGCTTTGCGTCTGTACGTCTATCTCGCTAGTGCTCAGTGTTTGTGGGCGGGGCGAATTTCGGGCGCCTGTGTTATATTGCATCAGCTATAATCAGTCTTTCCCTCGTTCTTGCTCCTCCTCCCCTCAATATGGACAGAGGTAGCACGTGAGGAAGGGAGGCATAGACAGACTTAATAACCGCTGTTGTGGGTCTGTCGCGTAAAGTGACAAAGAAATGCGAATCGGAGGCGCGGTTTTTCGGTCGCTAGGTGAAGAACAGTTAGATATCTGGATGTTTGAAAGATAATGAGAAATAGTATTGCATATTCGTGTATTGAATAAAAAAGATAAATCCTGTTGATATAAAGCAGCAACTTACACGAAGTGGAGTTAATGGATTGTTGGGATTGCTAGACGGATGTGGTCAGCAATGACAGTAACGGCTAATAAATGTTTCTGTACATCATTCGCGATAAGAAGTTTTTATTGTCTTTAGTTAAAAGAGCAAATGGATGAGATCTGGTGCGCAAGTTATGCTGAGTCTCTTGCTGGGTCAGACAACCGCCGAATGATATGTTGTGGCTTGCTGATGATCTCCCTAAATAGGGCAACATCTGCAGCATCCGCCATACTGTCAGCTATTGGGGCACCAGCTGGAAGAAACCTTCACGCTCGGCTCGCTGGATGAGTTTTGAGGCATTTCATGAAAAAAGAAAAAGATGATAAACATTGGTAGTCGGTACAATACCTTATGGGCAGCAACATAAACTGCACAAGAACCCATCACAGTGCTACGTCGAGGCTTAAGCAAAAGAACCATACATTATAATCGTATACACTGCGGGACGGGATGTACCAAAAAACTAGCAGTTGAGGGTAGGTATGAGTGCTAAGTTCTTTTTCTGAATTCTACAGGAAGCCAATGCAGTTGATATGGCAGACTTAAGAAGTTTGAACGAGAAGATGCTCGCAGCACCCCGCGAGCCATGGAAGTTGGATGCGCTGAAGCCTCTTGACTTGAAGATCTTATGTGGAAACACAGAAGTTGCATAATCTAGGCGAGAGCGGACAAGAAAACAGGCATGCGAGAATGTCTTTGGTGAGATCAGACCTTATGTGATCTATTGTCCTGATGTAGTAGAAACAAGATTTTCAAAGGTTTGTTTTGTGGGATTCTTCTTCTTCTTCTTCATAGTCCATGGGCTGACAGCCCGTAGGTGTCCACTGCGCATTGATTCTTCTAGGACTTCCTGCTTGTGCCCGGTGTGTATGCGTAGTGGATTTCTATCGTCTTTTTCTTTACGGCGAAGTATCTGCACCCATTCGTCCGACCCTTCTCTTCAGGGACTAGCTCTTCATCTTTCAGAGATAAGATGCAGTTTGTCCTCAGAGTTCTCTCTCTCAGCCCTGTTCCTCTCCCAAGGTACCTGCTACCCAGCGCGTCTATCCGTTCTATTTCTCACATTCCGTTCTATTTCTCACAGCAGTGGACAGGTTTATTTTAAGGCGACCTGTATTCGCCTTGTCACAGTTCCATCAATTGGGTTATGCAGCTTTTCTTGGGGATGGCGACGCCACTCGTCTTCACACTGCGCCCTGATGTTACTGCCGCTGTTGGCTCGCGACTGCTTATTCGTCAGGAATTCGTCAGCTGCTTATTTCGCAGCTACCTTTCTTACTGAAGGCCGTTGCATTATCCGCCACGTGTGGACGCGCTGGGTAGCAGCTCTGCTCTGCCTCCAGTGGAATTGGAATGTGAGAAATAGAAATAACGCAAAACTTATGCCTGAATAGCCAAAAGAACTCCGTGTGAGATAAATACATCGTATTTATAAATGCCTTCCAGGATTGTTGTTGCCGCTGGCGATAGTTTTCGGCATCGGGCTTCAAGAATGAGATGCAGTGTGCTTGCGTAAGACCAAGTGAGATCTCGAGAATAGTGGCCAGTAAAGCGCACGTGGAGAGCACGATATTGCTTTGCATGAGTACGAGCGTGGTGCAAACCTTGCAGCTCTTTGCATTCACGTTTGAATTCCGTCGAGTTCAGGAACCACTCCATCCAGGGTAAGGTCGTCAAATATCTAAGAGTAAAAGAACACAGTAAGACTTTTATGAATTGTAGAGGTAAGAGTAGCGGAGAAGGACTGAACGGATATTATTTTTGGGTCCCCCGATGTACCGGTTTGAATTAGTATGCCGGTTTGGAGTGGTAAGCTGGTTGAGCTATTGGTCTGGTAGACTTAATAGCCGATTATGCCTCGATCAATCTAATGATGTCCCTGAATTCCATGTGGAATTACTGTTGCGCCAAAAAGCACTATGGATCTTAACATCTGTGTAACACAAATGTGATGTTGCTGCTATGTAGAGCTACAAAGACAGACGAAGAACAATAGCAGTCCCTTAAGCTAGCCGTGAGGCAGCCATGGGTATGAAGTGTTAGCCAGTCCTCTCCCTCGCCGTCTCATATTCCCACCGACAGTATACGGTTAGTGTACTCATCATACTCATCATGCCTTCTCTTTGGCTGTCCCCCGTGACCTGGAATGGGCTCCCTACCAAGCTGCGCCAAATACCGTTTAGTCATTTCACCCTGTTTCTAACTGTCCTCAGAACTGTGTTGTTCGATCGTTGTTGGACTGGGAGTGCTTCTGAGTAGGCAATCTTGAAGGGGCGCTATATAAAACTGCTTAATAATAATAATAGCTGAGTTGGCTGGGGGGAGCAGGTGGAACAGAAATCGCGAACCAAATTTCTTCCCCTAGCGGGGATTTGAACCCCCCACCTCTCGATTGACAGTCCAGCGCGCTAACCACTACACTATCGAACACCCCCAAAGAACCAAGGAAATATTATAAGTGGGCGCTTTTAAAGAAAGGTGGAAAATGTGAACCGATTAAAAGTAATTACACTAAATCGCGACTTTTGCAATGTTTAAATTACTGTGTAGTTTCGCTGCATGCCATTTATGAGCAACGTCGTACTTCATGAACGATGACTCACAACATAGATCTACACCAAATGATAAGCTTACCCCATCTGAAATGCTAAGATATATTAATTTAGCTGCAATGGAGAGATGTACAACAGCTTACAATGTTATGTCGAGCTGAGCTAAATTTTGTCACCGCTCATTCATTGCAATTAGCTGGAAGCGAGTTGCATATTTTTTAAATAGAAATTTCTAATCAGAAATTGGAAAGAAAAATATGCAACTTACAGTGTATAGCCTATTCATCGTAAAAGTATGTAATGGACCCGATTCTCTAACTGCATCTGTGTGTAGCATTTCTTCTGTGTGATCCTTCATCAGAGTACGTAAACTTAAATTTTTCACGATTGCGCGCAGTGTTGTAAAGGAAACTATTGCAAGTTGAAATTTTGGTTTTAGGTGTCGTAAGGGCTGAAAAATGCAGTGTTTAATTGTTCAGTTTGAATTATTGCAGGCCAGATTTACAATCCTCATGCTATGCTGCACTAAATCAACCTACACCTCATCCAGTGACGGCCTTATGGGTGATGACATTGGTGACTATTTTATTTCGAATATATCGCATTTATCAAAGTAGGCCTATACGCATGAATGAACTGATCGGAGTGAACGAATAACATAACTTATCGCATTTGCTTTTAAACTGCACCAGAATCGCTGCCTTCTTCCGTGCCCAGCTTGAGGTTTGTGTTTATGAATCTGGGTACTTGTTACGTGCCTTTTAAGCACGTCACAAGGGCGTTAAACAATCAAAACGGAAATGTAAGAGATCTGAAAAGGTGGGCATTAAGATGACTTCAAAATCACCCTTGCGCTGTCTGTAACGAAGTGGTATAAATGTTTAATGGTAGAGTGTTACAGGAAGATAGTCAAATGCACAAGAAAACACGGTGTGTGTATATGGAAGCTTTCAGGTTCGCTAGAAACAAGAATTCAGAGTCACTGGCAATCGAATCTCTGCTAATGGAGGTCGTCTTGAACGTAATTCTATCCTCGATCGGGAGCCAATGCAGTGTCTCTCGCCTCAATCAATCAATCAATCAATCAATCAATCAATCAATATTCGTTTATTGCAAAAATTCCGGTCGACACTAACGCGACAGGGGGGATTACACAGACTTTAAAAAAGAGATTCGTTAATTATTTGCAAATGAAAATAAATCAGATAAATCAGTCAATTAGAGAGTTTAAACATATGGGGTTTTAAATTAGGTATGGGGCCTACATATGAAAGAAAACAGCATTTTGCTAAAATAGTTTACTGTTAATAAGTGTTTTTATACAGCATACGGGATATAAAGTTTTTGTCATTTTTATCAGGAAACGTAAAATTATGAGCCCGTTGCCGGAGATTATGAGGGATATTACGATCAGGTGGAAAATAGGGGCGCAGAACATGGTCTAGGTTTGTAATGGCTGCCTTAAAGAGGCATTCATCTGCCTGTTTTGCCAATTCAGAGGCGCTTTGAATGCATGGGGAAAGTAGACCAGAACGTCGCACTTTCCTCAGCAGTTTTTCAACCCTCTCTCTGTCTCCTACTTGGGTGTAACCCCACCAGGCTGGGGAAGCATACATGAGAGAAGCTACGGTGGTGGCTCTTGCTATTTCCTGTAAGACATGAGGTGGAAAGCCATGGGATCGGAGGACTCTGAGTGCATGGAGTGATGATGAAGAGGTAGACAGAACTTTATCAAGGTGAATATTCATTCCAAGGTCATAACTGATTATTATTCCTAGGACTCGCAATGAAGTAACCCGGGTTGCTCCTGGAATGATAGGGGGAATATAAAGGTGTCCTTTTCCTTTAGCAAAAATTATTAGTTCATTAGTTTTGTGGGGATTTAGGCGAAGGTTATTACTATTAGCCCAGAAGGAGATATGGGCGAATTCTTGCTGAGCGGTATCTATGTGAGAGGAGCCAATAAGAAGATAGGTATCATCAGCGAATTTAATGATGAAATTAAATGGATGTCTTGGGTGGAGGTCTGAGGAATTTGTGGCAAAGAGTACACGGCCGATAGCAGATCCCTGGATGAAACTAGAGTTAATGGCTTTTTGTTCCGAGGTTATTCCCGTGTACCTTGTTATATGACTCCTGTTTAGAAAGTATTGGTGAAGCCAGTTGTAGATTTCATCTGAGATGTCAAGGGTGCCTATTTTCTGAAAAAGTGTGGAGTTGTGGACAGTGTCAAATGCTTTAGACAAGTCAGTTGAAATTACTACAACATAATCATTAGATTTTAATAGGTCGGAGATCTGTTGAAGAAGTACAGTTATGGCAGCAGTTGTTGATCCAGTGGGTCTGAATGCGAATTGGTCCTTGAGTAGATCATGGATAGGGGAGAGTCAAAGGCAGGGTATAGATATCTACGGACAATAACACGTTCAACTAATCTGGAGAGAACTGGAAGTACAGAGATAGGTCTAAAATCATTAGGAGAGGAGGGATGGGGGATTTTTAGATTGGGTTTATCAAGGCAATTTTCCACTGATTTGGTATGTAAGCAAGGGCTATTGAACTGTTTATAATGTAAAGCCTATAGCTCGAATATGCGAGAATATTGGCAGGTTACCGACAATTTGGGCAGTGTATTTTTAGATGGACTAAAGCTGTCGTGTCTAGAATTTCAGCAAGCTTTTGAGGACCGCCTTCATAAAACAGCAAGCTTATTCCAATTGAAATTAGAAATTTATTGCCGTAATTGACTCAGGAAACATTTTCAAGCTCATATTAGACGCACCTTTTTGGATCTCTTAGAAGACTTAGATAGCCTATTACAGCGCTTTGGTGAAGTTCACAAAACGCGTTACATGAGTAGTAGATGTGTAAGGGGGCTTTGAGCGCAGGGACCCCAGAGGGCCCCGAGACCAATGGGCTCTTACAGCAGATCGACCTTCAAAGGGTCTCCAGAGGCCTACGAACCCATATAGCATATCGACTTTCTCCTGTGTATTTTAGAACAAAATATGCGGGCCCTTAGCGCAGGGCCTCCAGAGGGCCCCAAGACCAATGGGCCCTTATAGCCGACCGACTTCCAGGGCCTCCTGAGGGCCCACGAACGCTTATAGCTTAGAAGTCCTCGAGTGTGACCATTTTCATAGTTGTGACTGATAATATGGTCACAAGTGTCACACTAAATGTCACACTAAAAAGACGGTTGTAATTCTGACTGTTATGATATGGTATGATAGATAGTAAAATAAGATCTACTACCACAACAGTACCATTTTTACTATAAAAATAAAAATTAAAAAAACTTTTTGGGACAAAACAAAAGAAATCATTTGGTCTAATTCGTGCAGAAAACGTAAATTTACGATGTATACTTTTTTCTCACTCTCACAAAACATGAAAAGTGCCTTTTTTCGCACTTTTCTGAAATCGCAGTTTCTGTCACGCTTTCGGCCGAATTGTGTAGAAAAAAAGGAAATTCGCGGCACCAGGGCCAATTATAACAGACCAACCTCTGGAGGGCCTCCAGACAGTCCATGGGTCCCACGAAAGCTTATAGCGCTAAGGCCTGCCACGCAATTTGTGTACTTTTGTACAAGTGTGACAACTTTCAGAGTGTGACAGACAATATTGTCACAACTGTCACACTAAGCTAGGAGTGCAATAACGGCTTTCCATTTAATTTTAACACGGATAGGATACCTGAAATGTCATTTTACCATAAAAACAGAAAAAATAATTTAAAAAACCTTTTTTTTTCACAAAACAAAACAAAATCATTATTTGGTCTAATTCGTGCAGAAAACGCAAATTTACGATGTGTGGTTTTTTTTCACTCTTACAAAACATGAAAAGTGCCTTTTTTCGCACTTTTCTGAAATCGCAGTTTCTGTCACGCTGGGTCGGCCGAAAAATCGCGGCGCCAGGGCCAATTATAGACAGTTCGTGGGACCCACGGACACACGGACGCTTATAGCAGAACGGATTTAAACAGTGCATTTGGCTATCATGGTTTGTAAGTTCTCAAGTGTGACAAGTTTCACAATGTGACTGATAATATCGTCACAACTGTCACGCTAAGGTGTTTTTTTCCACATATTGTCGTAGTCGTTCGTCCCGAGAGCGCAGAAAATCGTGTAGAAAAACCATTTTACGCTGTGTCAAATTTTTCACCCAACCCCAAAAACTTTTCCCTCAAAAGAAATTTTTCATTGTCAAAAATTCATCAGGGCAAAATCAATATTTCCATCGGAAACGTGTAGAAAACGCAAATCTGCGATGTGTGAAATTTTTCACCCAACCCCAAAAACTTTTCCCCCAAAAGAAATTTTTCATTGTCAAAAATTCATCAGGCCAAAATCAATATTTCCACCGGAAACGTGTAGAAAACGCAAATCTGCGTTGAGTAAAATTTTCAGCCGGACTTGAATTTTCAAAAACGTGACACTTTTCGTCGTTTTCTGAATACCATTATTCGGTCACGTTTTTGGACTTGTGAATTATGGAAATCGGGGAACTACGGAAATCGGGGAAATACGGAAATCTGGAACCATGCAAATCGGGGAACTGCGGAAATCGGGGAACTGGGGAAATCGCACGGCGGTGGCGCGGTGAACTGCGGAAACTTGAGCACATAAAAAATTATAACTCCGCTAATCGTACGGCGGTGGTGCGCTAGGAATTACAGACTCACTACTCCAACCACCTACGATGAAAACTTTTATATCGTGGTTCGCGGAGAAGGCCCAGCGCTGGTTAGTTTCTTGATTAGTTCTGCCACCATCTGGTCTTTGCTTTGACTCGGCAACTCTTTTTGTGACCATTTTCACAGTGTGACGATATTATCAGTCACAAGTGTCACAGCGTCACACTAAGCTAGGAGCCTCTTCCTGCAGAAGCATCTTAAGTCGTCCAGAAATTTTTCAATTTAAATAAAAGAATCGGTTGTGGTATACATAAAACATAATGTTAGGGCAAAACTTCTGCAAGTGGTTAGTTATAGGTAAAACAAATCTGTGCTGTCGCAGATGTATTGGGGAGCACTGTTTCAAACATTTAGCACAGCTGCGAAATGGCTTTGAGACGAGATCTTGCGCTAAATGTGGGAGGGGCATCAAAAACCACTTGGGTGAGTGTATACGTTGTGGTTATTACGTCATAAAATCAAGAGTTCGACGCTGCGGACTAACCCGTGAATTCGAGAAAGAATGGAAAAGACTAGCGAACATAGTAGTAGAGTAAAAAATTCTCTATTAAAGAAACGATTCCGTTACTGTATTGAGATAAATAGATGAGCAAGCGACAATCGAATACATAGTAAACAAAATTTCGTTTTAAACAAACGATTCCGTTATTGTATTAAGGAAAAGTTTGCCACTGTAGTATAAAATAATTTATAACTATGGCGTTGTCTACGAATGAAAAAATTGAACAATTGTTGGGTGAGTTTACTGGTCCCCCAGCACTTCGGGCTGTTCTACAGAATATCTTAGACGAACCTATCCCAGATGCAGTCAAAAGGCGCTTACTACAGCCACTGCTTCCAAAGCCAATTCCTCCAGTGCGCAAGCACAGAGGGGCAAAACGTAAGGCCCTTCTGGCAGAATTCGACCCACTCCTAATTAAGAAGGATAGAGGTGGACCACCACCCTTTCTAGTGCACAAAGAGCTCGCCAATCAGCTTCTGAGAGACTTCCGTGCAGAAGTACCTCTTAACCACAGGCTGGAAGGAGATGCGTTGGCTTTCTTGAGTGCAATGGAGCACAACATTGAGTCGCAGCTAAACGAATAGGTCTTGAAATATGGCGGTTTGAAATACTCGCAAGTGTTGACTGTTGATTTGGAAAAGTTGGCACCGACCGTTGATAATGTGTATGGTGGCAACGCGCCCCCCGGCATCATTACTAATACCGCCTACTTTCGAAGCACAGCAGTCCCAATTACCAATGCAGGTAAAGTCCAAGGGGCTATACGGAAGGCCAAGGCCGAAGTACTAAAACTCCTCGAGGACTACACCAATGAGGGGTCGGGGTGGAGGGTGAAGCGGGTCGTGGCGCTAGACCTAAGTTTTGCAAGATATAAGCCTTTCCGAGGCAAGAGCTACTTCCCCACACCAAAGTACATACCCCCTCGTACGGTTATTAATGTCAAGAATGAAGACAATCGTTGCTTCGAGTGGGCCATTTTAAGTGCCATGTATCCAGTAGAAAAGGACCCTCAACGCCCAACTAAGTATCGAGCCCACCTCCACGAACTAAACTTCGACGGTATAGAATTTCCGGTGAAGGTCACAGATATCGGTAAGTTCGAACGTCAGAACCCGATGGTGTCCATATCGGTCTTTGGATGGAATGAAGGGCTGTATCCGATTTATGTCTCAACCGAGACTAGAGTTCACAATATTGATCTTCTACTGTTGGCCAGCGACGTAAATGAAAATTTACCTTTACAGAATTATCACTATGTCTGGATCAAGGACTTGGCCCGAATGCTGTACAAAAACAACGATCATAAAGAGCGAAAGCACCCATGTCGTCGCTGCCTACACATATTTGGTAGACAAGACTTGCTGGATGCCCATATCAAAGATTGCCAGGGCATCAGTAAGAAGCCTCAGCGGATTGAGATGCCAAAAGAGGATGAAAATATCCTCAAATTTCAGAACCATCGCAAACAGATGCAAACCCCATATATCATATACGCAGACTTTGAGGCGTTGAATGTGCCTGTCCTAAATGCGGCCATGAATCCCAACGAGAGCAATACCAGACAGATAGCTGAGCAGAAACCGTGTAGCTTCTGTTATATAGTGGTTCGTTACGATGGCCGCACCAAGAAGCCGGTGCTATATCGTGGAGAGAACGCCGTGCAACAATTCCTACAACGAATACAAGGCGAGCTGGACTCTATTAAACAAAGGCTGGCCACCCCAGCTAAGATTGTTATGTCAGCGGCCGATCGCCAATCATTCCGCGAAGCCATCGAATGTCACATCTGCGGAAATGCTCTCGAAGCGGATAGAGTTCGGGACCACTGTCACATTACCGGTAAGTACCGAGGTGCCGCTCATAACGCCTGCAACCTCAAACTTCGAATATATCCAGATAAGTGTAAGGTACCGGTGGTCTTCCACAATCTGCGAGGTTACGACAGCCACCTCATAATGCAAGCGATAGGTAGCTGTGAGGCCGCACAGGATGAGGAAACTGAAATTAACTGTATTCCAAACAATATGGAGAAATACATGACATTTAACATTGGTCAACTACATTTCATCGATAGTCTCCAGTTTCTAAACAGCTCGTTGGATAAATTATCAGGAAATCTGTCGTTAGAGGATCTTAAAGTCACAACGACATATATAAACGAAAACTTTCTTCACAATGAAAGGACAAAACTAGATCTGTTGAGACGAAAGGGCGTATATTGTTACGAATACATCCATGATTACCACCGCTTCGAAGAAGACCGACTTCCACCCAAGGAAGCGTTCTACAGCAAGCTCACACGAGAGAGTATTTCTGACGAGGATTATCAACACGCACAACGAGTGTGGGACGAGTTTGACTGTAAAACTCTGGGCGACTATCACGACTTGTATCTCCGTACGGATGTACTTCTACTAGCCGATGTCTTCGAAACCTTCAGATCCACATCGATGAAACACTACAGTCTGGACCCGGCTAACTACTTCAGCCTACCAGGAATGGCCTGGGACGCTTTGTTGAAAAAGACAAAAATCGAGCTCGAACTTTTAACAGATATTGACATGCATTTGTTCGTAGAGAAAGGTCTCAGAGGCGGTATTTCGATGGTATCTAAACGCTTCGCAAAAGCCAACAACCCGCAATGCCCAGATCATGATACCACGAAGCCAGAAAACTGGATCATGTATCTCGACGCGAATAATCTTTACGGCTGGGCGATGCAACAGCCATTACCAGTTGGAGGATTTAGCTGGGCAAGTCCAACTCTCGATGAAGTGTTGGAAACTGCGGACGACGCGCCTGAAGGCTTCCTTCTCGAAGTCGATCTTGAGTATCCGGGGCACCTCCACATTGCTCACAACGACTATCCCCTAGCACCGGAGACCCTGACTGTCCAAGAGGAGTGGTTGAGTGACTATCAGAATGTGCTTATGAACGAGTTGGGAGGCAAGTTCACAAAGCATGTGAAGTTAGTACCAAGCCTACGACCTAAGGAGCAGTATGTGGTCCATTATAGAAATCTCAAACTCTACCACTCGTTAGGCCTACGAGTTGCTAAAATCCATCGCGCCATTAAATTCAGGCAGGAGGCATGGATGGCTCCATACATTGAGATGAATACGAAATTGAGAGCGAAGGCAACGTCGGAATTTGAGAAGGATTTCTTCAAGCTGGCTAATAATGCGGTCTTTGGAAAAACCATGGAAAATCTTAGAAAAAGAATCAGGGTCAACCTGGTCCCGACCTCAAAAGTTGACAAACTTCGTAAACTAATTGCGGACCCGGCCTACATATCACACAAAATCTTCAACGACCAACTCGCCGCGATTCACAGTTTGAAGAGCAAGCTCAAGTTAAACAGACCTGTATATGTCGGCCAGGCGGTCCTCGACCTCAGCAAGCATCTGATGTACGACTTCTGGTACAACGATGTGAAAAACCAATACGGTGAAAAAGCCCAGTTGCTATATACAGACACTGACAGCCTGTTATTTCAGGTGGAAACTCCGAACGCTTACACCGATATGTGGAACAAAAAACACCTATACGACCTCTCAGAGTTTCCAAGAGACAGTCCCTACTACGACGCCGAGAACAAGAAAGTCGTGGGCAAGTTCAAGGATGAATGTAACGGAGTGGCCATCGCGGAATTCGTAGGATTGCGTCCGAAGATGTACTCGATCTTAAAATCAGGCGGTTCAGAGATCAGGAAAGCAAAAGGCGTTCAGAGAGCAGTTGTGAAGAAGGATCTGCACCACGAGCTATACAAGAAATGCCTGTTCGAACGAGAGGAAATGCGGCACACACAAGTCGTGATTCGAAGCCACGACCACCAGATCGGAGTGTACGAGCAGAATAAGATCAGCCTCTCTCCATTAGACACAAAAAAGTGGATCGAGGCCGATGGGATAACAACGCTGGCATACGGGCACTACAAAATCAACGACGGTTGAGTATTCTATCGGGGGGTAACTCAGTGCCCATAGGCACCAGAAGCAGCTCCTCACGTACAAATCCGCGGGCAGGCCCATCAACTAGATGGTATAAAGCCGGTTGGTCAGCCTGTAGCACAACATCCAAAATAGCGTGGATGGTGAGCGACCAGTTAGGATCGGTGGCACGTTTGCTTCCACCTTCGAGCTCGCCGGGAGCGTACAAATATCGGACGAGAACGTCGTGTCCGAGAATAGGCTCATCCATTCCCCACAAACGAGTTTTCATTTGTGAATGAGAGGGCTTCTGTGTCACTTTAGCAGCTTTATCGCTTCAACCGGCTTCATGTCGAGCAAGCGCGTCGGCTCATCGTTTAGTGCAGCTACAACTTCGGGCAATCGTCGAACCCATTCCACTGACCGTTCTGATGACCCCCTTGCATCCAGGAGCAATTCCTGAGCGTATTGAGCACCGAAGAGTCGCTCAGCTAGAGTACGGTTAAAGCGTTCAACGATGCCCTGTTGGCGATGATTTGCGGCCTGTCCGCGTCTTACAAGAACGTCGTGCTTCGCCAGCAACGGCGTAAAATCACCCATAAATTCGCGGCCAGGGTCGACCTGAAGAAGTCGAGGCCAAGTCAATGGGCCCCTCTTATAGATCCGGCTTAAAGCGGCGGCGACTTCGGTCGCACTTTTATTTATCAACGGTTCAGCTTCTTTGTATCGTGAGGCAACATCAACAACAGTGAGAGCGTATTTATAAGTCTTTCGACCTACTTTATCGTGAGGTAAAAACAAGAGATCGGCTTGGTGTACGGCGTTTGGGCGATTTTCCTCGAACTTTGGACGCGGTATGCGGCGTGGAACGGGTAAATAAATCTGCCACACCGCTTGTTTCTTCAGCCAATCGCGAGCCTCCGCATCGGAAACTTTGGCGGCTGAGGCTAGTTTCTCCACCGCAGCCTTACCTCGCCAGTAACCTCTAGGGCTGTAATAGACGGCTGAAAGGTGCTTAGACATTTCAGTAATACTATATATTACAAACAGGTAAACACATACACAAATGATTTTCATTAGCGCCGCCGTCCAACACCCATCCCTAGCCTCGACTTTGCTGACATAATGGCCGATACGAGCCGGGCATCCTTCTTCTCATAATCTGGAGTTTCATCGGTGAGTGCGATCTTCGACGCGGCTGCAGCGAGGATGTCATCTGCGTGGTTACGCCCTGGGGTATCTTTATGAACTGCGTAAGCCACATCATGGTGGAGGCACGCACGGTCGAGCTGATTAACACCGTGATAGCGCTGTGACAGCCGTTTATCGAGTTTTGTGAATGGTCCACAGTAAGAGTACTTTCCTGTATTCTGAAAAGAACCTCCCGGATTATCTTCCGAAGACATCCCGGATGGAAGGCTCATATGCATCTCAGGCAGAGGCAGAATATTAAGAGCGCTATTCAGTAGAGAACCTCCAGTCTTTCGCACTTTAGAAGGCAAAATTTGGCTCTTCTTTGCACCGCAGACGGCACAGGTTCCCTTCTTGGCTGGCCGACCGTTTCGTAACTCGACGATTGTTTCATTTGAAGTCTCAGTATGTTTCTTACATCGTAGGCAATACATTGTGTTCGTTGAATACAATCATAACTCGTTGTCTCTATATGGAAATAACAAATTTCGATCTCGAAGCCGACGATGGGAAAAAACACCACCATTGGTTGTTGCCATCAAGCATACGATGCATAATCTGTGGGCCTAGCGGATGTGGAAAAACAAACCTACTACTCAACCTTCTGTTGAAGAAGGGGTACCTGCGTTTTGATCGGCTGTATCTATACTCGAAGTCTCTGGGACAGGAAAAATATCAGTTCCTCCGGGACTGGGTTACAGAGTTGGAAAAAGTTGCCGGGAAGGAAGTGGCTTCCTTTCACTCTTGCTCAGATGAAATAGTTCCAGTTGAATCATTAAATAAGAATGCCAGAAGCCTTCTAGTGTTCGATGACGTCATGCTTGAAAAACAGTCGCCCATCGAAAGGTATTTCACTATGGGTCGACACGGTGGCGCGGACTGCTTCTACTTAACGCAGAATTATTTTCGAATTCCGAAGCAAGCGATCCGTGACAATGCTAATCTTATCGTCCTCTTCAACCAAGACAGTAAAAATTTGCGAGCCATTCACGATACGTTCGTGGGCGGCGACATGTCTTTCGATGAGTTCCGTACGTTCTTCAGCGAGTGCGCTGCCCAACCATATGGATTCGCAGTCATAGATTTGACGTCCAAAGTGTACGATGGAAAATATCGCTGCGGGTTCGATCGCTTCTATAAGCCGAAGGCAAGTATTTAAAGACATGATATAGGCAACATATAGCCGACATACAAACGCGATGTGGACAAAAGTTATCGTTACTGATTGATTGAATGTGTATAAAAAAATACCTTAGCGTGACAGTTGTGACGATATTATCAGTCACATTGTAAAACTTGTCACACTTAAGAACTTACAAGATATAGTCGACATACAACCACGATGTGGACAAAGGTTTCTTCTAAACAGGAGCGAGACGCCTTGACTCAGGATTATTTAGCTCGCAGAAATCGATTGAGACAGCGTTTCGTGGATGAGAAGCTCGGTGAAGCCAATCTTCAGTACGATGCGGCAAAGCTTTTTAAACCAATAGCCACAGCCACGGCTGAATCCCAGGTGGCTACGTCTAAGGAGCTGCAGAAAGTTACCAGCGCTTTACAGGATTTGCCGGCGCAGATTTCAGAGTCTGCTAATTTTAACCCGATAGCGGCGTTGTTCGGCGATTCAGCAGGAACAGCTCCTCCAGCCCTTCCAGCGCTTGCAGCATCCCGAATCCCCCCCGCACTGTTAGTCGATCCAAACAAATATCTCAACGTCGAGGCAATCATAAGGCACGGTTTCAGACCTCCGAGCGAGCTCGATTTAGCCGACAAGGCAGGTGCTGAAAAGATAATCGGTGAGGTCAATCACTATAATCGCCACACCCTGGGCAAAGAGAAAAAGATGGCTAAAAAGCAAAAAGACGAAGAAAAGGTAGATGCGGTGACTGCAGATATCGAAGCCCTAAGGGAATATAAAAAGCGAATCGATACACTGATAGAGGGCCACAGCCTCATCAAAAAGGGAAAGGGTTTCAGTGTCCCAGCCGTTCCTCTTAAATTACAAGGTAGCGCCTTGGGTGAGCTCTCCGTCGACCCCGTCGCGCTGTCTGCTGGTAGACTGAGAGTGTTTAAAGGTGGGAACCTCGTGCTCGAAGCTCCTGCCGATGAGTCGTTGTTCAGCCTGTTAACGAAACGATTTGTTAAGACTAAGCAATATTCGCCTCAAGCAATTGAAACTTTTAAAAAGCTCGTACAGATGTCTGGTCTGCCTATTCATGGCCGGAAAAGTAAAAAGTTCCAGCTGATTCGAGGCGGCGCGGTGCAATTTTACAACGATCCAAACGCCCTGGTAGAGAGGTTGCAGCTTTTGGTGGCCTCTAAGGCCGCGGGAAACACAGGTCTCGGCAACGAAATCTCCGCCATTCTTGACGAGTTACTGCGTTCCGGTGCGATCTCCAAAGAGCTGGCACTCGAATTGAATAGAAACATGCTCATAAAATAGAAATAGAAAACAAAATTCATGGCTCAGATGGAACGCTCGGAGAAACTGCTCGAGGAAATTCGAGACCTTTTGCAGCCTAAGGAAAATTTTAGTATAGTTGTTTCCTCAGATACTACAGGGTGGACCACGGCTTTCTCACCGCCGCTGTACCTGGATCCAAAAAGACGCTTTGAGCTTGCTTTGGTCAATCTTGAAACCTATAATTCGATTCCGAACATTGACAGTTCAAATAACAAGTTCGTCTACAGCTCCACCAATGGACAGACCTGGAAGACGATCATTTTACCCGACGGAAGCTACGAGATCGCACAGATTAATTATGAAATCAGCCGGCAGTTAGAAATGCAAAATCCGCCGCCGCCAGGTGTTGCTCAACTCAGCTTTGATTCTCCTATTACTGTAGGAGCTAACGCATCTACCCTTCGCGCCTTCGTAAAGATAACGAAGACCCGTTTTAAGGTAGATATGGCCGCATCTACCATCAGGCAAACGCTCGGTTTTAACCCTCAGACGCTTAGTCTTGGTTATAAAGAGGGAGAAAATCCAGTCGATATTCTCCGGGTGGACACAATCCTGGTAAATTGTGATATTATCTCTGGATCGTATCGAAATGGCAGCCAGCTGCCAGTAATCTACAGTTTTTTCCCGGATGTGTCGCCCGGCTATAAGGTAATCGAGTCTCCGAAAAATCTGGTGTACCTACCAGTTGCACCGGCTGGCAACGTACAGGGCATTCGTGTGTGGCTGACCGACCAGAATGGTGAACAATTAAACCTCCGCGGTGAGACAGTAACTATAAGGTTTCACATCCGCAGTGCGTAGATTTTCACACTTAAATATTCTCATGTTTGTTCTTGGAATTAAAAGGCGGCGTCGTGTCGTGGGTGGTGGACTTTTCGACTGGATACCCAAAATCGCGGGCTTCCTTGGCCGTGCAGGCTCCTTCATTTCGGCGAATAGAGGCGCAATCACAAACGTTGCCGATGTAGTTGGTAATGTTGTGAAAGCTGGGGCCACAACAGCATCTGCCGTCAGGCAAATTGTTGATGCCGTGAAAGCGAGACGCGCTGCGGCCGTAAATGAAGCTCATTTACGAAATGAAAATTCATCTGCCGCGCCCGTTGTTCCCGCACCTTTGGAGAAGGCGCTCAGCGACAAGAGCATCGAATACTTAAAACAACTGGCTGTTAGTCCGCCACCCGTTGTTCCGACACTGGCTGACATAAACAGCCGCATTGCTGGATCCGGTTTCAAGACTATAAAGCCGAGTCGTGGTGGTAGGGGTCTGTTTCTCGCAAAATGAAATAAAACAATTTCCGACTAATTTACAAAACGCAATTTAAAAAATGTTTAACCCACCACATATGAAATTCATTTACAGCATGATTAATAATTGAAGCTTGAACTTTTTTAGCTATAATAATGGCGGCATTTGACGTGCCGAGTGAAATGTTGGACATCGCTTCGGCGGTGCCCGATGATAATAGCATCGAATCGTTTGAATACCGCGAGTATGAGTCACAAAATCCTGCGGCTATTAATAACGGCCAGGCCATACAGATCGACATCCAGAACCAAGACATTTTCACGCAACCTTCTAAGAGCTACCTTCTTGTGGAGGGCAGGCTTACAACAACAGGCGCCGCTTACATCGCAGACTCGTTAGTGTCATTCATCAACAACGCCATCCCGTACATGTTTTCTCAAATTCGATACCTGGCTAACAATACCGAGATAGAGAATGTCATGTCACCTGGGCAAGCCACGACGATGAAAGGCATGCTGGTTTACGGCGATGATTTTTCCAAAGGCGAAGGTTTAAACATGTGTTGGCAGAAGGACACGACCGCGGCGGCGGCGGCTGCGAATATCGGCTTCGAGGCCCGTCGACTGATGATCATTGGAAAACCCGTCCCCATCGGCACATTTTCATTCATCGTTCCCTTAAGACATCTATTCGGCTTTTGCGATGATTACCACAAAGTCGTATACGGGATTAAACACTCCTTACTGCTGAGCCGGCAGGGGGACGCAGACGCGATCTTCAAGGAAGCCGCTGCGGCCAATGGCCAGATCGCGCTGACTAAACTCTCCTGGTTCATGCCGCATATAATACCCGCTCTGGAGTATAAAAGCATGCTTATGAAGCAGATTGAAGCAAAGGTTAAGGTACCTGTGGCATTCCGCGCCATGCAATGCGACAACATTGCGGTGCCACGAGCGACGACTTTTTCCTGGCGTTTGAGTGTTAAGTCGGGCACGGAAAAGCCACGCTGGATTCTTGTTGCTTTTCAGACTGGAAAGAATGCACATCAAGGCCAGAATCCGGCACTGTTTGACCATGTGCAGGTTCGCAACATATTCGCTTTGCTCAACACCGATCGCTACCCAGTGGTTGACATGAATCTCGACTTCACCAAGAGGACAACTTCTCGAGCTTTCAAGGCCCTACGTGACTTCAAGGAGGAATATTGCGGTATAGACGCGCGTGAATCGTCATGCCAACTGACACCAATGGAATTTGTAGATTTGTTTCCGATCTTCGTCCTGGACGTGCGCAGGCAATCCGAACGACTTAAAACCTCTGTACAGGACATACAAATCAAGGTGGACTTTAACGAAGGGGTACCAAATAATACGACAGCATATGCCGTCCTGATCAGCGACCGACTCCTGAGCTTTGAATCGGATGGCAGCAAATTCAACGTCGTCTACTAGAAATCGGTTTTTCACATTTAGATACAAGGCCCTCTTTTGATAT
The DNA here is from genome assembly GCA_963556255.1 of Allolobophora icterica. NCBI lineage: Eukaryota > Metazoa > Annelida > Clitellata > Crassiclitellata > Lumbricidae > Allolobophora > Allolobophora icterica. Next base: position 25,462,589 of record OY744606.1, read on the forward strand.
ATTTTTTCCGAAAATGAAAACTGAATACGTTGCGTTCGGCCTTTCGCTGACCGAAGGGCAAAAGCAAACGTTGGCTAAAGCTGCGCGTGCCGGCACTGGCGCCACGATCCGGCTCACTCATGGCCAGCTTCGCGGAAACGATAAGCTCGCGCTCACAAAAGTTCAAGCCGCCCGAATAGTGAAGAAGATTTCGGAAGGCGTTGGTATGGAGCTGAGATTCACCAAAACGCAACTGAAAAAGATGACAAAAATGGGCGGCTTTCTTCCGCTACTGGCTCTCCTTCCGGCGATTTTCGGCGGTTTGTCCGCGGCGGGTGGTATTGCCGCTGGGGTGACTGAGGCCGTGCACAACAAACAGGCCAACGACGCCGCACAGGCGGAGGCGGAGCGTCACAATCGCGCACTCGAGGCCCAGGTCCGCGGGACTGGTTTATATCTCGGGCGGGAGACTCATGGTGGCTGTTGCCCAATGTGTAAAGGATCGGGTCTCTACATCGGACAAAAAAACTAAAACCTCTTAGCAACTTCGATATAGAGAAAGTTGCCAGGGCGCTGCCGCATTTCCGCGGTGTTTTCATGCGAGATGGTCTGCCCGCCGTGGCTCGTGAGAAGGAGTGTGGAGTTGTTAATTTAGATTCCGGTTCCGGCGACGGTACTCACTGGGTCGCTTATTGGATAGATGGACCTACAGCCGTCTATTTTGACAGTTATGGGCTGGATCCACCTCTCGAAATTTCTCGATATTTAAAAAATCCTATAAGAACTCAAACGTTCCAGCTACAGGGGCCCGATGATGTGGTATGTGGTCATCTCTGTCTGCTCGTGCTAAGAGAGCTCGCTGCCGGAAAGAATTTTGAAGATATCGTGCTTGACCTATGTTAGACTTCCATCACCTTTTTGTATATAAAAATGCCGGTTGATAAATTTGGAAGAGACGGTGGAGGTGGGGTGGGAGGAGGGCAGATAAGCGCCGCTGGGCTCATCCACAAGGCTGGTGATACCATGCTGGGAATTCTTTCGGCTGGAGGTTTTCGGCTGACAAATGTGGGAACGCCGACGATGGAAACGGACGCCGCGACAAAGGCTTATGCAGACATCGTAGATCAGGACAACCTGCAACTCACCGGTGGAACGATGTCTGGCGTTCTAAAAATGGGCGGTCATAAATTGACTGGTTTGCCCACGGACACTCCGGGATCTGACAGTGAAGACGAGGGTTGGGACGAATTGGTGGGGGAGTCCGACGCTGCGAGTTGGAAACAAATAACGGAGTACGCGAAAGAGCGGGCGCACCAAGCCGAGTTGTATGCAGACGGCTTAAGCTCTGAGGTAACTGGTCTCGTTAAACGTTACGCAGACGATAAGGACACTGTGCTGGACACTGCCGTCAGGCTGTACGCGGACCAGAAGGCAGCCGCGGCCGAGAACCATGCAGACCAGAAGCTTATCGATGCTAAACAGTACACGGACGAGAAGAACGAGGTGCTGAGAGATTCCGTTAGGCAGTATGCGGACGAAAAGGATGTTATTGTTAAAACTTACGTCAACGAGCAAGATGTAATCGTCAAGAACGCGTGTGTGCTAAAATCTGGCAGTGTAATGACTGGAAGTTTAGTCATGGGTGGCCACCGAGTAACTGGACTTCCAACAGAGATTCCAGGATCTGATAGCGACGCAGCGAGTTGGAAACAAGTGTCAACAGCGGTCGCCGGCGCTCTATTGAGCCTCGATAGAGTTCCCACGGAGTCGTTGCACGTGGTTAACAAACAATATGTTGATGTTCAACATATTGCTGCTAGGCAGTACGCGGTCGATCAGGACACCGCGATTAATTCGGCCGTGAGGTTGTATACAGATCAAAAGACCGCCGCCGCAAGGGGGTACGCGGACCAGAAAGCCGAAGCTGCAAAAACTTATGCCGAAGAACAAGACGCTATGGTCAGGAGCGCTTGCGTGCTTAAAGTTGGCGACGCAATGACTGGAAATTTAGCTATGGGCGGTAAGAGGGTGACTGGGCTTTACACGGGGGCCTCAACAACTAATACCGACGCGGCGAGTATCGGGCAGGTGGCGAGAATCGTAACCGGCAAAATGACAAAATTAAATAAAATACCGACGGAGCCTTTGAACGTAGCGAATAAACAATACGTTGATAATCAGGCTGTTGTGGTTAAAAGGTATACAGACAGTAAAGAGACCGCTGTAAGACAGTACGTGAACAGCATCAAATTTCTTAACCATACAGGTCACATTCCACCCCTGTCCAAAAACATTTCCGAAACGGGTTTTAAGGCCACAGCCTATCCGAATTCTCTTCCCGATTACCCGCCTTATATGGCATTCAACTCAGGAGTCATAGGTGAGTGGAGGGCCACGCCCGCTGCAGCTGATAGTGCTTTAGTGTCTAGTATATCGATAGAATGTCCGGTGCCTGTACGAATATGGAAGGTTAGTGTGGCTGGGGTGGCTGCTAGTCGTATCAAGACTTGGATGATGGGTGGGGCCGTTGGGAATAGGCCTACTGATAGGTTTACAACTCTAATCAACTCCTACCGAATCGATTTGACTGATTCTATGCAGGAGTTTACCATCAACACCGACACCGCATTCAAAATATACGAACTGAAGGTCATTACAATAGAGCCATCATCTTCAACTACTCTTGGTATATCCCACTTCCAGATTTACACATATTTTAAAGTTGGAGATACGTAAGACTTAATAATGGCCGACTCACACTACAAGATTCGTGGTTATCTCCGACAAAAAGGAGAAACAAATATGCACAAGTACAACCTCGATGATTTGGTTGGACTAACCAACTGGGGATATACTATCCCTAAGCCCACCGCAGATATGTTAGCCGCGGTTCCCCAAATCCACATCGATTTCGTATCGGACGATTATCACAGCCGCGATATTTACACAGCGACCAAAACTGTGACTCTAAGTTCGTGGCAAACGCTTCCATTGACCGCGGCACGCTATCCCTGTATTACGTTGCAAACTAATAATGAGGTTATTTCATTAGACCGCGGATTCTGGAGGCTTACAATGTTTGGTGTTAGTACCGGTGATGCGTCAGTTCGCGTTATTACAGCCGCGGGTAGCATCGATCGTACAGTTGACATTCAAAGTGGACAATTTGATGCATCTAGGGCAATATTCATTCCAGGACAAACGGGTTTTAGAATTGAAGGAAAAAAGAGAGGTGTTTTAAGTACTTCAACTATTGAGTTAAACGTAACGTTACTGATAGAGCAACTGTAAAAAGTATGTCTTTGTACCCACCGCTTATGGAGTCAACAATTTCGTCAGACACGACGTCGCAAACATTTCGTCTGCAGAAGATCGGCGAAATAGAAGCATTCCTGAGGTCCGAGGCGATATGTCGGGGACAACTATGCAAGAAGTATAAGAGGGTTGTAGATGTGGCTAATGGGGCATCGGCCGGCCTTGCGATAGTTAGTCTTGGAACTGGGGTGGGTGGGGCAGCTATGTTAGCCACTGGTATTGGTTTTATTCCTGGTATTGTTCTAGAGAGTTTGGCCATAGCGACGAGTTTTCTGGATATCATTGGAAATGTTGTCAGTAGAAGTTTTGTTGCTAAAGCTTCAAAACACGACGAAATTTGTATTTTGGCGGAGAGTAAGCTAAACACTGTTCATGACCACATTTCTAAGGCGTTAGAGGACACGGCTATTAGCGATGAAGAATATAAACTTATTCTGGGAGAGGAGGAGAAATATAGAACGATGAAACGTGATATACAAAGCAAGAGCGGAAAAAAAGAGTTGCCGAGTCAAAGCAAAGACGACATGGTGGCGGAACTAATAAAGAAACTAACCAGCACTGGGACTTGTCCGCGAACCTCAAAATAAAAGTTTTCATCGTAGGTGGTTGGAGTAGTGAGTCCGTTATTCCTAGCACACCACCGCCCTACGATTAGCGGAGTTATAATTTTTTATGTGCTCAAGTTTCCGCAGTTCACCGCGCCACCGCCGTGCGATTTCCCCAGTTCCCCGATTTCCGCAGTTCCCCGATTTGCATGGTTCCAGATTTCCGTATTTCCCCGATTTCCGTAGTTCCCCGATTTCCATAATTCACAAGTCCAAAAACGTGACCGAATAATGGTATTCAGAAAACGACGAAAAGTGTCACGTTTTTGAAAATTCAAGTCCGGCTGAAAATTTTACTCAACGCAGATTTGCGTTTTCTACACGTTTCCGGTGGAAATATTGATTTTGGCCTGATGAATTTTTGACAATGAAAAATTTCTTTTGGGGGAAAAGTTTTTGGGGTTGGGTGAAAAATTTCACACATCGCAGATTTGCGTTTTCTACACGTTTCCGATGGAAATATTGATTTTGCCCTGATGAATTTTTGACAATGAAAAATTTCTTTTGGGGGAAAAGTTTTTGGGGTTGGGTGAAAAATTTGACACAGCGTAAAATGGTTTTTCTACACGATTTTCTGCGCTCTCGGGACGAACGACTACGACAATATGTGGAAAAAAACACCTTAGCGTGACAGTTGTGACGATATTATCAGTCACATTGTGAAACTTGTCACACTTGAGAACTTACAAACCATGATAGCCAAATGCACTGTTTAAATCCGTTCTGCTATAAGCGTCCGTGTGTCCGTGGGTCCCACGAACTGTCTATAATTGGCCCTGGCGCCGCGATTTTTCGGCCGACCCAGCGTGACAGAAACTGCGATTTCAGAAAAGTGCGAAAAAGGCACTTTTCATGTTTTGTAAGAGTGAAAAAAAACCACACATCGTAAATTTGCGTTTTCTGCACGAATTAGACCAAATAATGATTTTGTTTTGTTTTGTGAAAAAAAAAGGTTTTTTAAATTATTTTTTCTGTTTTTATGGTAAAATGACATTTCAGGTATCCTATCCGTGTTAAAATTAAATGGAAAGCCGTTATTGCACTCCTAGCTTAGTGTGACAGTTGTGACAATATTGTCTGTCACACTCTGAAAGTTGTCACACTTGTACAAAAGTACACAAATTGCGTGGCAGGCCTTAGCGCTATAAGCTTTCGTGGGACCCATGGACTGTCTGGAGGCCCTCCAGAGGTTGGTCTGTTATAATTGGCCCTGGTGCCGCGAATTTCCTTTTTTTCTACACAATTCGGCCGAAAGCGTGACAGAAACTGCGATTTCAGAAAAGTGCGAAAAAAGGCACTTTTCATGTTTTGTGAGAGTGAGAAAAAAGTATACATCGTAAATTTACGTTTTCTGCACGAATTAGACCAAATGATTTCTTTTGTTTTGTCCCAAAAAGTTTTTTTAATTTTTATTTTTATAGTAAAAATGGTACTGTTGTGGTAGTAGATCTTATTTTACTATCTATCATACCATATCATAACAGTCAGAATTACAACCGTCTTTTTAGTGTGACATTTAGTGTGACACTTGTGACCATATTATCAGTCACAACTATGAAAATGGTCACACTCGAGGACTTCTAAGCTATAAGCGTTCGTGGGCCCTCAGGAGGCCCTGGAAGTCGGTCGGCTATAAGGGCCCATTGGTCTTGGGGCCCTCTGGAGGCCCTGCGCTAAGGGCCCGCATATTTTGTTCTAAAATACACAGGAGAAAGTCGATATGCTATATGGGTTCGTAGGCCTCTGGAGACCCTTTGAAGGTCGATCTGCTGTAAGAGCCCATTGGTCTCGGGGCCCTCTGGGGTCCCTGCGCTCAAAGCCCCCTTACACATCTACTTGAGTGATCGGATGCATGCATATATACATACATTCATACATACATACATACAAACATACATACATACATACATACATACATACATACATACATACATACATACATACATACATACATACATACATACATACATGCATACATGCATACATGCATACATGCATACATACATATATACACACTAATGAATGCATACAGGGTCTTTCTGCATATATACATTACATATATACATTACATTTACATACATACATACATACATACAATACATACACGCACACACTAATGAATGCATACAGAGTCTTTCTGGAGTTGAGAGACAGCGATGTTCATACCTGCCTGAGGTCGCACAGCTCAAAGTAGCTTTTCTAAAGGAGAGTTTTAAAGACTGGCTACGTCTTCCTTCATTGTCAGCTCTCGGTCGATAACGACTACTTGGTGACTTTTGAAGAAAACGGAACTGTTTGATACTTCAGTTGGCGCTATCCGGTCCAAACAATGTCCAATTGGTCTCTTGTTCCAATCCAAATAAGTTGCGACAACATTCATGTTTAAGCAAATGTGACTTATCGATGCATTCAACACACTCCGTGAAGCACTCGACACACTCCGTGAAGCACTCGACACACTCCGTGAAGCACTCGACACACTCCGTGAAGCACTCGACACACTCCGTGAAGCACTCGACACACTCCGTGAAGCACTCGACACACTCCGTGAAGCATCCAAGTCAGAGACACTAAGTGTCGTTGTCGTGATAATGTGCATAAATCTCAGCGTCATCAGCACAATATCTGCAATACTGAAAGAATATAATTATGTACCTCGGGGGAGATATTATAATAATAAAAAGTTGGGTTAGAGGGCACTAATCAAATCATTCAAGCAGATGTCTAAATTTGCCAGACTTGCATAAACTGGTATAACATATTTGTAGGCATTAATGAAATTCTGACTTCTATCGGCAAACTAAGATCTGCAAACTAAGATCAAAAGCAACCGGAAACGATCAGGATTCTTCTTTCCTCGCAGATCTTCTACAGAGTCAAGAGTTCAGGTCACTTGTCAGGGTAAGTTTCTTCTTTATTCGAAGGCTTCTTTAAATTCTTTGCCCAGAATACCAAGTGGGGTATCCTGTTTATTGCCTAAAGTTTCGGACGGTGTCTTGCGTTGATTAAAGGTCACGTTACACCGTATAGATAGATACCTTTGGCGCCGTAACAAAAGCGCGCAGGACAAATGCGCGCCGACAAAAGCGCACTGACATATGCACGCAATGAAAACAACCCCGACAGATGCGCGCAAGACAAAAGCGCGCAAATTTAGAAAATAATTGTTTGTTAATTGTCGATAACGTACCGCCTAACTTCGACAACCTGCCACGCACGAACAATGCAGTGGAAGCCTGGCATCGCTCTTTCCAACAGACCGTCGATTGTCATCATCCGTCGGTTTAGAAACTTGTGGACCACTTGCGACAAGAAGAAGACCATTGCGAATTGAAGATCGCGAATTACCGTTCCAGATTTATACATCCGGAGGCATCAAACTGTAAATACGTTCGTTTAAATCGACGTTTGGAGGCTTTTGCTCCAACATATGGAACAGTTCCACTGGACGAGTACTTGCGTTGGGGTCACACAAAACGATGACATATAAACTGGTTTTATTTTACATTTGAATAACATTACACGGTTATTTCTGGCATATTTAGCATACTATCAAACGTCAAGTTTCCGTTACACGGTTATTTCTAGTATACTTTGCAAGGTTTTTTCTAGTATACTTAGTACATTTTTTGTGTGCTTCTACTATTAAACTACTATCAAACAACTAATGTTTTTATTGTCTAGTCCTGCGCGCTTTTGTCCGCGCGCATTTGTCCTGCGCGCATTTGTTACGGCGCGCATTTGTCGGCGCGCTTTTGTCGGCGCTCTTTTGTCGAGTTACCGATACCTATACGTAGAGGTAATTAAAGCAGTGAACAATTAATAGGCGCAATTAGGCCTAATAGAATTGCGATTAGTAGGACTGTGTCGACAGAAGAGGAAATGTTGACTATTATTATTATTATTATTATTATTATTATATTTAACAATAATGATTAAATTATCTGAAGCGCCATCTCAGCGTCACTCAGACAGAGGTGGCAATGTCCTGGAGAGGCAGATGGCGTTCCCACGTTGCAGAGTCACCGAAATCCGTTGGAGCAAATACGATGTCTCCAGTGGATCGTGAGTTGCTTCCGTTATCCGGCTGCCCAGCTCCATAACGAACTGTAGACCTTCCCCACTCGAAGAGCCGCCCGTCTCCAAGGCGATTGCCACAAAGGCATGGGTGTTCGTAATGCTTGAGTATTTCGCCCTTTTGGACAGTACTGCACGTTCCGTGGCTTCGCCAGCTCCGGTGGATGTGTGGGCAAGATGGGAAGTGGCGTATGTGTCGGGCACTGTCACATCCCATGTCAGGCATCGTCCACGTGACTAAGGGATCAGTGTGACACCGTCTGGTCGCTTTCCATTTCCTCTTGAGAGACCGAGAGGCTCTTTCTGAGCAGGGATTTTAGCTCTGCTCAGCGCTCTCCAGATTACGTCATTCAGCATAGCGTGTCGCTGTTGTTTCCCGCGTCCTTTTCTACAAACCAGACCACGAGGCCCTCTTGCGTCGACATTTTCTCGGCAGTGGTGGCACAAGTGCGGCTCACAAAGTATCGTGCCTAGCCTCACCCCGACTGCGACCCGTATCTCCTCGTCTGAGAGGCGGAGGCCAAAACAGTCACAGGGGGAGCTAGCATCCAGTCACCAGAATGAGGTGCTCGTTAAGCTAGCAGGCAAGCACGATCGCGTGGACAGCTGGTGGACTCGAGCAGGCCTCTCCGTGCCATGTCTGTATACCGGTTACCCACTCCTTTTGGCGATGAGTTGCTGCTCCTGTTGGTGGTTCTGCACCTGTCAGTGTCATCACCGCGGTGAGTGCTGAGTTGGCAAGTTCGTATGGTATCTCAGCCGACTTTGTTGCAGTGCGGTTGGGCTAGCAGCAGAAGCCATAAAGGCGGAAAGTGCCAGCGTAGATGCACAACGAACTCCCAGACCACCATCTCTCACCGGCAAAGAAGCCTGGAGCCAACGGTCATCGTCAAGGTCAACATTCAAGATGTTCGAGAGTCCTTCTCTCAGCAAGTAGTCAAACCGAGTCAAGCCCGGGCATTCGGTACAGACGGCTGTGCGCATACTGCATAGTAGCTTCGGGACACTTAAACTGTTTCTCAGAAGAACAAGAGCATCATGTGTGCAAAGTAAGGAGAGTCTTGTGACTGCTCTCTCCAGATCGTTAGCTTTCGATTCTAGGACCTTGTCCACAGCTGGACCTGGTATCAGGGGTGCACCCAACAAGGTCATCTGCTCGAAGGCCATGACTGTAAAGTCTTGAAACTCCAGGTCTTCGATCGGCGTCTGGATGTTGTGGCAGGCGATTTCGCATTTGCTGCGGTTTAATTGCAAACCCAGCTTCTTTGATTCTTGCGCGATAAGATTAACATCGACGGCCACTGTCTCCTTGCTGCTACCCAATGTCAGGTCATCCAAGTATCCAATCCGCAGATCCGATCTCAGCTTTATCAAAATCGGTTGTATTACAAGGCAGAACTCCAGAGGTCCCAATGGGTCGCCTTGCTGGGTACCCTCTTCAGATCGTATGATGTTGTTTGATCCATAGCGCAACAGTGGACGGTTGGAATAGGCGGCGTTAGGGAATCGGTAGAGTTCTGGGATGTCTCTAGCCACTGCCTCTAGATTTCTCTGCTGCTTTTGACTGTATAGATCACTGTATCCCACTTAAAGTCTTGCAACAGTCCTTTGGCATCTCTGGTACTATCCTTAATTGGTTTGTGTCCTAGCTCTCTAATTGCACTTAGTATGTTCGCATCAACTTCCTCAAATCATCCATCTTCTCTGCTCTTTGGTATCCCACAAGGTTCTGTCCTAGTGCCCCTGCTGGTCATCCTTCATACCTCTGCGCTGTCAGCCGTTGCCTCTCGTCGTGGCATAAAAATCCACGTATGTGCTGATGATACCCAACTCTATGTACATTTGTGACTAAATGAGGTTGCAAATGCTAGAAAGAGACTTCGTGCCTGCACTGATGACATCATGCTGTGGACTGTGTAACCCTGGCAAATCTGAGCTCATCTGGTTTGACCGTTCCTCTAAGATGTTCTGAACTCTCGCACTTGATAATTCTTCATCTCCATTCTCTCCATCATCTACTATTCGAGATATTCGGGCCATCCTTAAGTCAACACTCTCCCTAAAACTTCAAATAGCTGCCATTTCCCGGAGGTGCCTAGTCACCTTACAAGAATCCGACAGCTTCGCTCTACTCTGGATTCAGCATAACTGAAATCACTGTTACACTGCCTTATTCTGACGTGACTTCACTACTGTAATTGTATATCCTGAATGCATTCATTCTTCCTGAATGCATACTGCTTCCTCAAACCAAAATACCGAGCTGCAAGATTATGTGTTGGACTCTCGTACCGAGACTATATGACACCTGCTCTTCGTTCTCTACACTGGCTTCCTGCCTGTGAGCGTATCTGCTTCAAGCTGGCACTCCTCATGTACAGAGCACATGCAGATCATTTGTCACCCTACTTATTATCTTCTATGATCGCACCCTGCAACTCTGTTAAAGGTCGCTCCTTTTTTACGATCAGCATCTGCAAGTATATTATTATTATTATTATTATTATTATTATTATTATTATTATTATTATTATTATTATTATTATTATTATTATTATTATTATTATTATTATTATTATTATTATTATTATTATTATTATTATTATTATTATTATTATTATTATTATTATTATTATTATTATTATTATTGTGAACTGAGTTTTGTGTACAGTCTTGCAGTGCGAGATATTAGCGTATATATTTAGTGCGCTTACTTTAGTTTCTCGTGTATATGTATATATGATAGATGCATAACGTTTAGTTGTACGCAGTGCGTCTGATTTGAAAATAGTAGGCGGGTTGAAAATCGATCGCGCTGGGTCGAGTAGGCGAGCGATGCGCGGTCGACCTTGGGAGCTTTTGTGTCCAGCATATTTTATGTATCGTATTCGTCCGTACAGCTGCATATAATAATCATCTAGTAGGCCTATCCCAATTCAAATTCTGTTATATGAGTAGGTCTCTTGAAGAGGCGCTATATAAATTCTCAGAATAAATGAATGAACATTCACTAGAAACCTACCATTGACGTAAGATGAAGTGCTGATTTCACAAGGTTGGTTGAGCCTTCAACATACGTTGAACACTCATTTTTGGCTTGACCTTTCAGTCGGTAATCCACTCGAATTTTATCGGCGTGCTTTCTGCAGGACTTGCAGTATATTTTGTTCACAGTCCGACGGTTTTCTAATTCGACTACATCGACATCGAACGAGTCGCCTAATTTCCATGACAGATACGTGCTCAACTGTAGGCCTACATTATTATTCGACTTGCTCATCTTGCTGTTTAAAATAATTTCCGAAATTGGTGCAGTTACGGATGATGTCACGCGGCGTGAGGTGTCAGCCGTGTTGTTATGACCAATCATATTGCACAAAATTGGAGTGATCAGTCAGCAGTAATTAGGACAGGTCACGGCACGCATTCACCGCTGCCGCAAGTAAGTAAATTAAAGATATCTCTACTAGGTTAAAAAAAATAATGGTCTGGCTCCAGATTCGTCTATCGTCTTGCAGTCTAACTTAGACTCAGCGAGTGACGACCGACTGTCACCGACGGTGAGAAGCCTTCGTCTAGGCGAGCGGTAAATCGCTCGCCGGTACCTTTGCTAGGCGAGCGACCAAGGAGAGCGATCGATCGCTCGCCTTAAATCAGACGCACTGGTTGTACGGTCTTAGCGTAGGCCGCGGCTGGCTGATCTCGATAGGCAGCCGCGCGCTATATGTATATAATTTAGATTTCGCTTAGGCGCACAGAAGACAGGTGTGTCAAGAGGCGCGAAGAATTATGCTGACTAGAGAAGTTTGAATTCGTGTGTTCGCTGTAGTAGTGTTGCTGACTAGTCGAGTTGTAATTGAATTGAGTTCTGTCTGTTTGTTTCTCTATATAAGAAAAGATATTAAACTGTGTTGGTGATTAATTCAGGCTAGGCTACACAGTAGAAAATAAAGCTACTTATACGTAGAATCAATGTCAAAAGGTGAACATTAAATAGGCGTTAAGTACGAAGAGAACAAGGAGTTAATCAGAAGGATTGTCAACGGAAAGATAGGGTTGACAATTATTATTATTATTATTACAGAAGTCATATATAGCGCCCCTTCAAGGTAATCTACTCAGGAGCGCTCCCTGTCCAACCCCGGTCAAACAAGACAGTTTTAAGGCAAGAGTGGAACAGAGAAGAGCAATTTATCGGGGTCAGGAGCAGCGCTACTGGGAGCCCATTCCAGATCACTGGGCCAGAGACAGAGAAGGCACGGTGTTGCCGGATAGCAGTCCGTGCGCGGGGGACAAGGAGCTCAGCCTGTGCTGCGGAGCGAAGTGAACCACGACGCTGGACAGCCACAGTGGAGCAGCAAAGTTCCCGGAGGTAAGGGGGAGCCAAGCCCTCAATGCACCGCCGAACTAAAGCAGAGACCCGATAAGCAATGCGCTGCGGGTAGGGGAGCCAGTGGAGCACCTCCCGCATATACTCCGAGACCCGACCAAATTTAGGGATGCCACCCACCAGCCGGGCAGCCGTGCGTAGGACCCGATTGAGGCACGTCAATCGGCAGGTTGGGAGTCCATCATATATGGCGCTACAATAATCGAGGCGGGAGACCACAAAAGCATGGACAAGTGTAGATATTGTTTGCGTCTTGTCTTTGGCCGTCGTTCATTCACAGTTGTCGGTCCCTCCATCTGGAACGCTCTACCTCCTCATGTTTGCAACTCTCTTAGCGAGACTGCCTTTCGCTATAAACTGAAAATTTACCTCTTCCAGTCTACCTATAGCCCTTAATGGTTGCCAGACTTCAATGTGCAGTTCTGAACTTTGTAAGCAGTGCATTTTTTTTTATCAAACTACAGTTGTATTGTATTGTAACACAGTTCCTAAGACGGCTATTAAATGACAGTTTGTAAGAAAAACTAAACCCAAGAATCGTCTTAAAATCAAAAGAGACGAACATGGATGCTAACGGCCGCGAATAAAACACAAACGAGCGCCCGGAAAATGTTGAGAAACACAGAACACGTTAAAATCAAGCGAATTAAATCGAACAACGCGGTGCATATTATAACATAATTTTCTGAGAGTACGAGGGGTAGTTGTATCCAAATTTGTAGACTTAAAGTGTACCGTATCTCCCTCTTTTCATACTCAGGAGAAGAAATAATGCCCATTATTATTTCATCAAAAGGCTTAACACAAATAACGCAGTCAAGACAAACAAGACAGTCAAGACTCACAACAATTACCGAGCTTTATCACCGTGATCACCAAACATCAACGTCATATTCATTGTTATTATTATTATTGTGGCGGATGACCAGGATGACTTTATCTGTCCCGGGCTTCATACTGTCTGGGGTTTGGCTTCCATCGTCTATCAGAAGGCTTAGCACAAAAAACGCAGTCAAGACGTTTACAACTTTATCAATCTCAGCAATGTCAGGCACACCATAGGAATGTTCAGCAGCGGCGGAAGTCTCAATCACTAGAGTGAGGCGCGGCGTCCACCACGAAGTACTCAGTAAGTTGTCGAATCTGCTCGGTGATCGGTGACGTCATCGGCAAACCCAGTGAGGGTTGTCTTCTCTATACCGCATGGCCTTATCTGAAGTTGGCGCACGCTGGCTCTCGACCCTCTGATCGCGTCATCGTCGCAAACTAGCCGTCAATGTTGATGGACAGAGTCGAAATCTTCGACCCACTCCTTCAGCCGCTTGGTCAACTGTTGAACCCCTACCTAGGCGATCTCGTCTCTTCGCTGCTATGCTGGCGATCGGTTGATTTGACTCTCCTCTGCCTCCGCATCGTACTCGTTCAATGATGGTCTTCCTGACAATGCTCATACTCCGTTGAGGCATTTTCTTTCTTCTATACCTGTCAACAAGACTTCACAGGCATCGTATTTAGGAGACCCTTCCAGAAAATTATTGTGGGCATCGCCTTGAGGAATTAGTTTTCCGGCGCCTAACAGGCTGCCACGCTTGCTGCCCTTCTGTGCATCTTAGCGTTTTATCTAGATTATTGGACTGGAATGACGACTTACCATGAGGATTACAACAGCGGACTATCTGAGCAGCGAGGTAGAGTATTTTGGAGGAACTATCGGTTATTAAATCGTGAACTTTACGAGCAAATAGCAAGGAAATAGCAGGGAGTTTTCGTCTGATTACACGTGAGCCCATTGAACTGTGACCGGTGAATCACTCGTCTGGAACAAATAGTGGTCTACAGGTATGAACGGCCCAGGTATGCTGCTAATACGATGAGTGGGTCGGGCTAGCGAACTGTCTGTGTCTGACTTGCGTGTAAAATAATAAAAACGAAACTGTCTGATCTCACCATATACCGAGCGAGGGGTACACGGGCGGAGAGGCGAAAGTGGCGTAGCTCCCGGTTCTGTAGTCCAGAACCGGACTTCCGAGGAGACAGTGGTGTCCTATTGAGCGATCGCAGCTAGTCAAGGTGCAGACGAGGAGCAGTGGAGTCCTGCTGCGTCCACCCAATCTGGCTTCAGGGTCCACCGTTCCACTAAAACCGCTCTCTTATCCCTGCTGTCTGATATTTATATAGCTATTGATCACTCTCATCTCTCTCTTCTGGCGCTATTTGATGTCTTATCTGCGTTTGACATGGTTGACCATGAGATCCTGCTTCAACGACTGGAACTGTCCTGTTGCCTCTCTTCTTTGGTTTAAATCATACCTCTCTGACCGCTCAAAGTTGGTAATTGTCCTTGGTGAAACCAGAACTCAGTGGACAGAGGTCGAATTTGGTGTTCCCCGGGGCTCGATGCTTGGTCCCATCCTATACATCCTCTTCACTGCCGATATCCCATCTCTATTTACTAAACATGGGGCAAATGACCATCTTTATGTAGATGACGCTCAGGCTTTTGTATATGGTCCGTCAACTGATCAACTCTCCCTTGTTCGCTCCATTGACCTTCTCGTCACTGACCTTCACTACTGGATGTCGACTAACTGCCTCAACACTGCTAAGACTTAACTGATCTGGTTTGGGACTAAGCAGCAGCTTGCTAAACTCAACTTTCGATTGCTGACCGAGAAATTCCCTGCTTACACCTACTCTTCCACCGTGCGTGACTTGGGCGTCACACTTGACTCCTTCCTCACATTCACAGAGCATATCTCCTACATTGCTCGCTCCTGCTTCTTTCAACTGAGGCGCCTCAGGGCCATCAGACGCTCGGTCTCACCTTCTGTCTTTACTACCATAGTTCACGCATTTGTCTGCTCACGATTAGACTACTGCAACTCGCTTCTCATGGGTCTCCCCAAGCAGCGTCTCTCTTCCTTTCAATCTATTCTAAATGCTTCTGCTAGGCACTTCGCTAGACTCTCCCGCTTTGCCCATATCTCTACTTACATGCACTGGCTCCCTATTGCCGAGCGCGTTCGTTATATGATCCTCCTCCTTGTCTCCAAATCTTAGCAGGGCACTGCCCAAAATATCCCTCGAACTATCTGCGAAAGCCGCTATCTCGCTCGTTGCGCTCTGTGAATCAGCTTGATCTTTTTCTTCCCAGGGCTAAAGTTGCCTTGGCCCAGCACCGGACGTTTTCTGTAGTGGGTCCAACGATCTGGAATGACCTTCCCATCTGACCAGGGCCAAACTAATGACTAGCTTTTCCTCATCGGTCTCGCGTTCCCTAAAGGCATTTCTGTATTCCCGGGGCTTTTGTGCTGAGAGCGCCTTTGAATATTTATTCTGCGAAAGGCGCTTTATAACTTACTAGATACAATACAATGCAATACAATACAACTGAGAGCTGGGCTGACGAGTTACGGCCTTGGTCTTGCGATTGTTTCAGAGACACACCTTAAGGTATGACACAGTGGAGCGACCATCCGAGTTGATGGCTATCGTCTCTTCGGTCGGGACAGACTGGGTCGAAGAGTGGCGGAGTTGTGCTGGTGAGGAACGACCTGTCTGCCGCGGAAGTGGAGATCGATGGCGACACCAAAGACCTGGAGCCACTCTGGGTCAGGGTTGAGGTGGCTGAAGGAGCATTATACGTGAGTCCACTCTACCATCCGCCGATACCAATCTATGAAGTGCGAACATCGCAGGCTAGATTAGAAACCACTGTTCAGGACATGCTTAGATCTGATCCCAAGACTCTATGTTTCAGCACCCTCCTATTCCAATATAAAGATGGCTATAAAGATAGTAGCCACTCACGCAGAAAAGCCACAAGTCGGAACAAGACTATCAAGCTGGCGACTTTCCGAAAACGTTCAGCGCAGCAGCATGCAACCTTGCTGAGAAGACTTGCTGAGGCTGACTTTGAAGCGCTGAAGCAGGGAGATGCAGAACCACAGCTGGGACCGCTCCTAAACGGGGGCAATTGGCAGACTAGACGATGTGCATCCTACACGAACGATCCGGATGACCTCCTCTGATCCTCACTTTCTTACAACGGAAGTTAAGCATCTGTTACGCAGGAAGAATCTACTGATGCGGGCTGGGACACTGGAAGACGCTTCGGCGTTGGCGCGAAGGATGGGCCGAATTATAGAGAAGAGACGATGGCACATCTGCGGGCAGTCGATCCAAGAGGTGGATAAACGGACCTCTGGCGTCGGGTGGATAAGTTTACGCGTGGCCGGCCTCATGTGATGGGGAATGGCTCGCTTTCAGCAGAAGTTCTATAGGTGAACATTATGCGACTCATATGGCAGATGCAGCTGACGAAAGGCTCTTCCAGTCGGTGAGATGGAATCGAGACCACGTTCTCAGTAGGCTATTCCCGCCAACGATCAAGAGAACTCATTATCTTAGACCAAGGCCTCATGACTATTAGTTGCCTAATAAGGACTGAAAGAACTTTATTCCTAGGGTACTATTCAGGAGCATACCGTGAAAGTAAGGACAGTCTCGGCATTAGTCTGTCCTCCTTGCCCACGTTTGCGACTGACTTTAGCGGTCCATGACAATCTCTATTTCCGTCTCCTCATTACTAGTTTAGCTAACTTCAGTGTTCCCTACGTATTCCAGCCTGATAGAGATGACGCTGAAATACTTTGCTGTGTAAGAAATGATGCGGCACAACAGGCCACACAGTTAACAAAATCACACGGATATTAAACAAAATGCGTCTTTGCATATGAAACCAATGCAGCTCAGCCCACATATATTAAGGCAGTCTTGTTGTCAAGACCTTAAACCTCAAGACCAAGACCAAGACTTTGAACCTCGAGACCAAGACCAAGACCAAGACTTTGAACCTCGAGACCAAGACCAAGACCAAGACTTTGAACCTCAAGACCAAGACCAGGACTTTGAAATTCAAGACCAAGACTTTGAACCTCAAGACCAAGACCGAGACCAAGACCCAAAAAATCACATTCAGCCCAAGATTTCTTTTCCTTACAAAAAATTGGTCAAGTCGGACTACTCGCTATTTTAATGAAAACATGAGTCTTTTATTTTATTCAGGCAAATTAACTTTAAATGCAGCTGCAGGGAATTCCGAATTCGTATTTACAAAAATCCTTCATGCAAAATGTTATTCCAAATGCCTTATGTATTTTAAAAACCAATTCGCTCTGAATTTTCTGACCAAGACGTGCCTTGTGGGGCCTCAAAAAATTCCGCCATGTGAAAAAATATACTTTCCATAGGTGCAGAAGTCGCTGGCACACAGTAGCTTTTCAAGTACTGGATGTAAATGGACAAATTGTGAGCCTTTTTGATATCCTCCCATGTTTTATCAGACCGTCTGGCTTCAGAAAAAGTCTCGGTGGAGCTTCCAGACACAGCATAATTACTTAGTTGCTGCTGTCGATGGGTTTTCTTGACCAACAAGATTTGCATCCTAGGTATTTGTCGTAGGCTATGATGCAAACAGGCTTGATAAAATTTTAAATTCTTGAGTTTTGTTGAATGACTGTTCATACTGACAGCCGGTCTTGGTCTTGGTCTTGCGAAACAAAGACCAAAACTTTGAATCTCAAGACCAGGACCAAGACCAAGACTTTCAAAAACGAACTCGAGTGCACTCTAGAGTTTAGAGTGTCTAGACCAAGACCTTGGTCTCGTGGACAACAAGTCTTAATTAAGGACGTTGTAATACCACCAATTAGCTCAGTCGAGCTGCAGCATTCGAAGAGGATTGAAGTTGGTTAATCTGAAAAAGAGGTAGGCCCGGAAAATAGAATAGAATAGAATATTCTTTATTAAACCAATTGCGATTAATGAAAATGTCATTACCTCAGCGCATATGCGCGCATCAAGGTAGAGTAACTTTGGAAGAGAGAGTTCGAGTGGCATAGTGTGGATGTGACGGTGATGTTCAAACCTTTTCTTTTATTGGTAGCTGGTGTAATAGCCTTAAACTTCACCCCTGCATATTTCACCTAACAACACTTAAATCAAGTGAATAAAGTTCGGCTGAACGCTTGGGGTGACTCTGGACAGTAATCTCACATTCCGATTACACCTGACAAACCTCAGCAAATCTTGTTTTCTATAATTTCAGAGTAATACATAAAATCTCTCTTACTAAAGATATGTCACACAGACTGCTCACTTATCTGATCTGGCTTCGTTCATTTCAACTGTCACCTCTGACCGCTGATCAAACTGCTCCATGAACCAGTCTCGCGAAACAAAAGTACTCAATCAATCTACAACTCAATGACACGTCGACTCGGTTTGTATTCTTGTTTTTCAGAATTTTTGGCTTTCGTATTCCTAACCTTTCTGGCTCATCAAATCTAGACCGTCTCAGCGGTCTAGATTTGTTAATGTTAATGTTCACAACAACAAAATACTCACTATTAAGCAACCACTTCTGAAATAACTCAAAATTCGCCTGTAGCAAGCAGCAACAAATACATAGAGGCCAACCATCGGATTTTATCCCGAGTTACTAGTGGACGCGTGACAATGCGATCCGGGACATGCCGTTGCTTCACCTCAGCAGGCCCTCGCAATGTCCGGATATCTCTCCAACAAGCGGCCCTGCAAAACACTTGTCTATAGCCAGCTAATTTTATATAGGAGTTGCTTATGATTGACGGACTCCAGAGTGTCCTCGACCTTGCTTAAGTGAAACCAAGATTTTCCGATTATAGACGACATAGACACAGCTCTTGAATTCTACATTGTCTTGGTGAGAACCTGTCCATCCTATAAAGTTTGACCAGTTGACGATCACACTAAGATCGAATGCAACTGATCAGTGTCCGAACACATGAAATTCTTTGCTCGGTCGCACAAGTTCAAACATACAAGAATTATTGAACGAGTAGCTGTAACCCGTGAAAAATCACGTTATTTAAATTTATTTTAGAAACTTTAATATGCTTGAGATTAAAAATGTAAAAAACACGTAAATTAAATTGTCATCATTGCAATAATTGTTTGATGACAACATTTTTGGTAAACGTTCGATGCTTATCGTTGGACAGCAATTGTCCTTGTTCATGTGTCTTCTTAACAAAGACCTCAGGCATGAAGGAAGGGAGGGCCCACCGGCCATCCGTCCGTGTTATAAGCTCATAGCCAAAATTACGCGACAGACAGTCGGGACATCGGATATAATGCTGGTAGATTTCCGCGTGAGATTAATCAGTTTCCAAAAATGAGCACGATAAACAGCTAATATGACCTCGGCCTACGCAGTGCTAGTTTAATATAAGTGCAATATAAAATAAAATTTTTGAGAATCCCTTGTGACAAGATGGAGCACAAAAATCAAGCCTCTGAGTAGTCTTTTTCCTTTTGCTCTAAAAGGCACTTCCAAAACTTATCAATACAATTTTTACTCAAGGCAAGGCGAACTGCATTCTGTGGAAGCACACCATTGGCCAAAGTCTATTGACGTATAATGAAGGTTTATTTTATAGCCATATTATGTCAATTATAAACTATTTCATTCGTTTCAGGTTCATAAAATGGTGATGACGCCAGAAACAATCGAGTCTTATCCGGTTCACAGCAATTTATCTTCAATCCTAAACGAGGTTAAAATGCAAAACTGTATAACGTAGTCACTTGCTCATACCTCAAGTCTTTAGTTTGCATCTGTTCTTTTATCGTCTTGTAAAGGAGCTAATCGCCCAAATTAAATGTTAATGGCATGCTATATTGAACTCTCTATGTCAATTATTGTCACTGTCGTAGGTCATAATCACGCGATGAGCTTTATAGGTCGGTTACGCGATGGACCTATAAAGTTCAACATGTGATAAAGACCATCCCTTTACGGAGTGTTAAGAGAAAGGAGAAGCTCTACTTGGAGAAGGTGATGGACAGAGGCGACCCTCGACGACGGCTGCGGTCAGTCGATCGTCTCTAGCATCCTTGGCCGTTCTACTTCAGCTAAAACTCTTAACAAAGACCATCATTCAGGGACTATCTGAAGTCTATGCGTTAGAAGATCGACTCAGTTCTTCATTCAACACATGGCGCTCCATCCGCCGACCTTCCCACCAAGGGACTGCATGATGGAGCCGAAATCCATGGAAGACCTGTTGCTGCTGTCCTCGCCATCGAAGTCGTGTTACCGCTGCCACCGTTTCTTATTAAGGACCTTGTGGACAACCCTTTGACGCTTTTACATTTGTTATGTCATGCTGCTTTTGATGAGGGGTTGCGTTGTGGTCTTGGTCTAAATGATATGGCCAATTATCGACCTATTTCCAACTTATCTCTTTTAATGAACTAAGTATGGTAATTAAGTAGCTTATTTGCCACCAAATAAAGCAATATTATGACAATATCAGCACTTAAGCTAATACAATGGTGGCAGGCTACCAGTGAAGTCTCATAGGACTCATATCGCCCGTCGCCCAACGAAGATAGTTATCCAGCTTACACAAAATCTTGATGTAAATTCCATCTTAGCCAAACATCAACAGGGATATAGGCAGTTCAAATTTCAAAGAGTCTGTTATTACAGACATTCGTGTTGATACGTTGGGGCCTTTTTCCTCGTAATTGTAATCGTAATTTATGTAGTGTTTCTTCCTGGTGTTGGATATCACACCCGCTACTTTTGAGTATAGCATATAGGATGTAATAGTCTGGCAAAGAATGTTTAAATTATTTGATATGTAAAGAATGAAATAATGACCTTGAAAAATCATGCAATCATAGCTTGAAATATTAGCTGAATGACTATATGATTTGTAAGATTACCTACCTAACCAGCAGCTGATAATCTGAATGCTATTATATTTATGGCCTTTACTAACCTTCCTTTCCAAAGGTCTTTTTTGGGTCTTTGCAGCTACTTGCACTTGACACTCCTTTATGTTTCTTCTCCAATTTTGTCTCGAGGATCTTGGCCTTCTTCTGACTGGACAACTTCGATATTTCAATGTTCTGTCAGCGCTTGAATTCAACAGAATAACTTCCTCTGAACTTCTGAAGTCTAGCGTCCGACAGTTGATAACCGACTTGATCAAATAATAACTCCGCTCGCCTCAGCACTGTCTCTTCTTCAACTATAAACCAATCGTCCAATCGCGCTGAATGTTCCACACACTTAACCCATTAATGCCTGATTTTTCAAAATCATATTTATTCACTTTTAAATTGTTGTATATATATATAGTATAAACATAGGGGAAAATATTATTTTCATCAATACTTGTATAATATGTGAATTTGAGCCACTTTTTGCAAGCGTCCCATTTATGGGACGCTAGGCACAAGAGGGTGGCTGAAATAATAAGCATGTATTTGCAACCACAACTTGCATTCTTGCCTCAAAATCAAATAAAAGTCAAACCAGTTAAGTTCAAACAAGAAGGTCACAATCCACAAATATTTACAGCTAAAAGTCAACAGAAAATAGGGATAATAAGAAAAGAATAAAGAAAACTGCACATATTGCTCAACTACTCCATGAGTATCATACTGGTAGTTGCCCGCTCACAGTTCTCAAACTATTTAGTTAGCAAACTGACTGTCAAAACTTGCATTTGACTAGCTTTAGAGAATGATATAATAGTATTAATAGTACAAGTTATAGTATAACCTGGAATAGCAGAGCATAATATTTAAAAACACAGTTACTGAGTGTCTCCTTACAATGGTACAAATATGCCATTTGTCTGTTTTCTATTAGATTTCATAAGATTGTTCAAAGCAGTCAATGCGCAGGGCAAAATTACACTTCTTGCACTGTTTTTTGACCTTGACACTACAAACTGCACAAAGTCTCTGTGTTTCAATTGCTTTGATATAGTGTTTGCCATCCTTGTGGAGTCTTCAAATGTGTGTGGGTGTATGTGTGTGTGTATGTGTTTTGGTGGGTGTGTGCATGTGTATGTGTATGCTTAAAATGATATTTCTGTTTGATATTAATTAAAGGGGAGTGTGGAAGTCTTCCATTGCGTATGTTCATAATTCATAATAACACTCTCTTTGGAATGACTACACTCATAACTGTTTCAAGCAACTGCATAGTCAGTATTACTAGGGTTCTGAGCGATTGCACAGTCAGTTGTAGTATGGTTCTGAGCGCCTGCACAGTCAGTTGTACTATGGTTCTGGGCGCTTGCACAGTCAGTTGTACTATGGTTCTGGGCGACTGCACGGTCAGTTGTAGTATGGTTCTGAGCGCCTGCACAGTCAGTTGTACTATGGTTCTGAGCGCCTGCACAGTCAGTTGTACTATGGTTCTGAGCGCCTGCACAGTCAGTTGTACTATGGTTCTGAGCGCCTGCACAGTCAGTTGTACTATGGTTCTGAGCGCCTGCACAGTCAGTTGTACTATGGTTCTGGGCGCTTGCACAGTCAGTTGTACTATGGTTCTGGGCGACTGCACAGTCAGTTGTACTATGGTTCTGAGCGCCTGCACAGTCAGTTGTACTATGGTTCTGAGCGCCTGCACAGTCAGTTGTACTATGGTTCTGAGCGCCTGCACAGTCAGTTGTACTATGGTTCTGAGCGCCTGCACAGTCAGTTGTACTATGGTTCTGAGCGCCTGCACAGTCAGTTGTACTATGGTTCTGAGCGCCTGCACAGTCAGTTGTACTATGGTTCTGAGCGCCTGCACGGTCAGTTGTACTATGGTTCTGAGCGCCTGCACAGTCAGTTGTACTATGGTTCTGAGCGCCTGCACAGTCAGTTGTACTATGGTTCTGAGCGCCTGCACAGTCAGTTGTACTATGGTTCTGAGCGCCTGCACAGTCAGTTGTACTATGGTTCTGAGCGCCTGCACGGTCAGTTGTAGTATGGTTACACCGGATTGCACAGTCAGCTGTAGTATGATTCTGAGCGCCTGCGCAGTCAGTTGTAGTATGGTCCTGAGCGCCTGCACGGTCAGCTGTAGTACTACCACTACTTATATATACTTAAGTGATTGTGTAGTGTTGTATAGGATGTGATTGAACAAAAGATAAATTCAGAAGAGTTTAATTTATCAGTGTTTATTAATAAATCAGCATCCTATACCAGCACTATAAACGATAAAATATTAGAATAGGTTTTGTTTCTGTTATATTAGGATCTCGAAACTATTTTTGCAAGACGAAGAAATTGACAAATTTGACAGAATTATAACCACAGTGCGTTTGCAGGTGGTATAATAAAGAATATACTTACTTACTTACTTAAATACGACAAAAATGGCGAAATATATGCGTAGAATATCCTAATAACTTTGATTATTGGATGGATGGTGATCTCAAGTTTTGTATACACTTGCAAAGTCATGTCGAATCATATAGGAAATCAATGACTTGACTATTGTTATTTATAGGTTTTCTCGGCTGTTTTATCTCACAGTTCGATTCTTGAAATTGAAGAGCTGATTCAAATACTCACTGCTCCACACTTCAAAGTAAGATCATTTACCGTATAGAACTTCGACAAAGAAATAATTTTCCCTCAAACTGTAGATATTTTTACGAGTTTTTCTAGACTTTAAATGCAATTTGAGTTGACAACCAAAGGACTCGGACAATATGAATTTTCTGTAATTAATAAGCGTTGCAAAAGGTTGTGCGCGGCATTTTCTCGTGTTATCTATGGCTCCAAATGAGCTATTTATTACTGTCAGGCAATAGAAATGCATATTAACAATTGCTATTGTCAAGAGTTGCTAAAAGCTCCAAATTACCTCTTTGTTATTGTGAGACGCTTGAAAAAACGCCAATGGCTGTTATTGTCCGGAGTTATTCAAAGCCCTAGATGCGCTCTATACTAATGTCAGGTGTTGTAAAAAAATTGAGAATGAGTTTTATAATTATTGTTAGGCGTTGGCAAAAGCTCACGATCAAGTTGCTATCAAGGACTTTCTCCCTTATCTGCCAGAGATACCTTTCGAAGTGGACGAAGATGATGATATTGCTGTCAAGATAGTTCGACTCGTCAAAGGACCAAATGAACCACTGGTCAGTCACCATTAATTTCTGCTTTCCCTCTTCCAGTTGGCCATTTTGGTCGTCCAAGAATGACAAAAGGACAGTTTTCTTTATATGGGTGGCTTAATGAGTTTTCTGGGTGAATATTTGTCTGCTATTGTCGCGTTCTGCCCCTCATGGTAGACGTGCGTTTTGTTGGGCCCTGGTGCAGCGGTACCGGCCCGCTATTCCGGGGTCCGCTATTCCGGGGCCCACTATTCCGGGGGTCCGCTATTCCGGGGCTCGCTATTCCGGGGATCCGCCGGAATATACATACCTACAACATACATAGATACATACATGCATACACATGTACATACATAAAAACATACATACATACATAGATAAATACATGCATACACATGTACATACATACAAACATACATACATACATGCACGTACGTACATACATACATACAAACATACAAGCACACGTGCATGCATACATACATACATACATGTATGTACATACATATATAAATACTTATATACATACATGTTTGTACATGCACACATGTATGTAATACATGCATACATGCATGCACACGTAACTACACACATACATAGATACATGTATATACATACATACATTACGCACGTACATGCACACATACATACATACATACACACGTAAATGCATACATACAGACATCCATACATACATCAGCAAGTACATACATACATACATACATACACAGTACATAAACACATACATAGTACATGCATGTATGTACATACATACATACACGCATGTACATATATACATGCATACATACATACACACGTACATACATGCAAACATACATACATGCATAAGTACATATATACAAATATGTAAATACATGCAAACATACCTGCATACATACATCTATGTACATACATACATACGTACACACCTATATATATATACATACATATATGTACATACATACAAACATACATACATAAACACACGTATATACATACATGTCTGCACGTACATACATACATGTACATACATACATATATACATACATAAAAACATATATACATATACGTACATACATACATACACGTATATACATGCACACATGCATGCATATACATACATGTATGTACAACATACCTAAATACACATATATACAAACGTACATATATACATACATACATTCATACATGCATACATGCATGTATGTATGAATTTATGTATGTACGTTTGCATGTATGTATGTATGTATACAAGTAAATGCGCGTGGATCTGTGTGTGTATGTATGTATGTATGTATGTCTGTATCTATGTGTGTATGTATGCATGTACGTATGTATGTATGTATCTATTTATTTACGCGTGTATGTATGTACATACACGTATGTAGGTATGTATGTTTGTAGCTATGTACGTGTTAATGTATGTATGTATGTACGTGTGTATGTATTTAGGTATGTATGTACGAGTCTACGTATGTATGTATGCATGCATGTACCTGTGAAAGTATGCATATATATGTATGTATGCATGTATGTATGTATGTATGAACTTACATGTGTATGTATGTATGTATGCACATACATGTATGTAGACATGTATGTATGTAAGTATGTATGTATGTACGTGTGTGTGTATGTATCAAATCAAATCAAAATCTTTTATTGCATCCAAAACGTTGACACACTGAACCTGTAAACAAGAATTGTTCGTAATTCACGTCACTGGAGGCAAAAGGTGACCCTAAAGGGAAGAGTTTTCCCGCTATAGGTAGGGACACCTACTTGGTAAATGAACTTTGCTTGTAGGACTGTCGTCAAAGGGAGGTCTCGGTTGCACCTTCTATATAGAAATAGTTACAAATATAGCGCCGGTTAGCGCTCACCAAACAAATAGGAGGCACACCGATAATACACCTTCGTTGAAGGAAAAAACAAACCCAAAAAATGGAAAAAAAGAAACAGTAATAACTAAGCTACTTAACTAATCTTAACTAACATGCATCGCTAGATCGGTGGCTGAAGAAAGAAAGAGTTATGGGATAAACAGAAGAAAGAGAAAGAATGTAAAAGTGTAAAAGTAAGAGGAGGCCCACACGCCGACGTGTGCCCCAAAGCGTCTTCAGGTCATCCTTTATATCCAATGCTTATGTATCGCTACAGACGGTGTTCAATAGGAACGATTTTAAGCGAGTTTTAAATAGAAAGATATTTGAGGAGAGACGAATATCAGGAGGTATTGTTTTCCAAAGTTGAGGCCCATAGAATTTTATACTAAACACACGTATATTAGTACGAGCTCTGGTAGATCGGTAGGTGTCAGCATTCCTAGTATTATAGGTGTGGATCTGAGATCCGGCTGTAAAATAATTCTGAAATGATGGAGGTAGAATATTGTGATCGAACCGGTAGAGGAAATCTCCCAATTGTACCGTTCTAAGTTGCTTTATATCTAATAGATTAAGTCTTTTAAAAATAGGACTAGTGTGGGAGCCTATAGGGGCACCCGCGATCATTCTAACTGCCTTTTTTTGTAGGGTTACTAATTTGCTAAGTCGGGAGTCATAAGTGGAAGCCCAGATCATATTGCAATAGCTTAAATATGGTAGGATTAAGGAATAATATAGGTTTAACCTAATAGCTTCCGGAAGTAGGTGTGATATCCTATTAATAATTCCTATGTTTTTCGCAATTTTTTGTGCTATGAAATGAATATGCTCTTTCCAGGAGAGATGCTTATCCACGATCACACCCAGGAATTTGGTAGACTCTACTTGGGCTATGGGGATTCCAGCGATCTCCAGGGTGATATCTATAGGTGTAATTTTCCTGTGGGATTTGAAGATAATAAAATTAGTTTTATCGACGTTGAGAGTTAACCGATTTGCCGAGAACCAGTTAGGCCTATTGACGAGTTTTAGTTCTGAGTTAATGGTTTCCATTAGGATTTGCCAAGAATGGTGAGTAAAAAAATGTTGGTATCATCGGCAAATAATATAAAATAAAGAGTTTTTGATATTGTAGCCAGATCATTTATATATAACAGAAATAATAGGGGGCCTAGATTTGAACCCTGGGGGACCCCATACAAGATTGAGCGAGATTCCGAGAGCATCCCATTACATAAAACTTTTTGGGTACGGTCCTGAAAATAGCTGTAGAGCCATTTTAAAATTGGACCCCTAACTCCATAGTTTTCTAATTTTTTTAATAAGATCGAGTGGTTGACGGTGTCGAAGGCCTTCGCTAAATCAATGAAAATACCCACGGAGATTTCATTGGCATCGATAGCTTTGGTGATTCTGTCCTCCATGTCAATTAGGGCCATATAGGTGGAATGACCAGCTTGAAAACCGTGCTGAGAGTGATGTATTAGGTCAAGGCTATTGATATAATTACTGAGTCTATCATAAACTATTTTCTCAAAATATTTGGCAAAATAGGGAAGTGCCGAAATAGGTCTATAATTAGCTGGGTTGTCAGTTTCACCTTTCTTGAAAATTGGAACTACTTTTGCCATTTTTATCTTGTGGGGAACTACTCCATTTAAAAGGGAACAATTTCAATGTCAGGATTTCTCTGGCTCAATCTAGGTCTGTTGCCTCCATTGGCCCTGCTCTTTGGAATGAGCTTCCTCCGTATGTTCGTTCTGCTATTCTCTCAGGTAACGTCTCTTCCTCTTTTAAGTTTCTTAAAACCTGCTTTTTCTCTCGGGGTCTCTCGCACTGGGAGCGCTTCTGAATGGCCCTCCCGCTAGAAGCGCTTTATAAATATCCAAATACAATACAATACAATACAATTTATGATTGCAGTTAGTGGTTTTGTTATCAAAATTAAGTTTTGGGTGGCAATATAAGGGTCGATGTCATCTAGACCTCTCGTGTGGGTTTTTTTCAGAATAGGGCTATGGGCGTATGTACTTGTGTATGCATGTTTGTATGAATGTATGGATGTATGTATGTATGTATGTATGTATATATGTATGTATGTATGTATGTATGTATGTGCATATGTATGTATGTATGTATGTATGTATATATAGTACATATATGTATGTACATACTTGTATCTGTGTATGTGTGTATGTATGTACGTTTGTATGTAGGTATGTATGTATGTACATGTATGTATGGACGTGTGTGTATGTACATGTATGCATGTATGTATATGTGTATGTGTGTATGTATGTATTTATGTACGTGTGTATGTATGCATGTATATCTGTATGTATGTATGTATGTTGTATGTATGTATGTATGTATGTATGTATGTATGTATGTGCATATGTCAACATTTTATGTGCACTGCCGCCGCCGATTTTTGTTTGTCGGCGCACCGCCGCCGCTGCCGAAAATCTGTCTGCG
Organism: Allolobophora icterica; assembly: GCA_963556255.1. Taxonomy (NCBI): domain Eukaryota; kingdom Metazoa; phylum Annelida; class Clitellata; order Crassiclitellata; family Lumbricidae; genus Allolobophora; species Allolobophora icterica. The sequence goes on from OY744606.1 coordinate 25,491,273, forward strand.
CGCCGCCGATGCCAGTTTGATATGCTTAATTGTTATTGTTGCATTCTTCATGTTTTGCGTGGTATTGCGATAAATTGTTGCCTTGGTTCCAAATGAAGGTGGTCATCTTGTACTTGCTAACTTCATTTTATTTTTCTGGGTTTCTTTGCAAAACTTGATCGGCAACACGAATTGGTGTCGTCAATGCTATGGGCGTATGATATCACCAATTCGTGTTGACTTTTGCAGCTATCATGGCACACCTAAATTCACTTGCATGTTGGTGATTGTGAAATGGGATGTACTAGTTGAAAAGAAAGAAAGAAACAGACGAACTAAAATAACTATAAACAAAATATAAACAATTTTCTTTCTTGCCGGACTTACAGTCATTGTGAAAACTTTTATTCTGTGACAGAATAAAATTTCAACACAAACAGCTTGAGTGTCAGCAATATAAGGTGTTGAAACACGACCAATTGGCTATCTAACAGTTCTTAAAAGATTAGATGTAAGATACGCTGATAAGTATATATCTACGCCTAGATGTTTAATTTTTAAAAACAATTCTAAGAAATGGCACTTTGATTGGTAGGAACTCGTGTGTTAGTGAAGAAGATAAAGAGTGAATATAGGTGATTATAATGTTTGTGGTTTTATCTTGATACTAAGAATGCATCGTCTTCCTGACCAAATTCATTTTCCTTATACTCTGGTGATCTTGTCTTTGTGCCATGATACACACATTCATTTAAAGCGATATTTTGATACAAGTAACCACTGTTTTGATACTTCTGTTCCTGTTATCATTTCCTTAATACCTTGACAACAAAAGCAATATGCAATGCATGTCTTTGTATGTACTACAGTATTACCCATTCATTACCTTCATGTTGAATAGCTTCTGTAACTTATTGATTGTAGTCATTGATGTCTGTGGTCTTATCACAATGGTGTAAATTTTGGCTTAATGTTGTAAGGTGTTTATAAGTGCTATTAATATCAAGATATGCCATTTAGCTAATTCCTGCAGAATGGAAGGTATAATTGATTTATACTTTTGTCTGGAATCTATTAAGGTAAACAGTATCAGGGTGAGGAAGGTTTTGACTTAGTATGTATAGTATCTAGAATGGTATCTTTCAGTTTAGTCTGATACAAACAAAATTTGTCTATATATGGAGACCTGAAATGGCATAGCATCAATTCAAACGGGCAGTAGACCACCTGGTAAATTCATTGAAAAATTAACAGGGCTGAAGCCCTCGGCCATTGTATTACAATAGGAAAACGTATATATTTATATTTCACTTCATGGCTTGACAGCAGCCTCTCTCACTGGGAGGATGCTGTTATCCGGCATCTGCCATGTGACTTGGTGTGTAGGCCTATACTGTATGCAAATGCATGTTGCTTCATCAGCTTACAATTTGCCAAAACCTATGCAGATGTGCAGTGTAATTAAGGATGTTCATATTTTATTTTATTTTTATTTATTCCGGATATTTCTATAGCGCCTCTCGAAGTCAACTACTACTCAGGGGCGCTCCCGACTACAGCATTTGATACTGTGTCGGAGTTTTCACGCCGAAGCGCCACGAGCAATTGCGAGTGAAGGACTTGCCCAAGGTCTGTACGCAGCGGCTTGAGTGGGATTCGAACCTGCAACCTTCTGGTCACAAGGCGCCGAACTTACCACTGAGCCACCACGCCCCGTAAGACAAATGTCTGAAGGTGTCTTCTCCTCAGTCCATTTGTGTGGAGTTGAGCTTCAGTGTGATGGAGTGGCTCTAGAGAATTTGGCCCTCTTGACTGGTCACAGGACCAACGGCTGTTCAACTGTTATAGTGACTCTTGCTTCTCACTAGGGAACGTCGCGACGCGCAGACGCCGACATTTCGTTTGCACCGCCGCCGATTTTTGTTCGTCGGCGCGCCGCCGCCGTCGACTCAAAATGACCGGCGCGCCGCCGCCGGCACTATGGAGTCGGCGCAGGGCCCTGCGCTTAGGCGTGCCGACGGGAGCTTCCCAACTTCTTTTCATTATCAGCATCTTCCAGGATGGCTGATAATGAAAACGGCTTCCGGTCTGGAAGCAAGGTTTGGCTGAATGGTTATCTCAGGCTCCTCCTATCTGAATCTTCAATAATAGCCTGGGATCGAACCTCCCATTGGTCTAAGTTCCCCTCAACTAAGGAACCTTGCGCCTTTGAAATCTCTACTAACTGCGCTAATACTGTTTGAGTGACCTCTGCTCTTATACTAGGATCATTAAAGACCAATTCAACCAGTTCAGATTGGCTTAAACTCATTGTTTTAAATTTGTGCAGATTAAAACAAACTTAAATTTGCAATTACAAAAAAGATCTTCCGTCTTTTATCTATTGATACAAGTCCTGATTAGACACTTATGTAGAGCTATATGAGGGTCCGTAGAGTAATGGATAACACACTGACGTGAAGAGCAGTAGGTACCAAGATCGAGAAGAAAGAAACAATCTGACAAAAACGCGGAAATGCTTAAATGAGTGATAAGAGAAAATTAAAGTTCATTAGAAAATTTTAGAATAAACTAGTAAATATTTTTATATAATGATCTGGGAATAAATTGAGAGTTGTCCTTGGGTGGGAGAGTATGGTTGTGTGCTCTTGGTCTTAGTTGGTGAGAGGAGAGGAGACGGAGTGGAGGTAGGAGTTGGTGAAGTACATGCTTAGGGTTGTGTAATATGGAGAAAAGGAGTTTCGCATCGGCTATATTGGCAAGTTCAGAGACCGTTGGGAAGGATTGTTCTAGGTAACCTAGGCGTTTGGCTCTTTTTAAGAGTTTTTCCAGGCGTTCTTTATCAGAAGCCAGGGTAAGACTCCACCAGGATGGGGAGGCATATAGAATTTTAGCAACGGTAGTGGCTTTGGTTACATTATGGATGGATGAGGAAGAAAGGCCATGGATTTTGAGTTTTCTGATTGCATAAACAGAGGAAGAGCATGCTTCTACTGTATACATGTATGTAAGGCGCCCTGCGTGGCTGCCATTTCTACTATATGTATGTTCACTGTACAGCGCAGTGCGTTTAGCAGGCGCTTAAATAAAGAAAAGATTATTATTATTATTATTATTATTATTATTATTATTATTGTTATTATTATTATTATTATTATTATTATTATTATTATTATTATTATTATTATTATTATTATTATTATTATTATTGTGCCGATTTGGGCCCTTTGATTTTTTTGGACTGCGTCTGAACCTAGTGACACAGCGACTCTGCGTCAGCGTCTGCGCTCTGCGACACTGCACCGAGTGACCTCTGCGTCAGCGCTCTGCGCTGCGTCGTTTGCGGCTGCGTCTGCGCTCTGCGTCAGCGTCTGCGCTGCGACTCTGCGTCAGCGTCAGCGCTCTGCGAAATTGCACCGAGTGACCTCTGCGTCGTTGCGACCTGCGTCAGCGCTCTGCGCTGCGTCGGCGTCAGCGTCAGCGCTCTGCGCTGCGTCTGCGCTGCGCCAGTGACTCTGCGTCAGCGTCAGCGTCTGCGCTCTGCGACACTGCACCGTGTGACCTCTGCGTCGTTGCGCTCTGCGTCAGCGCTCTGACTCTGCGTCAGCGTCATTGTGAACTGCGTCATTGTGCACTGCGTCTGCGCTCTGCGCATGCGCACTGCGTCAGCGCTCTACGACATTGCACCGAATGACCTCTGCGTCGTTGCGATCTGCGTCAGCGCTCTGCGCGCTGCGTCTGCGTCTGCGCTCTGCGTCAGCACTCTGTGACGCTGCGTCTGCGTCAGCGCTCTGCGCTCTGCGTCTGCGTCTGCGCTCTGCGTCAGCACTCTGTGACGCTGCGTCTGCGTCTGCGTCTGCGCTCTGCGTCTGCGTCTGCGCTCTGCGTCAGCGTCTGCGCTCTGCGTCAGCGCTCTGTGACGCTGCGCTGCGTCAAGGGACAGTATATATAGAGGTGCGCAGCTCAACAGTGGAGTTCGGTTCCGAGAGAGTTACTGCACGGAGGTTTGAAGGTTCGTCAGCGACAGTCGAGCTCAACAGTTCAGTTCGAAAGGCAGTTACTCGGAGTCAGACAAGGAGAAAGGTTTGACGGTTCGTCAGCGTCGAGTTCAGAGTCAGCGTCGCCAGTGCTCAGTTACTTCGTCGTGGTTGCGTCGCTTGTACCACGGACTCTGCTAGTCTTTCGTCGTTGTTAGGTCGTCGCTGACAGGTAGTCATCAGTTGCTGTCGTTGACAGTCGTCGTCTGCGCCGCCGGAGTCGTATCCTCCGGTTGAGTACGTTCTTGAACTCTGCCTCGTCGGACTGCGAAACTGATTTAACTGTGAACTCATTTCATTATGTTTGTTCGATTATATCGACGGGTAGTCGATTGAGTGTGATCAGGTAATAAAGTTTGAAACCAGAGGTTAGCCTTCTGCTTGACTAAGGGAAGCCTTACCCCACGGACTAGAGTCAGGATACGAACCCTGGGCTGGGCCATCCTGGTAAGCTGATTCGGCCCAGGTTCGCCACATTATTATTATTATTATTATTATTATTATTATTATTATTATTATTATTATTATTATTATTATTATTATTATTATTATTACTATTATTATTATTAGGGCATCTTTCATTGGTAATACCATTGTTATTATTATTATTATTATTACTATTATTATTATTTTTTTTTCGCCCGAGGTACCAAGGATCCATCAGGCTCTAAGGCTCTTATTATTATTATTATTATTATTATTATTATTATTATTATTATTATTATTATTATTATCATTATTATTATTATTATTATTATTATTATTATTATTATATTTGTATTGGATTATTATTATTATTATTATTATTATTATTATTATTATTATTATTATCTGAAGCGCCATCTCAGCGTCACTCAGTGAACAGTTTATCATGAAAAGAAAGACCATGGGTTTTATTATTATTATTATTATTACTATTATTATTATTATTATTATTATTATTATTATTATTATTATTATTATAATTACAATCTGTGACTGCACGTTATGATTGATTGCTATGCACACTTGCAACTTCAATTCAACAGAAAATTCTTCACACAGAAATTATTTAACTTAAAGATTCTCCAACAATAGTCATTGAACTCACTATGGCACAGCAAGGGGAAATCTCTACTTCTTAAGTGCTGCTCACACAACAAGCATAGGGGCCTCAGTTTCAGTAGACCCACGAAGACTACCAATGCAATGCTTGATATACCAAAAACAATTTGCAATGTTACAGCTGCATCTATATTTCAATGCTCACGGTTTGCCCAAATCAGAAGCAAATAATATGCGATTCAGCTATCGCCCTACGGACAAAATTTAGTCTTCTTAATTTTAGAATAAAATTTTTGCCTGTCCTTTCGAGAACCTTCGAACTCTGCCTGCAATCCACTTCGGCTGAGCTCAACAGCCGAGACACTGTCGATTAGAGTTCGCAAGAGCAGGCGAGATCTTCGAAGTTCGATAGAAAACTGTCAAAAACTCGACTTAATTATATATATTCGCTTATTCAAAAGCCAAATGACAGACCGCATTAGGGTACATAATTATACAAGTCAAGTAACAACAATGTCATAGAATAATAAAGTTAACAATCAAACAAGTTACGAGAAATACAATTTCTATTATCTTTAGTAGGAAGTGAAAAGTTGTGTGGTCTAGGCCTAAGATCATATGGTATTGCAGTTTTGGGGGGAATAGTGAAAATAGAACATGAAAAGGGTTTAATTTAATGCAGCGAAATAGTCTTTGATCAGCTCTCTTAACAAGAATGTCAATCGATGGAAAATCTTGGTCTAGGAAACCCAACCGCTTCATTTTACGAATTAGGCGATCAATCTTAGCTCGATCAGCAGACGAGGCGAATCCCCACCAAGCCGGGGCGGCATACAAAAGTCTAGCAACAGTAGTAGCTCTAGCAACTTCATGTAAGGAAGCATTAGATAAGCCATGAAGTCTAAGTACTCTAAATGCTTGTAAGGAACCAGAGCATGTACTAATGAGATTATTAATATGAGAAGTTGACTTTAAATCATTAGTAATATTAACACCAAGGATAATCATCTTATCTTATCTTATCTTATCTTATATAATTATTTATAAAGCGCCTCTCACAGCATAGACTATTCAGAGGCGCTCCCAGCGTGTCAGCCCCGAGGGAAAAGAAAGGTCTTTAGGCAGCGGAGAGAAGAAGGCGAGATCCCAAGCAAAATCTTGCTACGGAGAGAGGGGGGCAGGTCATTCCAAAGGGAAGGGCCAAGGATGGCGAACGCACGATGCTGAGCCATCGAAGTCCTTGCGCGAGGGACAAGCAGATCAAGGCGGTCAGCAGACCGAAGAGGGCGGGAAGACAGAGCAGATAGAGGTTTGCGCATTAGGTCACAGAGGTATTTAGGAGCTTTTCCCAATTGAGTCCTAGAGACCAGGAGAAGAACCTTGTAGTGGATGCGGGAAGCAACAGGAAGCCAGTGAAGTACATCAGTCATAAAGGTAGTTATGTGAGAGAAGCGAGGAAAACGAGCAATGAGCCTGGCAGCCGCATTCAGAACAGACTGCAGAGATGAAAGGCGCGCTTTAGGGAGCCCAGCAAACAATGAATTGCAATAGTCAATGCGGCAGCAAATGAAGGCATGGACCATAGTAGTAAACACTGAAGAAGAAACTGATCGTCTTACAGCCCTCAAACGCCTCAGATGATAGAAACAGGAACGTGTCAGGTGGGAGAGGTGTTCAGAAAACGAGAGGGTACTATCAAGGGTGACACCCAAATCCCGAACACTGGATGAAAATGAAAAAGCAGGGTATATTGACGACAGAAGTGGGATATCAAGTTTAGAGAGTTGCTGTTTAGTGCCAAACCAGATCAGTTGGGTCTTAGAAGAGTTAAGGTTAAGTCGATTTGATGACATCCAAGAGTGGAGATCATGTGACAGGGAATCAATGGATCCAACAAGGGAGATCTGCTGAGAGGATGGGCCTTGGACAAAGATCTGAACATCATCTGCATAAAGGTGACCAGAGGTAAAGTGTTTAGTAAATATAGAAGGAATGTCAGCTGTGTAGAGTAAGTACAGAATGGGGCGAAGGACAGAACCCTGTGGGACACCATACTCAACTCTAACCCAGGCAGTTCTGGAGTCACCAAGGACAATCCTCTGAGTACGGTCAGAGAGGTAAGATTTGAACCAAAGAAGAGGGAGACCACTGAGACCACAAGATAGTTCAAGACGTTGAAGTAGGATTTCATGGTCAACCATGTCGAAGGCCGAGGAAACATCAAAGAGTGCTAGAAGCGTCAAATGAGACCTGTCAATGGCAGTATAAATGTCCGAGAGAAGGGACAGGAGGGCAGTTTCCGTAGAATGGTGACCTCTAAACCCTGATTGACTAGAAGGGAGGAGTCCAGACTGTTCAAGATAGGGCAGAAGTTGAAGAAGTAACTCATAGAAGTAACTCGAGTGATATCTGGTAGAAGAGGCGGGAGAACAAAACCCGAAGAGCGTCGAGTAAAAATCATTTCACAAGATTTTTTAGTATTAAGCTTAAGATTATGTTGTGATGCCCACAAAGCAACAGAATCTAATTCTTGAAGTAAAGTATGCCTCATTGAGGCACCAATAATTAGGTACGTATCATCAGTATATTTACTCATCAAGTTCTGAGCATAAATAGGGTGAAGATCAGAGGCATTAACTATAAAAGCAATAGGTCTAAATCCTGATCCTTGAACAAAACTAGCATTTATTATCCTTAGTAAAGATAATTTACCAGCAAACCTAGTAATGTGGGACCTTTGTTCAAGGAAATCAATAATCCAGTTATAGATATTGTCAGGAAGGTTAAGTCGAGAAAGTTTTTGAGCTAGTGTAACATGTCGAACAGAGTCAAAAGCTTTAGAAAAATCAAGAGCAACAAGAGTTACAGAAGGTTCAGTAAGTAATAAACTGCAGATTTGGTGTAAAATGATATTTTGATATTTTGTTTCACGCAAAAAATTGCGAGAAACATTAAGCAGCCCACTAATCGATTGTCAACTACTCGAAACTACACAAATGTACACCCTTGTTGCTCCTTCAATCGGCAATTTAGCGACAGAAAACCATCCATCATCCGTAATGGCCGCTACCTTGCTCACACTTACTGCTGATGTTAGCGCCATAGCCAATTCTTAGCGTCCTGGCGACTGCGGAGCTAGGTCATCTTTAGATCAACTTATGTAGGGCAATGCCGCACACGCAGCACCGCAACACTATCAAAGGGTAATAAGTAATGAGCAGGCATAACACGATATTGCTCAAACTTTAGATTACTATCTACGTAAATTAGGTCTTTCAATTGAAGTAAAATTAAACGTCTTGACTTAACAGTAAAGCTGAGTCACGTGCTGAGGAACGAAGACGTCCAAAAGATCAGAGGAACGAAGAGGACGAAGAGAATCAGCAGAGTGAGGGCGATGAATTAAGTCACATAAATATTTCGGAGCGCAACCAAGTTGAGCCTTAGAGGCAAGGATAAGGACCCTGAATTGGAAGCAGGCAGAAAGCGGGAGCCAGTGGAGATCTTCTGCCATAAAGGTGTTGATATGAGAGAATCGAAGGAGACGGGCAATTAGTCTAGCAGCAACATTGAGAACGGACTGAAGAGGAGCAAGATGGACCTTGGGAAGACCAATCCTCAGAGGAGTACACTAGTGCGTACATCAGTAAAACTCACATTCGCCTAAATAGCATCAACAACTGCAGTTACTTGATGGGCTTATCAAAACGCGTGATTGCGATCTAGTCGTTGCCCTAACATAAAAGGCGCATCGTGCAATTCATAGACAAGGATCAAGTCATGAATTACAAAGGGAGTAGATGATGGTCTCTTAACAAATTTACTTTCAACTAACGGTACCTCGAATATGTAACGCCGCGAATGCTCTTGAAGTGTTTATTCTCGAGATACTCAAGCGCCTGTATTAATTTCTAGCCAGGCTCCAAATAACCCTCAGATTCTCGCAGAAACACAACAGAACGATAATAATAATAATAATAATAATAATAATAATAATAATAATAATAATAATAATAATAATAATAATAATAGGCCTAATAATGACGACAATTTCTACGGCGCCGTAACACAGCATATGCCGTTACAAGGGCGCCTTGACAAGCAACAACACACACGCAATCAGTCAGAGATACGCCTTAGAAAAGAGATAAGACTTGAGTCTTGACTCTTGACTCAACTGAGTCATCCAAACGGATCGTGGAACGATGTGCGCCATTAGTAGAAAACAATAACTTATTTAAAGAAAATGATAAATTACGTACGTCCACATGCGATTCAGGACCAGCCGATGCAACCGTTCGAAAGTTGTCTGTTTTCGAAACCACATTCATCAATTATAGGCCCTACTGTTTCGGGCATGGTTTGTTGTGTTCTTCTTTTTCGCGCTCCCGTTTTTTTACTTTGAGACAAGAGGAGATAGTATTCTCACTTTTGTTCCTAAACGCACAGGAAATTAGACTTCCAAATTGACGCTTAAATTTGTCGTCATTTTGTGGCGGTCAAGGTCACAGTGCGTAAGTGGGAGGATTTATTTTATGCGAATAGCATCGTTTTCTTTAAGTTTACATGCGAAGGGAACAGCATCGTTTCTCTTAATTTTACATGCGAAGGCCCAGTATCGATCATTTAATTTTTATTTAATTTCAATAGGCGACTGTCCAGCAACGACTGTGATAGGGAAGATCGATTATATATTTTAAGCCAAGGTATAGTGTGGTGAGGGATAAGTAGAGCCTGCCTCACGGTGTGCTGCTTTATACGTGAAGAGTTGGTTCGACTCTTCATACATAGCAATACTGTTAAACAGCGTTGTTGGTTAGCGATTCAGTTACCGATTCAAATATACTGCACTCAGTGTGGTAGGCGAGTGATTTTGGTTACGACAGAGCCAGAGTTCGAGTTTCCGGTTAGTACAAATATATTTACGGACGAAAGGGGCGTCCGAATAATATAATCAGGCGATCCCGAGTACAGCTAAAGAAGTTCACTGTTGGGAGACGGGCCGACAGCGCCGATCCGGCGGGTTGGATCCCTCAGTTGATCGCGAAGCGGTCTAGATTCCGATTGTGGGAAATCTACGGCTGAGTAATACTCGGGGAAGGATACCGTTGATACACAGGAAAACCAATTCAGTGTGAGATCAAAAACCAGGGTGAATTTGGCGTCGGGCAAGGAAATCCCTCTTGGAGTTCGAAGAACTCCAAGATCCGACAGTGTTTGGTTTTATCCACTGAGAAGAGTTTTACGCGATTTCGGCGTACTCGACACAGGGGAAGTTCTACGCGCTTTCGGCGTACTCGGCCGGGAGAGTTTTACGCGACTTCGGCGTCTTCGGCTGGGAGAGTTTTGCGCGACTTCGGCACTCGGTGAAGTGACCGTCGGGATACCTGAAAAAACCAATTTAGTACAAAAACGATAATAAGGGTAAATTTGGCGACAGGCAGGAAATTCCCTCTTGGGTTTTGAAGAACTCCGCGATCGGAGCTTGTCCGGTAACCCATGGGAGTAAGTGTGACCTTCTTAAGGTAGCCAAATTTCGGAAATTCTGATAATACTCGAAACCGAGTTGGGACCGTCCACTGGTTAACTGAGAGGCAAGCGAAGCTTGTCCGGTTACCTGTGGGAGTAGGTGTGACCCTCGTTAGGGAACCAAAATTCGGAAATTCTTGGGAACAAAATTCAGGACATTCTGGTAACCTTACGGGGTCAGCGTTACATTTGGATTGTGACACTTGGATGGCTGACACGCCGGTGGAGCGTTGGAGGGGCTCCATCGCCCGGTAACTAAAAATAGTTACTGGGAAAGACCACTGTTACCGAAAGACCGCAGTACGGGAAAAGACCGCCCGACAACTGATTACAGTGCGGTAAGACCAGGAAAAACGATAGAGTCAGGAAAATCTTGTATTCAAACCAATCGTTATTCAGAGCAAATAACTTGGTGATCGAAACACGTAGTTCCGAGAACTGACCGAAGGCGAAGTAGGGCCCACCTCGTGCGCCGGTCGGAACACAGTTCTGCGTGCGGTTAGGGAGGTTTTAGACCTAGAACCTGTCCTATCAGAAGAGAGTGTCGTGAGACCAGTACACCGCGTTAATATCACACGTGCATATATTATCGCAAGATGTTCGCGTGTTTGAGACGGCACGACGTGACGACTCGTCAGATGTACACCTTGTCCTCTCGGACAGGAGAACGTTCAGAGTTTTCCCCTATTGACGATAACTCGAGAGTCATGAGATGCAGAATGGTACGTGAGGGTTCGGTTAAGGTGGAGAAAAAGAGGAAGTCTTTGACTAAGAGATCTCACAGGAAGCTGAGGACTCCTGCCGGCAAGAGAGCGAACCCTGTTCTAAAGGACGGCCATCCTGAGGACGAGGACGTTGCCCACCCGGCGACCGCGGCAGTGGCAGAGTCCGAAAGTGAGATGGAGCTTGACAGCGACACTGTTCGCAAACAAGCGATACCCTCGGAACCTCCTCTTGGAGAAATGGGCACTGAGAGCGGAGACAGGGAACCGCTCGTCTACATCAGAAGTAGACAGGATAGTGACCCGGGTGACTCCAGAAGGTCAGTTGGCTGGAGCCGAACCCAGCCCGACGACGAAGCAGCGTCTCGGGTAAGACCGACACAAATTGGTACCATGTCTGATGAAGGGTTAGTTGATCTCGAGCGACGAACGTCACAAACTGGTACCAGAAGTGGGGTTCTAGCGTTTTCTTGTCACAGAACCAGGCAAGGTCAGGAAGATACCGAGGACGAGTCGGATGAAGTGCCCCATAGTGAGCACGGAGGCGCGCGTCCAAAGTTACGTAAACGGAAAAGCAAACGAAGGTTGCTTGATGAAACGGGTGCACCTGACGAAACCAGTGCATTTGAAACGGAAGCTGGAACCCGCAGTGGGCGTGAAAGAGGTTTCCATGAGGATAACGGATGGTTGATAACCGTTCCAAAGACTACTGAGGTAGTACGGAACGATGTGAATAACGAGACATTCACACACTGGCGAGAGACCGTTGGTGAGAGTAGGTTTGACAGGTCCAAACCACTCGACGACAATAGAGTTCCGCGTATAATGCATGAGAGAACGTTCGACAATAGATCGGGGAACCTTGTGCAGGTTCAAGTACCTAGTATTGTACGGGGCAGGCAACCTGTACAGTTGAGACAGGCTTGTGATAGGCCAAGAGACATTGAGACAGGCCTGAAACCGCGGGGTGACGCCGTAGTGCAGAAAACGAGTGGTGACATCGTGGCGCATCAGCGAAACGAAGGCAATCGAGTACCGTTTACCAAATTGGAAGAAGGTCGCCCAAGACCTGTGACCGATGAGGTAGATTGGCAAGCGGAGATGTCTTACCTGCGACAGAGTGTGGCAATGATGAGTTCGAAACTTGAAGAACTGTCTGTTCCTGCTGCTCAGCATGCGAAGTCTTACCGACGCGAGACATCGGGGAAACCTACGGGCCCAGGTTACCAGATGGATCGCCGAGGGAAGCTGCAGATCGAAGAGCCGGCACGGAGCCGAGGTAACACAGAGACACGCGAGGAAGTTTCGCTTTCGGAAACTTCGGAAAAGTTACGTAGCCGCTATCTTCCCGAGGACAGCGGGAGAGAGTCACACGGAAAAACGGCAAGGCAATCGAGTCGACAACGTCTGTTGACAAGAGGAAGAGTTGAGGCGAAATTACGTTCGTCAGTGAGTTCTTCGGATTCAGACACCGATAGTGTTGGTCCAGAAGAGGCCATGAGAACCGGAGTCTTTGACAGGAAAAACCTCCGCCAACGAGGAAGACACGAGAGTTATGAGAAAACTGAAAGGGAGACGTATGGTAAGGAACGTCTACCAGAGTACGAGAGACGCGGTTTAAAACAGGCACTTGATAGAGAAACCGAGAGAGAATCGAACATGGGAAGAGACAGAGATCATTTGGCCTGGGATGAGACCCACGAGCGGTACTCTAAAGGGCACAAACCAGATTCGAGAAGTCGTAATTGTCTTAGGTACGACGAATCTGACAGACCGCCAGAGTCAGGAAAAAGAGATATTCGCGAAGAAGACAGAAGAGTTACGTTCGTCAACGGAAACTCTCAGAGCTCTCGCAATAGATATAAACGATCGGAGTCCAAAGACTACGCAGGTGGTGAGCCTCGTAGAAAAGGTCAGAGACCGGCTGAGTACATCTCTGATGAAGACAGTGCAACGTCAGACGACCGAGAGATGACTACGATGTATTCTAAGTGGCGTACAGGGAAGACGTTGGGTACTCTGAGGGGACAGAGTCGGCACCGGTCAGTGGTGAGGACAGACGAGGAAAACGATTCCAGGAGTAACGATGGGGACAACCGGAGAGGAAATCCCAAGAAGAGTGTCGGAAGATCACTTGTTACACGGACAAGAGGCGAAGACCGATCGGATCGCGGTATACGAATCAAGCTAGAGAAGTACGATGGCAAGTCAGCGATCGCAGCCTTTCTAGCAAAGTTCGAAGTTTGTGCACGGTGCAACCGGTGGAGTGATCAGGAAAAAGCAGACCAGTTAATGTGTGCCCTAACGGGTCCCGCTTCGCAGCTGTTGTGGGACATGGGTGCACAGAGGGACGTGTCTTGGCGAGAACTTGTTGAGCGGCTTAAGGCCCGGTACGGGTCTGATGACCAAACTAGCCTATATCGGATGAAACTTCGCACTTACCGGCAGGCTCACGGAGAAACGCTGAGTAGTGTAGTGCAGGAAGTACGAAGGCTAATGGCTTTGGCATACCCAGGACCAACAAGTGATATCGTCGAGACGGTCGCTTGTGACGCTTTCATTGATGCACTGGCAAACCAAGATTTGGGGCAGAAGGTGCGCGAGCGAGAACCAGTTAACCTCGAAGCGGCGTATAAACATGCGGTGAGGTTGGATGCCTATGGTCGATCTTCGACACAAGGTGGTGATTTAGACCGAAGACACGCGAGAGTTAAAGTTACCATGGAAGACCGAAAAGACTCGAGCACTGAGGGGCAACAGTCTCGTCGTCTAGAAGATCTCGAGCGAAAGATTGAAAATCTTTCAAGAGAACTTGATCGGGTGACAATAAATCAGAATTTGGGCATCGTTCCGAGAAAACCTCATGAAAGGGAGAACCGTTCTGATCTAGCGGTGGGAGATCAGAGGACAACCGAACCGAATGTGGGGTGGCGACGGATTTATCCACCCACACGGTTGCGTAACCCGGATATCGAATGCTACTTGTGCAAACGAAAAGGACACATGAAGCGATATTGTCCTCAGAGAAACGCTGAGACGAATGGTGCAACCGGTACCAGTGAACCTACAAAGGCTGAACCGATACAAGAGGAAACCCAAAACCGACTGGTCAAAGGCAGTAGGGTGGCCTACGTGGTTGCGAGACTGGCAGGAAAACGTATACACTGTCTACTTGATTCTGGAAGTGAAATGTCACTTGTGCCACGACGTTTCGTGCTAGACGCTGTGCTAGTACCGTCAGAACAGCGACTCCTAGCCGCTAATGGAAGTCAGATTAAGGTGGATGGTGAAACTAACCTTAAGATTCGGATCGGAAAGCAGGTGTACCCTGTACCCTGTCTAGTTACAGACCAAGTGACAGAAGTGATCTTGGGGTTATCTTGGCTGGAAGCCAATCAGGCAAGATGGGACTTCGCAAGTCGATGCGTTTTCCTTGGGAGCGAGAAGATCCCTCTGAAAGAGGTCGTTACCGAGTCCATGTGCCGGAGGGTTATTGTGCAAGAGGACATAATAGTTCCTCCAAGGAGCGAAGTTGACGTTCCAGCTTGGGTAGTATACCCGCATTTCCAAAAAGATAACGAAGATTGGACGACCATTCCAATGGAATTATCAAAAGATTTGATAATCGGACGTACGTTGGTGACAGGAAGAGACACGGAAGTGTGGATCAGGATGTTGAATGTTGGAGACAGAGATTCGCTAGTCAAGAAACGGACTGAATGTCCGCTGGAGCGAGTGAACGTAGTCGATGTGACAGTTAATCGAGCCAGAACGGAATCGTATGATGAGCCTTACCGAAGCGAAAATCCGGAGAAGCCTATGGGCCCAGGTTATCCGGAGGAACGCCGAGGAAAGCAGCAAAGTACGATTGACCGGTTTGGATCGAAGATTAGTACAACGGCCAGTGTGGCGGAGCAGACGCTCAACCCACTTGCCGAACAGACCCTAAAACGACTATGGGAAGAAGTGCCAGCAGACATTTCGGAAGAAGAGCGAATCAGGTTACGAAAACTTGTGCTAACGTACAGCGCAACGTTTTCCCTTAACGAAAGTGATAACGGATTCACTTCGGTGATCCAACACGAGATCGATACGGGACAGGAGAAACCAGTTCGGCAACCTTTGAGACGTCAACCGCTTTCCATGTTACCGGAAGTTGATCGTCAGGTAGAAGACATGTTGAGACAAGGAATCATTGAACCTTCGATATCGGAATGGGCATCCAATGTCGTAATGGTTAAGAAAAAGGATGGCAGTATGCGTTTCTGTATCGATTACAGGCAACTGAACCTGAAGACACGGAAAGATGCTCATCCGTTACCCCTTATCCGCGAGAGTTTAGATACCCTGGGTGGCGCCAGATGGTACAGTACGTTCGATTTGAGAGCAGGTTATCACCAGATGGCCTTGCACCCAAGAGACAAACACAAGACCGGGTTCGTTACGAGAAGGGGCAGCTTCCAATTCAAAGTGTTACCTTTCGGATTGTGCAATAGTCCGGCCTCGTTTTGTCGACTAATGAACTTAGTCTTGACAGGGCTAAACTATGACATCTGTCTGGTTTACTTGGATGGATGACTACGACTGTAGAAGTCCTTGTTAGTGACCTTCTGAAGCAGACGTGTATCTAGGACCAACTAGATGAACGCTTAATTGCGTTGGTTTCATTGACTATTCGAGACCCATGTTTCAGTTGCCCTTTTGATGAGAGTATTTCTTTTGAGCGGTATCTGGGAGCATACAGTACCTGTGCTACCAGCAACGCTTAATTGCGTTGGTTTTACAGATTGTCAGTGAATGACTGTTTAAGTTTCCTCTTGATGATATGTTTTCGGTTAAACATTGGATTAGTGGTTAGAACTGAAACGAGTAAAGATTCCAGTACTAGAACGCTTCGTTGCGTTGGTTCTACAAGCGAACTATTGGAGAACCATGTTTCCGTTTCCTTGTGATGACAGAGTTTCTTTTCGACAGTATAATGCTCGTAACAACGAGTGTTAAGGAAATTCGGGGCATGCGATTTCCTTGGTTACCGTTTCATGATACTTTAGTGCGCTACCTTAGTGCGCCACTTAGGATAGATCATCATGCGATAGAAGCATATGTTAGGACTTAGATCATGTGCGTAAATATGATAACTTGTACTAGTTAAGATATGTAAAAAAAAAAAAAATAAAAAAAAAATAAAAAAAAAAAAAAAAAAAATATTTTAGCAAAATAAAAAGGTTATCGGATCGAGGCGGGGCAGTACAAACTGTTGTCCGCTTTTATTTTGCTTTCACGATTTTGAAGTGGTACCGGGTGTGACTGATCGACGATGGTTACCAGATCGGGAGACAGTGGGCGACTTTTCTCTCCTTTAGTTCTCCTGGCCCTTGGGGTCCGGTAGAGCCCAGGTTCACGATAGAGGGCCTGTTAAGGTTGGCGATTTGTCAGGTACGACAGGTTGCCAGTAGGGTGGTGGTTCGGATCGAAAGCATCATTAAATAGGCTGTCGCTATCACGGTTCTCATCGTTGTTTGGCGTACGTGCAGGGTGCCGAGATTGTTGATATACCGCCCTATAACCAAAGGTGCATTTGGTTCCTTGCTCTCTAAGTGGATCTGGGTTGGGGATGTTCCTGTCACGTTTGATTAAGGTCCCCGATTTTGGCAGAGATGCTCCGCATCTAAGTAAGGTGGGGAGAGTGTGGCGGTCAAGGTCACAGTGCGTAAGTGGGAGGATTTATTTTATGCGAATAGCATCGTTTTCTTTAAGTTTACATGCGAAGGGAACAGCATCGTTTCTCTTAATTTTACATGCGAAGGCCCAGTATCGATCATTTAATTTTTATTTAATTTCAATAGGCGACTGTCCAGCAACGACTGTGATAGGGAAGATCGATTATATATTTTAAGCCAAGGTATAGTGTGGTGAGGGATAAGTAGAGCCTGCCTCACGGTGTGCTGCTTTATACGTGAAGAGTTGGTTCGACTCTTCATACATAGCAATACTGTTAAACAGCGTTGTTGGTTAGCGATTCAGTTACCGATTCAAATATACTGCACTCAGTGTGGTAGGCGAGTGATTTTGGTTACGACAGAGCCAGAGTTCGAGTTTCCGGTTAGTACAAATATATTTACGGACGAAAGGGGCGTCCGAATAATATAATCAGGCGATCCCGAGTACAGCTAAAGAAGTTCACTGTTGGGAGACGGGCCGACAGCGCCGATCCGGCGGGTTGGATCCCTCAGTTGATCGCGAAGCGGTCTAGATTCCGATTGTGGGAAATCTACGGCTGAGTAATACTCGGGGAAGGATACCGTTGATACACAGGAAAACCAATTCAGTGTGAGATCAAAAACCAGGGTGAATTTGGCGTCGGGCAAGGAAATCCCTCTTGGAGTTCGAAGAACTCCAAGATCCGACAGTGTTTGGTTTTATCCACTGAGAAGAGTTTTACGCGATTTCGGCGTACTCGACACAGGGGAAGTTCTACGCGCTTTCGGCGTACTCGGCCGGGAGAGTTTTACGCGACTTCGGCGTCTTCGGCTGGGAGAGTTTTGCGCGACTTCGGCACTCGGTGAAGTGACCGTCGGGATACCTGAAAAAACCAATTTAGTACAAAAACGATAATAAGGGTAAATTTGGCGACAGGCAGGAAATTCCCTCTTGGGTTTTGAAGAACTCCGCGATCGGAGCTTGTCCGGTAACCCATGGGAGTAAGTGTGACCTTCTTAAGGTAGCCAAATTTCGGAAATTCTGATAATACTCGAAACCGAGTTGGGACCGTCCACTGGTTAACTGAGAGGCAAGCGAAGCTTGTCCGGTTACCTGTGGGAGTAGGTGTGACCCTCGTTAGGGAACCAAAATTCGGAAATTCTTGGGAACAAAATTCAGGACATTCTGGTAACCTTACGGGGTCAGCGTTACATTTGGATTGTGACACTTGGATGGCTGACACGCCGGTGGAGCGTTGGAGGGGCTCCATCGCCCGGTAACTAAAAATAGTTACTGGGAAAGACCACTGTTACCGAAAGACCGCAGTACGGGAAAAGACCGCCCGACAACTGATTACAGTGCGGTAAGACCAGGAAAAACGATAGAGTCAGGAAAATCTTGTATTCAAACCAATCGTTATTCAGAGCAAATAACTTGGTGATCGAAACACGTAGTTCCGAGAACTGACCGAAGGCGAAGTAGGGCCCACCTCGTGCGCCGGTCGGAACACAGTTCTGCGTGCGGTTAGGGAGGTTTTAGACCTAGAACCTGTCCTATCAGAAGAGAGTGTCGTGAGACCAGTACACCGCGTTAATATCACACGTGCATATATTATCGCAAGATGTTCGCGTGTTTGAGACGGCACGACGTGACGACTCGTCAGATGTACACCTTGTCCTCTCGGACAGGAGAACGTTCAGAGTTTTCCCCTATTGACGATAACTCGAGAGTCATGAGATGCAGAATGGTACGTGAGGGTTCGGTTAAGGTGGAGAAAAAGAGGAAGTCTTTGACTAAGAGATCTCACAGGAAGCTGAGGACTCCTGCCGGCAAGAGAGCGAACCCTGTTCTAAAGGACGGCCATCCTGAGGACGAGGACGTTGCCCACCCGGCGACCGCGGCAGTGGCAGAGTCCGAAAGTGAGATGGAGCTTGACAGCGACACTGTTCGCAAACAAGCGATACCCTCGGAACCTCCTCTTGGAGAAATGGGCACTGAGAGCGGAGACAGGGAACCGCTCGTCTACATCAGAAGTAGACAGGATAGTGACCCGGGTGACTCCAGAAGGTCAGTTGGCTGGAGCCGAACCCAGCCCGACGACGAAGCAGCGTCTCGGGTAAGACCGACACAAATTGGTACCATGTCTGATGAAGGGTTAGTTGATCTCGAGCGACGAACGTCACAATTTGTGAAAAAATCTCAGTAGACTTAGATGTTTGCTGCCAATTTCCATCCCAGCCGAAAATATCATATTTTGCCTCGCTATAATGGCTCCGCAAAAATCCTCAGTACAAGCCACTGGAAATGGCTTGCATAGAATTCGTCAGCAAATTTCGCCTCTTATATGAAGGTATTTTATTTCTTGTCGCTGAAACACACCTATGGCGCCAATGACGTGCAAATACACACTTAGCTGTCGGGTCTGAGAATTTACTGAAAATTCGCATTTTTAACACAAATATCGGTTTCTTTATGAATAATCTTCATGGGTCAACTTTACCGAGATGTACAAGTTTTAGAAAATTACTTGGTCCATCTTGTTCCTCTTCGGCCAATGCTGGGGTACAACTCGGGATACCTGAGGCTGATCAACAATGGTAGCCAGAATGTTACGTTCAGTACTTTCGACTCAGTTTTCATTGCGTAGGCTATCTGGCCCACCGAGATGTCCAAACAAATCCGCCTGTGGAACAGACGACTGTTGGCGATCTTCCGAACTCGAGGCTACGATTTGGGAAATGTCAGATATAAAGTCAGTAATAAAGCAACGTTCGTCGCAGGTGTCGACCTCTTGGTTGCTGTTGAAGCCTGGCTCCAGGCGTCGTCTGAAGTCATGCTGTAGAGATCGGCACATCCTTAGTTTAACAATGTTAACATATGCTACGCTGTCACTTAACGCATCAATCCGGCAGAGATCTGGCCATCTTACCCCTTACGAGTTTACGAGCGAGACAAATTGAGTTCGCAGTGACCTTCAGCACGTTCCAGATCCTGCTCAGATCCCTCTCTCAGAACCATCGCCACCATCTATCGAACGGAATCCCAACCGCCATCGGTGTTTTTTATTTAGATGATCCACCTGATCGTAGAACATCTGGTCACCTTCAGCGTCCTGCTGGTTGTGGCAGGTGGTCTTAAACCCCTAACGAAAGATCCGAACGGTCTCCGGGCCGACCAGCTGACGAGTTTCCGATGTCAGCACACACACACACACACACACACACACACACACACACACACACACACACACACACACACACACACACACACACACACACACACACACACACACACACACACACACACACACACACACACACACACACACACACACCACACACACACACACACACACACACACACACACACACACGGATGCTGTCACGATATAGTCATCACCCGTGATGACTGCACGCCGTTGCAGCGTAACATCCGTCCATCTACGATCTAATAACCCTAATAACCCTAATAATTTCCCCTAATAATTTCACCCTAATAATTTCCTGCATTCCATTCACGCATACGTCATCACTAGTGACATTCAAGGATGGAAGTCTAACCACCTTTGAAATGGTCGAGTTAAACGAAATGAGAAACTGGAATAAATAACCATCTTTCCCACATCGTTCTTAAGCTTTTCCGATAATATTCATTTCCCCCTTCAAAATGACGGCGTACAACTTATACACATCACTGCAGCCGGTTCCAAACTACACGCTGGATACAACAATAGCTAGGCATTTATTATAGCGCCCTTTCAAATACCTTATAAAAGTGCTGTGTGCGCCACCTCAATTATGCTATTATAGCAATATTGACATGAATTACTATAGGCCTACGTTTTTGTTCGGTCAGTTGGATATTAAATAATGCGTTATTGCACTTGTTAACATGATTCAATAACAAAACTATAATGTTGGGAGCGCTTATGCCATTTAAACGCGGCGGTGAGGTCACCCTTGTTGTCCTATAATTAAGAAAGTGGCTCTAACCCATCGTCGTATATTAGGTGGACACAGCATAGACCATTACATTGCCCTCTAGATTTTGAGGCCTGCACCTGTTATGTTATGCATGGACGAAAGCTTAGTATCTGCCATCGACAATTAAGTGACCCGACCCACTGCGCATGCGCACACGACATATCGAGACGGTTTATTATTATGAGTGCTACGTTCCCACCATGCATGACGTCACAGACACGCAACGTGCCAGGCTTTAGCTTGGATCGCGTATGCTCTGTCCACTCAATATACGTCGGTGCTCTAACCACGTGTAAACAGTTTACTGGTAAACGAAATGCATCTAGCTAAACAACTATTTATTCACAGCCAATCTTCACTGTGTCCCGATGAAAAGTGGACCCCAAGAAAAAGTGTCATAACTCGGTCAAAACTTTTAGCATTTGCCTGAAATTTTAAAAACAACAACAATAGCCATATTACAACCAAATCCTAACGCCGTTTGGAAATGTTGCCGAGTTTGTCAAGTTTGTGAATGTTTGAGACGCAGCCCTGAAACTGGGAAGTTTCCAACATACAAGAGCCATAAGGAAGTGAAGTTCAGCTACAGCTTGTGTTCAAAATGTCCTTTTTCTTCACGGACACACGACCGTGGACGTGGACGCCACTGTTTGATGGCCCGATCGATGATCACTTGATCAAACAGGTGCCACTCTTCAATCAGACGCGCCTCCGGTGATCGACGTCACGAATGCGGGAACGATAAACGCGCTCCTCCAGTACACTCCAGGTTTGGATTTCGCGTTTGCACGCCCTGTCATGACCACCCGGGCCTACCGAGATTCGACGAAAGACTACGCTCGGGCATCGAGAGCATTCTTAACATCTCTCTTTCTGACGATCAATGGACACTCGCTTCCATGCCTATCAGGATGGGCGGTCTGGGAATAAGGAGAGCTTCTTCGTTGGCACCTCCAGCTTTTTTTTAGCTTCAGCCGCAAGATCTCACCTCATCCAATCACACATCCTCGCCCTTACACAGGTTCCTGAAGACTCTGTTGTGGAAATAATGAGAACTCGTTGGCAGCAGAGCATCGTGGAAAAGATCTCTTTCCCGTCTTTAGACTACAAACAGGCATCATGGGACATACCATTGTTATCAGCAGCCATGACAGAGATCGCATCTCGATCCCAGGACCCGTACGATCGGGCCAGGCTAAATGCTATACCGGCCCCGCACGCCTCAGACTGGCTCCATGCCCTTCCGCTTGCAGCACAAGGCCTAAGACTGGATGACGAGTCTCTGAGAGTGGCTGTGGGCCTAAGATTGGGTGCAGTCATCTGTGCCCCACACACATGCGCATGCGGAACGGCGGTTTCAGCCAGAGGCTCACACGGATTGGCTTGCTCACAAAGCTTCGGCAGACAAGCTAGACACGCATCAATAAATGACATCGTGCTGCGCAGTCTCATAAAGGCAGGCACCCCTTCAATCAAGGAACCGGCTGGCCTCTCCCGACTAGACGGGAAAAGACCTGATGGTCAAACTCTGATTCCGTGGAACAGCGGACGTTCCCTAATTTGGGATGTAACGATAATTGACACTTTTGCGCCATCATACTTGGCCGAGACGTCTACAGCAGCGGGGGGAGCTGCAGAAATAACCGCAACTCGAAAGAAGACCAAATACGCGGAGCTTTTGACGAGGTACAGTTTCACACCAATAGCATTAGAAACGATGGGACCCATGGACCACGAAGGCTCTGCGTTTATCAAAGAACTCGGCCGACGGTTGACAAGAATAACGGATGGCCCTCGAGAAACCTTCTTCCTGTTACAATAATAATAATAATAATAATAATAATAATAATAATAATAATAATAATAATAATAATAATAATAATAATAATAATAATAATAATAATAATAATAATAATAATAATAATAATATTTCTTTCCCTTAAGAATGTTTCTTTTCTTTCTAGGGTCTTGTTTAATATTTAAATGATTTATATTAATAGATTTGTATATAGTTTAATTGTTGTATTCTCACTTTAACATGCTTCTTGATTTTGATTGTAATGGCTTGCGGTGTGCAAACTACTATTTGTAATTAACGAATACTTAGTTACTTACACTAAATTAAAATAATTAATTATTCTTTCATTAAAATAACTAAATCATTTTGTAATAGCTGGACGTGTCGGAACGCCGATCCGGAGCTTTCCGGAGAAAATTTTTTTATGCATATGTATTACGTAACACCGGAAGTCTCAGAGACTCGCTGATTGTCTTTTAAGGATAAAACAGTTACATGCCCCCAATTTTGGACAAGTTTATACGCCAGTGATAATGAGCCAGACCTAATTAACGGAAATCACCGCATTAGCTTCCGGATATGAGCTAACACTGACTTATCTGTGTTCTTTATTCATGTTTAAACATCATTGCCAAGATTCTACCCAAAATTTCTGTTCCCTGACATAAGCCAACGGACTATAAGCCAACGGACTATGGTGTCAAATTAAATTATTGGCTGGCTATTACTGCCTTGTTGATCTTATTACTATTCTTTTTCTTATTACTGTTGTTAGAATTCATTAACATTCCTGAAAGTGCCATTTTCCTCCACGGCCTTTCCAGTAAATTGTTACACGCACCTGTTCGTAAACAGATTGTGAAGACAAATCTGAAAATGCTGCAACCAGTGGCGTCTAGGCCAATAAAATAAAACGATAATATTGAGACTAATATCTACTATTTGTGACGCTATTGACTCTCAACAAGTCACGACGCTGGATCTTCTTGATGTTAGCGCCGTGTTTAATACGGTGGACCTTACTCTGTGCCTTCTACGAAATTGTCCGTGAATGCTTACACCCCATTCTGGTTACACCCTTTCGTGCATTATGCAGATCAACCCAATTTCACATGCTGGCTATTCGTAGAAGCAGATCTCCTGTACCTTCAGCTGTTTTTAATATAAAAAAACGGGTGTTTTATCAAGAAGAAGCAACCTGGCCTCTCCAATGAGTTATCGTTTGTGATTGCGATTCAGTCGAACCAACCAACTAATGCTTTAGCTTAACTACGGTAACCCACTTCTCATTTGTATTACTAAGAGACATCTGCATGGAGTACAGATTGTTATAAACTCTCTCTACATGATCATAACAAAGACCTCTAGATAATGGCACATCAAGCCCATATTGCACTTGCTGCCCATTGAGCAAATTCATTTCAAAATATATCTTACAGTTCACAAGATACTACATTTTAACCAACTGACTCCTATCTATTCCATTCTAATCCCTCACCCCAAATAGATCAATGGATGCTATGACTCTTGATGTGCCCCGCACACGAAGGATGTTAGACCCCTGGGCTTTTTGGTCATTGACAAATTCAATTAATTCAGATTATTCTGTCGTGTCTTTTATGTCATTCAGATCTGAACTTAGAGTTCATATCTGGCAACGCCTATCTGAACCTGGCTTCCGGTTTCTTTGATCTATCGGATTTCGATCTGGCTTCTCCAATGTGATTGGGATTCACTCGAAGCAACCATCGACTAATGTCTTCTTGGGCATTACGATAACGGTAGCGCTATAGAAGTCATTGGATTAGACTCTTTTCCATCTGGCAAACTGAACGCTCTCTGGGATTTACACAAAGTGCACATCTGAAATCTGTTAAAAGAATGCCTTGCGACTCTCCTTCATTCTTTCATCCTGCCGCGCTTGACTAATGCAAGACTGTCCATACAAGACAGCTTTAGCCTGTACTAAACAGGACCGTGTTAACAGCAAAGTGCTCGCAAATTCGACCTACATGAGACCGACACTACATTGGATCCCGATTGAGGACTCAAGATTCTCAGAATATGACGGGCCTTCATGATACATCAGGCGGCATTAAGGTTCTGTCTCCAACCAGCCGCCTCAACGAGCACTGCGCTCAGCAGTCTATGGAGACCTGATCACGTAACAACTGGAGCACATCTTGTTTTCTTTTTCATCGGATCGTGCTTCTTGAATAATCTTCACTGAAAATCGGAACTTTTGTCGTTAGATACAGCTCAAAAAACATTTTTTCTATCTTGAATTGCATTACTTAGGTATAAACTTAAAGTTTTCCTGCCTACTCTCTCAGATCACTCTCTTATCCAGTTCATCCTATCTCATTACACCTCCAACTAGTTAATACCATACGAATGCTGTGTGATTGGAAGTCTTTTGACTCCCAGGCCTTTTGCGCGGCTCCTCTCTGACACTAACATCTTCTCCTACTGTGAGATTCTGGACTTTTTCTCTGTCTCTCAGCCTTTCGATATTTTCTCCTCGACTACAATGGATCTTCTCGACAAGATGCTTCCGGCTTGCAAGGTCAGGACCCGATACCGACCGCTAGCTGTGTGGTTCGACAAAGAGTGTCACCAGTCTTGCTGTCGAGCACGCTGTGCTGAGAGACGTTTTCGCAGATCCAAAGATCCCAGTGATCGGCTGACATGGATCTGTCTTCTCCATTCCCTCCATCGGCTTTACCATTACAAAGAGGCTGCGTATTGGAAGCAGCTCGTTCAGCGAAATGAAAAGAACCCTCGGCGCCTTTGGCCTACTATTTCGTGTCTTCTTGGTCGGTCGTCTCATCCACTGGGGACATCTGCCTTCACCCCCGACGACTTCCTCAATATGCTTAACACGAAGTCTGCATCTCTTAGAGCCTCTACAGCTGAAGTTCCGCCGTCTGAGTCTCCTCTACGTCGTTGGTATTTGATGGCTTCAGGTTCATTACTGACGCTGAACTACGAACAGTCTTCACATATGTTAATCTTAGGTCACGCGAACTTGACCCTTTGCCCTCTTTTATTATTGGTGAGATAATTGATGATCTTTCTGCTTTCTTTCTCTAACTCTGATCGATCCTTAACTGATGGCTGCCTTAGTTTTCCCGGCAGAGCCTACCCTGGACCCTATTTTTTGCGATAATTTCCGTCCTATTTCTAATCTATCATTCCTCTCCAAGACCCTTGATCGCCTGGTTACCATTCAGATCCTTCCTTATCTAGAATCATCTGATTTTCTTCCCTCTTATCAATATGGCTTTTGGACCAACTACTCAACTGAAACACTTCTTCCTGACATTATCTCAGCGATTGACAAGTCCCTAGTTTCCTTGCTCGCTCCTTTTGATGTCTCATCAGCCTTTGACATGGTTGATCACAAAATCTTGCTTCAGCGCCTTCAGTCCCCCTACGGCCTCAGTGGTACTTCCCTCCTATGGCTTCGATCTTACTTAACTGAGCGTACTCAGATGATCATTTCAGGAAACTCCAGATCAAAATAGGTTCCAATCTTTCTAGGTGTTCTCTAGGGCTCGGTTATTGGACCCCTCCTCTAGGCTGGCATCAGCTCACTCATTGCGCACCTCTTTGCTAACGAAGTACAAGCATACTGCATGGTCCTCCTTCGGCCCAACTCACATTAGCTGGTCGTATTCAGGTACTCTCTAATAATTTACATGAATGGCTGTCTTCCAATCGCCGTGCTCTTAATTCCTCCAAAACTCAACTAATCTGGTTTGGTACTCCTCAGCAACTCCAGAAACTTGACTTTCCGTTTCATGCTGAAGACTTTTCCCAGTTTACATTTTCCACCAGTGTGAGTGACCTAGGTATCACACTGGGCAGTACTCTCACCTTTTCTGAACATGTTAAAAACCTCACACGCTCTTCCTAGTTTGAACTTCGGCGCATCAGGACTATTCGCAAATCCGCCTTGACCCTTATAGTACACGCATTTGTCTTTTCTAGAATTGACTATTGCAATTCAATTCTTATTGGTCTTCCTAGGGTCCGCCTGTCACCTCTGAAGTCAATCCTCAATGCTTCCGCCAGACTGATTGCTCGTCTTCTTAAAATTTCCAATATCTCTTCGTTTATGGTCAATCAACTTCACTGGCTCCCTCTCCAAGCCCGCATTCAATTTAAAGTTCTTGTACTTGTCCTTAAGTCTAAACTGGGCACTACTCCTAGATATCTCAGGGACCTCATCTGCCCCTCTCTCCAGCCTCTCACCGACCTCTCCGCTCTCGCGACCGCCATGTCCTATTTGTTCCGCGTGCAAGGACCATTTTCGTTCAAACTAGATCTTTTGCCAACATAGGGTCCTCCGTATGGATTGCTCTTCCTTCCTCACCTTACTTTCTGGATATCTTCCTACATCCCTTTCCGTGCTTGAAACCTTTTTCTTATCTCGGGGCCTTCGCACTGGAAGCGCTACTGAATGTCCTCTGTGAGCTGCGAGCGGCGCTATGCAAATCTCCAAATACGATACGATACGAAACCATACTCTTCGGCGCCTTTGTCATGTTTTAATAACACAGTGTAAATGCCCTGATATCCTGTGTGGGGTCAGTTGATACGGGCTCTTGAGTTAGTGTATGGGTCAGTTGCGGGATTTGTTGGGTCAGTAAATGGAGTCATCTTGGTTGTTGTGTAAGTGAATATTATAGAATATTTTAGAACACCGCGTCATATTACCGTACTTGAAAGTAGCAGCTTATAAAGGCTACCGCTTCAACAAGGCGAAAGAGTTGAATTTTACCTGTGGTCGATTGTCTTTATTTCAGGGAGCTACAATCCACCGGAATGACGAGACCGGCGTCATCAGCATAGCACGCATCATGCACGGAGGAGCAGCCGACAGATGCGGTCAGTAATACTTAGTAGGTCTCGAACCTCAATCCACGGCGATAATTGCGGTGAGCTAGGGTCGTGGTCTGAGGTCGTGTCTCTTTGGGCGTAGCCGCGTAGTACTGGGAATAGACCTCGTCAAACGTGGTTCTGGTCCATGCAAACTGCTAGAAATAAGCGCTCGTCATGCTGCCCTACCATTTCCTTAGCACTCGGGGCAGAAGAGGGTAGGAAAGTCTTCCGCCTCATGCGCCCGAACGAAACCTCAAATTTGTCCCTATCATCTGCATTCGTGAACCCCCACCATAAAGGTGACGCATACATTAGATGGGCATTTGTTGTCGCCCTAGCAAGCTCATGCAAGGCCATGCTTGGGAGGCCATGGAACAGTAACACTCCTGAGCGTACGTTCATCGAGGTTGCGCACGATGCTAGACTCTCCTCTAAGTGCGCAGTCATCCTGAGGTCCGGTCGTAATGTAATTCCCGACACTCGCATATTGTCTACTCGGCAATATCCACTGATAATTTGAAGGACAAAGGGACTCCTCCCCTCCCCCACTATGATCATCTCCTTCAAGTTGCTTGTATTTACCTAAGATTATTATCCTTAGTCCACTGAGTTATATGTTTAAGTTCACCATCAACTGTGTCCAGATGGAAAGATCCTACTAACAGGTAAGTCATCAGCATATTTCACTGTCAGATTATATGAGTGTTTCGGGTGGAGGTCTGATGCTCCAACGACGAACGACGCCGGACTAACCACCGACCTCTGCACTACGCTTGCATTTACGAAGGCCATCTCCCGAATTATTATTATTATTATTGTTATTAATTATTATTATTATTATTACTATTATTTTTTTTATCGCCCGAGGTAAAAATAATCCCTCAGGCTCTTAGAAACTATCTGAGGAGTTTTGTTGTTCTGGAGTTAACGGTCATCTTCACCGGTCAATTGTGTAAAAGTGCCTCGAAATGCAACGGCATTAAATTGTTGCGCGCAAATTGAGAGACGCTGAAAGAGGCGTGCTGTCTCCTGCGGATCCCCCGAAACAATGATCAAACGCCGACCTAGTTCTGATAAGAATTCCCTGCCCTGAGCATTAATGGGACCCAGGGTTTCCAGTGCCACTGGAATAAAATTGTGGGTAGTGGGGATTTCTGCATATTTTGTGGTCTTCCTGGTGGCTGCCATTTCTGCTGCTGCTCCTGGCGTTATGGAAGTCAGGTGTATATAGGAGCAAAAAAATAATAATAGTAATAATATGGAGCAACGTTGATCCCGTGGTCAAGAGGGAAATACATGACTTGTGTACACTGGTGGCGTCCCAAGTCATGTATTTCCCTCTTGACCACGGGATCAACGTTGCTCCATATTATTACTATTATTATTTTTTTGCCCCGAGGTATACAGGATCCCTCAGGGACTTGAATATTAACTAAAATGGAAAAAAAGTGTCCGGAATGGCCCTATTCATCTATTTCCCGGCCGGCAAAAGTGCTCCCAAAAGCCACTGCGTTAAAACGCTGTATCGTCAGCGAAAGGCGTTGGAATAGGTAATTATGAATAGGTTATTATTATTACTATTATTTATTATTATTATTATTATTATTATTATTATTATTATTATTATTATTATTATTACTATTATTATTATTATTATTATTATTATTATTATTATTATTATTATTATTATTATTATTATTATTATTATTATTATTATTATTATTATATAGAAGAGCTTATCAGATAAGCACTGGAAAACATGGAGGAGGAAATCAAGGTTGGAGGTAGGGCCCTGCGCCGACTCCATAGTGTCGGCGGCGGCGCGCCGGTCATTTTGGGTCGACGGCGGCGGCGCGCCGACGAACAAAAATCGGCGGCGGTGCAAACGAAATGTCGGCGTCTGCGCGTCGCGACGTTCCCTAGTGAGAAGCAAGAGTCACTATAACAGTTGAACAGCCGTTGGTCCTGTGACCAGTCAAGAGGGCCAAGTTCTCTACAGCCACTCCATCACACTGAAGCTCAACTCCACACAAATGGACTGAGGAGAAGACACCTTCATTTTTTTTGTCTTACGGGGCGTGGTGGCTCAGTGGTAAGTTCGGCGCCTTGTGACCGGAAGGTTGCAGGTTCGAATCCCACTCAAGCCGCTGCGTACAGACCTTGGGCAAGTCCTTCACTCGCAATTGCTCGTGGCGCTTCGGCGTGAAAACTCCGACACAGTATCAAATGCTGTAGTCGGAAGCGCCTCTGAGTAGTAGTTGACTTCGAGAGGCGCTATAGAAATATCCGGAATAAATAAAAATAAAATAAAATATGAACATCCTTAATTACACTGCACATCTGCATAGGTTTTGGCAAATTGTAAGCTGATGAAGCAACATGCATTTGCATACAGTATAGGCCTACACACCAAGTCACATGGCAGATGCCGGATAACAGCATCCTCCCAGTGAGAGAGGCTGCTGTCAAGCCATGAAGTGAAATATAAATATATACGTTTTCTATTGTAATACAGTGGCCGAGGGCTTCAGCCCTGTTAATTTTTCAATGAATTTACCAGGTGGTCTACTGCCCGTTTGAATTGATGCTATGCCATTTCAGGTCTCCATATATAGACAAATTTTGTTTGTATCAGACTAAACTGAAAGATACCATTCTAGATACTATACATACTAAGTCAAAACCTTCCTCACTCTGATACTGTTTACCTTAATAGATTCCAGACAAAAGTATAAATCAATTATACCTTCCATTCTGCAGGAATTAGCTAAATGGCATATCTTGATATGAATAGCACTTATAAACACCTTACAACATTAAGCCAAAATTTACACCATTGTAATAAGACCACAGACATCAATGACTACAATCAATAAGTTACAGAAGCTATTCAACATGAAGGTAATGAATGGGTAATACTGTAGTACATACAAAGACATGCATTGCATATTGCTTTTGTTGTCAAGGTATTAAGGAAATGGTAACAGGAACAGAAGTATCAAAAAGTGGTTACTTGTATCAAAATATCGCTTTAAATGAATGTGTGTATCATGGCACAAAGACAAGATCACCAGAGTATAAGGAAAATGAATTTGGTCAGGAAGACGATGCATTCTTAGTATCAAGATAAAACCACAAACATTATAATCACCTATATTCACTCTTTATCTTCTTCACTAACACACGAGTTCCTACCAATCAAAGTGCCATTTCTGAGAATTGTTTTTTTAAATTAAACATCTAGGCTTATCTTACATCTAATCTTTTAAGAACTGTTAGATAGCCAATTGGTCGTGTTTCAACACCTTATATTGCTGACACTCAAGCTGTTTGTGTTGAAATTTTATTCTGTCACAGAATAAAAGTTTTCACAATGACTGTAAGTCCGACAAGAAATAAAATTCTTTTATATTTTGTTTATAGTTATTTTAGTTCGTCTGTTTCTTTCTTTCTTGTCAACTAGTACATCCCATTTCACAATCACCAACATGCAAGTGAATTTAGGTGTGCCATGATAGCTGCAAAAGTCAACACGAATTGGTGATATCATACGCTCATAGCATTGACGACACCAATTCGTGTTGCCGATCAAGTTTTGCAAAGAAACCCAGAAAAATAAAATGAAGTTAGCAAGTACAAGATGACCACCTTCATTTGGAACCAAGGCAACAATTTATCGCAATATCACGCAAAACATGAAGAATGCAACAATAACAATTAAGCATATCAAACTGGCATCGGCGGCGCGCAGACAGATTTTCGGCAGCGGAGGCGGTGCGCCGACAAACAAAAATCGGCGGCGGCAGTGCACATAAAATGTCGGCGGCGGCGGCGCGCCTCGGCCGGCGCAGGGCTCTAGTTGGAGGCAAACCGATGAGGGCTTCCAGTTTCGCAGATGGCCAGGGAATAATGGCGGGAAGTCATGGAGGTCTACAGATAATGATGGACCGACTAAACACCATATCAATTGAATATGGTATGGAAAAAACATCAAAAGGCGAAGACAATGAGGATAAGTAAAGGAAAAGAAATTATGGTCAGAAGAAAAATTAGTGGAGAGGAAATAGAGGAAGTAAATAAGTCTGCTACCTGGGGAGTATGATAACGACAGAGGCCATATGCCATAAGGAAATTAGAAGAAGAATAGCCCTGGGTAAAGAGGCATTTACAAAAAGGAAAAAGCTATTGAGAGGAAAGGTGAAC
This sequence comes from Allolobophora icterica, assembly GCA_963556255.1. Classification (NCBI taxonomy): domain Eukaryota; kingdom Metazoa; phylum Annelida; class Clitellata; order Crassiclitellata; family Lumbricidae; genus Allolobophora; species Allolobophora icterica. The sequence goes on from OY744606.1 coordinate 25,523,155, forward strand.
AGGACTCTGAAGAAAAGAATGGTAAAGACAATGGTCTGGAGTGTGGCGTTGTACGGATCAGAGACATGGACCATGAGGAAAGAGGACATCAAGAAACTGGAGGCGTTCGAAATGTGGATTTGGAGAAGAATGAAGATCAGCTGGACAGAACATAAAACAAATGAAGAAGGGGAATGATTGGACAAGATAGGTCCTTGATACACACATTAAGAAAGAGGCAGTTAATTAGCGTCAGTAGGCATTCTTGTAGAGAATACGTGGTATAAAATTGTTATCTTTTTCAGGTAGGGTAAATTTATGCGGTCTCGCTGTAAGGTTGTGTCCACTGCTGCGGAAATGTGAGTCTGACAAGTGAATAGTCGGTCGCTAGGAGAAGATGAGATTAGATATTCAAGTGCTTGGAAGCCAGGGAGAAATAGTGAGTTTTAAGCCGCTTTTCGAGGGTAAGAAGTGAATTTGAGCCACGAAGAGAGAGTGGCAGTCGATGTTGGGCTCTCAGTTTGTTACTTCCAAGTTTCATAAGCGGTTGAAGTCTGTATTATTTGACAGCGATTCCACTGGAATCGTCCTTAAGTGGCGCTTTACAATTGTCAGATTCCACTTACAATTACAAGAGGTGCTACTCCTTATATGACAAGTCAACCTAATGCAAATCAGATGGTGCTAACTTCTTCAGTACAAAATCCGTGGCGTACTGGTGGCATGTCCACACGTCAACTATTGTATCAAGATGGTCACTGTTGATGATTCCGGCCACTGCAGTGACTATGTTTCTGTTTCTGTGGCTGCTCTTCCTATAACAAAGGCTTACAAAAATGCTACTATAGTCTGAGATCATGGTCTTAATAATGTGTTCGTTGATGCTAATCTTGTAAGTCCTGTATTTTAATGTAGGCCTCATTCACTCTGGTGACGTCGTCAACGAAGTGAATGGCGTATCAGTCACTGGAAAAGCTCCAGAAGAAGTTGTCCAGCTCCTGGTAAGACTGTCAATTCCGTCTTTGCGTTGATGCTCCGATGAAGAATCGGGCTTCTTCATTTTTATATAAATATTTCTGAAGCATCGTAATAATTCACCAATCTTCACAATGCTGTAGGCCTATGCAATTAAGTCGTTTGGTTTGCTGAGTTCGACGATGTTCTCAACCGTCAGCATGCCTAGTAGTGTAATTTTATGCCGAGAAATATGTATAAGGGGTACACATGTTGCTCGCGACCCATGACACCTTTTGGAAATTCTAGAGCTGATGAATTAAAATGTTGATTTCAGTTAGTGTGGTGTATATTTTACGGTATTTTAGCAGAATATTTATAAAAAAGGTGTCAATCTCTTTCCAGTTATTATATGGAAATTGTATAGTTGCGTGCACGACGTGTGACGCTTTGGTAGTAATTTTCTACCAGTGCCGGTGTCACGAAATAGAGTATCCCCATACAAGTATATCCCCTTATCAGAATGGAGTATCCGGCCGGATGAATGTGAACGGGAGGGACTGTCCCCCCTCGTGCAAACGTATCCCCCATGAGTCGTACGAAATTATCCCCCCGTCAAAAAGTATCCCCCTGCAACATAATTACAAATTGAAATTGTGCGATTTAAGTCAGTTTAGAACTACATCAGTCGTGGTCAAAGGCAAAGCCATAATTATGCTACTTATTGCTGGCATGCGTGGGCAAAGAATCCATTGAAGTCAATGATCCTCTCATTACTCTCTTTCTCTACACTACACTCTATTTACTCTTAGGCAAGTTGCAACATTGATATCGGTCGATTCGTATCAATCAGCAAAACGAGGAAGACAAACTATCAGCAGTCACAAACTATCAGCAGTCACAAACGAAAAGGGATTAAGGTGCTAATTAGGTGAATCAATTGGTAGATCGCGCTTGATATCGGTCGACTCGTATCAATAGGTAGGCCAACAACAGCACAACCAGTAAAGCCATTTGAGGCAATGAACCAACTTCAATGACTCTTGTGTTCCTTGTGGTGTTGTAATCTCACGCAAATTAAACAATGTCTATTTGCATTATTAGTTGCGTGAAGGGCTTGTTGCGATGGATGTGTGTGTCTAAAACAAGGATGACAAATATGAGCAATCAGTTGCCAATCACAAACGACAGTGTCATGAAAAGGGACTAAGGTGCTAATTAGGTGAATTGGTAAAGCTCGCGCTTGATATCGGTCGATTGGTATCTCGGCAAATCTCGGCCGACAATTGCGTCAGCTCTGCACAAGGCACCTAACCAAATCGAGAACCTACACGTTAAAGTCCTTCCTGCCAACAGCAAATGGACTTCTCTTCGTGTTGACTGTACGTAGCTGCCTATCTATCTGAGATTGCTTCCCCTATTGTCATGCTGGATGTTGACTTCGGTGAGCCTTCAGAAATGCGAAAATATCTTGATTTATAAATGTTTAAACGACAAGGTAATGCTATTCCTACTCTAACTTCGGTTTGATTTGCTCTAAATATTGCTTAGAAGACTTGGAACACTTAGAGTCACTTGCTTTACCTATTTATCGTTTTGGATTTTGATTACAGCATATATTTGTCTTCCTGTTGCTCTCCGCCTGGTTTCTATGACTCACTTTACCTAGTTCCTTACCAACTTACAGACTATACTCTTTAACTGTTGTTGGACTGGGAGCGCTCCTAAGTAGATCATCTTGAAGGGACGATATTTAAAAGCTCCTTAATAATAATGATGATGATGATGATGATGATGATGATGATGATGATGATGATGATGATGATGATGCTGCTGCTGCTGCTGCTGATGATGATGATGATGATGATGATGATGATGATGATGATGATGATGATGATGATGATGATGATGATGATAATAATAATAATAATAATAATAATAATAATAATAATAATAATAGATTATCAATTATACGCATTTTCAATAATACCTTATGCCTGTGAATTTTTATCCCCCGGGGGATGATTTTACACGATGGGGGATAGAAATGGTTTATCCCCCGGATACTCTATACCGGTAGATTCCATCCGGGGGGTAAATTTATTCAACCCCCGGATAGTTTTAGGACGGATAGTCAGTCACGCGACACCGGCCTTAGGATATTTCGGGCCCCGTGCAGAATATACTGTACGGGCCCCCATGACACAAGTCAAATTGTTTTCATTGTTAATCATTTTATTTTTAGTAGACTGTTAACAAGTACAACAAGTCAAATTTACCTACACACGAGAATTCTGGGGTATAGAGGAAATTGACTTTATTTTAGTCAATAAAATTGACAAGGTAATGCTGTTCCTACTCTAACTTCGGTTTGATTTGCTCTAAATATTGCTTAGAAGACTTAGAACACTTAGAGTTACTTGGGCCTAATTGACAAAAGAGAAGATTTAATCGAAACCATAATATTATTATTAGGGTGTCTTGTTCGTGTTAATTTTCTGTGATATTTTCGGGCCCTCCTAAGTTGCGGGCCCCTAAGGCCGGCACTGCTTCTACTCAAGTACTATTTTTTCATCCGCATTAGCAGACTGTAGAAATAGATAAATCACTGCACAAAGTGCACAACAAAGGATTCGAGTAACTTCATGAACAGTTTTAAGGATTTAGGGCTGCTGATCACGAAAAATCGACTAAAAAATTTTCCGTTCATATATACTGTTTTTGGAATTGCCTATTTTTTCTGATTTCCTCTCACATTTTCAGTCGACAAAATTTGAGCTCTACTTCGGTTGTAAACTTGGTGATTAAAACGTTTGCTGTGACACATGTGCTGTCGATCTGAGAGTTTGGCTCAAATGTATTCGGAAGTCAATGTTGCTCACAGTCCCGTCGTCCCGATGATATGAAGAAAACAGAAACATGACAGACTGTTGCTTCTGTCTGACGAAATTGCTCATCAGTCCAGATTGTATATGAAGATTAAGCTAAATTATCTTCTTTTGTCAACAAGTCGTATGTGCCACACTTTCTTTTCTGCCTAGCTGTTACCAAACGCTTACGGACCTACAATTTCTTTTTAATGTAACGCAAGGCTGTCCTATTCGCAAAATGAGACAACAGCACTTGGTATAATTATGTGCGAGCTGCATTCATAATAGCAATACCACTAGTTTTAGATCACTTGTGGAGCGTGAAGTTGTCCTTAAATACCTATACCCTGTTCTCTGCGAACCTCCACTTCATCAACAACTTCTTGACCAATTTGCTTTTCGATCCACTGGATCTACTACATCGGCAATTATTGCAATTTTACACCAAATCTGCAGTTTATTACTTACTGAACCTTCTGTAACTCTTGTTGCTCTTGATTTTTCTAAAGCTTTTGACTCTGTTCGACATGTTACACTAGCTCAAAAACTTCCTCGACTTAACCTTCCTGACAATATCTATAACTGGATTATTGATTTCCTTGAACAAAGGTCCCACATTACTAGGTTTGCTGGTAAATTTTCTTTACTAAGGATAATAAATGCTAGTTTTGTTCAAGGATCAGGATTTGGACCTATTGCTTTTATAGTTAATGCCTCTGTGGCATATGATCTTAGGCCTAGACCACCCTATTTATGCTCAGAACTTGATGAGTAAATATGCTGATGATACATACCTAATTATTGGTGCCTCAATGAGGCATACTTTACTTCAAGAATTAGATTCTGTTGCTTTGTGGGCATCACAACATAATCTTAAGCTTAATACTAAAAAATCTTGTGAAATGATTTTTACTCGACGCTCTTCAGGTTTTGTTCTCCCACCTCTTCTACCAGATATCACTCGAGTTTCTTCTATGATTATCCTTGGTGTTAATATTACTAATGATTTAAAGTCAACTTCTCATATTAATAATATCATTAGCACATGCTCTGGTTCCTTACAAGCACTTAGAGTACTTAGACTTCATGGCTTATCTAATGCTTCCTTACATGAAGTTGCTAGAGCTACTACTGTTGCTAGACTTTTGTATGCCGCCCCGGCTTGGTGGGGATTCGCCTCGTCTGCTGATCGAGCTAAGATTGATCGCCTAATTCGTAAAATGAAGCGGTTGGGTTTCCTAGAACAAGATTTTCCATCGATTGACATTCTTGTTAAGCAAGCTGATTTAAGACTATTTCGCTGCATTAAATTCAACCCTTTTCATGTTCTATTTTCACTATTCCCCCCAAAACTGCAATACCATATGATCTTAGGCTTAGACCACACAACTTTTCACTTCCTACTAAAGATAACAGAAATTTTATTTCTCGTATCTTTTTTGATTGTTAACTATATTATTCTATGACATTGTTGTTACTTGACTTGTATGTATATGTACCCTAATGCGGTCTGTCATTTGGCTTTTGAATAAACGAATATGTATATATATATATATATATATATATATATATATATATATATATATATATATATATATATATATATATATATATATATATATATATATATATATATATATATATATATATATATATATATATATATATATATACCACAGATGTCCCAGTTGCAGTTGTTGTACTGTATGTCTTTCAACAACAATTTCATGTTTTCGTGTGCTTCTTTCATGCATAGGCCCTACAGCATAACCAATAGGTATTGGCCCAAAAGTCAATGACAAGCGGTTCGAAGATCTGCAGATATGGTCGGCAAAAATTGCATGGAAAGCATTCGATGATGCTGTGGAGAACTTTCTTGGGAACAACAGAGCACCATAGTATGTCTAGCTGGTTAACAATTCAGGTCAACTATTGTTGGACATTGACATGAGATAGATCATCTGACGCTGAGTACAAACGAACATCATCATATATGCACAATACTTTTAGCTTGGTTGAGCTAATGGAATATCTGCATCACAGTGTGATTAAACACGCTAAATTCAGTTAGGGCCTAATTGTTAATTTCATGTTTCTCCAAATTTCTAAATGATAGGCCCTACAATGAATTCGAAATTATACGTGTGTTCAGCTGTCTATCATTATCACCAAAAATATTTTACTCAGAAACCCTTTCTACAAGTTGTTGTCCAAAATCAATTTAATTGTCTACGTATTGTCCAAGTAACGACTATAGTCACATCAAACAAACCGTCATAAAGTCAGTTCATTAATCTACTAGGCTCTTTTTAGCCCAACATTCTAGATAATTCTACCTAAATCAGTATCATAATTGAAGTGTTTTGTTTCTGTGCTATACTAGCTCCCTCGTTGACTCACAGATCCCTGTACGGATAGTTCGATGTCGTATGTATTGAATAGTTATGAGCGGTATTTGCATGAAATAAGAAATTCGTTTCCCTTGACCTCTAGTAGGGATTTTAAAAGAAGCTACCATTTATGAACCCTGCCTCCGTCTTCAAGCTGCTGTAAAAAATTTGTCGTCTCAGCTAGGTTCGAGAAGTAGGTCGATCAGATAGAAATGATTAAAATAACGAGTTAGGCTAGGTGAATCCTGTACACATAGTCTGTTGAATAGTCTATTGAAACTTGTGTTTTATGCTAGCGCCCATTAGTTCTGGAGACAGTTACCTCGGTGCCTAAGGCAAAGTCATTGATTCTGTCAATTAAAAATACTAATTTGGTTTTCTATGTTGTTAGAATTACTAAAAAAATTAAGCAATAATCAAAAAAGAATTCTGGAATCTGTTCTTGACGATCTGGTTGTAAGGCCGGAATGTCTGCAGAGATTGGCAGGTCTCTCTCAGGATATGATAGAGCGTCACAGTGTCAAAACAGTGACAAGGAATTCGGATGAAGTAACTTAAAAGACATACCCGAAGAAACAGCTGTTTAGAAGACTGCTACTGGGACCAAAACGAATCCTGATGCGTTGTTGGGGATGACCGCCATTCTCCATCCCAGAATCACGGACACCGCTCCTGCTATCCTGGTAGATCCATATCCGGAATCAGAATTAGGGCAAATGGATGTGAAATTCCTCCCTTAGTGAAGGGAGGAATTTCGTAGTGAGCTCGTAGTGAGCTCCTCCCTGTCAAACCGCCAGTGTTCTACAGAATGGAGGAGGCGCCATGGAGGGAGTAGGCCCTCTTCCAGCGCAGTTCCACGGCAGCGCGAGGACCCTAGAGTACGTTTCGCGATATTAACTTGTAAAAAGCTTCAATTAAACTTATTCTGCGAACTGTAAAAATCGTCTGCCTCGAACCAAGCGACACGAGACAACTGATTATTCAAATGTTGAGCTGCTCTTTGTTTTTCCTATTGTTCATTCATTCATTCAAAAATTTAATATAGCGCACCTTCAAGAAACCTACTCAGAAGCGCTCCCAGCCCAGCCACGGCAATAGAGATTAGACTTGAGCAGCTTGTAAAAAGCAGATGTGTTACCCCTAGGGAGAAGGCGAATCTCTAATGGAAGACCATTCCAAATGGAGGGCCCAGCTATAGAGAAATCCCGGCGTTGCCTAATTGTGGAGCGAGCCCGAGGGACTAAAAGTTCTCCCCCAGAAGAAGACCGAAGAGCACGCCGACCAACTGAATCAGAGACCGGGCGGCAGAGCTCACACAGATAGGCCGGGGCACAGCCTAAGAGACAGCGCCATACCAGTACAGCAACCCTATAACAGATACGCTGCGGGACAGGGAGCCAATGCAGCACATCACGCATGTATGCAGAAATAGGGGCATATTTAGGGGTGCGTCACATTAGACAGCTTAGCCTAAGACTAATCGTAATATTCTATACCCTATGATTCTGGCAAAAACATTAATGCTGGCCATTATAAATATATACAACCATACAACTAGCGCTAACGTAGCATCATAATTATACATCGTTCAATCAAGCTATCTCATCTAATATAGATTAATGCGAATACAAGGAGAATCGTTACATAGGTTTTGTGGTTCATTCAGACAATTGGCACCGGACCTGTGACGATGACTCTGGTACCAGGTGACGAAGATTTGGAGAAATACAAAGACACTCAGGTACTCTGACTTTGTTCTATAGTCCTACGGTTTACATTCAATACCGCGCGCAAAAAACCGCGCCGTTAATTACCGCTTGTAGTTCATTATAGCGCCGATCATAAATGCGCGAATCACAGCCATAGTAAATGTCAATAATACTAAAAGAGATCAACATATTTTATGCACTTCAAAGAAGCCACCGTGATTCATGACACGATTAGGTGAAGATCCTTGTCTTAAAACGTTTTCGCAGCTGAAGACAATTGCTTTCAACTTATATTTTAAATCCACAGAGCTTCTTGGTGCTAGTCATCCAACTATCTGGAAGTTCATCGAGGGCCTACGGAAAGAATAGATCGAGCATGAACGATGTCAACACTTCCTCTTCTGTCGACACAGTCCTATTAATCTCAATTCTATTAGGCCTATTTAATTGTTCACTGTTTTAATTAATTATACGTATACTCTATCTATGCAGTATAACGAAGCCTTTAATCAACGCAAAACACCGTCCGAAAGGTTTTCAGTAGGCCCTATATTTGTTTAAGAAATCATACAGAAATATTCAAATTATAATTTCACCCAAAATGGCCTTTCCACAGCTAAACTACGAAACGCGTTCTCTACTCTTTCTAAATATATTGGCACTTCCATCACATCAGTTGGCATTTTAGGCAATACATGATTCATTGCATCGCCTATTTTCTTAATTTTTGACACCAAGGATTCATTTTCCTGATGCTTCCTTCTCTCTGCTTCCCGTTCTTCTCTAATTTGTTTCTTTTAATGCCAATTTTGATTGTTCTATTCTTAGACGTTCTAGTCTTTCTGTTTCTGCCTTTCCAAACTGTCTCTCTGATGTTTAAGTTCTTCTTGTCTAATCTGTTCTGCGCTTTCCAACTCTAAAATTCACGCCTTTTCTTTTTCTTCTTCACGTATTCTCTTCGCTTCAATCTGTTGCTACTTGCTGACTCTTCATCACTTTTCCTCGCTCTTTCAAATTCGATCATCTGCTCCAGTCTTCTTCCTTCAACATCTTCCCTGTCTCTTCTCAACTGTTCTAATAATAAGGCGTAATTAATTCTAACTGAACCTCGAACTGCTGCCTTAGAAATTCTGTTCTCTCTTCTTTCTCTCTCTCTATCTTTCTTTCTCTCTCTGTCTGTCTCTGTCTGTCTCTGTCTGTCTCTGTCTGTTTGTCTGTCTGTCTGTCTGTCTGTCTGTCTGTCTGTCTGTCTGTCTGTCTCTCTCTCTCTCTCTCTCTCTCTCTCTCTCTCTCTCTCTCTCTCTCTCTCTCTCTGTGAAGACGTTCTGCCTTCTCTTCTATCTCTCTTTGAAGACGTTTTGCCTTCTCTTCTTTCTCTCTTGAAGGCGTAATTCATTCTAACTGAACCTCGAACTGCTGCCTTAGAAATTCTGTTCTCTCTTCTTTCTTTCTCTCTCTCTCTCTCTCTCTCTCTCTCTCTGTTTCTTTCTCTCTCTCTCTGTCTCTGTCTGTCTCTATCTGTCTGTCTGTCTGTCTCTCTCTCTCTCTGAAGACGTTCTGCCTTCTCTTCTATCTCTCGTTGAAGACGTTTTGCTTTCTCTTCTTTCTCTCTTTAGAGACGTTTTGCCTTCTCTTCTTTCTCTCTTTGAAGGCGTAATTCATTCTAACTGAATCTCGAACTGCTGCCTTTGCAATTCAAGTTCTGCCCTACGAACATGTTCTGCTTTTTCTTCTTTCTCTCTCTCTGTAAACGTAAATCTTCCTGCCTTATAAGTTCTGCTCTCTCTTCTTTCTCTCTCTCTGAAGACGTTCTGCCTTCTCTTCTATCTCTCTTTGAAGACGTTTTGCTTTCTCTTCATTCTCTCTTTAGAGACGTTTTGCCTTCTCTTCTTTCTCTCTTTGAAGGCGTAATTCATTCTTCCTGTCTTACACGTTCTGCTTCTTGTCTCATCTCTTTCTCTTCTTGTCTTCGTTTCTTCCTCTTTCCTTCTCTTCTTGTCTTGTCATCATCATCCACTGCAGGGGCATTCCACGGTATTGTGGTCCAGGCGAGGTCAAGAAAAAATATTGAAATTTTAAATTGTTAATAATTTCTGTTAATAGCTAGATGGTTCTACTATAAGATTCCAAAAGGATTTTGTTTTTGCGCTTAGGGTTTTGTGTCGGCTTTGCTTCAAACTGGCACTTTCGGTCTTTTTGCGTTACGGACTCTACATGCAATTTTTAAATACTAAATTTTTTATGTAAAGCCAATGTGGAATATTTTTGGCTGGACATCATAACCATGGTGAGGTTAAGTGATAAATACTATGTGATCACAAATTCACCATATCATGTGTCTGGATTAGCTCGAGCAAAACATGACTTGTAGAGTCCGTAACATTTTGGAGCTTCTAATTTCATTCTTAGGCATTTAAAATTGCACTGCAAACTTGGTATTTTTAATTCTCTAATTCACCATTGTAGGCTACTTAGTTAACATAAACTACTTTTCCTAATATTGCTACAAATATTTTTTATGTGAAGTTAAATATTGTTACGGACTCTACAAAAGTGTTACGGACTCAACAAGCACAAATTCAGCTGATGAAACTGATGGCTTTTCTCAGGAGTATCCATGCAATTATGTATAGAAACAAACCTTTTAACATGTCTCTTGTTAAAAAGAGCTGCTTTCAACAACATTTAGCACAAGGTATTTATGAGTTTTATTATTTATTTATTTATTTATTGCATTTTCATTGCTTAATAAATATTTTATAAACAAGGGTACACGATCAATACATTTAAATGAATAGTTTGTTATTTAATTTTCTTTCATTATTCATAGAAATGGTGAAAACTGTAAAAGAACATGTGGAAAAATACAGACAGAAAGTTTACAACAATGTAGAGCTTAATGTAGCAGTGAAAGAAAAAGACAGATGAGGATAGGAAACGCTTGGAACGGCATCGTGTTGCACTAGTAGAAGGTGGTGAGCTAGCTGCAATGAGGAAGAAGCAAGTAATGAAATATCAGATAAAGTGGCCAGCCAGAGTTAAAGCTGAAGCATCACAGAGTGAAGGATAAAGATCACAGTGAATATTTACCAGTGCCGCTCGCCACTCCCAGAGCATTGGTAAAGCTGTTCGCAGAGTAGAAAATATGTTGCCAAAGTCGCCAAGAAAGAAAATGGCAATAATTGTGAAGATTTTGTGTACATTAATGTATATTTTGTACATTAATGTACAGTGATTGCCACTGAGCAATTTCTTTTGGTTGAACAGGTGACTGAATAATGAAGGTGAAAGTGAATAATGCACGTTGTTCATGCGGCAGAAGGACAAAGTGAGCAATATGTTCAGCTTTCCAGACCGAAATGACCAGTCACGGATCACCAGTGATCAGATTGTAGAAAAGTTATTTGCACCAATGATGCATGGAAGAGGATTTTTAGGTTCGATGACCTCGTAGCTAGTGCTACTGACTGATTCAAGCTCAATAGTGACTGCTGAAATATTAAGAGCTTCGACACTGTTGATTTTTGAATGTCACAAGTTCTTTTGATTGCTTGTGACAATCGAACGTCACTATATTTTTTCAATTTGAGCTCTGAAACTACCTGTAGCACCTTGTGAACATTGAAATGATGAGAGTAATTGGAATAAATTAACTGTTTTCGTGAATGTTAACCAGTTTTTGTTTATGGTCCAAACCTGTAGAGTCCGTAACGTAGAGTCCGTAACGCACAGTAGGTGCATTAGTGAATACACAACATCATTAGGCCTACCTATCATGATAATGAAATGCAATTATGACATAAATCAACAGCAATACCCTGCAATTCTATAATAGTGTTTAAAAAAATGTGTATATTAGCTTCACAGGAAATCAAGATAGTTCATTCAATCAAAAAGTTGATGGAACTTTGCTGTAGAGTCCGTAACGCAAGCATTTTGATTCGCCAGAAATGATACATAATGACCAACCCAGTTTAACTAATATCAAGCTAATCAGTGATTGAAGCGGCATCTGGAAAAAAATATAAAAATATTTTAAACAGTAATCATCTGCCTGTATGAATGGTTCAAAGTCTCCAAAATGTAGAGTCCGTAACGTTTGAAATACCGTGGAATTGCCCTGCATCATCATCTCTCGAGACATAGGCCCAGGTGGTTTTTCAGTAGCCTTCTCTACAGCGCCACCGACACAACCTTCTTCTTCGACTTCTTCCTTCACCCACACTTCGGCGAGTGCTTCAATCATGTCACCACATGACATGATTCAAGACTAATTTCTAATTGTTTTTCTTCAAAACCGGCTTTCAACAAACGCTGTTTTAGCCTTTCCATGGCCATCTTCTTAATCTCTTCTTCTCTTTCAGCATTTAGCTTCTACATCTTACTTGTTTACTTCGGTGATTTCTCTTTTCAAAGAAGTCCCGGTTTCCTTGGTGTCATGTCATGTCATGTCATGTCAAACACCGACGTCGCTGCGCGACGGTTGGTCACATGCATGGACTATAGGGTTCTCCACTGACGCCTGTTGCGTGCAGCAGCGAGAAGATAAGATCCAGAAAGATGGGACCAGGAAAGAATGTTGTCTATCCAGTTAATTCGTGGTCTTCCACGGCGTCGATATCCTTCAACGTGACCCAGCATGATGGCATTTTCTAAGGAATCCTGAGTGAGCCTGATGATATGACCGAAATAGGAGAGTTTGCGAGCCTTGATGGAACCCAAGAGTTCGGTGAAGTTCTAGCAAGCCGATAAACTTGCTCTGTAGTAAGCTTGAGCGTCCAGGAGATGTGCAAAAGCTTTCGAATGCATTTATTCTCAAAATTTTGAATTTGCTCTTCCTCAGCTTTTTTTAGCGTCCATGATTCTCAACCATAGGTTGCGACTGACCACACCAGGCCCAGGGATTTCATCAAGCGGAGTTTTTGGTTTGGGTGCTGATGGATTTGTTTTTCCAGACCTTCGTGAGCCTCACCATGACTGCCATACCCATGGCCAGCCTGGACTTAATATCGCCTGAACACTTTGCGTCGCTTGAAATTTTGCTACCCAGATATGTAAAGTTATCAACTTGTTTGAGCCTTCCTTGGTGTATGAATTGATAAACAAACAGAATTTATTTTGTATTTGTTTGTGTAAATTGTAAAACAACGAAATTTTTATACCGTTTTATGGTGTCCCACCGTCGCTGATCTCGTAGAGTTACAACACACATTTACGGGTAGGCCTATCGTAAACTTGATCGCACTTTCATCAGTGTCGTAAATTTGAATCCTACCAGTATCTGATATCGTAGATTTTCTATCCCACCAGTCTCTGGTATCGTAGATTTCTGTCCCACCAGTCTCTGGTATCGTAGATTTTCTATCCCACCAGTCTCTGGTATCGTAGATTTTCTATCCCACCAGTCTCTGGTACCGTATATTTTCTATCCCACCAGTCTCTGGTATCGTAGATTTTCTATCCCACCAGTCTCTGATATCGTAGATTTTCTATCCCACCAGTCTCTGGTATCGTAGATTTTCTATCCCACCAGTCTCTGATATATATGGTAGATTTTCTAACCCACCGCCTTCACCAATATGTCAACACTTCCTCTTCTGTCGACACAGTCCTATTAATCTCAATTCTATTACGCCTACTTACGCCTATTTAATTGTTCACTGTTTTAATTAATTCTAAGTATAGGTATCTATAATTCTATACCTATCAACGAAAAACACTCCGAAATGTTTTCAGTATTTTTCTTTAAGAAATCATACAGAAATATTCAAATTATAATGCACAGTTCAAATACTAAGTTAGTAACACTTTCTACAGAAACTCAAACATCGACTGTCAGCAAAAATCTTCGCGCGCTTAAAACTTGTATGCTTGCTACCTCTGAGCGAAATCTAATTATCTAAGCACAGCAACACGCCTCGCTAAAACAACACAACCAAACTTTATATATCTATCACATATATAAATTATATGAATATATATATATATATGTTAAGTCAAGTTGTAAAATGAGGAATTTTGTAAAATGACTGACATTTTTAGGCAATTTGTAAAATACCTAATTCACTCAGGCACTTTACAAAATCCCTGAAAAAAGCAGGGATTTTGTAAAATACCTTAAATCTGAGGATGAAAATTTGACAGATTTGTCTGAAAGGAAAATGACGAACATAATCGAAGTTTGACATCGACTGTTGCAATTGACTTTCCCTTTGAAACATTTGCACCAAGTTGTCTTTCAGCGTTCAGTGGATTTTGAAGTTCCAAAATAATTGAAGTTGTTGATACATCACAAATTAATTAACAATCCGGCTAGACAACTTCATCTTTGAAGTTGCACAAATTAAGTAGGGCCTAACAATCCGGCGAATGTCTATTTTCTTATATTTGCAGCTTTAAATACACAAACATCAGCAAATGACAACCCGACAGGTTCAGGTAACCCGACCACATCCTCAAACAGGCCCGCATTAAAGGGGGTGCTAGGGGTGCTGCAGCACCCGGGCCCGCAGTTTTGAGGGGCCCGCATTTTCGGAAGTACATTAAATATTTTATTGTACTTGTAATTGGGCTCCGCGCTGATGGCTATAAATATCACAGCACCCGGGCGGCACTAGCCTTAATGCGGCCCTGTCCTCAAACAACAACCCATCTCATCCAGGTACAACCACAACCGTGGACAACAACCAATCAGGTATTGGCACATCAACAGAGTTAGCAGTCACCAACGAATCAGGTCTTCGTACATCGGAATTGCAGACAGTCGACAGCCATCCTGCTTTGGTGAAAATGTGATGGACGAGGTTGAGTGCGATAATTTTTCAGCACTTGAACAGAATCGTTTTACAATTCAAGCACAACATAGGCGAGCTCGGGATGCCATGGTTGATCAGGCAACATGCATTCGTGTGCTCCCTCTCTGCCCGTATACAATTCAATGGTAAAACGTAGCCGAGTGATAAACGTTGCTGCAAACCCAGTCCTAAGATAATGTTACCACTCCTACACTCCTTCTTAAGAATTCTTTTGGTCTTAAGGGCACTCCTCTCCTTTGGTTTCGGTTTTACCTGTCTGAACGCTCTCAAATGATCATCTCCGGTGATTCTAGAACTCGGTGAGTCTCGGTCAAAGTTGGTGTTCCTCGGGGCTCGATCCTTGGCCCCCTCCTCTTCATTATTTACACGGCTGACATTCCTTCCTTATTCTCTAAACACGGGGCGGTTGGTCACCTTTTCGCTGATAGTATCCAGGCTTTTGTTCATGGGCCTCCATCTGCTCAACTCCTTCTAACTGGTTCCATTGAGGCTCTCTCCCAAGATTTTCATCTTCAAATCGCCTTCTTTAAACTCTTCCAAAACCCAATTCATCTGTTTTGGCACCCCTCAGCAACTCCAAAAGCTTGATTTCGTGCTCCTGTCTGAGAGGTTTCCTCACTACACTTTCTCGTCCAGTGTTCGTGACTTAGGTGTCACTATTTATTTCAAAGCGTAGTTCGCTTACTTTTGCTGAGCACATTTCTAATCTCACCCGCTCTTATTACTTTCACTTAAGGTGTCTCCGGGCTATTCGGCGGTCTGTCTCATCCTCCACCTTCACCTCAATTGTTCAGGCATTCGTGTGCTCTCGAATTGACTTGTAATTCTCTCCTTCTTGGCATACCCAAGATCCGTCTTTCTCCTCTCCAATCGGTACTCATTGCCCATCTCCCTCGGTTCTTTCATATCTCCACCTTCATGGTTAAACAACTCCATTGGCTCCCTCTCTCTGCCCGTATACAATTCAAAGTGCTTAAGTCTCAACTGGGTCTTGCTCCACAGTACTTGCGTGATCTACTTCTGCGGCATCATTCTGCTGCTTCGATGCGTCCTCTCCGTTCTTCTGATCGCATTGACCTCTTAGTTCCTCGTGTCATGACTACTATGGCTCAATCCAGGTCCTTTGCTTGCATAGGTTCCTCACTTTGGAACCGACTTCCTCCTTCTGTCCGCACCACCATTCTCTCTGGTAGCGTTGCTTCTTCCTTTTCTCACCTTAAATCCTGCTTTTTCTCTCGGGATCTCGCGCACTGGGAGCGCCTCTGAATGGTCTATACCGCAAGAGGCGCTTTATAAATGCCCATATACAATACAATACCCCTCCTTGACAGCGGACGGTACAACAGGGTCGAGTATGTCGTGTGAAAACGAAAACTGATATAGCCATCGAGAACTGACCTTAAGATATAATACCACATAAAAATGTTAATCCTTTGAAAATAATTAAGGCTTATGTGCATAATAAACTTCGATTATGTTCGTCATTTTCCCTTCAGGCAATCTGTCAAATTTTCACCATCAGATTTCAGGCATTTTACGAAATCCCTGTTTTTTTCAAGGATTTTGTAGGGTGCCTGAGTGAATTAGGGATTTTACAAATTGCCTAAAAAATCAGGCATTTTACAAAATCCCTGCTTTTACAACTTGCCTGTAACATATATTATATAGCCTACGCGATACTAATGCAAAGCGAACTAAATATATAGATTAGTACAATATCTCACACTGAATTAGCACTTGTTCTCAAAACTGAGTTGACAAACGAGTTGAAAATTGAACAGTATATCGTTGGTCAACAACCTATTGCGGGCCGACGAATCTACAGAGATACAGCCGACCGTATCAGAACCATCGTCGCCGATTACGCGGATCGTCCATTGTTGGATTATCTTCGTGAGATCGCACATAACTTACATTTACAAATGTAGCTCTTCTTTTCCTTTTCATTCTTCGTTTTAGAACATTATGAACATTATTGTGAACTGAGTTTTGTGTACAGTCTTGCAGTGCGAGATGTTAGCGTATATATTAAGTGCGCTTACTTTAGTTTCATGTGTATATGTATATATGATAGATGTATAACGTTTAGTCTTAGTGACACGCGCGGCCGGCCGACATCGGCAGCGGCGCGCTATATGTATATTATTAGAGTTCGCTTAGGCGCACAGAAGACAGGTGTGTCAAGAGGCGCGAAGAATTATGCTGACTAGAGAAGTTTGAATTCGAGTGTGTTCGCTGTAGTAGTGTGGCTGACTAGTTGAGTTGTAATCGAATTGAGTTCTGTCTGTTTGTTTCTTATTAAACTAAAAGATATTAAACTGTGTTGCTGATTAATTCAGGTTATACTTATACGTAGAATTAGTGTTCAAAAGGTGAACGTTAAATAGGCGTTAAGTACGAAGAGAACAAGGATCTAATCAGAAGGATTGTCAACGGAAGGATTGGGTTGACAATTATCCATGATTGACTATATTGGTTGAAAAATTAGCCTTTTCATTTTCTTAACCTTTTCATTCATAATGCAAATTTGACTTTATCGGATGAAAAAATAAATACCGCGCGGTTATGATCGGCGCTATATATATACATTGCATTTTTATTTACTTATTTTATCACTTTTATTTCGATTTATTATTACTTCAATGTTTTACAATCAATGCTTCTAGCTTCTGTCCCATTGTGCGTTTGCTAATTGTGTAATAAAGAATATACTTACTTACTTACTTACTTACTTACTTACTTACTTACTTACTTACTTACTTACTTACTTATAATGAACTACACGCGGTAATTAACGGCGCGGTTTTCTGCGCGCGCTTCTGAATGTATACCCAGTTGTACTACCAATTCTTAATCCATCTGTGCAGCACTTTACTTAAGGTTAATCGCGAAATTTACACGATTGTACGTTGTAATACAATATACAAAGCACCCAATTCCCGTATTTGTCATCCTGCTTCCCACTCCCTACCTTTCTTCCTTTTTCTCTTCTCTCTTTTCTCTGCCTCTTCGTCTTTCTCTTACTCCTACTTTTGATCCTCGTCATAATCATCGTCACATGTGGCATTGCTCTACTAGAGTCTACTGTATAATAAAAGTTAACATTATCACATCTAGAAGTCTTCCTCTAATATTTATTTCAATGCATTTACGCGATGGATGTGGATGTGACTATACAGATACGAGTTCGTGCTCACTTTGACTACAATCCATGTGATGATAGATCGATACCCTGCCACGAAGTTGGTCTGGCTTTTAAAAGAGGGGACATCTTGGAAATTGTCTGCCAGGAGGATCCTCTCTGGTGGCAGGCCAGGCGATTGAGCGACGGCTGCATCCGTAACCCCAGAGCTGGACTGATACCAGGCGACAAGCTACTTGAACGGTTTGTTCCTATATCTACAGTATACTATTGCTTACCATGTCATTCATCATTACACCTCAATGAAAATTGAAGTATGCATGTAGGTATGTATGTTTGTGGGGCGTGGTGGCTCAGTGGTAAGTTCGGCGCCTTGTGACCGGAGGGTTGCAGGTTCGAATCCCACTCTAGCCGCTGCGTACAGACCTTGGGCAAGTCATTCACTCGCAATTGCTCGTGGCGCTTCGGCGTGAAAATTCCGGCACAGTATCAAATGCTGTAGTCGGGAGAGCCTCTGAGTAGTAGTTGACTTCGAGAGGCGCTATAGAAATATCCGGAATAAAATAAATAAGTTTGTGTATGTAAGTAAGTAAGTAAGTAAGTAAGTATGTTCTTTATTGAACCGCTTGCAGACGCACTGCGGCTTACAAAACACAAGCATGCGAAACGAGGCGCAATAAACAGAATAAAAAAAACAATACATAAGTTAAATGATAAGTTAAATGATGATAAGTTCGTGAAGATGAAATTAGGTTAGATTTAACTAATAAAGTTTGGATAAGGTATATAGCATTCTTATGATGAAACTCCAATAGATAATTTAAATGATGATAAGTTGGTGAAGATGAAATTAGGTTAGATTTAACTAATAAAGTTTGGATTAGGTATATAACATTCTTATGATGAAACCCCTACGGGTTCGTATCGGCTCTAGGGATTTCGCGGTCGTGCGGGCGCGGGCGGAGATCATAAGTGCGCGTCCTCACAGGGGGGAGCAGAGCATGGAGAACGTGACCGGGGTTACTCAGAACGGCAGAGAATAAGGCATTATCAGCCTTTTGACAAAGGACATCGTAGGGGACAATATCGGAGGGCAGGTATCCCAACCGGAACAGCTTTCTAGTGAGCGCACTCAGACGAGAGCGCTGCTCAGCGTTCGTAAACCCCACCAGGCAGGGGAGGCGTACAGGAGGCGGGCGAGCGTGGTAGCACGAACAACGTCATGTAGTCTACTCCCGGAGAGCCAGTGTGCTATTAAGCAGCGAATTGCGTATAGTGACTGGCTCGCCTTGATGCATATTTGTTGGACATGGGTACTAAAGCTTAGGCAATCCGACATGGTCACTCCCAAGATGACCGCCTCAGAGATCCTGGCAATGCCTGATAACGGAGGAGGGAAGCAGGTAAGTTTGGAGTTAGGGCGTCTGATGATCATCTCTTTGGATTTGGCACAATTGAGCTTGAGGTTGCTGGACGCGGCCCATCTTGCGATGTGGTCCAGCTCAGCAGAGGTCGTGAGGATGGCAGATGCAGGGATGAGAAGGTAGCAATCATCAGCATATTTTAAAAGGCGGTTGATCGGGTTAACATGTTTGAGGCCTTTAATAGCAACTAGGATCTGGGGTTAATGTCGGTTATGGATGTTGTTACCGTGATGCCAGGACAGTTGTCATGCTGGAGTGGCGGCTGTGGTTCAACCGGATGGGTGACGGGGTCCCGGTAGAGGGCATTTCGAAAGACGGGTTGAGACTTATATGTGACACTCGTTAAGTCAGCGCTTCCCAATCTTTTTAGGCTACGCAACCCTTTTGTCTTGAAAATATTTTGACGGAACCCCGACCTAAGCACAACATATTCTGGTACAGTATTTGTAAACAGTGATCCAGGTATGTAGAGTTTAACTGATATAAGTTAGACTATAAATCGTCTTGAATAAATTTAATTTTCTGACAGAAACCTTGTCTTCACCTCGGAGTCTGATTTATAATGTAACAACACTTCAAACAACACTTATCCAATTGCTTCATGGAACCATTGTCTTCCCCTCACGGAACCCTAGGGTTACGCGGAGCCCACTTTGGGAAACACTGCGTTCAGTACAGCAACAACGATCGTAATCGTAATCTCCAAACTTCTAAAGCGCCACTTGAGGGCCAACCGAAGGGCACCAGCCAATACACTAGCGCTGGACAACTGTAGGTGAGCAACTTGTCCAAAGTCGCTACGCAGAGGCTTATGGTAGATTCGAACCTACGACCCTCCGATTACGAGGCACAGAACATACCACTACACCACCACGACCAACATATTCTTACACCACCGCGTCTCGTATATATGTACACTGTGTCCCGATGAAAAGTAGACCCCAAGAAAAAGTTTCGTAACTCGGTCAAAACGTTTAGCATTTGCGTGAAACTTTAAAAACAACAAAAATAGCCATATGACCACCAAATCGTAACGCCGCTTGGAAATATTGGTGAGTTTGTCAAGTTTATCAACGTTTGAGATGCAGTAATGAAAAGGGAAAATTTCCAACGTACAAATTTTTGACAAACGTTTAGGGGTCTACTTTTCATCGGGCCGCTACTTCACATTCAACAAGACAATGCCCCTGCGCACCGAGCACGTGCTCTGCTGTCCCGGGAGACACCCGACTTCATATCCCCGCAGCTGTGGGCGCCCAACAGTCCAGACCTCAATCCAGTTGACTATCAAACCTGGTGTGTACTGGAGGAGCGCGTTTATCGTTCCCGCATTCGTGACGTTGATCACCTTAGGCTTAGGGCGCGTCTGATTGGAGAGTGGCAGCTGTTTGACCACGTGATCACCGACCGGGCCATCGAACAGTGGCGTTCACGTCTACGGTCGTGTGTCCGTGAACAAGGAGGACATTTTGAACACCAACTGTAGCTGAACCTCACTTCCTTATGGCTCTTGTATGTTGGAAATTTCTTCTTTTCAGTACTGCATCTCAAACGTTCATAAACTTGACAAACTCACTAATATTTCCAAACGACGTTACGATTTGGTGGTAATATGGTTACTGTTGTTGTATATAAAATTTCAGGCAAATGCTAAAAGTTTTAACCGAGTTATAACACTTTTTCTTGGGGTCTACTTTTCATCGGGACACAGTGTATATATATATATATATATATATCATGTAGCCTTAAAATCTGCGTTAATACAGTGCTACGAGGGTTGACTGTACACAAGACCATTTGCCCTGCTTGGCTATGTAGAAACGCGGGTTTAAGGTCCGCAGGTTCCTAAAATTCCGCAGAGCTAATCATGTGCCCAACCAGTCTAGTCTAGTCTCTGTGATTCTCTCCAGTTAGGCTTTAGTCTGAGCGCAGCCTAAAGGCCCACCTTACATATTATGTATAAATCAAAAAATTCTTTAGCGAAATAACATGACAATGCGTTCATGGTTGTAATTATGCACGTGTGGAATGAATACTGTATTATTATTATAATTATTTTACTACTACTACTACTACTACTACTACTACTACTACTACTACTACTATTATTATTATTATTATTACTACGGTATCACGACAATTCGTATACCGACATTTCGTCTACCGACATTTCGTCTGCTATGAGGTTTCTTGATTCCGCTTCTAGTATAAGTTATATTTTAATCGTTGATCCCGCGTCTAGTTTAATTTATATTTTAATTGTTCATCCCCTTCTAGTTTTAGTTATATTTTAATCTTTCATCCTTGTTCTACTGTTAGTTATATTTCAATCGTTGATATGTACACGAAACGTCCTAGTAGACGAAATGTCTGTATACGAGTTGTCGTGGAACCTACCATTAGTCTACTACTGCTATTTCCACTACTACTACTACTACTACTACTACTACTACTACTACTACTACTACTACTACTACTACTACTACTACTACTACTACTACTACTACTACTACTACTACTACTACTACTACTACTACTACTACTACTACTACTACTACTACTACTACTACTACTACTACTACTACTACTACTACTACTACTACTACTACTACTACTACTACTACTACTACTACTACTACTACTACTATTACTACTACTACTACTACTACTACAACTACTACTACTACTACTACAACGACTACTACTACTCAGTGCTAAAAATGGTCTTAAAAATAGCCGGGTCTCATAGCAAGCGCGGGAGTACGAGCCTACTTGGGTGTCTGGGGGTAAATTTCTCTGTTTCAAACAATGTTTTCTATTATTTTATCTTATCGTTAGAAACTAAATACAAAATATAATCTGAAACAAAGTGAATAAAAGTGTATGTTGCCACCATCAGAAGAAACGTTGAAGAGAATAGTTGCCAAAATAGTAAATGTTCTCGCATTCGTACCGTTTATTTAGAGTTGTCATGCACTTGGTGCTATCTGTAGCCTTTAAGTGACAATTACTCAGTTAAATATACTGAGTGTGGGCTGAGATATATAGCAAACCAATTTAAACAAGAGCCAGAAACCCAAAATCAATGCTGGAGACGATGCAATAGAAGAGCATGCAGTAGACAAGTCAATAAAAGGTGCTATCACTCTATCATTTGTTCATTGAGTAAAGTAAGTAAGTATATTCTTTATTTTAACCAGCTGACAAAACGCACTCTGGTGTACATTACATGTAAATTAACAGTTTACAAGTTACAATTTCCGGCTTAATTCAAGTACAACATCCTAACCAAGAAAGTCTTTCTCATTAAGCTATCAGCTTTGGGTAATATCCGGTCATGTTTTCTTGGCCGAAGGGTATATACAGTTTTTTTCTTGAAGGTAAAAACCCATGCAAAACATGCCCTGGACAGGCCAAGACATCGGAAAACAGCCGGGTGTCAGCTTGCTTATTTTATTGTTCATATGGCGGATTGTCGCTTGGGAGGTATCTCAGGCGAATCAGTTTATTTATCACTGATTGTAGCTTATTCCTATCTTGTTGCCCTGCAAATTCCCACCAGACGGGTGCCGAATATAGTAATTTGGCCACCGTTGTAGCTCGAACAACATCATAAAGTTTTATCCCAGATAGACCATGAGCTGATATGATGCGCAAAGCATATAGAGATTGTCTTGCCTTAGTGCATAATCTGCCAATATGTTGCGCAAAATTACAGTGTACGGTAATTAATTATTAACAGCAAGAGAGGTAGATTCTGTGAATAAAACGGTATGCAGACTGAAAGGGAGCAATTAGCAAGTTCAAAGATAGGTGACAGCGTACGATTCAAAACTACACGTTAAAGAGTTTTGTTTCCAAAATTCACAGTTGAGATAGGCCTGTAATTTGATAGATCACCAAGGTCAGACAAATTTTTTTACCACAGGGTACATTATGTCGTGAGAAAAACAGACGGGAAGGCTAAAGCCAAAGATAACTGGGGTTAGTGTCGGAGTAGTTTTAGAATAGATGTAGGAATAGCGTCAAAAGAGAGCTATTAATTGTTAGGCGAGGTAAAGATGAGTTTGCGAACCTTTGCCAGAGTTTCTGGCTGGAGGTAGATAGAGACACAGGTAAAGAACCTAAAGAAGTTTCTCAGATGCATCAAATTTAAACTTAAAACCTGAAAATTTATTTATAAAAAAGTTAGACATTTATTGGCAGGTTCATGGGTAGCTGTGTACACAGCAGGTGATGCATGTCACTTTTCCGATGTAACATTTTGCCCAAACTATCCTGTGTTTTTTGACTATGCAGAACCTTCAGCAATTAAATTGATTAGATACGTATGAAGATTTGGCAGATGAAACAAGCCTACGCACAAGTTTACATTGTTGTTTGAACCTATTTGGATTAGAGGGAAGTTTCATTTGACTTCTGCGATGCCTGGTGTCACAAACGGCAAGAATAAAGCACGTCTATGATGTGCGCCTACAACTTTCGTACTTCTGAAGGGAATTTCCCTTCAGTTATACTAGACTAAATCTAAACAACCAGCTGATTAGAAGATTGTGCTGGGAACAGTCTTAGAGGATGTCATGTTTTAGTTTATTTTAAGTCATGTTTATGTCATGCAAACATTCTATCATCTTTATTTTGAAAGGATGATATATGGTTTTGTGAAGTTTAAAGCTTCATATTTATTTTAAGAGCTATCGAAAATTGGTTTTAACTTGATCGCATAAAGGTTATGGTATGCTTCACAACTTGCAGAAAAGAAGCCGCGAAAATTACAGAAGGCAAGAATACTACAGATTACAAAAGTAAGTAATTATCTATACATCTCAAATAACACAGTGAGAAAGTACTTGTGAAGCGGTTGAATTAATATGAATTTTGTTGATTTGCTCACTGCAGACGAGCCTAGAGCCCTGCGTCGGCCGCGAAGCCACCGCCATTTTGTCGGCGCGCCGCCGATGCCAGTCTGCTGTGTTTAATTGTAATTGCTGCATCTTTCATGTTTTGCATGATTTCGCGACATGTTGTTACCTCAGTGCGAAATATTATTATGATGGGTTTCTTTGCAAAACTTGATCGGAAACACGAATTGGTGACTTCCATGCTATGAGCCCGTGACGTCACCAATTTGTGTTAACTTTTGCAGCTATCACAGCACACACTAGTTCACGTGCATGCTGGTGATCGTGAAATGGGATATACTAGTTGACCAGAAAGAAAACAAACAGGTGAACTATAATAACTATAAACAAAATTTTTAAGAATTTTCTCTGTTGCCGGTCTTACAGTCACTGTGAGAACTCTCATTTTGTGACGGAATAAAATTTCTACACAAACAGCCTGTTTGTTTGCAATATGAGGAGGTGAAACACGGCTAACTGGCTATCTAACAGTTCTTAAAATATTAGATGTACGATAATAATAATAATAATGATAATAATAATAATAATAATAATAATAATAATAATAATAATAATAATAATAATAATAATAATAAAACTAACAAAAGCTGGTTTTCAGGCAGTCAAAGAACCACAAGGCCTTTTCCGCACGAATGGCAAAAAACCGGACGGCATTACCCTCGTCCCATGGAGGGCGGGTCGGAGTCTGGAGTGGGACGCCACGGTTGTGGACACGCTCGCGGCATCTTACTTACCCGCTACATCCATTCAAGCCGGAGCGGCTGCCGAGCTAGCTGGCAGCAGAAAGAACACAAAATACAACGCGCTCCTTCATACTCATATCTTCGTTCCGCTGGCCATGGAAACTTTAGGCCCTATCAACATCAGAGGCCTGGCTCTCATCGCAGACATTGACCGCTACCTTACACAGATCACAGGCGAAGCCCGAGAGACCAGTTTCCTATTTCAACAACTGTCGGTGACTGTCCAACGGTTCAATGCTGTGGCTTTTAGCGGTTCTTTTGTCAAATCTCTGCCCGCGATCGAAGAGATATAGCCGCTCCAGATCCATCACACTTGTCTAATAGGGTGGTTCTGAAATCTGAAATTTTGAAATGTGATTATTTCCGCTTTTTATCTGGTTCTAATACATACTAAAATAAATCTGGTCAAATATGAGCTGATTTGAGCAATATTTAGAGGTAGCTCAATGAGGTTGAAGTTGTCAGAGCTTGTCTAACATAGCCTAATTACTGTGCATCCAAAAGATAGAGTTTCAGTTTTACGATTACAGTTACGATTAGTAATTATTATTGGATAAAATTAAATAAAAATGTTAACAGGAAAACTGAGCCTCATAAAAAAATTAAACAGAATTTGTTGATGCCTTAGATAATTTATTTGACATTGCTCACTTGGCTGCCTTAAACATATTAATCGAAATCTAAGAAGATAAAGAGTGTCTGCTTGCCCAAAGAGAAAGAGGTCGCCGTTGTTGTATGGGACCAGTTGATATGGTACTTACTTCAAAAGAAATGAGGGCAACTAAAAGGCAAAGATCAAGTATGGAGAGAAAGCAGAAAGAAGATCAATATTTGGAAGCCATGAATGAGAACATTATTCTTGAAACCTCTAGTAGTGATGGTTCAACTGAAGAATGCGAAGATGGTGGCAGTCAAAATATAAATTTAGTGAAAAGGAAAACTCCTTTTAAAAAAGCCACTAACAACAAATATTGTGACACCAAGACTGGAAGCAGCTTTGGACAGGACAAAGTTAAGTGACAGGAAGGCAACATACGTCTTACAGCTGCAGCTCAGAGTCTAGGCCACAATGTAGGCCTAGACGAGTTGAAAATCAGCCGTTCTTCAATACACAGAGAACGAGAAAAAATATCGAGAAGAAACTGCTAAGAAATTAAAAGATATATTTAAAACAACTACATCATCTACACTGGGTGTGCACTTCGATGATAATTCCTCCCTGATCTGACAGGCAAACATTTGGTTGACCGTCTACCTGTCATTTTATCTGATGTTGGGGAAAACAAACTTCGTGAAGGTACCAAGCTACATTCTGGCACAGGAGAAGCACAGGCAGCCGCTGTTGCTAAATTGTTGCTGTAATGATTTATGCTTACTGAAAACTCTGGTTAGCTATCAACAAGAAAATCATGCTCTCTCCAAGTAGGCCTAGCCAGCAATAAATTTGCAGGTCATCTGTGGTACCCTAGTAAGGAGCTCGTGGCTTTGGCATTTTTTGATTTGACATTGACAGCCAAGTCCAAACGAGCAATGGTGAAAGCTTTACACGAGGACCAGGCCAAGATGATCCTCCTATATAAGAGAATGTAGGTAAATGTTCAGAAATCTGTGGTCATGAACATACAATGAACATACAATGAACTCCATGCTATTTTTTGACTGGCTAAGAATCTCTAGTGATTTCCTGAAAAGCGATCCTGAAACATGGGAACTTCAAGATGATTGTAAAGTTGCCTCAGAAATTATTCATCATCTACAAGTTGTAAATGACAATGCTGAAAGAGGAGTTGCTTTGATTGAAGAGTACAATTCCATAATTACAAAGAAAACCAGAAACAATATCTGTTTCAAGAAGTGCATGATCACAGAAGCGACTTTCCAGAATGCAAGAAAGAAATGCTTAAGTCAAAATAAACTTCAGCAAATGATTTGTGAGACATATATTATTATTACATAATAGCATAAAGTCATACTAATTAATTGAAATTATTTAGAACTACTACTTTAACAGTTTGTTCACTTAATAATAGCAACAATTAAACATTGTTGTTTCATTAGGTAAAGAAAATATTAAAAATGATGGATAATGGAAAAATTTCTTTTAAAATACCTTATGTCAAATTTAAATGTTATTGAGCTACCCCTAAATGACAAGATAATGTTCTATAACTTTGCACAAATTTCTTTTATATTCATTGGAACTCAACTAAAAGCGGAAAGTCAAGAAAAAACAATTTTAATTTTTTCCCATGAAAGTCAGAACCACCCTATTGTCTAAGACCCTGAGGGAACTAAGTACTATAATAATAATAATAATAATAATAATAATAATAATAATAATAATAATAATAATAATAATAATAATAATAATAATAATAATAATAATAATTATTATTATTATTATTATTATTATTATTATTATAATTATTATTATTATTATTATTATTATTATTATTATTATTATTATTATTATTATTATTATTATTATTATTATTATTGTACAATTCAGTACGGTAAGGTCGATGAAAAGCAGATGGCGTTCCCGCGTTGGACAGCCACCGAGAGTCTTTGGAACAGGTAGCTTGTCTCAAGTGTGTCCTGGGTTGCATCTGTCAACCTGTGTCCAAGTTCCAACACAAAATCCAGACCTTCCAAACTCCAAGCACCGCTAGACTCCACTGCTACCGCCACAAAAGCATGCGTTCGGGTTATTGTGGCATATTTCGATCTTTTGGCGGCGGCTGCACGGTTTGCTGCCTCGCCTGCTCCGGTTGATGTTGCTGCCAGATGTGACGCCGCAAATGTGTTCGAAACTGTTACATCCCAAGTGAGGCATCTTCCGCATGACCACGGGATAAGTGTCACGCCATCTGGTCGCTTGCCATCCTCTCTGGTGAGGCCCAACGGCTCCTTCTGAGAAGGAATGTTCGCTCTACCAAACGATCTCCATATGATATCGTTTAGCATGTTGTGCCGTTGTTGCTTGCCAGCGTTCTTTCTGCAGACAAGACCGTGGAGTCCTCTAGCGTCAACTCTCTCGCCACAGTGACACAAATGTGGCTCGCACAGAGTCGTTCCGAGTCTCATTTTAACCGCGATCCGTATCACTTCGTCAGACAAGCGGAGGCCCAATGCAGTTACCGGAGGAGCTAGCAACCAGTCTCCCGCATGTGGTGCCCGAGAGGCTAAGAGACGAGCCCGGTCCAGTGCATTGTTCGCAGACTCGTGCAAAGTTGTCCACGCCTTATTTGTCCAGCGGCTATCCCATTCTCTTTGGCGATGAGCTGTTGATCCTGTTGGTGGTTCGGAACCCGTGAGTATTATCCATGCTTTCAGTGCTTTACTAAATAAATCGTCGGAGGCTTCAGCTAGTATTGGTGGCAGCATGTGTGCTTGGAGTTCGCTTGTGCTCGCAGCAGAGCCAAGAAGGCAGAAAGTGCCAGCGTAGCAGCACAGCGTATCCCAAGGCCACCATCCATCACCGGAAGGGATGCCTGAAGCCAATTTTCGTCCGACAGTTCCACGTTCAAAATTTTCGACAATCCATTTCGTAACAAAGAGTCAAATCTTGTTAGACTAGGACAGTCGACGCATAAGGCTGTGCGCATTGTGTAAAGGAGCTTTGGCACACTCAATCCATTTCGTAACAGGAATAAAGCGTCATGTGACTGAAGCGTGGAGAGTCTCCCTACAGCTCGTTCCAGGTCATCGGCCTTCTTTACCACATTGTCGACAGTTGGCCCAGGCATCAGAGGTGAGCCCAACAGCGTTGTCTCTCCTAATGGTATGTGTGTGAAGCCGTGGAACGAGGGATCGTCGATTTTATTTTCATGATTCTGAAAGACTATTTCGCATTTCGCGCGGTTTAGTTGAAGCCCAATCTTAGCTGACTCCTGAGCGATCAACTGAATATCTTGGGCCACCTCGTCCAACTTGCCTCCCAGTGTCAGATCGTCTAGAAAGGCCACTCTCAACTCCGATATCAGCTTTAACAGGATCGGCTGTACTGTGAGGCAGAATTCTAGGGGACCCATCGGATCACCCTGCTGAGTTCCTTCTTCTGATCGAATAATATTTGATCCATGTCGTAACAAAGGTTTGCAGGAATATGCGGCATGTGCAAAACGGTAAAGTTCTGGTATGTCTCTTGCGACCGCTTCCAGCAGAGAGTCCCTGCGAAGAGTGTTAAATGCGTTGGCAAAATCTAGTTTTACCAGAACTCCATCTGTCGGCATCGAGGTAACCCAGCGGCGGGTTGCGTGTACTGCTGCTTCTGCGCCCCCTGGTATGCCAACCCCCAGTTGGATAGGGCCGAGCAGAGGAGACAATCTCGTAACAGCGTGGGTGTTCGCGCATTTAGCTGCTAGGCGTCGCAACGTGTATCCGACCGCGATTGGTCTGATGCCTCCGTCTTTCTTCTTCAGAGCAATCAGATTGGCCCCGTATATAATTTCGTTAACTTCGATCGGTAAGCTGCCTTCCAACATCAGATTGACCAACTCGCTCAGCTGGTGGATGAGGTTACAATCGCCTCCAACCGAAGTTAAGTCTTTGAGGTGTTGTGGAGTGATGCCGTCTGGACCAGCTGCCGAGCCTGCTGGAAACGAGGAGATGGCCTTGACGATCGATTGCTCTGAGATCCTCAACGGAGCAAACCGATCAGAAAGCTTTGGATCACAGATTGGTCTCCTGTCCGACGGAGCTGGCGGGTGCTTCGCCTTTAGTCCAGCCAACGTCTCAGGAGTGTCGGGAGCTGGTTCGTCATCACTGCAGATAAGGCGGATGGCAGCCTTGTAGTTACCATCTTCCAACTTGCTGGCTACTGCTGATGCAATGTATTTTGCCAAGTCACGTTCCCTCGGAGCTGTGCGATGAACTGCAGTTGGCTTATTTTCATCGTCGTCTGAATCGAATGCCGGTCCTTTCGAACGCCAGTTCGTTATTCTGGTGATAATTGTCCGCGTTAGCTTTCGTTTGATTCCCCCTCTTTTTGGCTTGGTCAAAATACATCCTCCAAAGGCTAAGAGGTCCGACCATTTCCCAGTGTCATCTGGCTTCCTTACGACGGCCTCTACGAGTTCACCCAAGAGGGCTGCGCATGATGCTCTTGCTGATCGAGGAATTCTTTTGACGAGCGCGCCTCTTACGACAGGGTGCAAAAGGTTTGATACTGAAGGTACAGGAAAGGGTTGTCTGTCAGAATCTGGCTGTGTTTGGATCGGTATGTGATTTTCATTGTCTGCTGTAGAGGGGGGTGACAAATTCGTGCTGCTGTGGGCTAGTATCTCTGCCTGTGGCTGGTTGGATCCGGGGCAGGGAGAAGACCTAGGCCCATGAAGATGAATGGTCCCATCCGATGAATGTGTTTTAAATTTTGCCCAGCATATGCGGCATGACCCTTTTCCCTTAGCGGGCTTCACATTCATGTTATGTCTCAAGGGATAAGAATTTATTCAAACGAAATTAAAGTAAACAGTTAGGCTCTGCCTTCAAAAGATAATGTGTTGCCATGGCAATGATGACGTCGCCGGCCATTTAAACACGATTTGGCGAAATTTGAAGGTTGCGATGATCGCTGATGGTAATAACAAAGTTTTCAAACCGAACCGTTCCAAATCCTGAGCGACTCGACCTCGACAGACAAAGCATCCGAAGTCACGAGATGTTAACTTAATCAACTTACATAATAACCGTTGTACGTCTGTCTGTCTGTCTGTCTGTCTGTCTGTCTGTCTGTCTGTCTGTCTGTCTGTCTGTCTGTCTGTCTGTCTGTCTGTCTGTCTGTCTGTCTGTCCCGTAAACAAAAACTATTGTGACGTCACTATACTGCCGCCTTGGCGACGGTTGTCTTGACGATTGTCTTGACGACGGCTATAGGCCTATAATATGACGTTATTGTTATCACTGCAATAATAATTGTTTTTTATATACCGTGATTTTTCACGGGTTTACAGCTAGTAACATATATAAAAATCCAACTGTGACGCCGACGCAAGCCGAAGAATTCACATAAATTGCGCAACGTTTGAAAACCTCGACTGATGCCGCCAACCGATCAACCGCCCAGTCCGACCGACCGACCGTCCGACCGACCGACCGTCCCAGTGTGCCTGTCCGCGACCGGGCGTGACCGTCGGGATCGGAACCCCAGAAAGCTGAAGCCAGGTAGTCTTATTATTATTATTATTATTATTATTATTATTATTATTATTATTATTATTATTATTATTATTATTATTATTATTATTATTATTATTATTATTGTTGTTGTTGTTATTATTATTATTCAATTTAATCTTACTGCGTTTGTCAGTTTGAATTAATAAAGATCATTATTATTATTATTATTATTATTATTATTATTATTATTATTATTATTATTATTATTATTATTATTATTATTGTTATTATTATTATTATTGTTGTTATTGTTATTGTTATTGTTATTATTATTATTATTATTATTATTATTATCCTATTATTATTATTATTATTAATAATTGCGGTTGATCGGTTGGCGGCATCAGTCGAGGTTTTCAAACGTTGCGCAATTTATGTGAATTCTTCGGCTTGCGTCGGCGTCACAGTTGGATTTTTATATATATTACTAGCTGTAAACCCGTGAAAAATCACGGTATATAAAAAACAATTATTATTGCAGTGATAACAATAACGTCATATTATAGGCCTATAGCCGTCGTCAAGACAACCGTCAAGACAACCGTCGCCAAGGCGGCAGTATAGTGACGTCACAATAGTTTTTGTTTACGGGACAGACAGACAGACAGACAGACAGACAGACGTACAACGGTTATTATGTAAGTTGATAAGACTACCTGGCTTCAGCTTTCTGGGGTTCCGATCCCGACGGTCACGCCCGGTCGCGGACAGGCACACTGGGACGGTCCGCTACTACACGCAACCCTCTCGGCGTTCGAGGATAAACTGCTTGACCCCTACGACCAGGCGAGACTGAAGGCCTCGCAGTCACCGCACGCCTCGGACTGGCTACTATACCCCGTGATCGATCGAGTCAGTCGATCAAGTCGATCGAAACTCAGCCAAGTCGAGTCGGTCGAAAAATCATCGACTCGATCGACTTGCAAGTCGAGTCGATCAAATGTTTTGACAAGTCGAGTCGATCGTTGTTTCCTCACTCGACTATGAAATATTTTCTTACTATTTTTTACGGCTACTTTACAAAATGACCCTCATGATGTGATAACGTAATGCTTTGTAAACGCACAACTACCGTATTAACCTGATTTGATGTTCAGTGCAACTTATGATCCTTTTGGTGATTTCGTACAGTGGAAGCTGCAGATACTTTTTCACAGTTTTACGGTGAAAATGGAAAGATCAAAATGCGTTAAAATGCGCTAGTTTCAGGAAATTTCAGCTCTGTAGTCAGTAACGACGATCTCAAAACGTTCCAATGTCTGTATGTTAGGACGGGACTGAATACTTCGACTATGCCCAAGAGCAGTGGCTCGG
The DNA here is from genome assembly GCA_963556255.1 of Allolobophora icterica. Taxonomy (NCBI): domain Eukaryota; kingdom Metazoa; phylum Annelida; class Clitellata; order Crassiclitellata; family Lumbricidae; genus Allolobophora; species Allolobophora icterica. Next base: position 25,555,597 of record OY744606.1, read on the forward strand.
AAAGTGTTTAAAAGTTGCGTGAGCTAACCTCAGCCAAATAGGCTACAGACCTAAGATGGATAGAATTATACATTATATCACAGTATAAATGATTACACAGTACGTCGACTCCCGGCCGATGCAGCAGTCAGAATGTGTGACCGACTGCCATTTTGAAAATGACTCGCTTACACGCCGATACACCGGAACCCATCACATCAAATATTTGTAAACGTTACAACAACATTGAGGACTAGGCCTAAACGCCGATACACCGGAATCAATCACATAAAATATTTTTTAAACGTTACAACATTGAGGACTTCATTAGAATTAACAATATTTTTAACGTTAATTTCAGTTTAAATCTATAATTCAAAAGCTCAGTTTCAAAATGGCGTCACCCCAAAAACTAGTCAACAGGCAGCGATGGGAGTCGACGTACTGTGTAATTATTTATACTGTGATTATGTCCAATATAACCAATAAGAATATTTTGTAATTTTTTTTACAATCAGTGGAAAAGTTTATTATACTTGGCCTACATATTCATGAAATGAAACGCGTCTATATTACAATAAGTCAATAACTACTTTAGCAAGCATCAAATGCAAAGCGCCAGCCAAAAGTTGTGTGAGCATGCTTCTGCCTCGGCGCTACAGAGCCAAAACTTTGGTGAGCATTAGCTCCTTTGTCGCCATGGCTCCCGGGCCTCTGGCCAAGAGATACAGTCCAAGTCGACAAAGTCGACCAAGTCGATCGTTTATTTGCCAAGTCGATCGAGTCGACGAGAGGTCGACTAGTCGACAAAGTCGATCGAGTCGATCGTCGGCCGAGCCAAGTCGATCGTAGCAGTTCGACTCGATCGATCACGGGGTATACTGGCTACACGCCCTCCCGATCGCTGCTCGCGACCTCAGACTGGATGACGAGACCATGAGGGTGGCGGTCGGCCTACGATTGGGTCTGGCAATCTGCGAACCGCACAAATGCGCATGCGGCGCCTTCGTCTCGTCAAGAGGCGCGCATGGACTGTCGTGCTCACTAGGGTTTGGCCGACAAGCTAGACACAGCAACGTCAACGACCTCATCCACCGCAGCCTCAACAGAGCCGGCACCCCGGCAGTCAAGGAGCCTTCCGGCCTATCCAGGTCGGATGGTAAGAGACCGGATGGCCAGACCCTAATACCGTGGAGCGGCGAGCTGTCCTTACTGTGGGACGCGACGGTAGTGGACACGATGGCCGCCTCTTACATCACAGAAACGGCGGCCACGGCAGGAGGGGCCGCGGAGGTGGCTGCTGCGAGAAAGCACATCAAATACTCTGAACTACAGAAGAGATACATCTTCATACCTGTAGCTGTGGAAACCGTCGGTCCCCTTAACAAAGAGGGCCTCGCCTTTCTATCGGAAATTGGTCGCCGGCTGTCGAAAACCACCGATGACTCCCGCGAAACAAACTTCCTGTTCAAGAGCCTATCGGTGATGGTGCAGCGGTTCAACGCAGTGGCTTTCCAAGGCTCCATGTCAAAGCTGCCCGGAGCCAAAGAACAAACTCATCGATACCCATCGTCCTCTTAACGGAGGCAGCGGCGTGGAACTCGATTTTCTGAATGTGGAGATGTCAGCAAGACCATAATAATATTTTTAAACATAATAATAATAATAATAATAATAATAATAATAATAATAATAATAATAATAATAATAATAATAATAATAACAATGGAAACGCTAGGCCCCATGAACAACAGAGGCCTGGCTCTCATTACAAACATTGGATTACAAACATTACACAGATCACAGGCGAAGCCCGAGGAACCAGTTTCCTATTCCAACAACTGTCGGTGACTGTCCAACGGTTCAATGCTGTGGCTTTTATCCAGACCAAATCAACGGAAAATGCACCACCTCCTTCCTTCACTTCTACTACAGCTACCCTCTCGTCATGGAAACCACTTGAGCCATCTGTAATCCGTCAGCTGATACTGGATTCTTCCTCGAAGTCGTGTGAACTAGACCTGCTTCCTCCATTTCTAGTTAAGGACTTTGTAGATGAATTGACTCCATTTTTGGCTTTACTGTGTAATTCTTCTCTAGCTCAAGGTTATGTCCCGACACTGCACAAAAGGGCTGTGGTTTTCCCTTCCATTAAGCGCCAAGGCCTTGATCCTAACTCTCCTTCAAACTATCGTCCTATCTCAAACCTCTCTTTTCTTTCAAAGCTTCTGGAAAATGTGTCTCTTGTCAACTGATCTATTACCTTGACTCTAACTCTCTTATGCCTACTCTTCAGTCTGGGTTCAGGAAATTCTACTCGACAGAATCGCTTATACTGCGCCTTCTAGCTGAAGTATTTCAAGCCTTTGATCGTGGCCAGGTCACTTTACTTGCTCTTTATGATATCAGCGCTGCCTTTGATACTGTAGACCATACCATCCTCTTAGACCGTTTATCTAAATCTTTTGGCATTGTTGACTCTGCTCTTCTTTGGTTTCGCTCATTCCTTACTGATCGCTCTGTTTCTGTTGTTTTTGGACCTACCCGCTCTCCTTGGACCCACATCCCGTATGGACTACCTCAGGGCTCTGTCCTCGCCCCACTTCTGTTCATTTTGTATACCTCGGATCTAGCTGGGGTTCTTGGTGCAATGGGTGTTTTGTCTCACCAATACGCTGATGACACACAGGCATACCTCCATGGTCCAGCCAACTCAGCTGCTCTTATGGTTGAACGCATCCTGGAGGCTTCCTCTGCTCTTGATCTCTGGTTGTCCTCAAATCGCCTTCGTCTTAACTATGATAAAACCAAGTACATTTGGCTTGGCAATCGTGTCCAGCTTGCCAGGATTGATGCTGACTCTCTGCGCCTCAGGTTTCCCAATGTGTACTTCTCCTCCTCTGTCCGTGATCTTGGATTTGTCCTAGATCCTACTCTTTCTCTATCTGATCATGTCAATAGTGTCTCTCGCTCGTGTTTTTACTATTTACGCCAACTGCGTGCCATTCGCCAGTCTCTTCCGCTGCATGCGATTGTGACCTTGGTTCATGCTCTGATCTGTACTAGGATTGACTACGGAAATGCTGTCTATATTGGCCTGTCCTCTACTAACACATCTAAACTTCAGTCCATCCTTAATGCTGCTGCTCGCCTTATAGGGGGCATCATGAAGTTTGCCCATATCTCTTCCTACATCCGGGACTCCCTTCACTGGCTTCCCATTCACCAACGCATTCAATTTAAGGTCCTTTCCCTCATGCGTAACTGTCTTGTTGGCTCAGCTCCGCTGTATCTCAGGGCTTACTGCACCCCAGTTTCCAGTTTGCCTGGTCGGGCCTCTCTCCGGTCATCTGCCCGTGGCCTATTGTTAGTCCCTTGGATGCGCACTGCTACTGCCCAGTCCCGTAGTTTTGCGGTTGTGGGCCCTTCCAGTTGGAACAGCCTCCCTCAGGGCTTTAGACTTGTCCTCCTCTCTCTGTCTCCTGCCCAGTCTCGCAAGCGCCTGAAAACATTTCTCTTTGTCAGTGAAGACACTGACACGGGTCGGGAGCGCCTCTGTTTATGAGTGGCGCTATATAAATCCTCGATTACAATTACAATTACAATTACAATTTTAGCGGTTCTTTTCAATTGACGGCGCGCAGTTGTCGTACGCGCAAAGGACGGGACACCCAGTTTGGGATAACAGCGATAACCTTATTGACCGAGCACACTTGCTGGCAGTGAGCTCCCCGCTCCCCTCACTTCGGCGATTGGCTGACGGTCCTGCCAATTCCATCATGTGGCCTCTGTCTCAGCAATGAGGCAGTGCGCGTGGCAGTTGGCCTTCGATTGGGACTAGATCTCTGCAGCCCACATCAGTGTAGCTGCGGTGTTCTGGTAGGTCCTGACGGCCAACGCGGCCTCGCTTGTAGATTGGCTTTTGGGCGATCCCCTCGTCATCACGCCATTAACGATATAGTCTGGCGGGCCCTGCAGAAAGCCGATGTCATAGCACTAAACATCTGGCCTGGTATGCCATGGTGGTACACACCTGCGCGGCATCGTATATTGCCCACACAGCGAACGCAGCGGGGCCGCTGCTGAACAAGCCACAGTAGGTAAATCGAGAAATACTCGGGGATGCCATCATCACACCTCATTTTGCCTATTGTCCTTGAAACACTGGGTCCCATCAACTCCGCCGGGGGTTAGCTTCATCCGTGAGCTTGGCCAACGTCTTTCATCCGTTTCTGGAGAGCCGCGGGAAGTCACTTTTCTCTTTCAACGCTTTTCCCTCTGCACACAGCGCTACAACGTCATCGAATTTCGTGGCACTCTCACTAATTAATGTTGCGGAGGACGAGGCCTGATTTTTCAGACATTCAATAACAGCTCCTAGAGTAATTTTTAGACTCCTGCAGCTGAGGGATTACATGTACCTAATTGGGGCATAAAAATAATAATATCTTCGTATATTATTTCAAACTGACAAGTACGCAGTAAGATTACATGATATAGTAGTAACAGACGTTAACAAGTTTAACAGTAGTCGAATTTTACTGTACGGCAGCGATGCAAGGCGCCCTTCTGTACTACTGCTCATTTTCCAATCGCCACCTAGGGAATGAAGGCTAAGTCAACCTTATGGAGCTTGCGGCTATCGAACCCGCGTCCTTCTGATCTTCGTGCCTGCGTGTTCCCATTCAACTTATTGATTGTAGTCTTTGATGTCTATGGTCTTATTACAATATTGTAAATTTTGGGCTTAATGTTGCAAGGTTAGAGGAGTTCACAAAGGCTATTAATATCAAGACTAATTCCTGCAGAATGGAAGGTATAATCGATTAATACCTTTGACTGGAATCTATTCAGATAAACAGTATCAGGGTGCGATAGATTTTGACTTAGTACACTCTGATATAAATAATGGTCTATATAATTATGGAGACCTTAAAAGACATGGCACCAATTCAAATGGGCAGCAGACCATCTGGTAAATTCATTGAAGAATTAACAGAGTTGAGGCCGCGAGGCCATTCGATCGCTATAGGAAAGCGTGAATAGGCCTACTTACATTTCACTTCTGGTTTTGACAGCACTGGGAGTCACTGGGAGGCTGCTGTCATTTGGCATCTGCCATGTGACAGTGTGTAGGCCTGTACTGTATCAGTACATGTGCAAGTGTATTCATGCAATATGCAAATGCATGTTGCTTCATCAGATTACAATTTGCCAATACCTATAGGCCTACAGATGTGCAGTTCAATTAAGGATGTTCATATTTGTAAGGCAAATGTCTGTAGTTGTCTTCTCTTTCAGACCCTTAGAGTGTAGTGGAGTTTCATTGTAATGAAGTGGATTAAGAGGTCTTGGCCCTCTTGACTGGTCAGAGGACAAACGGCTGTTCAAATGAATCAAATCTCATAGTGACTCGTGCTAATCAAGTATTCTGACTAGGACACGACGCGCCGCGCCGCGCCGACGCCGACGCCGACATTTCGTGAGCGCCGCCGATTTTTGCCGCCGCGGCCCAAAATGACCGGCGCGCCGCCGCCGACACTATCAAGTCGGCGCAGGACTCGTCACGAGCTTTGTGCCTGGAATCACTGCGTACAAAATTAAATTTAAGGTTTTGTCCGGTCAGAACCATTGCATCTGTCACTCAGTAAAAAACAGCTTGTCTGCGTTTTTTCTCTTGAAAGCTAGGGCTATATTCAATAGACCAGAGATTTTCAAACTGTGGTCCGCGGACCAAGAGGGTCCGCGGACCACAGAACGCTCTCGCGAGGATCCGCAAGAGCGTTCTAAAAATATTCATTAATGATTAACACAGCATGGTTTGAGCATTAACAGACTGTGTTTTCAAATTCGTACACTAGGCTACTTATGAATCGGACCCGTATGGATCGTACAGTTCCACATACGGGTCCGATTGGGTATTTAGTTATTCTTGGCCTACTACGGTGACGTAAGCAAGATGTAAGGTCACGTTACATTTTCTAGTCTAATAAAACGTGTGTGTTTTAATAAAATTTAATAAATAATTTCTGCTTATCGACTGTTAATCATTTCTGCACCCAAGGTAAGCTCGATGGGTTTGTAATATGCTGGTCTATTTCCTGATTGTTTCAAATCTGGACTTGTAGAAATTTTTGGAATTCGCCTGATTTTATTATTATTATCATTAAAGCAGTTTCAAATAGAGCCCTTTCAAGAATGCTTACTCAGGAGCACTCCTAGTCCAACAACGGTCGAACAACACAGTTTTGAGGACAGCAGGAAACAAGGGGAAATGACCAATCGATATTTGGCGGAGCGTGGTGTGGAGTCCATTCCAGGTCATGGGGGCAGCCACAGGAAAGGCACGGCGCTGCCGTATGGCTGTCCGTGCGCGTGGAACAATTAGTCTAGCTAGCGCAGCTGAGTGGAGAGAGCAACGACGCTGCGAACATGAAGTGGGACAGCAGAGCTCCCACAGGTATGGAGGGGCCAAACCCTCAAAGCACCGCCGGACCAAGGCACAAATTCGGTAAGTGATGCTCTGTGGGTAGGGGAGCCGGAGGAGGGTATCCCTCATATACGCAGACACTGCCAAACTTGAGGATGCGGCTTACAAGGCGAGCAGCAGAACGCAGGATTGTATTCAGAGGCTCAATCCTGCGGACCGGGAGCTCGTCGTTTATGGTGCTGCAGTAGTCCAACCGAAAAACAGCAAATGCATGGACAAGCGTGGAAGCTGCAACGGGGGATAAGGAAAGGAAAATCACCTTGAGCTGCTTGAGCTGGTAGTAGCAGCTGCGAAAAAAATGTGCCGCGTGAATGTAAGTTCCTGATCCAAAATCAAAACCGAGGCCAACGCTGTCATATTTAAGCTCTGCACTATGGTAAGTTTGCTTCAGCAGTCCCATAAAAACAATTTTTTTTATTTTCATAATTTTGTCTATAATTTTTTTTTGGAAATTTGTCGCCTGCTGTGAAATGTACCCATAAATAGATTTCCAATCTATTTGTAGACTCTGAAAGGATATGTGCGTTAGCTTTCTAGCTGACTATCAATCAAAATGTCTTAGGTTCAGATCGTTTCCAAGGCAGAAATTGGTTTTGAGATTTGAGCTTCACTTGTCTTACGAATTCAGCTACAATAAGTTCACTGAATGTTCAAAGTCAATGGTTAGGCAGTGATCGAGGGGTTGGTTACGAGTCCTGATTAGGCCTACAGGAAAAATAAAGTTCCTAATGCTTCATGCTCATCGCTGCCTTTCTCTTACGAAGGCTTAAGAAAATCCTTCGTTTAGAAATGTGAAAATGACAGTTATTGACTAATTATTTACTTGCGGCCTTTCATACTGACAATTCAGTACCAGAACAGAAGTATGAAATCAACTTGACAGATATGCAGTATGCTATGAAACATTCAACTGATTGAAACAAAATAGCCTAATTCTAGTTCCCTAGCTTTCAAAATCTAGATTTCCACCATTGTAATAGCACAAGATTTAGAATTCGTGATTGTACTTCAAATTTATAAAGTGCTACTCAAAGGTAAGCGCAGGGTACCAGCTTATTCACGAGCAACAGCACTCTTCCAGAGATGACAATTTAAACAAAAGTGCAGAAAATCCTACTTGTTGAAGCAATTTTACTGTAAAGATCAATTATCCATAAATAGATGTATAATAATAATAATAATAATAATAATAATAATAATAATAATAATAATAATAATAATAATAATAATAATAATAATAATAATAAGGCGCCATGTCAAAGCTGCCCGGAGCCACAGAGCAACACACCCGTCGATATCCATCGCTTTTTTAACGGAGGCAGCGGCGGTGAACTCGATTTTCTGAGTGAACAGAACCTGGACATGAATTCTCGGATAATAATAATAATAAATAAATAAATAATAAACTGAACATGAGTTTATTGGTTGTATGAAGAATTAAGTTGATTATGATGATAATAATAATAATAATAATAATAATAATAATAATAATAATAATAATAATAATAATAATAATAATAATAATAATAATAATAATAATAATAATAATGACGAGGTCATTCCCGCACTGTCTGCCTTCTGCCACCTGGCCTACGCCGCGCCGACATCTCTCCAATTTGGCAGATTCAGTATACAATCGCAAGAGGGCTCACAACAGGGCGACCCCTTGGGACCTCTGCTCTTCTGTCTGCCGCTTCAGCCAATCCTTACCCAGCTATCATCACCATTGGCCTTTGGATACCTGGACGACCTCACCCTGGGTGGTGGACTCGAGGTGGTTGAGACAGATGTGGACCTCATCGAGAGTGGATGCGCACGCCTGGGCCTCACGCTTAACCGCGCAAAATGCGAACTGATCACTACCGATTTCGAGAGCGCCAGCAGGGGCCCTATGGGACAGTTCGCCCGGGTTGACCCTCCATCGGCCATGCTCCTGGGCGCTCCGCTATCGCCAGCTGACGCCCTCGCCTCGGCCCTGGACACCTGCGTGGCCGACCTCCGCAACGCAGTGGACAAACTACAGCTCATCGCCAGACAAGACGCTCTCCTGATCCTCAGATGTTCCCTCGGCTCACCTAAACTCATGTATTTACTGAGATGCACCCCTTGTCACGGCCACCCAAGGCTGACGGACTTTGACGAGCTGATGCGGGATGGGATGGGGCGGATCCTGAATTTGTCGCTGACCGACGATCAATGGACGCAGGCTACCCTCCCGATCAGGATGGGGGGGGGGGGCTGGGCATTAGGAAGGTGACTTCGCTGGCACTACCAGCCTTTTTGGCTTCAGCCGCAAGCACTCTCTCAGTCCAGTCCCTCATCTTGGGCGTGGCCTCGAACACCGAAGACGCTGCCAACACGTCTGCACTATCTGACTGGCTGCAGATCGTTGGAACTTGGGACCCAACGAACCTCCCTGGCAACAAACAGTCACAATGGGACAAGCCGCTGCTCCTCGGGGTGACATCGTCTGTCGACACGAACCTGCACAGCCCCTACGATCAGGCACGCCTAAAGGCCATAACGACCTCACACGCCTCTGACTGGTTACATGCTCTCCCGCTCACCGCATTCGGCCTCAGGCTGAGCGACGAGGCCGTGCGCGTGGCGGTCGGCCTGCGGTTGGGCGCAGTCATTTGTGAACCACACACTTGCGCATGCGGCGCCCCCGTCTCAGCAAGGGGATCGCACGGCCTCTCGTGTTCGCTCGGTTTCGGTCGACAAGCCAGACACAGCGCCATCAATGACCTTATTCACCGCACTCTTAATAGAGCGGGTACCCCGGCGATCAAAGAACCATCAGGACTGACCAGATCAGACGGAAAAAGGCCGGACGGCCAGACTCTGATCCCTTGGAGTGGCGGACGCCCTCTGATATGGGACGCGACCGTGGTGGACACGGTAGCCGCTTCATATCTTCCCGAGACAGCGATCACGGCCGGAGGAGCAGCAGAAAGGGCGGCCACAAGGAAGCACGCCAAATATTTAGAACTAGAAACGAGATACACCTTCGTGCCGATCGCCGTGGAGACATTGGGCCCTACCAACAAAGAAGGTGTCGCCTTCATTTCTGAAATCGGCCGCCGATTGACGGCAATCACTGGCGAGGCCCGCGAGACAACCTTTCTTTTCCAGAACATATCAATAACAATTCAACGATTTCAATGCCGTTGCATTCCAGGGCACCTTGTCAGGACTACCCGGGATCGAGGACCAGCGGGCCCATCCAAGCTGGACCTAACTATACAATCTTGAAGAAAACGTTGCAAAATCGAGATAATAATAATAATAATAATAATAATAATAATAATAATAGTAACAATGATAATAACAATGATAATAACTAATGTTGCGGAGGGCGAGGCCTGATTTTTCAGACATTCCACAACAGCTCCTTGCATAAGTTTTTAGACTCCTGAGGGATTACATGTACCTCGGGGGGAAAATAATAATAACAATAATAATAAAAATAATAACAATAATAATAATAATGATGATAATAATAATAATAATAATAATAATAATAATAATAATAATAATAATAATAATAATAATAATTATCGTTTATTGATTCAAACTGACAAGTAAGCAGTAAGATCACGGGATGACAAGTTTAACAGGAGTCGAATTTAACTGTAAGGCGCCTACAAGGCGTCCATCTGTCCTACTGCTCATTTTACCGTCGCCACATAGAAAATGGAAGGCTGAGTCTACCCTGTGGGCTAGGGGTTATCGAACCCGCGTCCTTATGATCTTCGAACCAGCATGTTACCATTCAACCATCTCCAAGCCCCAGCAAAACATAAAAAAGTTGCTAAAACCTCTCCACCTAAGATCTGCAATCAACTGCCTCAGACTGACACACCCTAAACTGTCACGATGACTAAACTAAACGTCTTTTGTAAAAGCAGAGAACAACATCGTTGAAGAAATATTCTCAGTGATCTTTGCAGTAAATAATAATAAACAGAATGGATTTCAGCTTCGTTGTCAAAAGTTAAAATTCTTTATAAAATGACACACATTATGACGATTACAATGTCCAGTTGTCCACTCCATTAGCGCCCGGAGTAAATCGCTAAGAGTTATCGACTGACTTGATGAGTTAGCGACTGACTTAGCGACTCAGTCGACTAAGTCGTATGCTTATCGACTGACTAAGTCGCTTAGACTTATCGACTGACTTAGCGACTTGCTCTCGACTTCTCAGGCAATCAGGTATGTCTATTGGGCATACCTGATTATACCTAACAATATAATGCATTTTTTACCGCATGCTGTACTGGTCGTGCCATCATTCCGTCGGCATTAGATGGTCCACAAATGGGCTCTATACGGGTCCAATATGGGAACATGGGCTCCGCTCCATGTGGACATGCTGACAGAGGACAGATCGATGACTGTGAAAATTAATGTTTATGTGAAATTGAGCGCTTGATAAATCGAACGAAGCGAGCAGGATTTATAGCAGTACCCGATCTTACGGCCAACCAGTTGGCCGAAACTGCCGATGCGTGCCTCTTTCAGGCAGTAGCAGAGAACGAGAATCATGCACTCCGGCACTTATTCCCAGTGAGACAATTGTAGAAAAAAGACTGGGAGTTTAGATCGTAACATATGTACCTTTCTCACACAAATACACTCAGCCTTTAGTTAAGAATGTGGGAAAATAACGTGACATGAGTGATTCAGCATCATACTTGTTATGCATTAATTATCCAATTACTTAATCAGCACGAAAATACCAGCACTATTAACATAATAATTAATGTAGTGTTAGGGGGAAAACTAGCGGTTTGGAGAATCATCAATTACGAGTCGGCGAGATCCGATCTTCGGTCGTCTGCTGATGACGTGGCAGTGGGCCGTGTCGCATCCGATGTGAAAGGTTGATGGCAAGAGAGTTAATGTCGATTAACTCGGAAACTCTAGCGAACTAGGAAAGAAGGCGCTTGAACTATTCAACAGTTTCGTAGTAAGTCTACTTCGTACTAGGAACGTTTTAAAATACTTTTCACGAAATTCGGTTGAATATCGACTAAGTTACGGTCGGGTGAAAGAATCGATGAGGCGAACTTGAATAAAGCGTTGTCGTGCAAACTGCGAGATGTACAAAGGACATTGCTATCGAGACGTGAGGATTGACACATTAACTGTCAATAGAACTCTTTGGGAGAGCGAACACTATAGAGATAATTCGAACTCTATTATTCTGGTGGACAACAGATGAAAGTTCTTGTCGAAGTGGTCAGATCGAATGATTTCTACTCAACTACGAACAATAAGGTGAAGATGTGCGACAACCATTCTACACGTTAAAGTACATCGAAGAATGGGAACTATGAATGGACCGAAACACTTCTCCAGTCTCCACGGAGAGGGTAATATAAACTATCTATGCAAACATAATATTAATTCTAATATAATGTCGTGCTGGTTTAAGTAGATTAAATAGAAAGTTAGGTCTATTATATGTCTAGCGTTGTTGAGAAGACTCTGAAAATATATATCAATCTAATACTGAACTATAATTACATGTTTATACTTCTAAACATTCTTCTTGTTGAACTTTGAATCAGAATTATGGATAAAATGCAAAGTGATGAACTAAGAAAGTGGGCTCAGAGCTAAAGTAACTGGACATGAGATCGATGTCAGTCCCTGAGAAATAATAGCAAATAAGGGGCCTACTATAGCTGTAATAGTAGTAATCGTTGCATTGACTTTGTTCCATGTGGTGTTGAATATTTTATTCGTATTTTGCACACTGATGTCAGCGAAATTTGATAGCAGCAGATTTCAACGCTAGCAATTTTACAAGTCAAAGTCGAATCAAAATCAATTCCTTTGTTGAGAAAATTCTTCACTTTGTCAGAGATTCAGAATCAATAATGCTAAATCACACCCTCACAATTGATGGGGTTGGAAAGACCCCCTGGGGTGTGCAATGAAGACTAAACTGTGGAGGTCCTAAGAAAGACTAGGGGGTGAACCCCCAGCCCTCCGACAATTCTCACCCTTCTTATCCCTCCTCTTCGTAATCATCAATACCATCTTCGTAATAGAGTGCATAAATTCACTTTACCATTAAAGACAACATCAACTATATCCCCCGTATTCTCTATAACAACTCTTACTAATAGAACAAACTCTCTTATAATATAATGTACCAAGTTGTGGCATGTTAGATTGTTTTCCTTAAATGTTGCTCATGTCCTGCTGCTGATGTCTTCGTCAAATCGAAACTTGGAAACAGCGATTAAAACAGCAAGTAAAATATTAAGTGAATGAAGTCGCCAGCAGTCGATAGCTTAGCGACTGGTTTCGACTTGAGGGCTTAGCGGCGGCGGTGGATGCCGGCGGCGCCGGGACTACACCCCATAACTGGTGTCAGTTTGGATGACCTCAAATCAAAATGAGTGGGACATGGTCATCCGATGCCCATAAGTCAAATCATAACCCACACAAAGAGTCGGAAATTGCGAGAGTCTGGCTGTGGACCTCAAGCCATATGGGTTGTATGTGGAAAGCCCGTGCATACGAGCCCATTTGTTGCCCATAAAAGTCGGATATCTCGAGTGACGATGATTAGACTTCTAACTTCACGCCAAAATTGGTTCGACATAGGCAGCCCATGTCCACGAGTCCAACTGTCACTAAAAAATCAAATATTCGCGAGTGTTAGTAATGGGTCTCTGACTTCAACCCGAAATGGGTTCGACATGGGCAGCCCGTGCCCATAAGCCCACCTGTTGCCCACATAACATTTAAAAATAATAATAATCTTTTTCTTTATTAATTCAAACCGACAAACGCAGTAAGATTACATTGAGACATGGCAGTACAATTATCAATATCGTAACGAAACACACGTTATAGCAGCCATGCAAGGCGACCGCCCGAGGGGGGTTGCGGGAATCGAACCGCGTACTGCTGCTCTCCTGGCCATGAGTTACTCTATCCCCTCCCAGTCTCTTAGAGCTCCTCGACTCCTTTCCTGGGTTCTTCGACTCTTTTCCAGAAGGGGCGATGTGCTTCAGCCCATGCCCACTAACCCAATTAATCTCTCATAGAACCCATGTGGACATGCTGGGAGGGAAACTGCGACTCTGTCACCGAGAAGTACGATATATACAAGCGTAATCTGGCAAGTAATCAGACTATCAGTGAGTCCTTGATGCACTTAATTGTTCCATCTCCTGCCACAGACTGTGCACGGAATCAGTAAGTTCTTGGACGCAGTTTTCCCGTTTCCAGGACTGTGGAATGTCCACTGTCGACTGAAGAGTCTTCTTCGTTTAATATTTTAAAACTGACAATTACGCAGTATGATTACAAATCAGTATGAACGGATGATCACAAGTTATTACAGGAGTCAAATTTAGCTGTATATGGCAGCCATGCAAGGCGCCCATCACGTCCTACATCTCATTTTAACAACGCGCCATCTCGCGAATGATAGGCTGAGTGGACCTTTGGGAGAGTTGCGGGAGGTCTTCACGCCAGTGATGTTACCACTACTCTCTGGACCCCCCCCCCTCTTCTACATTTAATTCGGAGAGGGGAAATGGGCACCTAACCTACGTTTTGCTATGGGACATGGAGTTTTATTTTTATTTTACTTTACTATTGTGTATAATTGCAATTAAATGTATTATGCTTCTTCAAACATAGAAGAGAACACAACGCATTTTTAGTCCACCACTTACATCTATACACAGTAGCAACACTACCTATAGAAAGTAGCAACACTCTTGTAAGCTCGCCTTTTCAAAACTGGCAACTCGCTCCCTTTCAGCCATTTTATTTTCTAATTGGATATTTTAAAATAGAGGCTCAATATAAAACCAAAACTTCTTTTGCAAAACTGAGTTGATTAGTTCAAACAAATTACGCATACCTTTCTATGCCTAAATCTTCATTTGTCCTTTATACTAATACACGCCTAACTGAATGCTAACTTAATATTCATCATTTGTTTAGATCACCGTGGTTTCCTATGGTTCAGTCCAAAGGCAAGCGGTAAACTCAAATGTGTCACCAAGATTTCCAAGAAACATTCAGGTGAAAACGACGGTAAGGCTATCTTAGGCATAAATGTGGTTTAATTTTTCGTAAGTTAGTATTAAAATATGGAGTAATTGAGAAAAAGCTGCAAAGATCGCGAAGATATTTACAGTAAATGAATTAAAATTGAATCTGTATTCTGTAGTCACAGGCAAGTCTCTAAGATCTATCCTTTTTTGACCATTGGGTTTGCTATTCTACTCGGTGACTGCTTGATAATATTCGCTTGAAACATTTCATCGATTTGTCTTTAAAATTCGGTTTTTGTAAATCAAAGAAATTCGGTACGCCATGTATATCGTAAGAATCTTCATAAGTTGTATATTTCTTGCAAGCAAGATGTGACTTTTCCATACCTGTTTCGGTGCTGCCCCAGAACAGAGTCCATTTTCTAATCTTGATCGAATATCTTTACTACACTTACTTCCTCGGTTATAAGTGAGCCAAGATATGGGAATGTGCGAACGTGCTCCAACCGGTTGCTTTGTACCCTGATTCCACACGTGGTAACATCCATTACCAAGTTACCATAGTCTTGACTTTGTCCACATTAGTCAATATAGTCCCTGCCTGCTGCTTGCCCGGTCCAAATGATTCATCTCCTGCAGTTCGGCTTCTGAAGTTATTTTAAATTACCTTGACCCGGCTTTGCTGGTTAAATTAGAACCTGAAGATGGAGATTCAGTGATGCACCATGGACAATCTCTGTTCACATATACACTAAGGTCCGGTGACTACTTGTTATGGTGCTGAGCCAGAGACTAGCGCCGTTTTTATATTCAAGTTTGAAGGTTCAAGCTTATTTAAATAAAAATCAGAATTTATCAATGCTTTGTAATCTATTATTTTAATTGTAATTATACAATAGATTTCTACATTCGTACATACCCAGACAGCCACGCCCCAATATTGATTGCCCACGGCGCGCCCCAAGCGACAGGTCATAATGGTTACGTGACCCTCTCCCCATCCAGGACAGTAGTGTGACGTGATTTCTGATGGTCAATGCGCACCCTCTTACCCCAAGCAAAATCCCCACCCGGAATCTGTATATATAGGCTCTATTGTTTGAAACCTGGGCTGCGATGCGAACTTCACTCCCTCGTCTACAGCGGTGATGTAACTTGTTTTCCGATTTAATCCACCGATGGGCCACACCCCTCCTAACCTCCCACCCCGACTCTGACTGACATGCGCCCCAATTTCGTTCAGTCTGCGCTATACGAGTGCCAGTGTTGGTCCTCCATCTGCCTAGCGACAAAGTATGGGCTCACCGTGTGCAAGGCCAACGGAATTGTTCGACAGTCACTGAGATCGTGGAACGGTAGGGGAAGGAACATACTGCCGATTCCCCAAGAAAGCCGACATTGCCTCTAGTGGTCCGCAGTGTGAATGATGGAGTTAGCTGTCTGGGAAGGACTCATCAGAGCGCGCGAATACAAGTCAAAACAGAAATAACGGTAAGCTTAAATTGAGTTCAGACAAATAAATAAACACGGAAGAATGTTTTGATCCGTATGATCGACACTTCCCATAAACTTCTCAAACATTCAATGATATAAATACCTAAATAGGTATCTCTTTTTCTCCACTTGACAAAGAAGATATTACTTCCCGAAACCTTTTGGGTGTATCTTATGGAGTTTGTGTTGCTGATCAAGAAAATCACTCTCAAAAATTTCTATCACGTATCGTTTTTTGGAATCCCATATTTTCGAATTTATTCTGACACCTTCAATCAATTCATAATAATTGCCAAATATTGTATTGTTAGTCCAGGCATGCCTGTGCATCTACTCAGTGCAGGTTGCACAACGCGCAATGGAAATTTTAAGACTAAAGCATGCTTTGCCTGTTTAATCAGCATCATAATCGTAATCATAATCACCAAACTTCTAAAGCGCCATTCGAAGACCACGCGCAGGGCACTAGCCTATTCACGAACGCTACGTCAAATGAGAGGGGGTTTCCAGAGAGTAAGCTTAGTCCTAAAGAGGTCCGAGTCCGGTTTCCAGAAGACCAAATCAAATAAGAGTGGATTTCCTAGAGAGTAGTCCAAAAGAGGTTCAAATCTGGTTTCCAGAGGGACCGAACAAGAGATGAGACAGAGCAGCTGTTAAGGCAGGTGTCGTTTAGGACGAGATTAATTGAAAGGCGGAGGATCAGATGAATCAGGGTAGGAGTACTTGAAAAGGTGAGACCAGTTTTGTGTGGAAAGCCCGGGAGTGATAGATAGAGGAACATGAAGAGGAGGATGAAAGACAGGTTGCAATGATGATGGAGGAACCAAGAATCTGCGGAATTCGGGGGAAATAGTTCCAGAGGCAAGTGTTGCTGTGCTGGATATGGATCGGTTGGAGAACTTGAGATGAATGGCGACTGGGTGTAAAGAAAGCGTGAGATAGGAGGAGGATCGGGTGGAGCAGGTCGCCTGGATTGTGTAGAGATCACGGAGATGTTTGGGCTGGGAATATTGTAGGGAGTTGTAGGTTAGTGATAGGACTTTGAAGTGCATTAACTCTGGGATTTTTAGCCAATGGAGTTGTCTGCGCGTTAAAAAACATATATAGTTCATCATGAGATACTATGGTGCATATATATATATGTATATATATATATATATGTATATATATATATATAACGATTGAATGTGTTTATTTGGCGGGGCGCTCGGCAGACGAGAGGCCGTATCCCGCTGTGAAGATGTCATTAGTTGTTTGCTCAGGTGTTTATGTTGACAGCTGACAGCTGTTGAGCATCGCCTGCTGTACAGGTATAATTGATCAGATGTCAGAAGGCTCACGTGCAAGAGCTCGCGAAAGAGTTACATACTGAGTGTGTTTTAAGTTTTCTCTGCATGTTGACTGTGCAATATATTATGATATAAACTGATTTCTTGCGTGGATTTGTAAAAGAAATCGTTATGAAAACTGTTCGGAATGTGGTTGCGCAAGTAAAGGCTACGTTAAAATTTGAATTGAGCTACATATACGTAGATTAGAGAATCAGTGAACAGTTAGATAGACGACCTAGGAAAAGAATACAGAGACGGTGTCAGCAGAACCAAAGTGTTGACATCTATTGGTGTCAGCGATCGGATCCAAATATACGATATCAGAGACTGTTGAGATTCAAATCTACGATATCGGAGACTGGTGGGATACAAATCTACCTTCTACAATAGGCCTATCGCCGAAGGCGTGATACGAATTTACGATCTCAGCGACGTTGTGATACAAATCTACGTTACCAACGAAGGTGCGATCGAATTTACGATACCAGCGACTGCGGGACACGAAATAAATTTATAATCGGTATAAAATTTCATTCTTTTCCACAAAAAACACACAAAAAGAAATCCCGCTTGTTTATCAATCCACACAGAAAAACTGTGACTGGGTTTAAAGAGAAACAATTGAAAAGTATGTCACGTGGGGATATGCTTCAAACGCTCGCCGAAGTGTGGGTGAAGGAAGAAGCCGAAGAAGAAGGTGCCGTTGGAGGTGCCTTAAACAAGGCTATTGAAAACCTCCTGGGCCTATGCCTACGTCGAAAGAGGAAAGAGAAGAGAAACAAAAAGAAGAGAAAGAAAGAAGAGATAGCAAGAGAGGAGAAACGAACACAAGAAGAGAAGGAAAGAGAGGATAGACGAAGGGATGTAGAGCTGAGACAAAACGCAGAACGTATTGTAGCGAAATTTGGGGGGGGGTCGGCTGCCATCGCTGGCCGGGCGCTTAAAAAATTTCATTTTCAAGGGAGGGGGAACCTCGACGCCCTTTAGTGTATCCCTGGTGCACTGATGCCCAGCCGAAGGCTTGGCCGATGCGGCCTAGTGCCTTCGATGAACTCAAGGGGGACCTCGACGCCCTTTAGTGTCTCCCTGGGGCACTGAGGCCCAGCCGAAGACTTGGCCGATGCGGCCTAGTGCCTTCGATGAACTCAAGGGAGGGGGAAGCTCGACGCCCTTTAGTGTCTCCCTGGGACACTGAGGCCCAGCCGAAGACTTGGCCGATGCGGCCTAGTGCCTTCGATGAACTCAAGGGGGGACCTTGACGCACTTTCGTGTATCCCTGGGACACTGATGCCCAGCCGAAGACTTGGCCAATGTGGCCTAGTGCCTTCGATGAACTTAAGGAGGGGGTAGCGATGGAGGGGTTTGGCGCGCAAAGCCTTCGATGAATCCGGGCGGGGACCTCTATGCCTCTCGTGTATCCCTGGGACACCGATGCCCAGCCGAAGACTTGGCCGATGCGGCCTAGTGCCTTCGATGAACTCAAGGGGGAACCTCGACGCCCTTTAGTGTCTCCCTGGGACACTGATGCCCAGCCGAAGACTTGGCCAATGTGGCCTAGTGCCTACGATGAACTTAAGGAGGGGGGTAGCGAGGGAAGGGTTTTGGCGCGCTAAGGGCCCTCAGAAAAGTATAAAAGGGCAGCGATTCGCATGCACAAAGAAACTTGGAGAGCTGCGAGCGGCGACAGCTAATGTCCGACGGTGGGGCATCTCTGGAGTAAAACCGAGAGATAGTGGTAGGTGATCGGCCGTCGTTGAGATAGAGTCGAGGTAATTCTTGTGGTTTTTGATTGCGTATTACGAGTTGTAGAGCAATAGTTCTGTGGGATATAGGCCTACGGATAATATTTTCGGACACGAGAAGTGTATTCGTTTCAATTGGAAATATCGATTGTTGTGGCGATTATCGTGGATATAAGAAAAGTCTTCAATCGTTATTCGGTCTTATGATTTGCTGTCGATCAGTTGCGAGTAACTCGTAAGTCCTCGACGACATCGGAGGCCTTATCTACGCACATACGTCCCGGGCCTTCTTAACCACTCGGCTGGCCTTGGGAGAATACGGTATAGGATATACCCCGGCGAGGAAGAGTTAGTGGGAGAGTCATTTCCGCCACAGTATTCAGAGAGAGAGAGAGAGAGAGAGAGAGAGAGAGAGAGAGAGAGAGAGAGAGAGAGAGAGAGAGAGAGAGAGAGAGAGAGAGAGAGAGAAGACAAGTGCGTAGGGCAGAACTTGAGTTGCAAAGGCAGCAGTTCGTGATTCAGTGAAAACAGTTGAGGAGGGATAGGGAAGATGCTGAAAGACGAAGACTGAAGCAGATAATCGAATGTGAAAGAGCGAGGAAAAGTGACGAAGACGTCTGTTAGCAACAGATTGAAGCGAAGAGAATACGTTGAAAAGAAAAGAAAAGAAAAGAAAAGGCGCGAATTATAGAGTTGGAACGCGCAGAACAGATTAGACAAGAAAAACTCATACTTCAGAGTGAAAGTCTGGGCAAAGCAGAAACAGAAGACTAGAACGTGTGAAAATGGAACAATGAAAATTGGCATTAAAATAAACTCAAATTAGAGAAGAACGGGAAGCAGAGAGAAGGGAACTTCGGGAAAGTGAAACATTGGTATCGAAAATTAAGAAAATATGCGATGTAACGAAGCACATATTGCCTAAAATGCTAACTGATACGATGGAAGTGGTGAGTGAGTTCAAGACCTTAATGCTTACGTGTTACTCTTGCGCAGGCTTTGCTCCACCTTATGTAAAATACTGTGTGCACTGTGCATAGTTCGAGAATTCGAATTTTACGAATTTTACGAATTTTTAAAATTCACGAATTTTAACGAATTTTAAAACTGCAGTTTTAAAATTCGTTAAAAGTCGTTAAATGATAAAATAATAGAATTCTTTACCATGGCAACGAATTTTATTATTTCTTTACTTCTCGACTTTTTAAGCAAGTAAATGTCAATCAATCAGCCGTAAAAGATAGCTGACTATAGCAGCGCAATAGTACTGATGTTTAGTTACTGTTCTACTTGAGTTTTGAACTTCGATTTTTATCATAGTTGGAAACTTGGGGCGTGTGACTGTGTCAGTCATCAGAACGAAAAACCATCAGTGTGACCAGTCAGTCACTAACACAGCTTGCAACCAAACATGGTTAATAAGGGTTGACAACGTTTCGCCGAGCTGTTTCTTCTACTTTACCGTCCTCTGATTCTGAGTCAGGAACAGCCCACTGCTCCCACTCGACTCTGATTTGTTTTTTTTCGCCATGCAAATGCTCCCGAATTCGGGCAGAACAACCAACAAATTCTTTGTCACAAAAACGACACTGTAATTTTCGATTACCTTTTCCTTCTCCTCCAAAATTACTACATACTTCCACTCCGGTCCATGTTCTTTCATCTTTAAAAAATTAGATTTTAACTAAATTAACTCGTTACGTAATAAACTGTTATATTGAATTTTACATCAAATTCTAAGCAGAAGCTTAACACAACAAACATATGTTGTTGCTTACGTTGTTTTTGCAAAACGCCACTCTCAATGTAAAAAAAGCCCAACAATGGCACAACGAATTTTTACGAATTTTTACGAATTTTAAAATAGACCAAAAATTCGCGAATTTTTACGAATTTTTACGAATTTTAAAATAGACCAAAAATTCGCGAATTTTTACGAATTTTAAAACCGAAAGTCACGAATTCTCGAACTATGACTGTGTGTCTCGGTCTCACCCATCCTTGACGGCATAATATTCGTTCTGCTGACCAAATCAACACAGTTGTGCCGCCGGCCGAATTTTTATATAGACCATTCTATAGATTCTTCTTTGTGGTCTGGAATAGGTTCTATAGTAACCTACGATATGTTCTACTTGATTTTTATTTTTTCTCCTAATAATAATAATAATAATAATAATAATAATAATAATAATAATAATAATAATAATAATAATAATCTGCTCTTTAATTAAGCGCCTGCAAACGCACTGCACTGTGTACAGCAAGGTGCGACCGTACGTACGGTACGTACGTTATTTTTTCTATAACGTACGTACGGTACGCGTACGTTATTATGCCGTACGTTACCGTACGTTCACATCTGTTCATGACGAAATAAAATACAAAACATTATGCACAAGAAAAGTCAATAATAGTTGGTGATTGACGGTCGTAAACAATTCTAACCAGTAGTAAATAGAGTAATCGTTCTGGAACAATATCTACCGTATGAGTAATCGTTCTGGAACAATATATACCGTATGAGTAATCGTTCTGGAACATTATCTACCGTACGAGTAATCGTTCTGGAACAATATCTACCGTACGAGTAATCGTTCTGGAACAATATCTACCGTACGAGTAATAGTTCTGGCTCAGTTTTTAACGTATGAGTAATAGTTCTGGCTCAGTTTTTAACGTATGAGTAATAGTTCTGGCTCAGTTTTTACCGTACGAGTAATAGTTCTGGCTCAGTTTTTACCGTATGAGTAATAGTTCTGGCTCAATCTCTACCGTACGAGTAATAGTTCTGGCTCAATCTCTCCCCATGGAGTGATTGTTCTGGCTCTGGCGAAATTAATTCTTTTAATTATATTTTAATTGTATTTGAACCCTAATTTGTACTCTTACACGAGGTATTTATCTTATTGAAGCATTTCAGCTGTTGAATAAACTTATTTCTCACTTAAATTTTAAGTAGAGCCTACATTTAAATTATTTTGAACTTCACCAATTTGTATAGCGCCCTAGTACAGCGAGGCTTATTTGAATATGGTATTGGTTTAGCCTATTTGGTAGACATTTTAAAATATATATATATTATGTTATAATCTAATGTATATTAAAAGTTGTACTCTTACACGAGGTATTTTAATTATCTTATTGGAACATTTCAAATGATGAATAAACATATTTCTTGACGCATTTTTAAATATTTTATTTATTTTAACACGCTCCATAGCCTAGTGGTTAGCGTGTTGGACTATCAACCCAGAGGTCCGCGGTTCAAATCCCACCAGGGCAGAAAAAAAAATTGAATCCAAACTTCTGCTCAACCCCCAATCAACTGACATATGACGAATATGATGTTGAGATAGACCAAACCTAATATGCCGAGGCTAAGAAAATGAAGACGCTCTCAATTCATACACGACTTTACATTAGATTCAGTTACAACTTCTGAAATATTTTAAGCTATTCAAACCTATCTCGTGTCGGTTGAGTGTGCACAGCCTATGATTCTATACAACTGGTCAGTCAAAAGATACATGCTCTATACCCAATGACAATGCATTTACACACAGGTTTATACCTGTAAATCTCACATCACGATGACTCGATATTTTAACACAATACACAAGCATATTCATAGGACCTATTCATATGAAGACTTGGCAATGACACGACACTTTAATACAAATGCATAATATATAAATTTATATATGGGCAAATGCATGAGCACCTGTTGTGCTTACAATATAAATATTTAAAGGAGCTGGGGCAAATTTTGAACTATCCAATGAGAACATATGACCAACCAATGAGCACAGCTTGGGTCCGATCTTCATTGTGTATCATCTTATAAAAGTTTCTGTACATGGGTACGGCCATATACTTCACTCGGAAATCGACGCTGGAGACGAAAAGAGCCGTTTACAGTTATATCTCAAGCAGAACTCGTCGTTAATATCGCTGAGAACATGTTTTCAAGATCTGCAGCATCTACAATGACTGTGAGTATATGTGAATAATTTTTTTCATTTCAACACATGCATTACAATCAAACTACAACATCGATATTAGACCATTTAGTATGAAGTTTTCACACACACGCACGCATGCACCCACATGTGAAATGCTGATTTTACTTGCACATAAACTATAGCAAAGTTCTGTAACTGTATTTGTAGGTAGGATTGAAGCGTGGAAATGAAGAAGTAGACGATGCAAAGCAAGAGACGATTAAAAAGACTCGAGCAAATCCAGATCTGTTTAATGAGTCCATTGGAAACAATCGTTATCTGACTGCGGGCATGTACAACGAGAATCTGATGATACACGTAAGAGAATACGAGACGGGACATGGCAAGCTATACCCCACAAGAAAGGGTGTCTGCTTCACCAAACCGCGATGGGCAACTTTCCTAAGGCATCTAGATGATATTGACAGAAGCGTAGAGTTACTAAAAGCGAATCAGCCTGTAGAATATTTCCAACATATAGGGGGTAGATATTATGTTACTATTTCCAAGGGTTTAAAGTGTGTAAACATTCGGAGATACTTCCAACCATTGAACACCAAAAAGGAGCGACCAACTCGCAGTGGAATCGCTTTGCGTTTGGACGAATGGGCAACGCTGATGACAAAGATTTTCAGGCTGCATGAGCAATTACCAGAGCTCAAAGTCGCCACACCGTGCTACGACAGCGAGGACCATGCGAACCAGATGGGATTTTTGAACTGTCGAGAATGTAATCCATTTGGAGCAGATTCAGTTAACGAGTTAAGTGTTTAAGACGTTAGACTTTACATAGGCTCTTACCTGACATTTCATATAATTAGAAGAAGAAACCAAGCAGAATGTGTTTTAATAAAGATTATTAAACGGGAATATGTCTTCAATATTTGCATGTTTTACATATGGTTAGCATAGCAAGTTTGGGACTTACATGATGAAAAGCAAAATGGAAAGAGAGTTTGAATAGGAGGCGTAATACTTTGCAAAGTCAGAATGATTTGGATGTTCGAACGTTAAAACCACAACTTTCAGATTCCCAGTGTGTATAGATGTTGATTTGTATAACTAAGTTACAACTCTTATGAGGAAACATCGCAGCGTTTGTAGTTTTCTTTATCAAAATTCTGAATTTTCAATTCCTACGAGACTTGGAATACAAACTTGTACGCTACAATTACAACTTTTTAATTATCAAGACTGTGCGCTGACGACTTTAAAGTTTCCAATCACGCATGGAACGAGAGTTTAAGCTTGCGAATTTTAGTTTGTTAGACTGTTGAGAGAGAGCGAGAGAGCGCGCGAGAGAGAGAGGAAGCGGAAGAGGGAGAGAAGAAGGGCGAGAGAGAGAGAGATAGAGAGAGAGAGAGGAAGAGCGCGCGAGAGACAGAGGAAGAGGGTGAGAGATGAGGTTTTAGGGTAAAAGGCTTACTTTCTATGATAGTTTGTTCACTAAAACGTCAACTTTTAAGTTCGACATACACCTGCGACGATAGTTTGAGTGCTAAACTTATAATTTATACTTTGCAAAGACTGTGATTGCGATGGGTTTTACAGTGGGGTTTACCACAGTGGACAACTTTAAGCCTATACGGTGGGTGAAACGAAGGTTTTTAGTTTGAGAAGCTCCTTAACATGATAAAATTTTCTTTCGTTAGACGAATGTTCTCAGCATAAAGCTGTTGCACGGTCTGGTGAGGCAGTTAGAGTGGAGGTCCATATTGTAAAAATTACACATTTTAGACTGGATAGATGCTGCTAAGATTAAGTCTTTCCACACTGTACAGCCAAATGTGCTAATTTCCACACCAACATACCAAACTTTTAGTCTGCGAAGACGCAGGACTTGTGAGCATACAGGCTAAATGACAAGTTTTTGCTACAAAGATACCGATGTTGAAGGTTTGCTAACGTCTTTCACGTTTGCATATTCAGGTGGATTGAGAGTTTACTTATAAAACTTAGGACTTGCAAGTTGCATGAAGGATTTCTACAGTAAAATGTCGACTTTTATCATGTGAAGCCGCAAGATGTAGAGCTAAAATGAGGCCGGTTATGTTACAAAGACATTGCAAAGTGTCATCTCTTACGAGGTAAAGTCTGCTGAGAAGAGAGCAAACACACAATTTTTGGAATGCAGAGACGCCTAAGAGTGAAACTTAGGTCTTTTAGGAGAGCTGTCGTGAAGGTTTGCAGAGTAAAATGTGAGCTTTTGAGTTGCACTAGCGCTGGCCAGGCCGGTTTCTACACTAAAATTTACAACTTTCTTCGTTTCAACGAAAGATTTGCACGATGATTTGTGTGGTTTAGCTGATCAACATATACAGAAAGGTGAAATATTAATATGGAAAGGTTTAGGTATCGAGACATATGGCAGGAACGGCTGCATTGCCCAACATTTTACATACACATGTCCAGTTAGCGAACTCTTGCACAAATTTTGAGCTAAAATATCAAAACTTATGAAAAAGAATGTGCAATTCTATGCGACGGCCTGATGTTTTAAAGGTTTGAACGCTTGAAAGTAAAGGTAATTGGCAAGCTGAGCTCGCATTCGCACGGTTTTGGATATGTCGTGGTATAAGCGGATTTGTGGAAACTTTAAGTTTTTGGGTGAAATGTAGTTGAAATTGTACATCTTTGGATGATGGAACTGAAACATATGAGAGTTCTAACGGATAAAGTATGAGATGTGCGATTGCAAACTTGTGTGAACAGAGTGATTTCCTTTGCAATGCATGTTGCATTTTCAGAGGTTGACATATTATTCCTAGAGGTGATTTGTAGGAAGCATCAATCGAAGTACACTTGTAAAATTTTATCATGTCTTGGGCAGTTTGGATGATAGTTCTAGCAAAGCGTTGGAGCTGTAATTTGATAGAAAACGAGAGGTTTCGCCTGAGAGGAGAGATCTTCTATAGACCTGCAACTTTGCATATTTTCATTCTCAGGAGTTTTTCAATTGCATGCAAAATAACTAAATACTCAAAGACCCGAGTTGTAGGTTAAAAGCTGATTTATTTCAATAATACAACTTCTATGTCGAGTCACCAAAGTTTCTCGCACAACATATGGAAATCTATGCTCCACACACGCTCAGTTTGTTAAAGTCAGCATTTTCGCATAAACGACATTATCAAAGATTTCAATGTTACAAGTCCATTTTAAACAATTAAACTTGTCAACATTCCAAATTCATGGCTCCAACATTTGGCGAAAGTTGCAGAAATGTACACTCAAAGGTAAAAGACAAAGTTTTGATTCATCAGCAAAGTTGTGCTATAACTAATGAAAACCGAACAATATTCTTAGCACTGCGCGATCATTTCTGACTGTCTTCTTGTCTTTGAACATCGGTTTAAACATGCGATTACTACAACCGCCACCGCCACCGCCGCCGCCGCCGCAGCCGCCACCGCCACCGCCATAGTCGTCACCTCCAGCGTCACCGATTATTTTGAAATTTCCAAACCAAAATTTCAAGTTTAAAAATTTTAGTTTCAAAAATTTTTGTTTCAAAGTTTAAAAAATTGTTAGTTTCAAAAATTTGAGTTTCAAAGTTTTGCAAAATTTTAATCTCAAAGTTTTACAAAGTTTTAGTTTGAAAAATTTTAGTTTCAAAGTTTTATAAATTTTTAGTTTGAAAATTTTTAGTGTCAAAGTTTTACAAAGTTTTAGTTTGAAAAATTTTAGTTTCAAAGTTTTACAAAATTTTAGTCTCAAAGTTTTACAAAGTTTTAGTTTGAGAAATTTTAGTTTCAAAGTTTAAAAAATTTTTAGTTTCAAAGTTTTACAAATGTTTAGTTTGAAAAATTTTAGTTTGAAAGTTTAAAAAATTTTAGTTTGAAAGTTTAAAAAAATTTTTTTTTTTCAAAAATTTTAGTCTCAAAGTTTTACAAAGTTTTAGTTTGAGAAATTTTTGTTTCAAAGTTTCACAAATTTTTAGTTTCAAAGTTTAAAAATTTTTTGTTTCAAAAATTTTAGTCTCAAAAGTTTTACAAAGTTTTAGTTTGAAAAATTTTAGTTTGAAAGTTTTAAAAATTTTTAGTTTGAAAGTTTAAAAAATTTTAGTTTGAAAGTTTTAAAAATTTTTAGTTTGAAAGTTTAAAAAATTTTAGTTTGAAAGTTTAAAAAAAATTTTTTTCAAAAATTTTAGTCTCAAAGTTTTACAAAGTTTTAGTTTGCGAAATTTTAGGTTCAAAGTTTTAAAAATTTTTAGTTTCAAAAATTTTAGTCTCAAAGTTTTACAAAGTTTTAGTTTGAGAAATTTTAGTTTCAAAGTTTAAAAAATTTTTAGTTTCAAAGTTTTACATATTTTTAGTTTCAATAATTTTTTCACACTTTCAAATTTTCAGTTTCAACAATTTTTAGTTTGAAAAATTTGCAGGTATGAACAACAATAATAATCGGTAGATGTCAATAAGAAATTTCAAAATTTTAGCCGACCAATGGATGAACAGTTAGGAAGAGTTTGAATTCGTTAAAAGCCGTCAGACGCAGGTCCATTTGGCAGTCTTGTACGATTAGTCAACTCTCTAGTTTACTTAAAAGTATATCGAGAATGTGTTTTAAGGTTGAAAATCACGACATTACTTGGACGCAAAACAGCCTTCCAGGCAGTTGTGAATCTGTTACGTCGGAAGTTGAAGGACTTGATAGAAACGATGGACGTGAAGACCATATTCTAAAGTCTGACACCTCTCATTCTTATCGTCTCATCCGACTTAAGACCGAGAACGAAAAGCTGAAAACTTCATTGATATGCAAACGTTGCAATACTATCCAAGTACAGACGCTGAATCTACCTTGTTGCCATATAGTTTGCTGTGAGCCCTGTGCAGATGCTATTGACTATTGTCCTCTGTGCTCAGACAGAATTCTCGGGACTGTGAGAATTTATATTATTTAAAATTCTTCATTACCTGGTGGTCATCGCATACAGCTAAATTGCAACTATTGGAGAAAATGTGTTTGATGGCTATGACGACTACGGCGCCGGCGGTGACGACTATGGCGGTGGCGGTGGCGGCTGCGGCGGCGGCGGCGGTGGCGGTGGCGGTTGTAGTAATCGCATGTTTAAACCGATGTTCAAAGACAAGAAGACAGTCAGAAATGATCGCGCAGTGCTAAGAATATTGTTCGGTTTTCATTAGTTATAGCACAACTTTGCTGATGAATCAAAACTTTGTCTTTTACCTTTGAGTGTACATTTCTGCAACTTTCGCCAAATGTTGGAGCCATGAATTTGGAATGTTGACAAGTTTAATTGTTTAAAATGGACTTGTAACATTGAAATCTTTGATAATGTCGTTTATGCGAAAATGCTGACTTTAACAAACTGAGCGTGTGTGGAGCATAGATTTCCATATGTTGTGCGAGAAACTTTGGTGACTCGACATAGAAGTTGTATTATTGAAATAAATCAGCTTTTAACCTACAACTCGGGTCTTTGAGTATTTAGTTATTTTGCATGCAATTGAAAAACTCCTGAGAATGAAAATATGCAAAGTTGCAGGTCTATAGAAGATCTCTCCTCTCAGGCGAAACCTCTCGTTTTCTATCAAATTACAGCTCCAACGCTTTGCTAGAACTATCATCCAAACTGCCCAAGACATGATAAAATTTTACAAGTGTACTTCGATTGATGCTTCCTACAAATCACCTCTAGGAATAATATGTCAACCTCTGAAAATGCAACATGCATTGCAAAGGAAATCACTCTGTTCACACAAGTTTGCAATCGCACATCTCATACTTTATCCGTTAGAACTCTCATATGTTTCAGTTCCATCATCCAAAGATGTACAATTTCAACTACATTTCACCCAAAAACTTAAAGTTTCCACAAATCCGCTTATACCACGACATATCCAAAACCGTGCGAATGCGAGCTCAGCTTGCCAATTACCTTTACTTTCAAGCGTTCAAACCTTTAAAACATCAGGCCGTCGCATAGAATTGCACATTCTTTTTCATAAGTTTTGATATTTTAGCTCAAAATTTGTGCAAGAGTTCGCTAACTGGACATGTGTATGTAAAATGTTGGGCAATGCAGCCGTTCCTGCCATATGTCTCGATACCTAAACCTTTCCATATTAATATTTCACCTTTCTGTATATGTTGATCAGCTAAACCACACAAATCATCGTGCAAATCTTTCGTTGAAACGAAGAAAGTTGTAAATTTTAGTGTAGAAACCGGCCTGGCCAGCGCTAGTGCAACTCAAAAGCTCACATTTTACTCTGCAAACCTTCACGACAGCTCTCCTAAAAGACCTAAGTTTCACTCTTAGGCGTCTCTGCATTCCAAAAATTGTGTGTTTGCTCTCTTCTCAGCAGACTTTACCTCGTAAGAGATGACACTTTGCAATGTCTTTGTAACATAACCGGCCTCATTTTAGCTCTACATCTTGCGGCTTCACATGATAAAAGTCGACATTTTACTGTAGAAATCCTTCATGCAACTTGCAAGTCCTAAGTTTTATAAGTAAACTCTCAATCCACCTGAATATGCAAACGTGAAAGACGTTAGCAAACCTTCAACATCGGTATCTTTGTAGCAAAAACTTGTCATTTAGCCTGTATGCTCACAAGTCCTGCGTCTTCGCAGACTAAAAGTTTGGTATGTTGGTGTGGAAATTAGCACATTTGGCTGTACAGTGTGGAAAGACTTAATCTTAGCAGCATCTATCCAGTCTAAAATGTGTAATTTTTACAATATGGACCTCCACTCTAACTGCCTCACCAGACCGTGCAACAGCTTTATGCTGAGAACATTCGTCTAACGAAAGAAAATTTTATCATGTTAAGGAGCTTCTCAAACTAAAAACCTTCGTTTCACCCACCGTATAGGCTTAAAGTTGTCCACTGTGGTAAACCCCACTGTAAAACCCATCGCAATCACAGTCTTTGCAAAGTATAAATTATAAGTTTAGCACTCAAACTATCGTCGCAGGTGTATGTCGAACTTAAAAGTTGACGTTTTAGTGAACAAACTATCATAGAAAGTAAGCCTTTTACCCTAAAACCTCATCTCTCACCCTCTTCCTCTGTCTCTCGCGCGCTCTTCCTCTCTCTCTCTCTCTATCTCTCTCTCTCTCGCCCTTCTTCTCTCCCTCTTCCGCTTCCTCTCTCTCTCGCGCGCTCTCTCGCTCTCTCTCAACAGTCTAACAAACTAAAATTCGCAAGCTTAAACTCTCGTTCCATGCGTGATTGGAAACTTTAAAGTCGTCAGCGCACAGTCTTGATAATTAAAAAGTTGTAATTGTAGCGTACAAGTTTGTATTCCAAGTCTCGTAGGAATTGAAAATTCAGAATTTTGATAAAGAAAACTACAAACGCTGCGATGTTTCCTCATAAGAGTTGTAACTTAGTTATACAAATCAACATCTATACACACTGGGAATCTGAAAGTTGTGGTTTTAACGTTCGAACATCCAAATCATTCTGACTTTGCAAAGTATTACGCCTCCTATTCAAACTCTCTTTCCATTTTGCTTTTCATCATGTAAGTCCCAAACTTGCTATGCTAACCATATGTAAAACATGCAAATATTGAAGACATATTCCCGTTTAATAATCTTTATTAAAACACATTCTGCTTGGTTTCTTCTTCTAATTATATGAAATGTCAGGTAAGAGCCTATGTAAAGTCTAACGTCTTAAACACTTAACTCGTTAACTGAATCTGCTCCAAATGGATTACATTCTCGACAGTTCAAAAATCCCATCTGGTTCGCATGGTCCTCGCTGTCGTAGCACGGTGTGGCGACTTTGAGCTCTGGTAATTGCTCATGCAGCCTGAAAATCTTTGTCATCAGCGTTGCCCATTCGTCCAAACGCAAAGCGATTCCACTGCGAGTTGGTCGCTCCTTTTTGGTGTTCAATGGTTGGAAGTATCTCCGAATGTTTACACACTTTAAACCCTTGGAAATAGTAACATAATATCTACCCCCTATATGTTGGAAATATTCTACAGGCTGATTCGCTTTTAGTAACTCTACGCTTCTGTCAATATCATCTAGATGCCTTAGGAAAGTTGCCCATCGCGGTTTGGTGAAGCAGACACCCTTTCTTGTGGGGTATAGCTTGCCATGTCCCGTCTCGTATTCTCTTACGTGTATCATCAGATTCTCGTTGTACATGCCCGCAGTCAGATAACGATTGTTTCCAATGGACTCATTAAACAGATCTGGATTTGCTCGAGTCTTTTTAATCGTCTCTTGCTTTGCATCGTCTACTTCTTCATTTCCACGCTTCAATCCTACCTACAAATACAGTTACAGAACTTTGCTATAGTTTATGTGCAAGTAAAATCAGCATTTCACATGTGGGTGCATGCGTGCGTGTGTGTGAAAACTTCATACTAAATGGTCTAATATCGA
This sequence comes from Allolobophora icterica, assembly GCA_963556255.1. Lineage (NCBI taxonomy): Eukaryota > Metazoa > Annelida > Clitellata > Crassiclitellata > Lumbricidae > Allolobophora > Allolobophora icterica. The sequence goes on from OY744606.1 coordinate 25,587,050, forward strand.
TGTTGTAGTTTGATTGTAATGCATGTGTTGAAATGAAAAAAATTATTCACATATACTCACAGTCATTGTAGATGCTGCAGATCTTGAAAACATGTTCTCAGCGATATTAACGACGAGTTCTGCTTGAGATATAACTGTAAACGGCTCTTTTCGTCTCCAGCGTCGATTTCCGAGTGAAGTATATGGCCGTACCCATGTACAGAAACTTTTATGAGATGATACACAATGAAGATCGGACCCAAGCTGTGCTCATTGGTTGGTCATATGTTCTCATTGGATAGTTCAAAATTTGCCCCAGCTCCTTTAAATATTTATATTGTAAGCACAACAGGTGCTCATGCATTTGCCCATATATAAATTTATATATTATGCATTTGTATTAAAGTGTCGTGTCATTGCCAAGTCTTCATATGAATAGGTCCTATGAATATGCTTGTGTATTGTGTTAAAATATCGAGTCATCGTGATGTGAGATTTACAGGTATAAACCTGTGTGTAAATGCATTGTCATTGGGTATAGAGCATGTATCTTTTGACTGACCAGTTGTATAGAATCATAGGCTGTGCACACTCAACCGACACGAGATAGGTTTGAATAGCTTAAAATATTTCAGAAGTTGTAACTGAATCTAATGTAAAGTCGTGTATGAATTGAGAGCGTCTTCATTTTCTTAGCCTCGGCATATTAGGTTTGGTCTATCTCAACATCATATTCGTCATATGTCAGTTGATTGGGGGTTGAGCAGAAGTTTGGATTCAATTTTTTTTTCTGCCCTGGTGGGATTTGAACCGCGGACCTCTGGGTTGATAGTCCAACACGCTAACCACTAGGCTATGGAGCGTGTTAAAATAAATAAAATATTTAAAAATGCGTCAAGAAATATGTTTATTCATCATTTGAAATGTTCCAATAAGATAATTAAAATACCTCGTGTAAGAGTACAACTTTTAATATACATTAGATTATAACATAATATATATATATTTTAAAATGTCTACCAAATAGGCTAAACCAATACCATATTCAAATAAGCCTCGCTGTGCTAGGGCGCTATACAAATTGGTGAAGTTCAAAATAATTTAAATGTAGGCTCTACTTAAAATTTAAGTGAGAAATAAGTTTATTCAACAGCTGAAATGCTTCAATAAGATAAATACCTCGTGTAAGAGTACAAATTAGGGTTCAAATACAATTAAAATATAATTAAAAGAATTAATTTCGCCAGAGCCAGAACAATCACTCCATGGGGAGAGATTGAGCCAGAACTATTACTCGTACGGTAGAGATTGAGCCAGAACTATTACTCATACGGTAAAAACTGAGCCAGAACTATTACTCGTACGGTAAAAACTGAGCCAGAACTATTACTCATACGTTAAAAACTGAGCCAGAACTATTACTCATACGTTAAAAACTGAGCCAGAACTATTACTCGTACGGTAGATATTGTTCCAGAACGATTACTCGTACGGTAGATATTGTTCCAGAACGATTACTCGTACGGTAGATAATGTTCCAGAACGATTACTCATACGGTATATATTGTTCCAGAACGATTACTCATACGGTAGATATTGTTCCAGAACGATTACTCTATTTACTACTCTAACCATTATATCAGTCATCTGTGGCTGTTCAATGATCTCTACTTTCAGACTATTAAATTCCAAATTGGTAATATTCTGTCTAATGTATAGGCCCCGTATAGTGTGAAGAATATTAAGATTTTACGGCACCCTTTTAATAGGATGATCAGTACTAGTGGTCATTTTATTGGTAATAGTAAATTTTGATACCGTTCGTAAATAACTAGGCCTACGTACGGGGAGACCAATACTGTAGAGCTAAACTGATCATTTTTGACGTACTCGCACGGGACTATAAGACTAAAGTTATATTGAGATTCTTTGGGAATGATCAGATAAATATGTGGCATTTTTAACGTAGTCTACGCGTACGGTACGCGTACGTTATTTTTTTCGATAACGTACGTACAGCACGCGTACGTTATTCCGGAGGTAACGTACGGTCGCACTATGGTGTACAGTGAACATACATATGGTAGAAACGGCAGCCACGCAGGGCGCCTTACATACATGTATACAGTAGAAGCACATGATAACAGTTTTTTACAGGAGTCGAATATATAACTGTTTTAGCGGCAGTCACACGGCGCCAATCAAGGTCTACTACTCATTTAACCACCGCCGCCACCTAGCGAGTGGAAGGCTGAATAAACCTTACGGGGTCTACCGGGTTCGATCTTGGTACCTTTAGCTCTTCACGCCAGTGTGTTATCCATTACTCTACGGACCTTATGAAAGAGCTTGAAAGCCTTCCGGTTTGGGAGTGCATCTGATGAGTTTCTCTGAAGGAGCGCTATAAAAATCTTAATTACAAAGTTGGACTGACTAGCAATGTGCTTGAAAATTCAGATATATTATTGATAGAGCACACATAACAGAGACTTGAGAAACGCCACCAGTGAAAGAAAGCGACATGAGAAAAGAGTAAGCGACAAGCCCGTGAGAATGAATCTACGGACGTAGACCAGTGCGAGAAAGCACGAATAATGAGTAGGCCTATATTTTGGTAGGATGGGACAAACAGCTAGTCTAAGGAAGTTGGACTCACTGCACAATTTCACTAAGGTACTTCAACTTCTACCATTCTTGCTGCAGTATAAACCAGCTGCTGTGAGTATTTCTGTAAAGCTGATGGAGGAGGTTGTTTGCTGATTATGTTTCTTTAGAGTTTGCAATAGCTTTCTTTAAGACAATTAGCTTAAAACTCTTTTATGGGATTGCCTTAGGCCCTATTCTTCGTCGAATGTTTATGAATCTCTATCGCCCAGCAAATTCCTGAACGTTGAGTTGACCTGAAAGTTCGCCACATACTGCATTTAAAGGTATTTAAGTAGAGGTATATTCTATTTCTTCTTACTTCTATCGCTTGGTTGCCTTTTTCGTTTCATCGGCTCGATTTTACTGATTCCTTTAGATTTACTGATCACGTCGAACTGTTTCTATATCATCTACTATTCTTTTTTTTATTGAAGTCTCTCCCCTCTCCAGTTCCGTAGACGCCTGAAAACTTTCCTTTTTGCCGGTTCCGGCATTGATGCGGGTTGAAAGCGCCGCTGATTTGAGTGGCGCTATATAAGTTTTCGGTTACAATTACAATTACAATTTTCGGTTACAACAACGTAGTGTCTCGTCATATTTTGACTTAGTATGAGCCCAGTGGTATAATATTTTGGTGGTCTAATGATATACAATGATGCATATAAAACTGTTTACATTGTGTTTCAGTTTATAAAGAGCTTGAGGGGTTACCAATGCTTTACGAGGAGGTGGAACCATACCTTACAAGAGCAGCGAAACGTCCAATTGTACTCATAGGTAACGACAAAACAATAAAATTATAATACGCAAGACCTACATACGAAATGTTTCTTGGGTTTCAAACTTTCTATTACTTCGGGATATCCTTTGGTTATGCTAGACGAACTGAAGTTTTGTAAAAAAAAAAATCGTAGGTCTTTGATGAAATTACAGTTCCTCTGTCGCATATTTAGCTAGCAATTGACTTTATAGTCGAACACTTTACGGTGCATTCACTGACCATAGACAGTGTTAAGCAATGAGCATTCCATAAATATAATTATGTTAAACATTTAATATCAAAGAACAGAGCCAATAATATACTCTAGCAATCATATCGCTTATAAATGACTCATCATCATCATCATCATCATCATCATCATCATCATCATCATCATCATCATCATCATCAGTTCCTGACGCCAGCCATTTGGCGGCGATGGACACGAATAAATGATCTCTATTGTACTCGGTCATTTAGTGTTAGTCCAAGTTATGTTATGTCCTCATCTATATTATATATACATATAAATTATATATATATATATCCAGTGAAGTTTTGGTGTGCCTTGTTTCTTTTTTCTTCGAATCTTGCATGTAGTGTAGAGTGTGGCATTCTTTCAACTGGCATTCTCTCTACATGTCCAAACCATCAGAGTCATCGTTTAATGACTTTGTCTAACCGAGTTGTTTGGATACTTACGATTGTCTTATTTTCTGCAGTCTTGAAATCCATGCGATCTTCCGTAGTCAACCGATTTCTGCTGTAAGAATTCTTTTCTCATCTTGTTTTCGCAACATCCAACATTCTGGATATATATATATATATATATATATATATATATAATTTATTTAATTGATTGACATTTACTTGCTTATTTCTATAGGAAAATCGGTTGTATGATCGTCTCGTATATTTTTTGTCTTAGTTTCCATTTTCCATTCTCAACGTAAATTAATATGTTCCTTCGATCATAAGATTATCAAAGATAACAAACCCATAACCCAGGTCCATTCCAGTAAAATTGTAGGCGTATATTTGGACCAGCATATTACTTGGAAAGATCATAGAAACCATATGTCTTCTAAAAGATTGCTAAAACATTGCTATATTGTCTAGAGCCCGGCACTGTTTATAGACTAGGCGCGCTGAGCTGAGAAGTCAACAAAAAAGCAATATAAGCGGTAAGTCATGTTCAGTTTTGGAAACAATGTGTTTTAGACTAATGTGACCCTGTTGATTACAAAAGTAGCCGTTGCCAAGCTAGATTTTTAGCCGTAAGTCCAAAATTCGTAATCAAAAACAAGATTTTCCATGAAAAGTACGTGAAATCAATAGGCATGCATTATGATGTAGGCCTAATATTGTTATTCCACTAATTTGCAGATGGAGGGAAAGTGGAGAAATCAGTAATAAGCTCATTATGGGCGTCCGGAGGGGGGAAAAGGGCATTTGTCCCCCAGATTTTGATTTTTTTTACAAAAGTCAAATCTTTTGATTATCATGATTATTCCAACAGTGCCAACACGATTTTCAATGCTAAAACACTTAATTATATAGGTAAGTCAGCTATTCTATGCAAGGAATGCCATTTTTGCTCCCCTTACAAAAGTTTTACCTCCCTAGAAAATTTTGCCCCCCATAGAAATTTTTGCACACTCCCCTCTAGAAAATTCCTGCGGATGCCCATGGTCACTGCTGGCAAACAATGATATACTGAGTGATACACTCGATGGCAAATCACAGCATGGTGTAGGCCTATCACCGCATCGATGTCACCTTGATCTTTGGATCGGTGAAAGGCGCAACTCGAAAAAATCGCAGTGGAACTTGTCCAATAAGACGAGCAATCGAAGGACGTCATGTGCCTCTCCGAAAAAAACGGAACAATTTTTATGTATGTCTGAGAACAAGTTGGTCTTGGCACGGTTCCTTTCTCAGGAGATCACCAGGGAAAGCACACAGGCTTACCTCCATGGCCCGGCCACCTCAGCTGCTCTTATGGTTGAACGCATCCTGGAGGCTTCCTCTGCTCTAGATCTCTGGCTGTCCTCTACTCGCCTCCGCCTTAACCATGATAAGACCAAGTACATTTTACTCGGTAATCGTATCCAGCCTGCTAAGATCGATGCTGGCTCCCTCCGCTTCAGTTTTCCCAGTGTGCACTTCTCCTCCTCTGTCCATGATCTTGGATTCGTCCTAGATTCTGTTCTCTCTCTCTATCTGATCTTGTCAAGTGTCTCGCTCGTGCTTCTACTATTTACGCCAACTCCGTGCCATTCGCCAGTCCCTTCCGCTGCATGCGATCGTGGCCTTGGTTCATGCTCTGATCTGCACTAAGATTGACTACGGGAACGCTATCTATATTGGCCTGTCCTCTACTAATACATCTAATCTTCAACCTACACTTAATGCTGCTACCCGCATCATAGGAGGCATCATGAAGTTTGCCCATATCTATTCCTACATCCGGGACTTCCTTCACTGGCTTCCCATTCACCAACGCATCCAATTTAAGATCCTTTCACTCGTGTGCTACTGTCTTGTTGGCTCAGCCCCGCTGTATTTCAGGGCTTACTGCACCCCAGTTTCCAGTTTGCCTGCTCGGGCCTCTCGTAATCTACCCGTGGCCACTTGATTGTTCCTCGGATGCGCACTGCTACGGCCCAGTCTCGTCTTGTGGGCCATTCGACCTTAGGCTTGACCTCTCTCTCTCTCTCCTGAAAACATTCTTTTTGTCAGACACTGACCCGGGTCGGGAGCGCCTCTGATTATGAGTCGCGCTATATAAATTCTCGATTACAATTACAATTACAAAGCATTTTGTACACTGAAGTAGTTGTAGCAGGAGGATTCGACAAATGTACTGACTGATGTGTCAATGTTAAAAGTAGCACATGAAGAAGCCGACAGGAGAAATTTGTTACATGCTGCTAACAGTTCCTATGATATAGGCCTAGCAGTTGTCTCAGCCAGGGATACCGACGTTTTCGTCATGTTGTTATCCCACCTTACCAAGATGCGATGCACGGAACTATGGATAAATGGCCGGAAGATCTAAGAAGCGGAGATTCATACCAATTCATGACATTCATTGCAAATTGCCATCTGAAGTTCTGTCATCACTCTTCGCATTCCACGCCGTATTTGGCGTGACATGACGTCCTACATTCATGGCCACACTATGCGATCAATGTGGAATACTTGGGATGAAACATGGGATGAGGTCCACTTACTGAAACCATCAATGCTGCAGAAAAGTTCTTCTGCATCGTCTACAAGGCAAATGCTGTTTCTGTTGACGATGCCAGCACACTGCTCTTCTCAAAAACCAGCCAACCTGATCGAATTCTTTCACCGACAAGTGATGCATTGTAGCAACATGTCAAAAGATCCCACTATCAAGCGACAATGTGGGCCCCTGAACAGGCGTGCAGCAGCGCGCCTGATCTTGTAGATGGAACAACGTGCGATTGGCAGAGATTCCAGTGATTCATCTCAGTTGATACCAGTACTAATGACAATAGAATACGTCCCAAAAGAATGCTTGGACATTGTTTCTTGCAACTGCAAAAAAAACAACTAAGTCTATGCAAGTCTCGCGTGTGCAAGTACAGAAAATCAGACTTTACGTGTTGTTCTCTGTGTGGGTGCCAAGCACATGGTGCCTGCACAAACATGAAGTGATCAACCAGTATCATTTATCAGTTAATTTATTGTAATTTACAATTATAAAACAATTGCTGTTAATGTTGATCATAACATAAAATATTTTTCATCATTAAAAGGTCATCATTATGATAGCCGAGCTATTAATTCACCTATCTGGGGGCCTCTTCCAGAATCATAAATTGTGGACTCCCGGTTAAAAATTCAGCGATTTTCGTAATCAGCAGGGTCGATTTAGTGGAAAAAAGTATGTTACAAAATGAACATGATTTCCCCTCACACAGGATTTTCCCTTTTTTGCGCCCCAGACTATTACCAAGACGCTATTGAATGACTTAAAATAAGCTTTAATATTTCCATGTCTATCAGATTGTAATATCTCTTGGGGGTTCCAGTTAGCCCTGGCGGTTGAATAATCTATGGGTTCTTCAAAAACGTGCTATTCGTATCATATTAAATCTCCTCTGGTTATCTACAAGAGGTATGCCATTGTAACGTTGTTCGCTTATTTACAATTATCACCTAGGGAATTGACATTGATCTTATGTCAGGTTACTTGTAATCACCCCATGCCCCCATAATTAGTTGTTAGGGTCAAGCGAGCTAGATAGAAAATTCAGCAGAAGGCATCCATGAAAACATTTCTTGAATATGTAATCCAGTCAATTCGTCTGTATATTCAGTTCAGACAAATCAACAATATCAAACAGTAAATTGATAGCTCAAGAAGCATATTATACTTACTTAGACCAGCACTTCTTAAGCTAATTTCTATATTTATTAAGACCTACATTGACCTTATTGATCTCGTAGTAGTGTCTTCTTGTTCAGTAATATTATTCCCTTTTTTCTCCGTTCCCAAGTTACTGCGAAGCTTCGAAGACGGACATGTTGCTGTCGAAGGGATTAGCGTGTATAGTTGGTTGAAGATCTGATTCTTCTCGTTGGATCTCGTCGCACAGTTCACCAAACAACTATCGTCCGAACAATGATTTTTCCCATAACGATTCAGAATGCGGTTCCAAAGTTTAGTTCGTGTTCTCCTAACGACGAACTGTCTCTAACTTCTAGCGTAACTCTCTCTAACTTCTCTGCGCTGTCTTAGAACAAGACACGTATACGCTTCGTTTCGATGTTTAACTTTACTATCTCAGTTCATGCATACTTATGGCAGCATCAGAATTAATTAATTATTTTTAATTCTAATTTATTCTACCTTCCACGACGGTATGCACGAACTGCAGTTCATGCCTTTGTGGAAGGTAGAATAGTTTAGAATTAACAATAATTAGTGAAATTCTGATGATGTCATAGGTAGGATATATGTGTTGGATTCTAGAGTGCGCTTTGATTCCAGTCAAATACGAATCATCTTTCACAGATAGTCTCCATCGACAGAAATCGTTTAACTAAGCTATCTTACGGCTTACGCGTCACGCTTGGTCTCCTCCGGATCAAGCACTGACCGTTATGTCATAGTTTTTCGTTTGGATCCTTGGTTCCACAAAACATAAAATAAATGAAAATTACCAAGAGGGTGGTGCACCATAGAAATTCAGACTTCGTTGGATATAGTTTGAGATGGTTAGACGCCATCCACTCTGAAATGCGTTCGATACACAGCAGCACTCTCTGTTTCAGTTCAGCGCTTTGTGATGGTTCACAGAAGAAGAGTCATGTGCTTCTATGACTCTCCACATAGGCCATATATAGTACAAAAAGGAGAGGGCCGATTGTGTTCGCCCCTTTTTGGCAGGATTTAAGCCAGCTTAGCGCTCTGTCCATGATTCCAAATGAGCGCGAGAGTCGCTGAATCAAGATGTCGTGGTCGACTGTGTAAAATGCAGCTGACATATCAAGTAGTGACAGAAGCGCCAGTTGGCCAGAGTCTATGGCACTGACTACATCTGAGAACACTTTAAGGAACGAAGTCTCGGTGGAATGGCCACGCCTGTAGGTAGACTGAAACCGAGGAAGAAGGCGATATTCAAACAGGTACTCGGTCAGCTGGTGGTTGGCAATACGCTCGAGTACTTTTGATACGAACGTTAGATTTTATGACCAGTCTGAAGTTCGCAGGTGACAATTCTTCTGCTGCAGCTTTCTTACTGAGTGGCTTGACCGTTGCTTATTCCATTTGGACGGGAAACGGCCGATGGCAAAGGAATGATTGAACATCCGAACAATGAAAGGCGCCAGCAGCGGAGCCGCCTTCTTCATCAAACACGTTGGAATAATGTCAAGGGAGCACTGTTTGGCCGGGGATGAAACATAGAGAGAGCAGCAGTAGTCAAGCCGACAGGCAATGAACGCATGCACGAGAGTAGCAGCAGGTTGGGGGGAGCGGAAAACCACGTGAAGTTGTCGCGGCTAAAAGTAGCAAGCAAGGCTCGGCTGCGAGATATGAGAGAGAGGGCGAGTTCTGAATCCAAGATGACGCCAAGGTCTCTGACGGAGATAATATAAGGGAATTCAGAGGTAAACTAGCGTGATCGATCTTAGCGAGCTGCCTGTGGGTGCCCAGCACATGTATTGAGTCTTGAGGGATTCAAGCGAAGGTGGTTGGAAGACATCCAGGTTGTCAAGGAGTCAGTGGAGTGGCACATGAGGCGGACTGCAGCAGCGGCGTTGGAGGAAAAGCAGTGGGTGTAAGCCTGTATGTCGTCAACATTTAACTGATTGACAGAGAGCAGATGGCAAGAATACGGCTGAGATTGGAGGTGAAGATAAAGTAGAGGAGAGGTCCCAAGACGGGTACGGGTAACAGGTACGGCATACATTGTAATGTTTACATGGTTAAGAAGCGTTAGATCGTGATCAAGAATGATGCCCAAGTCTCGCGCAGAAGAAGAGATTGTGATGTCATGAAAATACCGCCATGTTGCGATGTGACAACGTGTGGAGATAATAAACGAAGAATAATAAATAATAATAATAATAATAATAATAATAATAATAATAATAATAATAATAATAATAATAATAATAATAATCCTACCATTTTGTCCCATTGGCCTTTGAGACCCTGGGACCAGTCAACTCCAAGGGACTGGCATTTCTCACCGACCTAGGGCGTCTCCTGCACCAGACTTCGGGAGACCCAAGAGAAACCAGTTATTTGTTTCAACGTATATCCATAGCTATTCAACGTTTCAACGCAGTTGCCTTCCACAGCACTTTCGTTGTTCCAGATCTTGACCAGGACGGCCACTCCAGAGTCAACATATTTAATTAGTATCTGACACCTGAGGGATCCTATATACCTCGGGTAAAAAAAAAAATAATAATAATAATAATAATAATAATAATAATAATAATAATAATAATAATAATAATAATAATAATAATAATAATAAAGGGCAGAAAGGTCAATCTTAGAGATTAGAATCTGACCGCTGAGCTTCATCTAAGGTCTAAAATGTTTCCATCCACATCTGGTACACAGTGGCTAACTCATCATCATTTTTTCCCATTGAAGCTGAACAGTCTGTAATTATAAACAAATATATACGCTTTATCCTAATCAAGCCTTATAAAACCCATAAATCAAACTCACATTAAACATAGATGAAAGCGCCAACGTAAGAAGAATCGCTTCATCAGCAAACCGGTTTTGTACAAGCATTTTCTAAGTGAGATTCGGGATGAGATCCGGTTTCAGAAAGAAATCAACCCCGCTTCCTATGCTTACATGTATGTCATGTGGCTAGTAATAGCTGGATGTTGTCTATTACTTTGACCATGGGCGGCGATCCCGGAGGGTCGAGGGGGACAAGACCCTCACCTTTAAGAGTGGGGGGACACAGTAGGCCTATACAGTTGTCTCCCAAATTTTGAAGAAACACCAAAGGTCAACAAATTTTACGCGCCAAAACTTTTGTATCACCTCTTTTTTCACCAGATCAGTTCAAATGTCCCTTGTTCCCCCACCTGTCAAACAAGGTCGCCGCCAGTGACTTGTGATAAACATCTTCAATGAGCATGGTCACATATTATGTCCTATAATCATATGTTATGGCGTGGTGGGTAACAGGACAATAACCCTTCGGACAATAACCCCCCGACAATTACCTCCCGGACAATAACCCGTATTAACCCCCCAAGCAAAAACCACCCGGACAATAACCCTCTATACTGATACAGTGCATACAGTAAACGATTAGACATGAAAGAATGATGAAACATCCAAGAACTAAATATTGGACAAATATTAGAAAATTGGGCACAGAATAGACATGAAAGAATTACCATACATTAAAAACTAATTATTAGACAATTATTAAACAATTGGACGACGTTGCTGGTGCCTTTGAGGAATTGTCTGAAATACTGCCTCCAGAAAGTAGACCGGTTGCTGATTATTTCGAAGATGCATGCATAGGAGAACCACAACGACGTGGACGACATAAAATGACCACAACGACGTGGACGACATAGGAAGACCACAACGACGTGGACGACATAGGAAGACCAAAACGACGTGGGACGACATAGGAAGACCAAAACGACGTGGGACGACATAGGAAGACCACAACGACGTGGACGACATAGGAAGACCAAAACGACGTGGACGACATAGGAAGACCACAACGACGTGGGACGACATAGGATGACCACAACGACGTGGACGACATAGGAAGACCACAACGACGTGGACGACATAGGAAGACCACAACGACGTGGACGAAATAGGAAGACCACAACGACGTGGACGACATAGGAAGACCACAACGACGTGGACGACATAGGAAGACCACAACGACGTGGACGACATAGGAAGACCAAAACGACGTGGACGACATAGGAAGACCACAACGACGTGGGACGACATAGGATGACCACAACGACGTGGACGACATAGGAAGACCACAACGACGTGGACGACATGGGAAGACCACAACGACGTGGACGACATAGGAAGACCAAAACGACGTGGACGACATAGGAAGACCACAACGACGTGGACGACATAGGAAGACCACAACGACGTGGACGACATAGGAAGACCACAACGATGTGGACGACATAGGAAGACCACAACGACGTGGACGACATAGGAAGACCACAACGACGTGGACGACATAGGAAGGCCACAACGACGTGGACGACATAGGAAGACCAAAACGACGTGGACGACTTAGGAAGACCACAACGACGTGGACGACATATTGTAATTGTAATTGTAATTGTAATTGTAATAACGACAATTTCTATAGCATCGTTGGTAGCAAGCTACTTCTAGGATGCTTCACACAAACGCGCACACACTGTCTACTGTCAGCGCAAAGGTTAATGCTCGGAGGTTTTGGTTAGCAAGTAAAGTTTCAACTGTTTCTTAAAAACAAAGATGCTTTTGGCTTCCTGGATATCCGCAGGAAGACTGTTCCAAGCACGCGGGCCAGCGACCCGAAAGGAAGACCCCACATAGGAAGACCACAACGACGTGGACGACATAGGAAGACCACAACGATGTGGACGACATAGGAAGACCAAAACGACGTGGACGACATAGGAAGACCACAACGACGTGGACGACATAGGAAGACCACAACGATGTGGTCGACATAGGAAGAGCACAACGACCAAAACGACATAGGAAGACCACAACGACGTGGACGACATAGGAAGACCACAACGATGTGGACGACATAGGAAGACCACAACGACGTGGACGACATAGGAAGACCACAACGACGTGGACGACATAGGAAGACCACAACGACGTAGACGACATAGGAAGACCAAAACGACGTGGACGACATAGGAAGACCACAACGACGTGGACGACATAGGAAGACCAAAACGACGTGGACGACATAGGAAGACCACAAACGACGTGGACGACATAGGAAGACCACAACGACGTGGACGACATAGGAAGACCACAAACGACGTGGACGACATAGGAAGACCACAACGACGTGGACGACATAGGAAGACCACAACGACGTGGACGACATAGGAAGATCAAAACGACGTGGACGACATAGGAAGACCACAACGACGTGGACGACATAGGAAGACCACAACGACGTGGACGACATAGGAAGACCACAACGACGTGGACGAAATAGGAAGACCACAACGACGTGGACGACATAGGAAGACCACAACGACGTGGACGACATAGGAAGACCACAACGACGTGGACGACATAGGAAGACCACAACGACGTGGACGACATAGGAAGACCACAACGACGTGGACGACATAGGAAGATCAAAACGACGTGGACGACATAGGAAGACCACAACGACGTGGACGACATAGGAAGACCACAACGACGTGGACGACATAGGAAGACCACAACGACGTAGACGACATAGGAAGACCAAAACGACGTGGACGACATAGGAAGACCACAACGACGTGGACGACATAGGAAGACCAAAACGACGTGGACGACATAGGAAGACCAAAAACGACGTGGACGACATAGGAAGACCACAACGACGTGGACGACATAGGAAGACCACAAACGACGTGGACGACATAGGAAGACCACAACGACGTGGACGACATAGGAAGACCACAACTAGAGAGTGACACGGGAAAAGTGTCCCCATTCCCACCCCGCATTTGTATTTTTAACCCCATCTCCTCCCGTCCCCGCAGGACCATGTCCCCATCCCCTCATCATCCCCGCAACCTTCATCCCCATCCCCTCACCATTCCCGCATATTGGATTTTCATCCCCGCAATGTCCCCGCGTCTTAAAAGTAAGAAATATAAACTTGTAACATTGTAATCGATTACATCTTATTAAAATTTGTGATACTGACATACACTAAATATTCTGCACCTCAGTTTGTTATTTGTGTAATCATTGAATCAAGAAGATCATTATTTTATAGTGTAATTACTCAGCTGAAAATAAATGAATATATGAAATTTATGAAATCTTTAACCATTACCGCGGTATTACCGCAGCTTCCATACCCATCCCCGCGGTAATACCGTCCAGTGTTTCCCCATTACCGTGCTCTTACCGCAATTTTTTTTTAATCTACCCCATTCCCGCGGGATTCCCGCGGTTACCGCGGAATTACCGCGGTAGCCGTTACCGTGTCACTCTCTAACCACAACGACGTGGACGAAATAGGAAGACCACAACGACGTGGACGACATAGGAAGACCACAACGACGTGGACGACATAGGAAGACCACAACGACGTGGACGACATAGGAAGATCAAAACGACGTGGACGACATAGGAAGACCACAACGACGTGGACGACATAGGAAGACCAAAACGACGTGGACGACATAGGAAGACCACAACGACGTGGACGAAATAGGAAGACCCCAACGACGTGGACGACATAGGAAGACCACAACGACGTGGACGACATAGGAAGACCACAACGACGTGGACGACATAGGAAGACCAAAACGACGTGGACGACATAGGAAGACCACAACGACGTGGACGACATAGGAAGACCAAAACGACGTGGACGACATAGGAAGACCACAACGACGTGGACGACATAGGAAGACCAAAACGACGTGGACGACATAGGAAGACCAAAACGACGTGAACGACATAGGAAGACCACAACGACGTGGACGACATAGGAAGACCACAACGACGTGGACGAAATAGGAAGACCACAACGACGTGGACGACATAGGAAGACCACAACGACGTGGACGACATAGGAAGACCACAACGACGTGGACGACATAGGAAGATCAAAACGACGTGGACGACATAGGAAGACCACAACGACGTGGACGACATAGGAAGACCAAAACGACGTGGACGACATAGGAAGACCACAACGACGTGGACGACATAGGAAGACCAAAACGACGTGGACGACATAGGAAGACCACAACGACATGCACGACGACAACCGACTTATGCCATTCGGATGTGGAATATTTATCGAAGATCCGAAGACGAATTACCAAAAACAAACAATTCGGTTGAAGGCTGGCATAGAAGTTTTCAGTCGAACGTCAGCAGTTTTCATTCAACCATTTGGAAGTTCATTGGATTTATTCAAAGAAATCAAGCATTACAACAAGTTAACTGCAGCCAATTTCTGTCTGGTCACCAGGGGCGTCTATCCCCCTCTAAGTCATTGGAGCAACTTCCCCCTGCCCGTCTTTTTCCCTCTTTTCCTTCCTCCCCCCTGAAATGGTGACACTCACACTGACAGATCCCCCTATTTCTTTACAGGGTGCAGATCCGAGGCACTGATGTCGTATAATGCAGGACCCAGTCCGTACCCCTGAACAACACTAGCATTTATCTTCACTGAGTGTAAGTCCTACCCTCAAACTTGGTGATGTGCTGACGACAGAAGAGGAAGTTGACTATCCAGTTGAAGACATGATCTTGGAAATCAAGAGTGGAGAGCTTGTCAATCAGGGTAGAATGTCGAACTGTGTCGAACGCACGCGAGACATCCAGAGACAAAATGGTCACATAGCTGTTATCTCTAAGCATGGACGATACCTGCTGAAGTAAAGCAATTAGGGCCGAAGTATAGGTAATGGCATTTACAAAGTTAAATACTGAAATAAGCAGCATGACATTTTCATTTTACCGCAAAATGTATAGACTTTTTGGCTGTGGCTACGATAGTTGACGCCCTGGTGAGTCAAAAAGATATTTGTTCTTTGCATGAAAATAGGATCGCCAGGTGTTGGAAGGTCGACGATGAAACGGCATCTGATAACATCTGATCCGACGCATTTCTGCGAAACAGTACCGTGTAAGTGAATTCATACGCTATCTGTACATGGATCTGACAATAGATATGTGAAGAGCTATAACTCAGGCACATGCATAATGCTATTAAAGGAAAACATATATGAGCCTACGTAATAAACAATGCACGTAGCTGTATACAATTTAAAAGGCGCACATATGATCTGCGCCTTTTATTTACTCACTTGCGATGACTGTAAGTAAGTAAGCAGTTTATTTATTAACACGTCATACATTCGCTGACGTCGTGGCTCACAGTGGTCAGTGTATCGCTACTAGGATTATAAAATGCCTTGTTTGTCATAATTGTGGCGGACGTGCCACAAGGATGAATGTAAACTGTATTAATGATAACAATCTTATTTAAACAACCCGTAGGCCCTAATTGTTTGGCATTTAAGTTGTGCAGTAAGCTGCAAGCTGCAGCTTTTTACATTTAAACGTTCAATTTTATTAATTATAAATATTACAACACCCCTCTAGTCCAATAATTAGCCTAATCGGCATAATTATAGCGCCGTATATAGTAAGAAGGGGCTATGTTATTTCTTATTTCGCATTCTAATCAGTAAAGTAGACAGAAATACCAATACATCTTCCGTACTAAACTATTTCATAGACTTAATAATTTTAAATTTTACAACACCCTTTCCGTCCAATCGGAAGTTTTTTAGACTGGTTACCATAGTAATGTTGATGCTCAACCAATGAAATTTCATCGAATGCAGTCTTTGAAATCAACAAACGAAGTCGGCAAGAAGCACTCTAAGTCACGAGAGGTTGTGGGCGCTATAAACGTTCGAATAAATTAAGTGATTTAGGCGTCAGAATAAACTTAATTCTACCACAAAGTTGCCCAGTGCGTGAGTCTGCGGGCTTGCTGTTTTGTCGAATTGAGAAAGTAACGAACGTTTACAGTTCAAGAGAGCACAACAAAAACTATCGAGAGTTCCGAATGAGTTCGATAGTTTAGTCTGATCTGTGGATACACAGTTTTGGCATTATGGTTAAACTCAGCCATTGAATTGTGTAAACTAGTTGAACCTCGGAGATATTAACTATCGAAAATGATTAATTAAGTAGCCAAACAGATTTATCTAGTTCCGTATCTGCAAGAGAAACAACGCAGCTCAACATTCGAACTGCTTGCTTCTCCACGTCGAAAGAAGATTTGTCTACTAGAGACTCAGGAAAGGTTCGCGATTTACGAAAAGAAAGGCGCTTCAAAGAAATCTATGATTTCTATCGGAAGTGAACCAACGTACAATCCTATGTCGCGATGGCCCACTACAAGTGCTAGATAAGAAAATATATTAACACAAGTCTTAATCTACGCCGCTGCTAGGTGGTTTAGGATTTTGATGCTGTGACAGTGAGCTGATTTTTTATAATATTATAAAATTTTCATCTTATATCTGAGATATTAACGATCTTTCTCTGAACGGTCTTCTCTCTGGACGACTAATCTTCCCTCTGAACAGACTATCTTCCTCTAAATGAACAATCTTCCTCTGAACGAACAATCTTCCCTATGAATTGAACTAGGCTATCTGCCATCTGAATTCTTCAAATGTTCAGTTCCTCCATTATCGTTGCCAATCAACCATCATCATATGCCTCCTCAGGCTTCTCTATCTATCACCCCTCTGACTTTCCACTCACCACTTCCTACTTCCTACGCCGACTCATTTGCTCCTCCGCCTTCCAATTATCTACCTAAACGACACCCACCTTAGCAGCTACTCTGCCTCCTCTCTTGATCTGAGCCCTCTGGAAACCCTTTGAAAAAACCTCTGACTCGACGCATTGCTCGTGATTCATGAGCTGTGTCTTGCGTTTAGCTTTCAAGTGGCACTTTAGAACTGTTGAGTTTACGATTACGATTTTGATGCCTACGTTGATATCAATACACTGATTGTAGTGTAACTTATTACTATCAGCCATCCGCTAAGCTCGACGAGTTAGATAAACATTACAGTCAGTCAATAACTGGAAGCCGCCTTCAAATTTTCATATCACGAACCTATTTCTGAATCACCTATTTTTGTGATCTTCTCACATTCTTCGTAAACAAGCGAAACTCTTGCAAAAGGGAAACCAGAAAGACGCGATCCTAACAGGGACATGGATGTGAGCACAATGGAAGACCTGGAAAGCTAGCAAATGTATAGGAGAGATGAGAAGAGCAAACTGTGATGGAACTGTGTGGAAACAAGATGAAAGGACGATAGAGATTTCGCTAGTGGTGGAATAAAAATCAGGAGGGGAAAGGCCAGGGCGGTGTGGCTGTCCTGCTGGGTTGGAGACTACCAAGGCGGTATCGAAGATAGAAATACAGGGGAGCAGGATGATTGAGGTTACAGTAAAGGACAAACCAGTGGACATAGTGATAACACAGGTGTACATGTCTGCAACGACGCATGAAGATGAGGAATTAGATTATATGTATGAGATTCCAGAAAACCTGGATAGAATCAAAGTATTAGATTGTGTAGTGATAATGGGAGGCTGGAACGCGGTGGTGGGGAGGGAGCGGAAAGAAAATGTATTGGAAAGTACGGCCAGGTAGAGAAACAACAGAAGCAACAAACTAGTGGAGTTCTGCGAGAGAAGAACTAGTGACATACATCTGGTTCCAGCACGAGAAGACACTAAGGTACACATGGAAGGCAGTGGAAGATGTAGCACGATATCAGCTGGACTATTTAATGGTACCACTCAGACATAGAAACAGTGTCAAGAACGCAAGAGCAATGCCGGGAGCCGACGCGGACACAGACCACAACCTGGCCAGGAAGGTCAGACAAAGATGGGACAAGAAGAACCTGAATGAGAAGAGCAAGGAACTGGGAGAGAGAATAGAAGAGTAACAGAGTATAATATTACATCCACAGAAGAGAGATGGAAAAGACTAAAAGACAACATCATAGAGAGTGCCAACGATACTGTGGGAATAGGAGAGATTGCAACCGCAAAAAAAACCGTGGATAACAGGAGAGATGATAGAGGAGATGGAGGAACGGAGAAAATGGAAACACCAAAGTACAGATAAAGCAAGGCAAGAATATAGAATACTAAACAACAAACTGAGGAGAAAATCAGAAGAAGCTAGAGAAAAATAGTGGGACGAGCAATGCAAAGAATTACAACAACGAGGAAGACATGATATGGTATGCTAGAGAGTGAAACAGATATAAAGGAAACCGGAGAAAGAGGGAGGAATAGATGCTAGAGACAAAGAGGGCAAGATTCTGAACGAAACTGATGAAGTTAAAAGCCGATTTAAGGAACAATTCATGAACGGAAACAAAAATGCTGAACTACATGATAACCATGACAAGGATGGAGAGGATATTAGACCGGAAGTGCTGTGAGAAGAGGTAGACGTAAGCGCGGCCATAGAGGAACTGAAAGACAACAAAGCGGAAGGGACAGACAACATATCAGCAGAGATACTTCAATCCTTGGAGACGAAGCTATACAACTGAAGGGCTTGCCTCAATAACCATATATGTCGACATACTTTTTGGTTTATGTGAAAAAGTATACCAGCATGCTTGGGATATTGTATTCTATATACCCTGCAAATGTGGTACAAATCTGATTATTTTTGGATTGGTGTTTGGATAAAACAGTTTGTCAACATATGGTATTGTGCAGCCGGCAGCATTACTCCAGTGCAATATTCCGGTATGATAACAAACATTGTCGTTTTTTCTTCTAATCTGTGTATTAACACCGGTGGAACAATCAGATTATTTGACATACCCGCTGATTTTGCATTATTTTTTCTTACTGTGATGTAGCTATGATGACTTACCTTCTCATTTCACGATTAATTTGTACCGTTTACTAGTCACCATTTGGTGCAAGAATAAGGTATGTCGACTAACAGCAGATGATTTTTGCTTCACACCGGCTTATTGATACTAGGTGGTGCTTCGGCGTGAAACACCGATTCGGTTCGGCTCTGGACTTAATCTAGTTTTTCGTTCTACTAAGTGTTCTTTTTGTGTTCTACTCGCTCTCATATTTTGGAATTTGTCTCTTCTGTCGGATGTATAGTTTAACTTCCGCTTGTGCGGGGCGCCGTGCCTTGCTCTCGGCCTCCCGGGGTGATTTTGCTATCCCCTATGCGCGTACTGCTATGGCGCAGCGCAGGAACATTCTCCGCGGTCGGTCCTACCTCTTGGAATGACCTCCCTCTCTCCCTTCGCTCTCTCCCTAGAGACCTCTCAGGTACTTTCTATGGCCTTCTTAAGACCTTTCTTTTTGACCGGGCCTGGGTCGGGAGTGCCACTGAGTAGATTTCTTGAAGGAGCGCTATAGAAGTTCATTATAGATAGATAGATAGACAGACAGACAGACAGACAGACAGACAGACAGACAGACAGACAGACAGACAGACAGACAGACAGACAGACAGACAGACAGACAGACAGACAGACAGACAGACAGACAGACAGACAGACAGACAGACAGACAGACAGACAGACAGACAGACAGACAGACAGACAGACAGACAGACAGACAGACAGACAGACAGACAGACAGACAGACAGACAGACAGACAGACAGACAGATAGATAGATAGATAGATAGATAGATAGATAGATTGAGTGTCAATAACCAGGAATGAAGCAAGATGTCGTGAAAAAAACATTAGGGTTATCTTTTGAATTGCATTAAGTAACAATATCGTGAAAGACAATAATAACTCCCATGGTGCTTCAAACAGCTTGTCGATATGTCGTAAAGTGGCTTAGATACAACAGTTTGAAGTGTCAAATCTTTGCAGCCATTTTCCCAAAGCTAAAAAAATCCCACATACCTGGTTATTGCGGCAAGCCTTCAACTGATAAGGTTATATTTACCACGGAAGTATGGCCAGAGGACTTCCTGCAATCCGTCATAATACCAATCAAAAAGAAAACAAATGCAATGAATTGCGAAGACCACCGCACCATCAGCCTTTTCACTCATGCGTCAAAATCATGATAAGAATACTAACAACCAACGAGAGTACAAGCAAAGACGGAGGCAATCGGGGGACTGGGAGATGACCAATTCGGATTTAGAAAGGCCATGGAAACAAGAAATGCGATCGGAACACTAGGAATACTAGCAGAGAGGAGCTGCCAGAATTGGAAAGAGGTATATAAAATATATATATTTTATGGATTACGAAAAAGTATTTGATAGAGTCGACTGGAGAAGGCTGATACCAGCACTCAGACGGATGGAAGTAGATTGCAGAGACAGAAGAGTGATAGGAAACGTGTACATGGGACAGAAGATGCGAATAAGAATAGATGGAGAGTACTCATAACCAGGAACTGGAGAGGGGGTGAGACAAGGATGTTCGTTATCACCGTAACTCTTCAAAATCTATATAGAAGAGCTAGTAAAAGAAACACAAGAGGACATGGAGGAGAGGATCAAGGTCGGAGGAAGACTGGTCAAAGCCTTGAGGTTCGCAGATGACCAAGCAGTGATGGAGGGAATCCTAAGTGGAATACAGACAATGATGAATCGATTAAGCAGCATATAAATCGAATATGGAATGATTTTTGTGTACGTAATATATGGATGGCCCCTTAAATGAATAGGAACTTCAAGAAACAGACGGCAAAAGCACTGACACTGATGTGGAGTTCTGCTGTACTGATCGGAAACATGGACTATGAGGAAAGGAGATGAAAAGAGATTTGAGGTTTTCTAAATGTGGATATGGAGAAGGATGGAGAAGATCAGCTAGATGGAACATGGAGAAGTTGAGAAGTTACGGAGAAGTGTTGAGAAGAATTCGATAAGAAAGACTCGTCATACATACAATAAGAGAAAGACAAAGGAAATGGACGGGTCACACGATGAGAGGAGATTCACTCCTAAGAATGGTCACTGAGGGAAGAATGGAGGGGAAGAAGGCCAGGAGAAGACCAAGACAGCTGATGCTGGATTGGATGCTGCAAGAGGAACACCTGGAACAAAGTATAAGAGACTTCAAGAAGAAGCACAACATCGAGCGGTTAGAGATTGGACAATAATTAACCACGTCATCAGTATCCAGCCCTTGGCCTATGAGTCTATGAGTCTGTATGATGTTGGAAGGGAATCATCGGTATTGAACAACACTACAAGAAATGGCAATAAATCATCCACAAAATTCTTTACTAAGAATGTTGGCAGTGGATCTAGTTCACATGACTTTGAAGGCGATGATACAAGCAGTTGACGAAGTTGTTCTGGTAAAATGGCCTGTAGCTTACATTTACTACGGTGAGTTACAGGGAAGTTCAGCATAGCGGCGAACTGCGTCGATCTTAAAATCAAGTAGAAAGAATTCTAATTTAAAAAATTGATCATTATTTGTGCTCATTTTGTGCAGTCATTGAACAAATGGTGGGAAAGAAATTTTGTTGTTACATCCTTAAACAAGTGATTAACTTAAGTCACTAATTTTTCAACATTAATAAGATTGTACTGCTATTAAAAATATCACTCCTTCCTAGTCCTGCTTTACGGGCCGTACTGCCCTTACTACTTAGATTTCTTCCACCATAAGCCGCTTTCCACCTATTCTTGAAAATACCACTGTAGTCCACCGTGTTCATAATCGGGTTCTCCCGACTGCTGACAGTCTAGCTCGTAAATCTTTCATAATTAGGATGATTTTCACCGGAATATAGGCCTTAGTACTTTAACCTGGACGTGATATACATGTGTAAACCAAAATGCGGTTAGCAGTTGGATTAATAAAGGATATACTTACTTACTTACTTACTTTCATCATTTACCGCCACTTGAAAATTCTTAACGACTCCAACTTAAAAGCTGACATTTTTCCCTCCCCTCTATGTTTGTGTCTAGTACACACAGCTACCGAACTTTCCAGATAAATTCAACTCTATATGTTATCCTAGAAAAGCACAATACTGCTAACAGTGCTAAGTCATAGAGGGTTGCTGCACGCTCTTACCAGCCTTGGTACAACTCGGATATGGCTGCATCCAGAAGGCTGCGCAGCCGCCTTGGAGGTGTTGGTGACGGTTCCATTTACTCTTTCATATCCTGAAGTTCAGACAACAGCTTCGTGTTGTCTATATACTTGGCTCAACAGCAAAATTCATCTACTTGTCTCATCTGGTCTGTCAGTGCTTTTTTTCTCCGAAATTATTATGGAAGAGGGTGAATAAATCCTACACTGTGACAGCCTAACTAACTTCCCGTCCAACTCTTCTCTTGCTGACAGGTTTCTTCGATGCTTTTCAGACAAAATCTCTACTGTAAGACATAAGTTTTCCAACGTTCCCTCGTCTGATAAATCTCTAAATCTCCCCCACCGGTTCTCAGCCTACTCCATCCAACAGTCGTGACCAAGATTCGTAATCTCGTTTTCGCGTCTCCTGATAAGCAATGTTCTTTACACGTCATTGTTATTGCCATTCTAAGAGAGTGCTTTGATGTCGCCGGCCCAATCATCACAGATAATGGTTAATTTCTCCAACGCAGAAGGTTGCCTCCGCACCAGTTTCGCTCATGACATGGTTTGTTCTCTTCACAAAAGCCATCTCTCTCCTCTCCTCAAACTATTGCCTCATCTCTACTCTCGGCGAGTCGTGGTATTTTCAAAATCTTAGAAAAGTAGTTGTTAATCACCTGAACTTTTTCTCTCGTTTCTCAACATGTACCTTTCTTTCGATTCCGTCTACTGCAAATACGATTCCACTGAATCTGCCTAACTACCATTCACAATCACGTTACCCGCTCAATGGACAAAGGAAAAGTAATTGCTCTCATTCTCCTAGACTTTGCTGCTGCAAATGATAACGCTGATCATTAAATACCTCTTAAAAGCCTTGAACACTGGTTCGGTCGCTTTGCCCCGCTCTGATTGAGATCGTATCTTACATCCTCGTACTCAATACTCAAACAATTCGTATAACGCACTTCGGCGAAAATTGTCTTGAGCTGCGGTGTATCACAAGGTTCAGTATTGAGTCCAATACTGATTACATAGTAGATCACTCCAGTTGACTCTATACTAACCAATTGCCACTTGTATGCTGACGTATCGTCAGCATACAAAGAAAGATTAGACAAGAAACTACAAAATGAAGCAAATAGCTGCGTATCGCAGCTATTTGCTTCATTTTGTAGTTTCTTGTCTAATCTTTCTTTCCAATCGGTGGCCACTGTTTTTGGCGATGTTCATTCCCGGATGGCTAATAAGAAGCCGCTTCTGAATCCTTCTAAGACTGAAATTCTCATTCTAAGGACAAGCAATTCTGCCATTTTGACACTGGCTAAGTCCGTTCAGTCGAGTGGCTTACCTTTTACTGCACCTATGGCGCAAGGGATTTGTGCGTGGTGCCTGATGACAACATTTCTTGTTCTATACAACCATGTTCCGGCACTATGCAGATCACTCCGATTTCACATATTGGAATATTCGTCGAATCGAGTTTCTTTGGCTAATTCCTTGCTTTCCAGCAGACTTGAGTACTGTAACTCACTTCCCAGTGGTATCGCTAAGGGAATTCTGCATAAACCAAAAGTGGTTCAAAATTCATTCTACCAGAACCATAACAAATACCCAACCATCAGTTTCCACTAATTTGGATTATGACCAGCCATTCCTAATACACTTAGCAAAAGAAAACCAAACCCATTTTTTTTACTGAAATGAAAATGTTCTATGCACTTGATCGACTTCAATGCACAGCTGAGGGGAATGATGACACGCCTGCTTTTTTATTATGTTTATTGGCTCCAGTTACTTCCAATATCCTGGCTCAACTCTTCAATCACTCAGTCGAAACGCACCATATTTCCACCCAATGGAAAATTGCTATAATTCGACCTAAACCCAAAGTGTCAAGCTCTACTGCTTCTACCGACTCTCCAGTATCTAAAACAAACTTCATTCTGAAATACTTTCACCCATAGTCTAACCCCAGATTAACAGTTACTTCTTCTGCTATAAATTATTTCTATGTAACGAGATCCGTTGATGTCAGCTTGAGTCGTTGATTAAACAAAAATTGATTGATTGATCAGCATAATACGCTCATATTGCATTAATTGCACTGGCTGTCTGTCACGAAATGGCCTTTATTTCTAAGGTCAT
The DNA here is from genome assembly GCA_963556255.1 of Allolobophora icterica. Classification (NCBI taxonomy): domain Eukaryota; kingdom Metazoa; phylum Annelida; class Clitellata; order Crassiclitellata; family Lumbricidae; genus Allolobophora; species Allolobophora icterica. The sequence continues at coordinate 25,611,956 of OY744606.1, forward strand.
ACTTGGGGATCGGTGTACCTGTGTTTGGCCTTGTATTAAGGATGCGCGGTTGCGCACGGGGAACGAAAGGAAAGACCGATTAGAAGAAGTCTTAACTCAGGCGCTGAAGGACAGAGCCAGCTGAAAGACGTAATCGGGGGGAAGTCAAAGAAAACGTTCGTATCTGAAAAGGAAAGAGTTGGAGAATTACTATCCCGTGTCTTCGTATTCGTATGTGAATATATAGGCTATTGTATAAATATACGAATATAGGCTTTGTATAAATATACGTTGTTTCTAGTTATGTTAGCATATGTATGTGTAGCATAAATGTTTGGAGCTTATTTGAACACTAGATGCATGTATAAAAAGTGGGCTGTCATAGGCTACTCCATGTTTCAGGCGTCGATGTTTTCTTTTCATTGTGGAAGTTCTAATAAAAGCGAATATATATGAGCATTTCATAGAGGTCTCTCTCTCTCTCTCTGTCTCTCTCGTAGATGTTGGGTAGACTGTTATGCATATTCTTGGTATACTTAAGCATACGAGTACCGGTACACGTGAAAGTTAACATGTTTGTCTGAGATAGAGCACTTTGTGCGCTGGCTAATACGCAGTTTTGTGTAGTTTAGCAGCCTGTGTTCGGGGTATTCTTACAAGGTCATTTTTGTTGTAAGTGTAACCCGTTGTTGACGCTTGGGTGCAGCTCTGACGACGTTTGCTGCGGAGTCGGAGGAGAACTCGCGTTGAGCTGCAGTCAGGAGGAAATTCAAGCTGTCTTCCGGAACTTGTTCTTCACTAAGGACTACAGTGGGTACAGGTCCGTCTCTGTTGTCTGGAGAGAGTTTTGCGGACAACTGCACGCTTAGTTGGGAGTATCTCCAGATATGATCATGTTTCCGTATACATACTTCACTGGCTCCCGGTCCAGAGTGCATCCTTTACAGGGTCTCCTCCATGGCCTGGCAATGTGTCTTAGGCCGGGTACCGATTTACCTTCGCGAGTTCTTTACTCTAACCTCTACCTATGCGGGGAGCAGATCTCTGCGCTCAGCCTCCTGGGGAGACTTTGTTGTTCCTTACGCTCGTACTGCCATAGCACAGCTTAGGGCATTCTCGGCGGTTGGTCCTGCCGTTTGAAACGATCTCCCTCTTGAGATTCGCTCATATATCTAGTTCCTTTTACGGTCTTCTTAAGACATTTCTTTTTGATCGGGCCTGGGTCGGGAGTGCCTCTGAATAGATTCCTTGAAGGGGCGCTATATAAATCTTTTAGATAGATAGACAGGCAGGTCTCGGACGATAATCCTGCTGTATTGGCGAAAGACACGGCTAGGGCTTGGTCTTCTACAGAATCCGTATGACCGAGTTATTTTGCTCATTAGAGTTGTTTTTATTTGTTTTCTTATTAACACAAGGAAGAATCGTTGTAAATAAATTTTCTGTAAATATCTATTTTTAAAATAGAACAGAAGATTATAAGAATAATAATTATAAAGATCTGAAGATTATATGAATTATAATTTAAAAAATTATAATAACAATTAGAAAATATCGTTGTAAATCGCTTCTAAGCGAACTCGAGCCACTCTCCATTCAACAAAGAATCCTTTTAAAATCTACCTTACATTTCATAAAGTGCCATCAATGGATGCTATGACTCTTGGTACGCCCCTCACCAGAACAATGTGCATTTTCGGTCTCTGGCCCAAACTTCAGAATTTGCTGCCCATTTCAGTTTTCTATTAATTCCTTGGTGTCATTCAAGTCCAAACTTAATAACACTCGTCTCTTTCAACTTGCCTACCCACCGTAGCATGCATGCTTCTTGTTTCCCTGGTCTATCTGGTTTCGACTGGACTGCTCCAGTGGGTTAGGTTATTTTTGATTGCGACTTTACTCGCAGCGACCATCGACTGATGTGTTAGAAATCATGAAGACGTCGCCATTGAAGTCATTGAATTAGTTGGATTAGATCATTATCTCAACCGATTGTGATCAGTGATCAACGCTCGTCTACTTGATAAACGTCAAATCTAAAGTTGGAAGAAGTTAAGTAAGTGAGCAAGTGAAGAATGAAATGGAAGGCGAAAACAGATTAAACTATGAAGCGCTCGTGCTAACGCTTTAAAATTTTAAAAACTGTAGTTTACGATTACGATTACGAAGAAGAGAAAATTATAAAGGAAGATTAGTCAGATAAAGGAGAGAACTGTACACAAAGTGAATAATACATCTCATAACAGATTGTTGCTAGCCGGGTCCTAGTAGATGAACGTTATATAACGGGGTTATATAAAGGGAAGAAATGGATGGGATAGATCCGATAGAGGACTGAATGTGCCGTATTTAAAGTTTGCAGGTTCGGCGTAAGAAAAAAATCCAAAAGGATACGAGCTCGGGTGAATAGTTAAAACAGAGTTCAGCATCTGATCTCTATAAAGGTCACTGCAAGCATTGGAGAAGTCTAATTTCACCATTGTAGAGTCCTTGTGCATGTTTTCTAGATAGCGTCTAGCGGCGTGCGCCGCTGCCTTACAACTTTCGGCCACGCCCACCTGCCTGGGGGACAAATATGTCGCAACCATATATGAGCCGCATAGGCGTTTGTGCAGTTGGCGGTTAGCCTGCGACAGAGATAGCCCATGACTATAGGGCGCAGACCTCCCGAGCTTTTGCGCATAGCAAAGATGGTGATCCAAAAAGGGTCACACGAATTTCAGGGTGCATGTGCCGGCAAGCAGGAGATTAGCCAGGGCCTTGATCGTCGAGAGCAGCTTGGCGCCCGAATCGGTCAGGTGTACCAGTTCTAAACGTGTTGGGGGCAGAGGCCATCAGGACCCAGAAAATCCCGCCGGAAAGGTTCGGATGCAAGACGATATGCCTCCGCCTCTGTGACTTAATGCGGGGGGACAGGGATGGGCGGACGGTCCAGAGGAGAATGGGGTGCTTTAAGTAGAGCTCCTTCAGCGTGGTCTCGTTGATCTGGACCGGCTCTTCATCCGAGCAAAGGATCCGCGCAGCGCTGATGTTGCCATCCTCGAGTTTTCCCGCGAGGGTTTCAGCAATCGTCCGCTCCCTGCTTAGGACCGACCTCCCGCCAAGCTCCGGGCTCTCCTGTGGGCAAAAAGGACCGGAACCTTAAGGGACACGGTGGAGAAGAATTTATCCGCCAGTGTTTTAATCTTAGAAGTCCGGTTGTGGCTTGGCCACCTTTAACAGGCTATACGAGTGTGAGGACACCACCAAAACTGGTCCAAAAGAGAGCAAGTGTTGCCAAGGGAACGGAGCAAGTGGATCCGGCAGGATGCGGCCGATAACAGTCGTCAACAATCTGCTTAGGCTGTGTCTGGTTGCTTTGGGTATCTGTTTAAGAAACCTGACTTGAAGGGAATGGTAAGGAATTAGATCGGGCGTGGAAGGAGACCCTGTGCCGTCAATCAGGGGCCCTGGATCCCAGCCAGTGGCGCCCGATAAGGCAACGTCGAAGGAGGCGGCCCTGCCAAAGGAAGTCTGTGTGAGCCAGGGCAGAGGTTATTTCTTATTTCTAGGTCCATGCCTGTCGCGTGAGGAAGTCGACGACAACGACGAAAGGACTTCATCATCATGTCGTAGTCGTCGTCGGCGGCCGAGGTGGAGCGAGGACGGACGAAAGCCAGTCCCCACTTGAACAACGACGAAGACAGCGAGGCCGAGGTGTAATAGGACACCACTCGGCTAAGGTGTAACAAGACACCGCTCTGGCAGCGGGCGAACCCGAGACGGGGCGTAACCGCACCTGCACGGTCCTGTCGAGCGAAGCGACAAGAGACGGGGGAAAGGCCGGGGGGGAAGCAAGTTACCGACGGTGAACAGCGCTGCAGGCGAGCGACGACCCTCAACCCGAGGGAGCAACCTGACACGAGCGGAGGTTAACATGAGATGGGGAGGGCAGAAGGCTGGACGCTGGGAAGTACCTACTTAAGGGAAGGGAAAAGAGAGTACGGGACTTCTACTACTGGCTTGCGCGACGTGTGGACGGCGGTCGAGAGATCAACATCGAACGGCAACGAACACGACGGCGACGGGGTAAAGTCCGTCAGATTCAGAGACTGACGAGAACAACGATCTGTAGTTAGGCTTTGGGAGGCAGTATTTGAGATAGTCCAATTTAAGATCTAAACACATTAATGTTACATGGAAGTTTCCGTAAAGTTATTGTATATACTTGTTTCTTAATTAAATTCTTTTATTAATCAAACAAAGTTCGTCGCGAGTCTTCTTTAGAAAAGTTAGGCAGCTTTGATTAAAAGTGCAAGTAAAAGAACAAGCGAGAGGAGGGTCGACCTCACCACACAACAATCACACGACCGACACCCTCAATCGCGACATTGGCGCAGTCGACAGGATTTTCAACTGAGGACGTCACGACTAGCAGCGGAACCGGAAACGGAAGAGAGGAATCTCAACAGATCGGGACCAGCGGCGAATACAACCCTTCGCAACTGGAGAAGTCGAGTGCCGGACTCCGAAGACGATGGACTCGAAGGGACCGTCAGCAACAGGCAAGGACGAGGAAGAAGAGTGCCAACGGACGACCGACCATCGCTAGCAACGACGGACGGAAGTGGCAACGGAGGACAGCGGATCAGCCAAGATATCAAAAGACGGAGCACGCTCGACGTATTCAGAGGGCAAGTCCTTACTGGTAGTCGTGGTAATCTGCGAGATTGCGGTTGAGGTCTGAATGAGGATTGGCGTGCGAATAGCCGAGGCTTTTGCGTAGCTCCCTTTTCTCACTGCTGTTCTTGTTGTATTTATGGTAGAATTTTAGGACGTTGTTTCTTTGATTTCTGACCAGCGGTGACTCTCCTCTAACTTACTTACCTTTTTCTATTAGTGAGCGGACTGTTGGAAGATGGATAAGTTGTCGGTGGGGAAAAGAGTGAAGGTGCTGAACATGCCCCATCACAGGCTAGTCGCATATCTAACAAAGATGGGACTAGGAGAGGAGGAATTGGATTCCATGAGTATGGACCAACTCCGAGAGGCGAGTGCGGAAATAATTGTTTCTGGACGGGAGACCCCGCCAGAAGTAAGTGAGGAAGTAAGCATGGGTAGCGTAGAAAGCAGTATTAGCTCAGCAGTGCAACTGCAGTTGGTCGAGTTAAAACGATTAAGATACGAGAGAGAGGAAGCGAAGAGGGCGGAGAGAAGAAAAAAAGAGAAGGAGGAAAGGCAGAGAAGGATTGAAGAAGAGAGAGAGAGGAGACTGGAAGAGAAAGAAGAAAGGCTGAGGAGAGAAGCGAAAGAGGAAGCGGAGAAACTGAGGAAAGAAGAAAAGGAGGAAGCAGAGAGGCTGAGGAGAGAAGAGAAAGAGGAAACAGAGGGACTCAGGTTGCTTGAGGAGAAGCAGAGAAGGGAAGAGAAAGAGGAAGCAGAAAGATTAAGGCTTCTGGAGGAGAAGCGGAGGAGAGAAGAAAAGGAGGAGGCAGAGAAGAGAGAGAAGGAAGTCCGAGAGGAAAGGGAAGCAGAGAGAAGACTCAGAGACGAAAGGGACTATAACCTAAGGCATTCGGTCGTAGGACGAATGAAAACTTATAGTGAAAGCTTGCGTGGACTCTTACCTAGATTCCCAAGCGACCATGCGCAAATCCCTGGGTTCTTTGTGCATTGCGAAAGACTGTTCGACTCTTGCGCTGTCCCGGACGACCTTCGAAGCAGATTACTCTTGACCTGTCTAGACAACCAGGCCAGAGCATTGACGGCCAGACTCACACAAGAGGAACTCGATAACTACGGTAGACTAAAAACCTTCTTGTTGAAAGAATTCAAAGTGAGCGCGGTCTCTTTACGAGAGCGATTTATGAACGCCAGAAGGGCGGCAGATGAATCGTACACAACTTTAGCTTCGAGATTGCATAATTTGCTCTCATACTATCTGCAAGATCGCAAGGCAATGACATTTGATGATGTTACGAGCCTTTTGATCGCCGATAAGATGAAGGAAATGTTGCCCAGAGGATGTTTGAATTTCATCCTCAGTCAAGAACAACAGAAATGGTTAGGGCACAAAGATTTAGCTGCAGCTGCTGACACGTACGCTGCCACACACCCTTGGGAAAGTGACTATGCGAAACATAGTCCAGGCGCGAGTAAGATGGAGTCACGCTACGCGAAAGCACCAGCGCCTCCACAGACGACAGCTAAACAGACGGACAAGTGGACTAACCGACCGGAAGGGACACAGACAAACAACAGGACTGACGGACGTCCAACCCCCGAAGAGATTAGAAGGCGTGGCCTTTGTTTTCTATGCTTATCTCCAGATCACAGGGCCAACGTGTGCTTGAAGAACAAGCAAACTAAAAGCAAACAGGTGAGTGCATGTGCGGTCCAACCAACCTTGACCAAAGCACGAGAGATACAGGTAGACGGACAAAGCGAAACGCGACTAGACGGACCGCCACCGATCCAGGAGAAAGACCAGCTCGCATTGCCGACAAACCCGGAATGCATCGACGTGGAGGAGACGTATGTAAGAGAGTACATGAAAGTGTACATTACGGGGCTCCCTGTGACATCATCTCTAATAGATAGCGGGGCCGAGTATAATTGCGCGCGAGCTGATTTAATCAGACCACTCAACCTACCCGTGGTCAAGCAGATAGAGGTGAAGGGACTGAACGGTCAACCAATGGTTGTGGACGTGGTACGGCTGAGACTAAAGGGGTCTCAGGCCGGCGAGGATAGGGAGGGGGAGGTAAACTGCGCCCCCGATGTTCGGATATGGGCGGCGCTCATTAAAGATCTTAATGAACCGCTAATCATCACGCCCACGACGGCCGACTTGCTGCGTGAGACAGCGCTGTATTCGAGTCGCGCGGCCAACGCACCTGAAATAGCTCAGATTTCAGAAGCACTAGCGGCCGCAAGGACTGAGACGGGTGAGGAAGAAAATAGAGAGGAGGAGGTAGGGGGACTTAGGTCGCTGATAGGCGAAGGTTTCTTCACAGTCGCGCAAGCAGACAGTGAGAGTATAGTAGAAACCAGTCCCGGAGAAACGGATACTGAAGAGCAATTCTTCAATCCAGAAATACCATCCCCATACAAAGAAGATGCAATAGTAGGCAGAAACAAGATGGCTGCCGAACAAGCACAATGTTCGACATTAGCCCCATTCTTGGTCCATGGGAAAAACGAGGCGAAGAACTTCTTCATTGAAGGCAATTTCTTTTTCATAAAGATAAAATAGCTGGACATTCTGTGAAACAACTATGCTTACCTAAAGAGAGAATAGCCAAGGTCTTAAACTTAGCCCATGACGCTGCGTTCGCAGGTCATATGGCGTTGAAAACGACGAAGGACCGGATTAAGTTGAATTTCTGGTTTCCCAACATGGAAGACATAGTGAAGGAGTATTGCGCATCATGTGACATATGCCAAAGGCATGCGCCGCTGCGAGTGGCGCAGCGTGCCCCTATAACTCCTATCCCTCGCAACGATGAGACCAGATTCGGTTGCCTGGTGGCGGATTGTATTGGGCCTATAGTAACCAACGTGGACCCTACAAGCCCAAAACCGGAATACAACTACGCCTTAGTAGTAGTTGACCAGTTTTCAAGATGGCCGATGGCCTATCCTCTGAAAGCATTGACGGCAAAAGCGACATGCGATGCATATATGCAGATATTTACGACCTTCGGTTTTCCGAAAACAATTCGGTCTGATAACGGGTCGAATTTCAATAGCAAATTGACCCAAGAGTTTCTGCATCGTATGGGGTGTTCACCACGCTTTGGGCCAGTCGCACATCCTGAGTCACAAGGGCTAGTGGAGCGTTGCAATGCCACACTGAAGACTATGATTTACAAGTTGGCTGAAGAAAACCCGAGGGGGTGGCACAGACTGTTACCCTACGTGCTATGGAGCTTAAGGGAACGCCCATCGGCAACCACCCATGTGAGTCCCTATACCTTGGTGTATGGTACCCTGCCTAAAGGACCACTATCTGTCCTTTCTGAGGAATGGGCAGGGGAGCGTGATTCTCCGTTAAATCTGGGCGCAGGCGCCGCAGCTTATTTGGACCAATTAAGAGATAACCTCGAAATGGCTAAATTATACGCCGAGTATTATTCAGATATCGAACAGCAGCGCTATGCTACTCATTACAATTTGAGAAGCATGGACAGGCGCTACGAGGTAGGTGACAAAGTCATCATCCAGTCACCGGAGGCACGAGGAGCAAAGAAGGAGGGCCAATGGCAAGGACCGGCCATCATCGCTCAGGTAAAATCACCCTACACGTACATCGTGGAAATAGGGGGTAAGAGCCGCCTATTACACGCAAATCGGATTCGTAAATACAGCGAAAGAATACAGCAAGCGTTGATCAACAATTGCTCCATTCTGTTCGAGAAGGACGAAGATTTCGGTCACGTGGAAGCGGTGGGTAGCTTCGTCACGAGCCAGACACGGCCCAGTGCACAAGTAGACCCTACCGCCGTTGCACATTTAACGTTACCCGAGCAGAAACAGCTGTTTATTCTATTGGACAGGTTTCCAGATGTGTTCTCGGACAAACCAGGTTTCTGTCCCATTCTAGAACACACAATCACCGTTAGCGCGGATTTCAGACCGAAGAGTTTGCGAGCCTATAAGGTGCCGGAACTGCTCAAACCGGAGATGGAGAAGCAGATCCGCGAACTTTTGGCCCTAGGCATCATCGTCCCCTCTCATAGTGAAATGTCTAGTCCCGTTGTGTGTATTGTTAAAAGGGGAGGTCAAGGCGGTCTAAGACTGGCCATGGACTATCGATACGTGAACAAGTTCTCGGCAGGTGACGCATATCCCACCCCCGACATCCAGGAAGTGTTACAGAAGGTAGGAAGTGCAAACTTCATATCCTGCTTTGACGCACGTCAAGGATACTACCAGATTGGACTCCACAAGGACTCTCGATGGCTATCCGCTTTCGTATGTGACGCCGGCCTATTCGAATTTGTACGATTGCCCTTCGGTTTGAAATCAGCCTCAAATTCTTTCATCCGCTGCATGTCGAAGATCCTTCATCCCATTCGTGACTTCACCGAGACATTCGTGGATGACATGGCAGTGCATTCGATGACGTGGCCGGACCACATGGAACACCTCGAAAAATATTTGACGACTATTCAACAGTCGGGTCTGACCCTTAATATTAAGAAGAGTTCTTTTGCTAGGCGACAAACAACGTTTGTAGGTCACCTGATCGGATCAGGGAGCATCGAACCGGATCCTCTTAAAATCACAGGTCTAGGGAAAATCCCTCAACCCGAGTCCAAGAAGGACATACGGAGATTAATTGGATTCTTTAGTTATTTCAGAAATTTCATCCCTAACTTGGCTGAGACAGCCAGAATCCTCACTGACCTGACCCAGAAATCGGTGCCCGCTAAGATACCCTGGCGAGTTGAACACCAAAATGCGCTAGATAAACTTACGCACGATTTAAACAACGCGGTATGTTTGAAGACAATTGACTACAGCAAAGAATTTGGCCTATCGACTGATGCTTCAGACAAAGCAGTCGGTTGCTGCTTATTCCAAACTCAAGACGATGGAACAGAACGACCAATATGTTTCGCCAGTTCTAAACTAGATACGACTCAATCACGTTGGTCCACTGTGGAACGCGAAGCTTATGCTGTGATTTTTGCGTTGAAGAAGTTTAGGAATTGGATCTTTATGTCAAGGACCACCCTCTATTCTGATCACAACCCCTTGACTTTCCTAACTGCTTCTACGCCCACGAGTGCTAAACTTGCGAGATGGGCTCTAGCCCTCCAGGACTTCGATATCGCTTTCAAATATCGCCCCGGAGCGTTGAACATTCCCGCTGATCTTTTGTCCAGACTGTGATTGAGGAGAGGGCGGACTACCAGGTAAGGCACCGCGATAACTGTACATAGTAATTTCTAACTGTGCTGATATTTTGTATTTTTCATGGGAACGACGAAGACATGGTCTGGAGGAAATCAACGGAGGGAGCGACATCACTCTCAGCCGGGAGGCGAATCAATGACTGGCTTTGTCCTCCCCCGGGAAGGGAGGTGTCGCGTGAGGAAGTCGACGACAACGACGAAAGGACTTCATCATCATGTCGTAGTCGTCGTCGGCGGCCGAGGTGGAGCGAGGACGGACGAAAGCCAGTCCCCACTTGAACAACGACGAAGACAGCGAGGCCGAGGTGTAATAGGACACCACTCGGCTAAGGTGTAACAAGACACCGCTCTGGCAGCGGGCGAACCCGAGACGGGGCGTAACCGCACCTGCACGGTCCTGTCGAGCGAAGCGACAAGAGACGGGGGAAAGGCCGGGGGGGAAGCAAGTTACCGACGGTGAACAGCGCTGCAGGCGAGCGACGACCCTCAACCCGAGGGAGCAACCTGACACGAGCGGAGGTTAACATGAGATGGGGAGGGCAGAAGGCTGGACGCTGGGAAGTACCTACTTAAGGGAAGGGAAAAGAGAGTACGGGACTTCTACTACTGGCTTGCGCGACGTGTGGACGGCGGTCGAGAGATCAACATCGAACGGCAACGAACACGACGGCGACGGGGTAAAGTCCGTCAGATTCAGAGACTGACGAGAACAACGATCTGTAGTTAGGCTTTGGGAGGCAGTATTTGAGATAGTCCAATTTAAGATCTAAACACATTAATGTTACATGGAAGTTTCCGTAAAGTTATTGTATATACTTGTTTCTTAATTAAATTCTTTTATTAATCAAACAAAGTTCGTCGCGAGTCTTCTTTAGAAAAGTTAGGCAGCTTTGATTAAAAGTGCAAGTAAAAGAACAAGCGAGAGGAGGGTCGACCTCACCACACAACAATCACACGACCGACACCCTCAAGGCGTTCCTCAAGGCTCTGTACTTGGTCCTTTACTCTTTATTCTCTACACGGCTGACATTCCTTCTCTTTTCCCACTCTCGGGAGCTACTGGTCATATCTTTGCTGATGATGTGCAAGCTTTTGTCCATGGGTCTCCTTTATCTCAATTGCACTTAGTTGAGCGTATTGAGTCTCTATCTAAGTCTCTCCATTCCTGGATGTCCTCAAATCGTCTCTGTCTTAATGCCTCCAAAACCCAGTTCATTTGGTTTGGCTCCCGTCAACAGTTGCTTAAGATTGATTTCGCCCTCCTCTTGGAAATCTTCCCTCACTACTCCTTTTCATCAAGTGTACGTGATCTAGGTGTTACGCTTGATAGCTCTCTCTCCTTCAAAGATCACATCTCTAACCTCACACGTGTTTCCTACTTCCACTTAAGGCGTCTTAGGGCTGTTCGACGATCTGTCTCTTCCTCTGTTTTCACAACGCTGGTCCATGCTTTCATTTGCTCCAGAATTGACTACTGCAATTCGCTTCTAATCGGTCTTCCTAAGGTCCGTCTCATGCCTCTGCAGTCAGTCCTAAATGCAGCTGCGAGATTAATTGCCCGTCTGCCACGCTACTCACGCATTTCATCCTTCATGTTTGAGAAACTGCACTGGCTTCCTCTCTCTGCACGTATTAAGTTCAAAATCCTTATTCTGGTGTCAAAGACACAGCGGGGTCTTGCCCCCAAATATTTAATTGATGTAATTCACCGGCCTCTTTCTGTCTCTTCGCATCGTCCACTTCGCTCCTCGAACAGATTTGATCTCTCAGTTCCTCGTACTAGAACAGCTATGGCTCAGTCCCGATCTTTTGCCTCAATTGGTCCCTCTCTCTGGAATACACTGTCTCCTTCTACTCGCTCTCAAATTTTAATAAGTAACCCCTCATCTTCTTTTGCTTTCCTCAAGACATTTCTTTTCTCTTGGCCATGCGCACTGGGAGCGCCTCTGAACGGTTCACCCTACTAGAGGCGCTTTATAAATGTTTAAATACAATACAATATACAATACAATACAATCGCGACAATGCCGGTGAACTAGGCCGTTCTATAATGATGCCCTGGCGGCGGACTACCGATGGATAGCCTATATTTGGAGTGACCCTGACAGTATGTCAATGATGGCAAATAGACAAGCGCGCAACGAATGCCTGTTCAACGTGCACGATCATGGCGCTTTGACGAACAGCAGTGCATTCGTCATCTTCAACTAATGAGGGACTTCTCGGTGGTAGAGAAATTATGTGCTGCGAGCGTTGTGACTTGTTGTCGCCCCAAACTCTCGACACAGCTTGGACCGAGACGGTAACGAGTTTAGCGGGAAGGGTTGTCGATTATACTGGGACACGGTAGCCAACTGGTTAAAGCGCTCGCCTTTTAACGCGGAGAGTACAGGTTCGAGTGTTCCCTGTCTTACAGGGGAGTCTATAATCTTACAGTAACCGTCTCGGTTTCCGTCTCATCGATTGATGCGCGGTCATTATATAGTGGCGCTTAATAAATAAAAATGCTTAAGTACATTAGAGTGCGGTGTCTTGCGGAAAGTACCAGCTCACGATCTTTCGAAGGTGGATACGTTTTATTTTTATTTATTTAAATCACTTATTAAGCGCAAGAGCAAGTAAATATCAGAATCTGAGGTGCCGCTGTACGTTCGCTAAGGGTCAACACGGAACCACGAAAAAGCCAATTCAGACATCTTAGTAAGTTAGTATAGATTGCACCGATCAAGGTAAAATAATCGACAAGTCATAGATATTGCGTTTACGTTTGATGTTTATTGTTAGCTGCAAAAGTAGTTTGTAATGTATTGCTGCAGTTCTTTATGATCTTTGGGGTACGATCTGTTACTACTACTGGCCGAAGAAAAACATTTACGGCGTCTAACAGAAGAATGTAACAATGGATTGGATATGTCGAAAATTAAATAAACCGGGTCACCCTGAAGAAAGGTGACACCAATCTGCTAAAAAAGGTGAATCGCCATGGCGATCGTAGAAAATCCAAGACGGTGGCACATGTTGATACCTTTAAGATATGGGCGCTGAGGGAGGCGTCTAATGCGAATGTGTGGTCCTTCCTTAATTGTTGGTTCATGGACCATTTGCAATTCTAAATGAAACATGGTCCAACGAAATTTCATTACTTATAAAATTGGGACCAACAAAATATTTAAAAGAATTATGGAAAATTTGTCAGAAGCAGGGCCTACTATCCCCCCTGTAAGCTGGAAGCAATCCCCCTTAATGTAAACCCTCCCGCTATCTTCCACCCCTTCCTCCACTACACCTCCCAACACCCTCCCCCCATTCCCCACCCAATCCACTCTCCTCTCTCTTTACCTCTCCTGTTCATCCCCTCCCCTCCTCTTGAAGTGGGGGGTCCGGTGGGTCCTCCCCCGGAAATTTTTTTGATTTCTACATTGCCGTAGGCGAGTTTTAGTGCATTTTTTGGACCAAGAAAACTGGCTTTGGAAGACTATACATTTTAGTTCAACTGAACTGTTGAATTAATTTCTGCAGGGCTTCCAGTGCACTGTACAAATGTTATGGGACAAGCTGTAATAAATATGGCACAAAATTTCAGTGCTACAATTATTGTTGTGTAATGCAGTGAAAATGGGATCATCAGGTCTTGAAATATTCCTGCAAAATAATTGTCGGCTGGATAACACTGTAGTAGGCAGGCTTTTACCGCTGCATTCCACCAGAAATGTGCATTCATAATGCAATCTTTAAAATCCCCATATATTTGCTGAACAGTGTCCTATATTGCCCAATATTTTAACATATGTCCCATCTTTGGAAATTTCTAAATCAACAGGATTGTGAATGCTTTTCTTCACTTTTTTTAATACGTTTTGCATCTTTCATCAACAAAAAATAGCAGAACATAATGGCCAATAGCTAAAGAAAAGCAAGTAATAATGATACACTGCTTAGACACTGTCTAAGCAGTGTAAGCCCGCCTGTTGTTGCCCTAAGGCAACAACAGGCGGGCTTCCGAAAAAACAGATCCTGTAGCGACCAGATCTTCACATTGAGACAGATTATAGAGAAATGCGTGGAGGGAAATACAAATATACTTGTCAACTTCATAGATTTTCAAAAGGCTTTTGACAGCGTCCAGAGACCAGTGGTGTGGAACATTCTTGCACAATATGGAATTCCAGGAAAAATCATAGACATCATAAAAGGGATGTATAAAGAAAGCAGATGCACGGTGAGAGTGGAGGGGAGACTGGGGGAGTGGTTCCAGATTCTTACGGGGGTGCGGCAAGGATGCATCTTATCGCCGTTGCTGTTCCTGTTAACGATTGACTGGGTATTGAGGAGAAGCACGGAGGAGGGAAGATGGGGTTTAGAGTGGAGAGGAGCCGAGAGGCTAACAGACCTGGACTTTGCAGACGATATAGCGCTACTGGAGGATACATGGGAGGGAATGAGCGAGCTCACGGGCAGAGTGGAAGAAGAGGCAGGATTGGTTGGATTAAGAATCAATACTTCAAAAACAAAGATCATGAAAGTGGGAAAATGGGAGACGAGAGAGAACATCAAAGTTGGGGAAGATGTAATAGAGGAGGTGGAGGATTTTTGCTATCTGGGAAGTGTACTTGCAAACAATGGTAGCTGTGACAAGGAGATCAGAGTTAGGCTGGGAAAGGCTAACGCCACATTTGGAAGATTAAACAGCATATGGAAAGACAAAGGACTAAGCATCATAACAAAGACAAGACTATACAAGGCCTTGGTCCTGACAACATTGCTATATGGAGCGGAAACATGGCCTATGACGAAAGCTAATCAGAAGAAACTAGAGGCGGCTCATCATCGGTGGCAGAGAAGGATACTAGGGGTCACGTGGAAAGACAAGATAAAGAATGAAGATATAAGAAAGAGAACGGCTATGGAAAAAATGGAGGATATGCTGAAGAGAGCACGCCTACGCTGGCTGGGACATATGCACAGATCAAACAGTGAAAGAATCGCGAAGCAGTCGCTGAACTGGACTCCATCGGGATGGAAGAGGAAACGTGGGAGGCCGAGAAAGACCTGGCGAGCCACGGTCGTGCAGGATCTGGAGGACGGAGAGATGACATGGGAGGAGGCTGAGGGAGCTGCAGAGGACAGAGTGATGTGGAGGAGCTGTGTCGCCCGATGCGCTACAAGCGCGTGGAAGGACTAAGGTCTAAGGTAAGGCTTAGACACTGTACGGTAACCTCTGCAAATATTGCATGGCCTAAAATACTGATACATCACAATACAATACTTTAAGAATCATTAGTAATTAGTCACTTTATTAGTCATTAATTATTAGAAATTAGTGGAAGCAGTCTGCTTCCTTCCCCCCCCCCCCCTACGTAGTAGGCCCTGGTCAGAAGCAATTAAATTTACGGAAACTGATGCTAAAGGAAAGAAAATTCAGTATGCAGCTCAGTATAATAAGAGAGCAAACCAGAAATCTTTTGAATCGGGAGGAACTTTGATTGTTTGTAAACACAACTTCTACATATAGGCCTACTGTTTCACAGGAACAGTTTAAAAAGTATCTGATTGGCATGGATAATGATGAAAAGAAACTTGTTCATGTCAACAAGATTCGGAAGTAAAATAAACGTAATTTGGTGTATGATGATGACAATGCGTTTGGAAGAATAGACTACTTATCGTTATCGATTGTGTGCATTATCTTTCGATTAAAGCTCCGCTGTAAATAGAGCGAGTCGATGGTTCGAAACCCGATTGATTGACACTTCATCGACAGCCATTGTGACGTCATTGACCCCACCCTGTGCTCTACTACAGGGCTGTTGCTAGGGAAAGTGTCTGCCACTAGGCCCTAGTTGAGGATCCTTAGCAAAAACGATTAATCAGGAAAATGATTAGACCAGTGCTGTCAAATGACACCGCGGGCCACCGAAACAATTATTCTTGAATCCAAGGGACGCACCAGTAAACTTAAAAGTAACGACTAAAATTTAGTGAAAATTATTAACTGTATTAACATTTATTATGCAATAATTAGTTAATAATAGCATGTATGGCATGCTTTATAATAGTTCAGCGTTAAAAAGCATATCAGTAAACGTTCCAGCACGTATTAAGTGAGATTAGACCAGTGAATTGAATTGTGCTTCCAATTCTTTTGCGGTAGGTCTTCAGCTTAGGCGGGTCATTAAAATCAGCCCGCGGGCCGCGTGTTGGACAACACGGGATTAGACTCTGAGGAATTACATTACTTTTGAAGAGGTATGTCGATCGCAATCGACCTCCAATCACTCTATAGTGACTTTTAGATGTTTCCGAGCCAGGCGGGTGGAAAATTATTAGACTGATTGGATATAAGAAGTTACAGCTTGGCTATGTCCTAGTTCGTCCCCAACTAGATTTTTCCTGCAATCCTGCATCTCTAACTTAGTCAATCGTCTCCATAATCTTACTCTTCACGCTGTAGAAGTAACCGGTTTTTCTGACCTTGCCTCTCTATCAATAATCTGTCTTCAGCGCTAGATATCTCTGTTCTTCACTTTGCCTCTTCATCAACAATATCTGCTCTTCACTTTGTCTTTGCATCATTAATCTCTGCTCTTCACTTTCGTCTCTGCATCATTAATCTCTGCTCCTCAGACCAAGTATTCAAGCGTTCTAGGACAATATTTAATCCTGAAGTAGTTCGGGACTGGACCGAACTGGCTTTTACACTCGATCGATTGCTTCTATCTACGTCCTCAGTTTTCTGTCCCAGTCTATCTGAAGAATCAGACATTTCCACTTAATCTTTAATTGAAGGGCTTGCCGCAAATAGCCTACCAGGTATGTCGGATTTTTTTAGTTTTGGAAAAATGTCGACATACCTGGTTATTGAGGTAAGCTCTTCAATTATAATCAATAAGTACAAGTTATATTAAAGTACAGAAGCAGTTCTACTTTAAACAATTTAACATCTACGGTTAACTACTACTTTACAACAGATATGTGCAATCAATACTTGGCTCAAAAGATTGAATTAAACCCTCAAAACAATCTTCGAATTTATACCTTAACTTTCTAGGAAGGTTCCCAGTAGTTCACGGCAGAAGCACCCAAAGTATAGATGCTTTCTAAAGCTCTCTTCAGCAACAAGAATATACCAAGTATTTCCACTTGAAACGAGAAACCGATAGACTGCAAGTCGAGTACGCACATAATCCAAACGAAACTCGCTCGATCTATATCAAATGTTTCCTCTGTCAAAAATCTAATATTCCGTAAGATTCGACTGAAACGCTTTTCCTTTCCGTTACTTATTCCAGAGCTTCAGCTTAACTTCTACACTGTAAACTTTCCCGTTACGGTTGACGCTAGTTTCCAATTCGAGAAACCGTAATCTAGCAACAGATGCCTTACAATGATTTACGCATTACACGATTAATTCCATCATTCATTCGGAATAAAATCGATACGCAAGCTCTCTGCTCATCATTGCACATGAATTCCAGCTTCAACTACAACCGCATCTGCGTCTACCATTTCGACCGAACTACTGTGTAAGCAAGCCAACATCCAATCGTCCCGTACCTCGCAAATGAGCCAGCCAAAAACCGGTGCGTCTCTGTTTTATAACCAACGGCCGCTCGCCTTCCTTTCTCGGTCTCGGTCCCAGAAACCTGTCTTCGTACGTATCAAACATAGTCATAGTTTAGTCATAGTTATGGAAAATTCCTAGGCCTACTTATTTCAGCATACATCATCGACAGTCAATCTATGCTTAGAAAGTTCTGTCCACGTGCAGTTCACGTGCTGGTCATTCAGTTCGTCATGCAGTGATGAGTCACCATTTTCCTCGTAAAATTCCACAAGCAAGTATCAATAAAAGTGTCCGTCTTCGTGTCTGCTTCTCTCCTATCGTTGCTTAGTCATCAGCGACCCGCTGGAGTAAACACCCGAAGTCAAACAGAAATATAGCACAGAAAACGGCGCCAATCGTAAATCAAAATAATTAAATCAAATACACTAAATCTATTAATTAATTACCCTTGTAATGGTAATTATATTCTGTTACACTATCTTTTTCTTTTCCTTCGTATTTATGGTATCAATGTCAAAGATCATTTTCTAAAAGTACGAGATTGTCAAGGATTGACCTGAGATGATGAGTTTATGCCCTGGTATAGACCAGGGTGTTTAGAAGCACTGCCGGGCCATCAAAAACACACCAGGAATTATTCAAAATATATCAGTCTTAATAAAGTATATACAATCTTGCGACAAATATCGTCTCTATGCAGTAATAGAGTGTTCCAAGATGTTACTCTTCTAAACGTCTGGCCTAAGGCGTTCAATTGTACAAAATATCTCAACGATTCTAACATGTCTTTAACCTATCTTTAATTCACTAAAGCGATGGCCGCTCCCACCCACAGGCCCCCCAAAACTGTTTAAATGACTCACGACAACCCATTTGTCGAGGTGACGACAGTTTCCGGTTTGTCCGTGACCTGCGACGTAGCAAGAGGAGACCGGTTGACTTCAATTCGTATCTTGACCCAACGCGCTTCCGTCGTTCCTCGTCCGTCCGTTGCGTAGTTTCGCGACCACGTTATCGGTTGACGCCCCAAGACTCCGTGCCTTCACCAAAACGTCGAAGAAAGCCAGACTTCTCTGGCGGAAGTTCAAAAGCACCAGTTGGCACTGTCAATGTCGACCTCGGTTCCACTTCGACCATACGTCCGTCCGTAGAAACGACTCAGACCCGTTCCGTCGTCACGCCCAAGAAAACGTCTGCGACCATACGTCCGTCTGTAGTACACGTTCCGAACTCCGTTCCGTCGTCACCGTCGAAGACTACGCCCACAACCTGCAGCTCCGTTGACTGGATTCGTCTGACGCTCCTCATCGACCTCTTCCGTTCGACACTTTCTTGTTCACTCTCCAGTTCGACTGTCTGTGTCAACCGTCTGAGTCAATCTGTCCTCTCGTCGGCTTTCTCAGCCCCGACTTTTCTTCCTGTCGTAGCTCACACCTGTCGACGATGTACCTTGACCCATAGCCCATCCCTTTTGGACCCCACGGCCATCACGACCACCGCTGGACTAGCTATAAGCTTATATTTACAGACCTATGATCCCTACAGCCGTTACAGCGATATATCTATATATACTAGGCTATATATTAGACACCTTATACTATGAATCTTATGGGCGTACGCTTCTACCAACCTACATTCATATATCTAAGTCTTTATCTGAGCTACAAACGACATATCTATATATATTAATCTATAGCTGAAATACCTGCTATGCTACCGTTCCTATAGGCCTATGTCTATACAGGCCTACTGGTTTCGAACCAAGGTCAACTCGTGACAGAGATGATCGATAATGTTTATGGCGTTCAGGTAGGTGAATAAGTTTTCTTCTTCAACCTAATAAACCACGACAGCTCTGGTTATCGTGTTTCATTAGGTTCATTAGGTTGGAGAGCTAGGATGCGGAGAAACGGGTATCTTAAGCTGTCGTAAGTAGTCTTAAGGTGAGAGCAAGTTACTCATTCTCACTCATAAATTTCGGAATTAGTAACTGTAGACATCAGGGCATATTTTAACTGTATGACTAGTGGGACAAATGTCCCAGTAGTGTTAGGATTTGTCCCAGTAGTTAGGCTGATTTGTCCCAGGCAATGTATGGTTAAAGTATGAGTAGTGGGACAAAATGTTGGAAGAGTTTTAAGATTTGCCCCAGTAGTAAATTTCCAAAAAGGTCATGAACTTTTTCGGGAGATGACTTCCTAAAAAAGGTCATCAACTTTATCTGGAGGTGAATTCCTAAAGAAAAGTCATGAAGTGTTTTCGGGAGATGACTTTTTCAGGAGACGACTTCCTAAAAAAAAGGTCATCAACTTTTTTGGGAGAAGAATTCCGAAGAAAAGGTCATCAACGGTTTTCGGGAGGTGACTTTTTTGGGAGATGACTTCCTAAAAAAGGTCATCAACTTTTTCGGGGAGATGAATTCCCAGAAATAGGACATCAAAGTTTTTCAGAGACGAGTTCCAAAAGTTTGTCCCAGTAGTCTAAATTCCTTAAGATATGCACTGGTAGACATCATCATCAAAACTAAAGCGTCAGACTAATTCTTCGGCGCAGTTATCGTAGTCGTAAACTCTACCATTATTGAGCGCCCTTAAGCTAATTCGTGGTAAACCTGGCACAGTCAAGAAACATCGGGAAGGCGAGTAGGGTTACGATCATAGGCGTAGCTACATGGAGGCAAGAGGAGGCATTTGCCTCCTCTTGGTTTTGTGGATTTTAAAATTTTCCATGGGTTATAGCCCTGCGTCCTCAAGTACACCCCGGTAGAGGTGGATTTTGCCTCCTCTTGATTTGAAGAAGAAAGTAAGTCTTCGAATGTGTTAATGACTTAAAAAAAAGGTCATCAACTTTTTTCGTAACATAAATGAAAAATGTTTTTCATTTCTGTTACGAAAAAAGTTGATGACCTTTTTTTAGTCATTAAGACATTCGAAGAGCGAAATTCTGAAATTCTCATAAATTTTTGCGACCGCCCTTCGGACGCTGACAAATTTGCCTCCTCTTGAATTGAAGTCTGGCTACGCCCCTGGTTACGGTTTGTCTTTTTCACAAAGTTGTAGGCCCTGTGTCAGAATACGATTCTCACGCAAATAGAAGTGAATGTTGATTAGACCTGGCTCGGCGAGAAAGATAAGGAGAAGAGAATTGTCGTTAGAACTTCTTAAAATATTGTTTTCACTTTTTAATAAGAGACTCGAGGATGCGGAGGACGAACAGAGTTGGCAAACTGCTGGCACGGACAAGGTAGCTGCTAAGAGGTTTGGAGCAGGCGTTTGGTCCAAAACGTTTTCTACACTGTATTAAATTCATAGGAATTAGTCAGGAAGTTCTTCTGTCTTGAAATGCTTTAAGAGTACGTTGCTGATTTAGCTAATGTTAGTCGACAGACTAGATTATGAATGTTTGCTAAGTACAGCACGCCTTCTTGTAGATACAAGTCGGCCGAAAAGGTCCAATGAAGTGGATGGCATTGAGTACTATTTCTTATCGCGCAAGGAAATGGAAACAGCTATTCAGAATAAAAGGTAGGCATGCATGCGCAGAGAAGGTGTCACCGTGGCCGATTGGCTACAGTATCGACATTGTACTTATATGTGTAGTTGTGTGTCCGACATGGATTGCATTGGACTATAACAGGGCTATGCAAGCATAATTTCTTAGTTCTGGTTTATATTTGGTTGCTGCTTTATTCTCTGCATTTTTAAAGAGATGTAAGGTTCTAGATTGGCAGTTGATAACATAGCCTCAGATTCGCATTTCTGTGTGACTTTGCGCGCGTTAAAAATGTTTGTAATAATAATAATAATCCCGGCTTCTTTAACGAAGGTAAAATGTTTTCACGCTTTTGACATTATGGTATAGAACTTCGGCCAGTGATGAATTGCAGAGTTTGTTTATAGGCAATACTAAAGATGACGCCTATACATTCAATCGTACAAGAGACCAAACAATTCGCTAAACTAGGCCGAAATCCCGTTAGACTTCACAATTCAGCCAAGATATTTTAATATAGCCTAAGTAGGCCTATATGTATAGCCTATAATGCATCAAGACAATCTAGCGCGTTTTAACTACCTTACAAAGGCGCTGCACCAATGCCTATATAATATCTAAATAGGCTAAGTGTGTTTTAAGACAACTTGTCCATTTATAGGAAACCAGTATATCAGTCAAAAGGGGCGAATCAGAATATGTATGGAGAGTAGTCGGAACCGGGGCAGATGAGTTAGACAAGGATACCCGCTATTGCTCTTCGATATCTATATATAAGAGCTTATTAGTGAAGTACTGGTGGACATGGAGGTCGGATAAATAATAGGCCTGTTTGATGCATTTCTTACCCAAACGACGTCATTTAATCATAGGCCTATTTGATGTATCTATAACTCAAATTTCATTTAATCATAGGCCTATTGATGCATTTCTAACTCAAATTTGACGTAATTTAGGCCTAATCATAGACCCATTTGATGTATTTATATATATATATATATATATATATATAATTTCATTAATTATGAATCAAAGTTGACAAACCGCAACTTTTGAAAGAGTGCGCTATAGTAAAAAACATTAGTCACTAGATTAGTCTACGAAAGGTAGAATACTATTTAGTTCCTGGAACATGTCGGAACAAAACTCTAGGTATAAGACTCAAATTTTGACGTCATTTAATCATAGGCCTATATTTGATGCATTTCTAACCAAAATTTGACGTCATTTAATCACAGGCTATTTGATGTATCTATAGAGGCCATCCATATATTACGTACGCAAAAATCCAAAAAAATTGGACCCCTCCCTGTTCGCAAGCGTACTGTTGCCCACCCCCACCTGCGTATGTACGCTTGACGCACACCCCCCCCTAAGACCAGCTGCAGAATGTGTCGGTTCGGCAGCGGCTGTCTGCACTTTAGGCCAGATTAAAGGATGAGTACTCCATGGACTCACTGCTCAGCTGTGTGATAGTTTAATAATAGCGTTCAGAGGTAAGGACGTAAGATCTTATAAGTGACACCTCTCCCACTGTCCTATTTCCTCTGACAGTACCTGATAGCTGAAAGACTGAACTCTGGCTCACTTGAAGGCCAATCAATTTGAGGGCCAATATAGACAAATTATAGGGTTTCCCCCCCCCGCTGCCGTTCGCAAGCGTACGCAAACACATGCATTTGTGTTACCCCTCCATGCGTACGCAATATATGGATGGCCCCATAACTCAAATTTTGACGTCGAGTAATCATAGGTCTATTTGTTATATTTCTAACCCAAATTTTGACGTCGGGGAGGTGGATAGATGAATGGTAACACTCATAGCCAGAAGAGCATTAGATCGCGGTTCGATGCCCGTAACCCCCTCTAGAGCGGTGCCTTGCATGGCTACCAAAACGTGTATTTAATTAAGATCTTGATTGTACTGTCATGTTTCAATGTAATCTTACTGCGTACTTGTCAGTTTGAATTAATAAAGAAGATTATTATTATTATTATTTAATGACGCACTTGGAAATGTCGGCCAACAGTTTATCGTTTAGCATCAGAAAACGCGAAATTTACAAATTCACGACGCCATCTTACCACGTCACTCGTAGGCCAACCCCATAGTGCGATTATCCAGCAGTGATATTTTCGTTAACGAAAACTAAAATTAGAAGTAAAAATAAATGATTTCGTTAACGAAAACTAGAAGTAAAATTAGGAATTATTTCAGCAGCAAAAACGAAATTAGAAATTGAATTAGAAATTATTTGCAGAACTAAAATTATGAACGAAATTAACAATTATTTTAAGAAGTAAAATCATTTTACTTCTTGTGTTGCTTAACTTGAGATGAATGGGAGTAAAATTGCACGCGATCCAAACACATTGGAAAACTTTGGTTGATAATGATATGAAGCCGCTGCGCATACCATTCATTTTTCTCGATGTAATATAGGGGCCTACTGTCCAGTGGTGTAGTCCTAAAAAATGAAGTGGGGGAACGCCTGGAAATTCAAGTAGCAACTGTAGCAAAAAGTGCAATCTTGCAAGAATTTTGCATAGTGTGAGCGCTGCTATTTTTGAAACTGTTGAATCTAACCCTAACCCTAACCCTAACCCTAACCCTGGCTCCAGTAAGTAAGCAGTTGAAACTGTGAGTCTTGAAGTCTTCTTTGTTCATTTATTTCAGCAGAAATGCTGCAAAATAGTGAGGGATCGCGTTCCCTCCCTGGAAAAGTGCGGGAACGGCGTTCCCCCGCGTTCCCGCCCCACTACACCACTGCTACTGTCTAAGTTGGTCTTCGTTGTCTAATAGGCCTACTTGTCTCACTTGAGTACTAATGCCCTCAGCTTCGTACGCCATTTTTTATTTAGTGTTCGATCGTTAAATTGCAAAATTATGAGTTTATTGAGATTGTTGGCCGGAAGGAAGCGAGATAGGCCGGTTTGGGATTTTTCATTTGACGAAGATACAAGCAGATCTACATGCCAAGAACCAACGGAGGCAATGCCGGACTTTGTGGAACAGCACTTGCTAGAAAAAATAAAAGTATTACAAGTCTTGGGAGGGGAATAGATGCTGCATTGTTCGACTAACGTTCCACCCCTTGTTTTACTTCAGTTTTTTTCTTTCTCGAGACAAGTTTGGCGCGCTTCGGCATGCAAGCGATGCAAACTTTTACAGCGCGGAAATTAATAATTATTTGGAAAACTAAAATTAGAAGTAAAATTATTTGAGAACGAAAATAGGAATGAGAAGTAAAATTATTTGTGAAGTAAAATTAGAATTAGAAGTAAAATTCAAGAGCTCTGAACTGAATTAGAACTGAATTATGAATTATTTTTAGAAGTAAAATATCACTGTTATCCAGTAGATTGAATCGAAAGTCGTCAAACAGTTTATCCTTTAGAATAAAAAACGGTGAAATATACAAATTTACAAATTCACGACGCCATCTTTCAACGTCACCAATGTATTTTCTAATCGAACATATTAGTCGGCTATAGGTCTATACAACGTTGGAAAAATCGAAATTTGAAACTCTGAGGTTCGCAGATGACCAGGCGATGAAGTCAGAGAGGCCTACTAATAATGATGGATCGACTAAACGCCATATTAATCGAATGCGGAATGAAAATAAAAGGGCAACGGTAATGAGGATACGTAAAGGAGAAAAGCTACACTCAGAACAAACATTGCTGAAGAGGAACTAGAACAAGTTAAAGAATTCTGCTACCTGGAGAGCATGATCACAAGGAAATTAAAAGAAGGATAGTACTGGGTAAAGATGCATTCATAAAACGGAAAGAGCTATCGAGAGGAAAGGGAACAGAAATCTGAAGAAAAAAATTATAAAGACATTGGTGTGGAGCTTCGTGTTGCACGGATCGGAGACATATGGATCACGAGGAAGGAGGATATCAAAAACTGGAGGCGTTCGTAAAGTGGATTTGGAGAAGAATGGAGAAAATCAGCTGGACGGAACACATTTCTACTTGACATTTCGATAACCTAATTCACTCATTTCCTTAATATCTGCACGAAAAATAACTTCCACATCGCAAGACTAGCTTAGGAACATTATTCTTCAAGACATGGCATGCAATAGAAGCTATCTAATACTCTATTAACTTCAGACTACGAATACTGCTCCATGCAGTTAGGCAAGACAGCGGCTCCCGATGCCTCCAACGATTCGTATCAGGTAATTTCTAAGGGGCCTCTTGCAGTATAAACCAGTGGTTCCCAAACTATGGTCCGCGGACCGGTGCCGGTCCGCGAGCCCTCAGTTGCCGGTCCGCGAAGTGAGTCAAGAAAAACTACGTTTTCTCGATTGGGTGTCGCTTCGAACAATCTTCAAAAACACGATTGCCTCACCAATTAAGATTTGTTCTGGAAGTGAATGTATTTTAGCTATTGTAAACTAAAACTGCCGAATAAAGTTTCTCGACGAATTGCTGACAGGTCAAATAGATGTTGTTCACCTTTACTAAAAATTTTGATCGTAACATTTGTTTTTTTTACCGGCAATTAGAAACCAGATGTGATTTATCTCTTTCGTCTTTAATAATTTGGTCACTGCTTTCGTCAATAGACGCGTCTACTTTTAGGTTTGATATTGTAAGTACAATATATTATAAATTTGAAAATTACAAGAATAAAATATAATAAATATTTTAATGAAACGCATTAGCATGAATTATTTATATTTTTTTAACAAAATGCAGTTTTGATTCATATTGGACCAGTGAATATGATATTATTTCGTATCACATTAACTTGCTTACAACTTATTTTATAATTAGGCCTAGAACTGTGGTTAAATTTGTGACATTTTTCCAACAATATCCGCTCCTTTCAATGTAACTTTATAATTTGTACCAAATTCCAAGATTTGTTTTAGCCTAATTCTCGTTTTTTAAATCTTATAATAAATATATCTTTAGTGATTGAGAAAGAAATAAAACTAATAAATTGGGTATCGGTCCTGCTGCAATGGGAAAATTCCCGCCGGTCCGTCGCATTGAAAGTGAATTCCTGCCGTTCCGTCACACTGATGAGTTTGGGAACCGCTGGTATAAACTATACAGAGGCCAAGACTATGATTTAACTACCTCTCCACGAACTCAGGTTACTCAGAAAACCAGGACTGCGCTTGCGTTGCAGCATCGATTCTTTATGTAAGGATCATGTTCCGGCTAGACGCCTGACGTCACTTCTTTTCGCGGGAACAGCTGCTGCAGCAAATTTAGCAGCAGAATCTCCTGTTCGCGCCTTCAGCATGACTCATCATCCAGCCTTGCCAATGGAAAGGAACTGGCTCCAAACCTTGAGTCCAAAGCCTTATAATACATTAAATTAAAATAAATAATATATATTAATAAAAATCTTAAGTTATTATCAGACCCGGTTCAAGACATTTGAGCGGCCCGTCGACCCATAATATAATATTATACCTGCGATTAAAATGAAGTCATTAGCTCTTTTTATTTTGCGATGAAATAACAAATTAACACTATAAACTAAGTAGGCCTTACCCCGCCTATAGTAGGCCTAGCTAGTGATGTACGGTTAGTTTGCCTCAGTGTCTGATGAAAGTGAAACTAACATTTTTTTTGTGATTCCAACAGTTTATCTTGTGCTTTTTTCCGTTTTCGTTTCTCAGCGCCAGAATCGCTTTTAGTTCCTTTTATAGCTGACATGATTTACTGAAATATACGTTATTTATTTTCAAACAATCATTAAAATAAAAAAATTTTAAATAATGAAAATGTTCTAACCGCCTAGACTGCTGATTCAATACTTCCGGAAAAACTTATGATTAAAACTTAACGGTGAACCGTATCTTAATAGAACATAATTTTTACACCAAAGCTATAATACTTCCATCTAGCGAATAATAATTAAAAAATAATCCAACGCTGTTTCATTTATGAATTTCCAGAAATTATTTTTTTTATGTTTATTTTGGAAAAATGGAAAATTTGCGGCCTCTAAAAATCGGCAGCCCTAGGCGGCTGCCTAGTTTGCCTAACAGACGAATCGGGCCTGGTTATTATTGGACATAGCAGTATTGGCCTAACTATATGGACATCCCTGCGCTTCGTGTCAGGATCGCCATAGCTTCGATAACCAGATTAGCTATTTAAGTGTTTTTAAGTGTACTCTACTCCGAGGTAATCGACAGTTCTACTTCTCCATTCGTCAACCGAGTTGTTCGACTTAGTTGCATGAAGCAGTAATGACCTGAGCCATGCTTAGATGTCTGGTCGCGCTCTCTGATGATCGTGCATGGACCAGGTTTTCTTCTTGTATCTGCGGTTGCAGTGTCCTGTTTTTCTTCTCAACTCGCTCCGCTTCTGTTCCCTCCGACGTATGGTCGATTGTTTTTATGCTTGTGCTGACTCTAGGATGTTCTCTGCGCATTTGTTTGTTTTGCCGCCGAATGATATTGTCACCTTATATTTTATCACCTTATGTGAAAAGTGAAAGGCAAGTTACATCAAAATGAGTTATATACATCTAGACACAAGTTCTTAGATCTAGAATGTATTAATTTATTATTCAGTTCAAATTTATATTAAACTAAATCTAAATTAAATCTATTGATCACCAGTTTTACATATATAGGCTATTTATTATGCATTATCAATCTTGGCAGAGGCAGTTAGGCCCTACTTGATTCTCGTGTTAGATATTTCGAAACGAGGACTTTCGCACTAGGTGTATAAGTCAAATGGAACTCTTTGTGCCTTGTGTGACCTTCAACGAACTCTAACGTCACGGAAAACTCCATAAATCCAGTCTTTAGTCTGATCTTTAGATGTGCAGCTTACGAAAATAAGTGAAGATTCATCGGATGTCCATATGGTGAGTCACAAACAGCTTTATTATGACACGTAGTCAAAAGTCTCACAAGTTCGATCGAGTATTCATTTTCATGCATGAGAAATATGTTCATTCCAGACCCTTTGGTTCTCTGCGATGACTTCAGTAATTGTCACTGCTTCTTGATTCCTCAGCCCACTTTCTGAAATAGTATGTCAAGGAAGAGGTGGATGGACAACATTGGCGAATGGTTGGGATTATCAACAGAGAGGTTGCTGCGAGTAGCCGAGGACAGGAAAGGATGGAGAAGAATCGTCTACAATGCGACCAACCCTCGTATCGAGGACGGTTAAAGAGAGAGAGAGATGTCATGGTTAACATAAAATTATAGCAAAATCCAATCTTAGACTGGGGTAAGGCCTGTTCGTATATTCGTTTAATGTATATACCGAATGACAAACCGCATCGGTTGACAGAAAGAACTGGAATGAGAATGATAACTATTACTGGTGATAAACGAAGATGGGTTATGGGTTGGAAGCAAATACGCTTCTTTGCAGCCTGCTAGGCGCCGCTTAACACCGATAGCTCCGCCGGAATAAAAGAGTCAGCGGTACTAATATCATCTAGCCTGAATGTTGATAAAGTCGTTTCGACTTGGGCAACCAGGGAGCAACCGTTCTCACAGCAATGGATTGGGCAACTGTCGGTAAAGTTATTAAAGGCTGTCTCCGTCGTACAATACGCTGAAGCAGAGCCTGCAGAGATCGCCCACT
This sequence comes from Allolobophora icterica, assembly GCA_963556255.1. Classification (NCBI taxonomy): domain Eukaryota; kingdom Metazoa; phylum Annelida; class Clitellata; order Crassiclitellata; family Lumbricidae; genus Allolobophora; species Allolobophora icterica. The sequence goes on from OY744606.1 coordinate 25,640,486, forward strand.
GCGTCTTCTGGTAGCGGGAAGTTGAGATAAAAAATGTTGGGATGGGCACCAGTGTAGCTGTTCGAGCGTTATGTTGACTTCTCATCAAATTTCTTATTTTTCATCGTTCTCGCTTTTGGCTTAATTTTCTTTCTTGGTTCTTTTTCTCAGGATATCAGGTCAGATCCATCCTATTTCATTTAAAATTACCAAAACTGCCTCTAAAACTCCTCAGGTTAATTTTTAATCTGCCGCGAGACGCACATGTCTTTGTCTGTTTAGCGTTTTCCGCCATCTTGGCCAATATTTCAAAATGCCTACTTTCGCCTCTGCATTTCTGTTGTGTATTTTCATCCGTCTCTCTCTAAATCCCATTCAACCTAAACACCTCTCATGCCCCAGTTCAACACTGCCAACAGCCATTGAACAATATTCTCATTTCAACACCATTCCGTCAGCTTCATTCCTCATCACTCGTCGTCGCACAGCTCATTTCTCTGCCATAAACACCCTTCAAATCCTGCTCACTCTACTGCTTTCCGGTGACATCAAAACAAATCCTGGTCCAAGCAAACACTCCTCATTTCATACATCTAGGTCTCTAAAAAAGAACTTTGTACTCTATTCACTAAATATTCGGTCGTTTCTCAACCCAAAAAACTAAATTGCCTTAAGTGATCTTGTCACCTGCTCTCGACCACCCGATCTCATTGCCCTACAAGAAACATGGATCTCCACTTCGTCCTCTGGCCCTCACTTCTCTGATTGCACTCCTCGTGGCTATACCCTGATGAGCTTTCCTCGTATCATCTCTTCCTCAAAATCTGCAAAAATTTCTGGTGGCGGCATTGCCTTCTTGGTTCGTGAACCAGCTGTCGTCCTAAATTCCTCTCGCCATACCTTCCGCTCTTTCGAATGCTCCTCCAGAACTCTTCGACTTGCTTCCGACCTGCTCACAGTTTTCAATATCTACCGCCCTCCCACCTCGTCTGCCTACTCCTCCAAACCCTCTACCTTCCTTGATGAATTTGGCTCCCTGCTCTCTCTTGCTGCCACTACTCCTAACGAGTTCTTACTAACCGGCGACTTCAACATTCATGTAGACAACCCCTCTGACCCTCTTGCATCAGATTTTCTTAACCTCCTGTCCTCAGTCAATCTCACCCAACATGTTCATTTCCCGACCCATGTCAAGAATCACACCCTTGATCTTCTCATCACCTCTGCTGCTTCCCTCTTACCTCCCAAACTATCTCATTCTGTTCTCAACATTACTGATCATTATCTTATCATAGCTGACCTTGAAATCAATCCTTTTCCTCGGCCTCCTGCTTCTACTCATTCTTACCGTCTCACCGGGTCCATTGACCGTCAGGCTTTCATCCAAGATATTCTCGACTCACAACTGGTTCTCAATCCTCCCTCTTGCCTCGATGACCTCCTTTCCTGTTACAATTCCACACTCTCCAACCTCCTTGACATTCATGCGCCACTTATCACCAAACCCAGTTCACACTCCACCAACCCTTGGTTCACTTCCTACCTTCAAGCTTTTAAAACTTTCTGTAGGCGTCTTGAACACATCTACCAGCACACTTTTGACCCTGCAGCTAGATCTAAAGCCCTCAATACCTTGAAATCAGCTACCAACAAATACCACAAACTCATCGCTGCTGCCAAAAAGAAATATTATTCTTCACTTATCCATTCCAGCGCCTCAAACCCTAGACATCTCTGGAAAGCTGTTAACACCCTCCATCGCAAATCTCCCTCCCCACTGCCAAGCTACATTACATCCTCCTCTGTTGCTGATACCTTCTGTTCATTTTTTTCAGACAAAATCTCATCCATTCGCTTTACATTACAATCTCTTCTGGACAAACTTACCCCCTTGCCTCCTCCAGCACTGATTCACCCCCTTCTCTCAACCCTACTCCTCCTACCTCTCAGTCATCGCTCCCAATTCTCTCCCGCCACTGAAGCAGAAGTGTTTCTCCTCTTAAACTCTCTCCCTAACAAGCAATGCGAACTTGATCCTATCCCCACCTCTCTTCTAAAAGACTGTGCCTCTGTCCTGGTTCCTATAATCACAAAAATTATCAATCTCTCACTCTCTACCGGCAACTTCCCAATGGCCTTTAAGCACTCTCTAGTCACTTCTCTCCTCAAAAAAGCAAACCTTGACAAAGAAAACCTATCCAACTATCGTCCCATCTCCAATCTTTCCTTTCTTTCTAAACTAACAGAACGAATTGTCCTTTCTCGGCTAAATGACTACCTCTCTTCAAATTCACTTCTTAACCCCCACCAATCTGGCTTCACTAAACACCACTCCACAGAAACTTTACTTGCCTCTCTTTACAATAAACTGGTCTCTGCCGTCAGCCATCAACAAGTCTCCTGCCTCTGTCTTCTCGACATCTCCGCTGCATTTGACACCATTGATCACAGCCTCCTTCTTCAACGACTATCTTCTTGGTTTGGCGTCTCTGGCACTGCTCTACTCTGGTTCCAGTCCTACTTGTCTTCCCGATCCTTCTCTATTAAAGCATTCACCCACTGCTCACAACCCCTCCCTCTTTTCTGTGGTGTCCCTCAAGGCTCCGTCCTGGGTCCACTACTTTTCATCCTTTATACCACACCCTTAAGCCATCTCATAAAATCCTCCTCTGTCGACCACCATCTCAATGCAGATGACACCCAACTTTTCATATCATTCTCTCCAGGCTCTTCTTCCACCGCCATCAACGTGGTAAACCTTATTTCACAATGGATGTCATCTAATCTCCTCTGCCTTAATCCTTCCAAAACTGAATTCATCATCCTAGGCCTCCCTGATCAAATCAAGAAAATACCCGATCTTTCCATAAACCTTTCGACTAATTCATCGTCCCTCACCTTCACCTCTGACTCCTCTGTCCGCAATCTTGGTGTTACTTTTGATCCACACCTCTCCTTCTCTAACCACATCTCCAACCTCTCGCGCTCCTGCTTCATGCACATTCGTGACCTCCGACGCATAAGACCCATGCTCGACCTTAAAACTGCCTCCACCATTGCAACCTCCATTGTTCATTCAAAGCTTGATTACTGCAATTCTCTTTTCCTCAACCTTGAATCCACTCAAATCAAGCGCCTACAGCTTATCCAAAACTCACTAGCCAGAGCTGTCACTAGAACGCCAAAACATCATCATATCACTCCCGTCCTCAAATCACTCCATTGGTTAAAAATCCCAGAGCGAATCCATTTCAAAGTTCTGTCACTGACCTACAACTAGGGTTGCCAACTTTTGATTATGAAATTTCTGGACAAGGCGCGAGACCCTTTGATATCCAACCACCCCACGATTTGTGGCGATTAGGGTCTGGCAAAATACAAGAGGATAAAGAACAATCAAAAGAATATTATTTAATCCACTACTATAACAGGGTTCAAAACGTTCTCATGTGAAGTATAATCCGACCTTATTTTCTTTTAAAGCTATACTTCTGTTCACTTTGGCTTGTTTTGAGTAAACATTTCTGTCCCCCAACGTAATGTAAGAAATCACAACAAGATTGATCTAAATTGACTTTCACACACAGTTCAGCTTTCACCAGTTCAGGCCTCATCCTGTTGCGTTCGTCGGTCTACAGATTTTTCATCAATGAGAAAATACGTTCAACTTGGGCATTACTGATCGGAATTGCTAAGACGTATCCAACCAGTTTTTTTAATTTGGAGCATCACAGTTTAAAAAAATTCCATCCAACGTTCATCGATTTTTGCCTTTGTATTCAGTTTTGGAAGAACTTGTCTTAAGATGAAATTAGAAGCGTCAGTGGAAATAGAGTATGGTTTATTACCTTCTTTCAATTCCTTCAAAACCAATTCAACAGAATGCGGTCCTAAGACATTTTCAACCAGTGCTTCTGCCTTTGTGCGTCCACATGCAATCTTTTTACTTATTTTGGAATCTGAAAATATTCTGCATGCTAATTTTGTACCACAGTCTTGAGATAAGTAACTATGCTGATGTTGTACCCCATGATAAGTTAGTGCTAACTCAGAGGTATGACCAGATCCTTTTCAGCTGAATGTGGGTTCTAAAAAAACTTGTTCAATGTTTCAGACATTTTTGACTGTGACTGTTTCGCTTATGTTTATCACCACAAGCATGTTTCCTAACCGCAGCTAGACCATCCGCTTTTACTGAAAATAAACAACTTTTGCATCTCACCATTGACGGATCAGTACTATCTCGTGCAATTCATAATTTGAATTCCGGATCGTTCAGCCATTCGCCTCGAAAACAACATATCCTCTTTTTCTTGGGCGGCGTTGTAGTACTTGTAGATGGAAGTGATTCTGAATAATCTTTTGCACAGTCTTCACTTTTGCTGGTGTCCGTGTTCATAGTTTTAGACTCCTTCAGTTTAGTTTCCTTTAGTTTAGTTAGCAGGCATAACTTATACTTATGGCCTATCCTAAAAATATTCGACTTGTATTCAATAATTCAATTCTCTAGGCCTACTGAGTTTAAACTTGAGAAATTATTTATTGCAATTTTTTCAAATTTTAAAACGTATTTCAAAGCAGATACGTACTTCCTGATCCGGTAAAACAACGATACAAAACAAGTAGTTGTGAGTTGTGACCATAGAAGTTTATGAATGCGTCGATGGTTGTGACCGTTGTGACGGTCACCGTTATTTAATTTGGAGCATTAATCAAGCAAAATTCTGCAACTTTTTTCGTGCTCTTAGTTTTTCTGGACACTGCATTGTCCAGAAAGACCCTCCTCTGGTTTCTGTACACTGACTGCAATTTCTGGACGATCCAGAAAAAATCTGGACGGTTGGCAACCCTTCCTACAACTCCCTACAATATTCCCAGCCCAAGTACCTCCGTGATCTCTTTACCATTCAGACAACCCGCTCCACCCGATCATCGTCCTATCTCAGTCTTTATCGACCCCAGTCACTACTCACCTCAAGTTCTCCAACCGATCCATATCCAACACAGCACCACGCCTCTGGAATGATCTCCCCCCTGAATTCCGCAGTTTCTCAGTGCCTCCATCATCATTGCAACCTGTCCTTCATCCTCATCCTCATGTTCCTCTATCTATCACCCCCCGGGCTTTCCACTCAAAACTGAAGTCTCACCTTTTCAAGTACTCCTACCAGTGGTGGACTGGAGTGTCAAAGCGGCCCGGGAAAAAATTAAAATCGGCCCTATCCGACAGTTATTTTTCTTGGGTATTTGTGTTCAGCCAAGGTAACAGGTAACTTTACAACGGGATAATCATAACACAATGAAGAATCGCAAACCTAATTTACATTAGACATAAAATATTAAGAATGCATTTAAAGTTATAAATCGATTTATCATGATCCGAATGTCGTGGTCTACGCGGGTGCATGCATCGGGGGAAGAAAACCGACGCGTCAACAAGCTTGTTTACAACGCACGGAAATTTCTGCAGCAAGCTGTCAACATTAATTCGGTGCATGCAACAAGGATATACGTGTTCAGTAGGACTTTCCAGGGAAAAGTACAGTGACGTCACAGAACGTTCTGGAATCCGGGAGAACTCTATATAAGATAGACCTGATGTACATTGGGGGCCTTTTGACGAAGATTTGTAAACGTTGAAACATTGATCGTATGACGTTCAATCGAGACCAGCCAACCTGTGTGCTGTCTACGATTGTGATATTTGATAGACGAGTTGACTTACTCTACACTTAATCGACTTTATTTTTAAATAAAGATCTTTTAATAGTTCCTTCGTTGGTTCGTCGTTGCGATCGAAGGAGTCGACCGCGACATTATTGGTGTCAGAAGCGGGATCATCGGTGTTGGATCCGGTGAAGAAGACGCGAGCCGGCGGAGGAAGGAGTCAACCCGGAGGATCAAGAGACGGTCTGTTCCAGACAGCGAGCGGATCGCGACGCCTTTCTACCGTGGGAGACGGGTGAATCGGCATACGACAGTCGGACGGACGAAGGGCGTCGTTCGGCTGAGACAGCAGAAGACAGCAGTCAACATACGGGTAAGATCCTAGGTGTTGTCGTGGCTGAGAAGGAGAAAAGAGAGTGGAGTAGCAGCCGAGTGGGAGGCAGCCATTATTTCTCTTTCAATATCTGCTGATTATTTCTTTGAAATTTGATCCATTGTTGTGATCGAGGCCAGACTTGCGTGAGCTTGTATAGTTTTTGCGTACTTGGCGAGTGTACTTCTTTGGATACTGCATAGTTGCACTTTGGGTTGTGGAATTTTCCTTTTGTGTGGCGGGTTTGCCGCGTGGTGTCTGTTTTTTTTTGTTGATTTTTGTTGACTGACTGTTTGTAAAAATGGAAGCGTTGACAACAGAGATGCAAGCGAATATTCGCAAAATGTCGTCTGAGCGCCTTAGGGTGTATCTTATGAAGGCAGGAAGGGACGAAGATGATGTTATGTCATGGGATCGAAATCAATTAATGGAAGAATGGGCCATGGAGATTGGAAAAGAGGAAGAGGAATTTAAGGGTAGTCCAATATCTCCAACAGGAGTGGATTACGAGCTGCAGAAGCGCCGTCTGGAGTTCGAAATCCGTAAATATGAGGAACGGAAAGAGAAGGAAGAAAGAGAAAGGGAGGAACGGAAGGAGAAGGAAGAAAGGGAGGAAAAGAGGAGAGAGGAAGAAAAGAAAGAACAAAGGGAGAAGGAAGAAAGAGAAAGGGAGGAACGGAGGGAGAAGGAAGAAAGAGAAAGGGAGGAACGGAAGGAGAAGGAAGAAAGAGAAAGGGAGGAACGGAGGGAGAAGGAAGAAAGAGAGAGGGAGGAACGGAAGGAGAAGGAAGAAAGGGAGGAAAAGAGGAGAGAGGAAGAAAAGAAGGAACGGAAAGAGAAAGAAGAAAGAGAAAAGAAGGAACGGAAAGAGAAAGAAGAAAGGGAGAGGAAGGAAAAGCAGGAAGAACGAAATGTTAGAGATTCTTTAGCAAGTCGTACTAAGCGTTATAGTGATGCCCTCAAGAATATTCTTTGGAAATTTCCTTCCGACCCTATAGAAATTCCAGGTTTCTTTGATCACTTGGATGGTTTGTTTAATGTGTATGAGGTGGATGAAGATGTTAGAGCAAAATTATTGCTAGCCATTTTAAGTGAAAGAGCTAAGGCATTAACCATGCGCCTTACTGAGGCACAGCTCCATGACTACAAATTCCTGAAGGAGTTTTTGCTAAGGGAGTTTAAGATAAGCCCTTCAAATCTTAGAGCCCGATTTTGGTCGTTGCACAAAGCATCGGACGAATCATTTACGATCTATTCATCCAAATTGCGTGTGGCTCTTATGTATTATTTGAAAAGTAGAAAGATAACTGATGAGTTTGATAAACTTGTAAGTTTATTGGTTGCGGATCGGCTTAAGGAGTCCTTGTCGAAGGCTTGTTTAGATTATATCTTGGCCCAAGAAAAAGAGGAGTGGTTGAGCTGTGAAGACATAGCTAATGCGGCTGACATTTATGTAGCGTCGCATGATGGTGGGAATGACTTAGTATGCCGTAGTCATCCGACACCGAAGTATAACAATTGGACGAAAGGTCAACCACATGTTCAAGTCAATAACCAGACAGCTCAACCCAAGTCTCCCAAACCGGAAATAAGGGGTGAAGCCAAGATAGGTGCGAGGGTGTCTCAGGAGGAGGCCAAGGTAAAGGGTCTCTGTTTCCTATGTCATCAGAAGGGTCATAGGGCAAGGGAGTGCCAGACCAAACAAAGTTCTAAAAAGGTGAGTACTTGTATATTTGGGAACCCAACTGAAGAAGTGATCGACTTAGTTGTTGAGAAGGTCAACGTGTTGCATGAGATACCTGAACAGGTAAAGCAAGGGAATTTATTGGATAATTCTAAACCAATAGGCTTGGAAACTGCTGTAAGGGTATACGAGAATAGTATTGATGGATTACAAGAGAGGTCGTATATCAATGTACAGATTGAAGATCTCCCTTCTCAGCCAGCATTATCTGATTCAGGAGCAGAAATTTGTTGTATTGATAAGAAATTAATTGAGTCACTAAACTTACCCGTGATTAAACGGATTAATATAATTGGTTTTCAGGGAGAAGGATGTAAGGCAGATGTAGTATATCTACAAATGAAATTAGCTAATTCAATGGAAGGAACGACGAACATTGCGCCATCTTTGTGCGTCATGTTCGCTGTAGTCCCTGAACTAAATGAACGGGTTATTTTGACACCCCATGTTGTGGACCTATTAAGGGATAGTTCGCAATATGTAGTGATGGTAGCTGGCGTAGATCGATGTGTTCAAATAAATAAAGGGGCAGAAGAAGATAACTTAGAAGTTAATATCGAGAAAAGTAACAGCAACGAATCCTTGCCGTCAGAAGTGAATGAATATTCTCAGGAGCAACTAGTTGATGATTCAGATAATTTTCTTGATGTTGAGTCAACAGAGTTCAAGTCTGATGAGGGAGTAGCGAATAATGATACTTTATTGCGTGAGCAACAGAATTGTCACAATCTTATATCTTGCTGGCAACAAGCGAGACAGAATAAAAATAATTTTTTTATAGATAATAACCTCCTGTACCACAAAGGGGAAATTATGGGACATAAGGTTAATCAATTATGTTTACCGGAAGATAGAATCGAGGTTGTCTTGCGAGTAGCACACGATGCCCCATGTGCTGGGCACATGGCTTTTAAGGCAACGAGAGCCAGGATCAAATTAAACTTTTGGTTTCCAAGAATGGATGAGAGGATTCGCGAATATTGTGCGTCTTGTCAAATTTGTCAACTAAGAACTCCAGTTAAAGTGGCAGATCGAGTCCCGATCACTCCTATTCCGAGGGCGGATGAACTCTGTTTTAACCATCTAAATATGGATTGTATTGGCCCTATGGTAGTGACTGGAGAATCCAACAAATCGAAACCCCAGTACAATTATGCTCTGGTTCTGGTGGATAAATTTTCTCGTTGGCCGATGGCGTATCCTCTTAGATCGCTGAATGCAAAGGGAGTTTGTGAAGCTCTGTTGCAAGTTTTTACAACTTTTTCTATTCCAAGGATCATCAGTTCTGATTGTGGTACCAACTTTACCAGTCGTTTGACGAAAGAATTCTTGCGGCGAATGGGTTGTAGTCCCAGATTTAATACCCCTGGACATCCTGAGGCAGCTGGATTGGTTGAAAGATGCAACCAAAGCTTGAAAACCATGATCTTTAAGCTTGCTCAATCTGATCCTCGTGGATGGCACCAATTGTTACCGTTTGTTCTGTGGAGCCTTAGAGAAAAACCTTCAGGCACGACTCATATTTCGCCATTCACTATGGTTTATGGAACTCTTCCTCGGGGTCCACTTAGTGTGTTGAAGGAATCGTGGGCTGGCGAACGAAAAGTACCTCTTAACTTAGGTAAATCACCCGAAGAGTATCTCCAATCACTGAAGGAAAACCTCGAATTCGCGAAAGTTTATGCAGATTACTATAGTGATATAGAAACAAAGCGGTATGCAGATTATTATAACTTGCGTAGTACTGACAGAAAATACGAAGTTGGAGATAAAGTAGCAGTATTAGCACCAGATTTTGGTAGTTCTAAATTTTATAGTCGATGGCAAGGACCTGCTACCGTAGTCAAGGTTAAATCCCCATATTCTTATATAGTAGAAATAGAGGGAAAACAAAGACATTTACACGCAAATAAGATCAAGCGATACCATGAACGACTCGAACAAGCGATGATCAATAGCTGTTCAGTAATTGTTGATCAAGATGAAGAATTTGGTATAGTAGGGTCAGGTTGTATTGAACCTGATCCAGGTAAGATCGCTACGATCAATGATATCCATCCTCCAACAACAAAGAAAGACGTTAGAAAGGTTATGGGTTTTTTCAGTTACTTTCGAAATTTTATACCTGCTTTAGCTGAAAAAGCACGGGTAATAACTGATTTGACACGAGATAACATACCTACGAAGGTGCCTTGGGAGCAAAAGCATCAAGAAGCACTAGATAAGTTAAAGGATGATCTCAGTAAAGCTACACAGTTGCATACCATTGATTTCACTAAGGAATTTGGTTTAAGTGTTGACGCAAGTGCCACCGCGGTCGGGTGTTGCTTGTTTCAGTGGACCGAAGAAGGTCAAGAAAAACCAATTGCTTTTGCTAGTCTTAAACTTACAGATACACAGATGCATTGGTCTACAATTGAGAGAGAGGCTTTCGCAGTAATTTGGGCACTTAAACGATTCAAGTCATGGATATTCTTATCAAAGATAATCATTTATTCAGATCATAATCCTTTGTCTTATCTCACAGATGCAAGCCCTAAGAGTGCGAAACTGACTCGTTGGGCGTTAGCATTGCAAGAGTTTAACGTGGACTTTCGATATCGTCCTGGACGTCAGAACACGGTGGCTGATTTCCTCTCGAAATTCCTCTCGTTGTGACTCGGATGGTGAAGGGGGGAAATGGCCCGACACACAAGGATCGAGCCCGCAAATTGTGTGGATAAGTTGACTAACTGATGTGTTTTGTTTTGGTTGTATATGCTGTATCGAGATGGAGTCTGGAGGCCCGGCTTGATCGTGATGACCCGTTCGGGATGGTGCTGAAGACGTGTCATCATCTGAGGGCGGAGGGAATGTCGTGGTCTACGCGGGTGCATGCATCGGGGGAAGAAAACCGACGCGTCAACAAGCTTGTTTACAACGCACGGAAATTTCTGCAGCAAGCTGTCAACATTAATTCGGTGCATGCAACAAGGATATACGTGTTCAGTAGGACTTTCCAGGGAAAAGTACAGTGACGTCACAGAACGTTCTGGAATCCGGGAGAACTCTATATAAGATAGACCTGATGTACATTGGGGGCCTTTTGACGAAGATTTGTAAACGTTGAAACATTGATCGTATGACGTTCAATCGAGACCAGCCAACCTGTGTGCTGTCTACGATTGTGATATTTGATAGACGAGTTGACTTACTCTACACTTAATCGACTTTATTTTTAAATAAAGATCTTTTAATAGTTCCTTCGTTGGTTCGTCGTTGCGATCGAAGGAGTCGACCGCGACACCACCCAAATGATGTTTATTGTATAAGCAACTTCTCTAAGCTGGGTGCCATTTCAGATACATGATCTATAATTGTGTCATTATATAGTTCACTTAAAACATCGGTTTTTACCGACATGAGCAAAATGCTTAAAGATTTGTAGAAGACAACGAGCTTAGCAAGCGATTTTTAATGTACTTCAGTTTTGAGAAAGATCTCTCACACGCTACATGGGTAGAGGACAGAGTCAGTAAGGGGCCATCTGTATAGTACGTACGCAAAAATCTGGAAAAATTGGACCCTTCCCCTTCATGTATGCACAGGTACGTTTTTCCACCCCAATCTGCGTACGTATACGCTTGACGCGCCTCGCCCCAAAGACCAACTGCAGAATGTTTCAGTACGACAGGTCCAGGCAGCGGCTGTCTGCACTTTAGGCCAGATTGAAGGACGAGTGATCCATGGACTCACTGCTGAGCTGTGTGATAGTTTAATAATAGCGTTCAGAGGCAAGGACCGTAAGGTGGCATACAAGTGACACCTCTAGCTCCCACAGTCATACTTCCTCTGGTAGTACCTGATAGCTGAAAAGACTGAACTCTGGCTCACTTGAAGGCCAATCAATTTGAAGTCCAAAATAGACAAATTATAGGTTCCCTCCCCAGTTTCCTATGCGTAAGCACATTATCAGTAGACCCCCCCCCCATACGCAAGCATACGCAAGCACATGCATTTGGGTTAACCCCCTCCACACTCCATGCGTACGTACTATATGGATGGCCTCTAAGATTTTATATGCACAAAACATTTGTCTGTAAGTCTGACCAAAGAAACTGTATTTATATAACACAGAAAAGCAGCAAACAGGGCTTTTTTGCAAGATTTGCATTTCGTAAGTTCGTTACTCTTATGCCCAACTTGGTCGTCCCAGAGTTCATGTGGAGAATTTTCATTGACGCTTTCCTCTACCTAATCATCGAACATTTAGTGACGGTCTCTGCCTTGAGTAACTTTAAATAAATCGACTAGATTTTGGCACTTGGCTTCCATCTTTAGCAAGAATTTTTAGTTTCTTATCTCTTACCTTTTCAGCGCCATTTTACATATACGTTTCAAATTTAAATCACTCATAACCGTAAATTTTTTCATTAATTTATTAACCAATAATAATAAAAGAATCTTCGTGAAAAGCAAACTTAGCGAAAGTAGAACTTCGTTTTAAGATTCAACTGTTAATTATGTAAGTCTGCCTTCTCAGGCCCGCCGAGAGGGGCAGGGAGCAAATGCCCAGGGGCCGGAGAGTTTTAGGGGCCCGGCCGTCCGGACCCGCAATCAACTTACGAAAAATATTATAATCAGTTATACAGTTTATGATTTATGCCTTTTTAAATATAATATTACTGAATAAAATCGTAGTTGTGTATATAAACATAGTATCGTACGGTCGTACCCGCACTTTTTTTATTTCAATTTATTTTCTTCAATTTTCTCATAAAGCCTAAAGATAATTTAGGGGCCCGCGACTGCTCTGCCTATGGGCCCGGAATTTCTGTCGTCAGCTCTGTGCCTTCTAGCAAATAAAAATAACGCCGTCATAAATACCATAAAAATTATTATAAATAACATAACCGATTTTTAGACATTATGTCTAAGAACTTAGAAGCAGCCCGAATATCACCGAACCTGGCGGCCCACCTGGATTTTTCCCGGTGTCCCGGCGGGCCAGTCCACCTCTGACTCCTACCCTGACTCATCTGATCCTTCGCCTTCCAATTCTTCTCGCCGTAAACGACACCCGCCTTGACAGCTGCTCTGTCTCTCCTGATCTGGTACCCTGGAAATCGGACTTGGACCTCTTTTGGACTACTTTCTGGAACCCCCTTTGATTTGGTTTGGCCTCCTGGAAATCGGACTTGGACCTCTTTTTGACCACTCTTTGGAAACCTCCTGATCTGGTACCCTGGAAATCGGACTTGGACATCTTTCGGACTACTCTCTGGAAAACCCCTTTGATTTGGTTTGGCCTCCTTGAAATCGGACTTGGACCTCTTTTGGACCACTATCTGGAGACTGATCTGGTACCCTGGAATTCGGACTTGGACCTCTTTTGGACTCCTCCTGGAAACCCCCTTTGATTTGGTTTGGCCTCCTGGAAATTGGACTTGGACCTCTTTTGGACTACTCTCTGGAAACCCCCTCTGATCTGACGTAGCGCTCGTGAATAGGCTGGTGTCCTGCGCTTGGCCTTCGAGTGGCGCTTTAGAAGTTTGGAGATTACGATTACGATTACGATAATCTGTTTATATCTATTAAGAACAATGAAGATCACGTCCTTTGGCCTCTTTTACCACCAGTCCATAAAACTGTATATTCATTACGTCCCCAGATTCACCAGTACTGTCTCCCAGTTAAAGACAATAGAGTATTTCCCGAACACTAGGCCTATACTCAACATTATCTGCTTATGAAAACTGTCTAACTTTGTTCCATGCTGCGGGTTGTCAGCATGTGTTTACCTTATAAACAATAACGAATATCATCATGATCATCATGATCATGATCATCATCATCATCATCATCATCATCATCATCATCATCATCATCATCTGTGCTGTGCGGCATCGACGTGGTTGATTGACGGTCTGCGCCGCATTGATGATGATCGACGCTGCGTCAAGCAGCAAGGAAATCTACCGTTGATGCAGTGAGACCCTGCGATCGGCCTTGCCTCAGGGTGCGGTGTGGCACGGGACACAAGTCGGTCGATGGAACCGGGCAATGTCTGCGATTGGCCTTCCGAATCACAGCATAGCCCCTCGGGTGACTTCATTTCTCCCATCGAGAACCGTTTCGACAGGGGAACATCTGAACGATGATGTTGATGATAGATGCCTCGAGCTGCTAGATGTTAAGGCTGACGGAGTACGCTGTAATATCTCGAGTCACATGGTTGAAGTTGAAGCTAGTAGTAGACGACTTAGGCGTACATCTCCCGCCTAGACGTAAACATGGTTTCGGCAGAAGTTAGACAATCCCCTGCGTAACTTTAAAGGGATGGGCTTGAAGAAAGTCTCACGACATGGTCCCAAAAACACCGTCAAAATGCACAAAACCCTTCACAAACCGTCAAATAAGTCGAAAACCGCAGTTCAGCACAGGTGAAAACCAATTTGCGAAAGAATTATTATTCCAGGTAAACCATAAGATGCTTTTTCCGTCGAAATAACACTAAGAATTCGGTGACCGACCGATCAGGCCGATAATGCGGTGTTTGACATTTATTTCCAGCGTTTCCACGGGGCTCCTACTTTCATTTGTTGCTGGGAGTTAGTTTTCTGGTTTATATTTAGCACACGCTTCATACTGTCTGAGGAAGATTACTAGCCTACATCTCTATTTCACCAGTGCCAAAATGCCTGAGACATGCTGGCGATATATACTCATCGACCATCTGAGTTTGAGATAAAGCGACAGAGTTCACTCAGCATCTGTTGAGGCACCGTAGACGGGTAAATATGAAGACGGTTTGTGAAGTTGACATCAATCTGTGCAAGCTTGAATTGTCCACATTGTCTGCATGTGCGTTTTGACACTCCATCCCCAATTTCCTCATTGTTATGTTGTTCCTTGGTTGTATTCTAAACAATTTCTAGCCATCACCTTGTGGCCAATTGGTTCTCGTGGGCTAAGAAGCCATTGTAGAACAGGGTGGCCTGTTGGCACGAAAAATGTTCGGCCAAATAAATACGGTTTAAATAGCTTAGAAAACGAAGAAGTTCTTTACATCTGACGCAAAAGAAAGATGAGCATAAACTCATAGAAAATTTAACATTTTGAGAAATGAAACGCACGGTGGATCAAAGAAAGATGGGCATAAACTTATAGAAAATTTAAAGAAAAAGAAGCGCTTGGTGAACGTAGAATAGTGACTTCAATAGTTAAGGGCTAATGAAAGAAAGATGGGCATAAACTCATAGAAAATTTAAACTCTGAAGAAAAAGAAGCGCGTGGTGAACGTACATTAGCTAATCAAAGAAAGATGTGCATAAACTCATAGAAAATATCTTCTTTTTTTCTCGCGTATCACTTAGCGAAACCTGGCGCACCACTAGCTGTAGGTGTACCACCGTTTGATAAATAACCTACTAAGTCTCCAGTTGAAGAATTTGTCCATGTAGCTCTTTGTCCCTCGGGATCGCGGCGAATTCTCCTGTAGAAAGGTGCAGAGCTATAGATGTGTGTTAACGTGAAGATGTTGCCTTCATTTAGTCTTTGTCGCTGCGCTTCCGTATCGCCTTCCATCGTTTTGTATTGCCTCGCTCTTGTTCTTGCGTAACGCCTCACCTCTGATTTTCGCGCAAACCACAGGCCTTTAAGCATAATGTCTTCCAAGACGCAGGTTGAAAATGATGGATCATGCTGCAAGATCTTAAATGTAAGCGTCTTAGCACCTAAGGCCTCCAAATATTCATCTCATAGCCATAGGTCTACTAGAATTTTTGTCATTCATGACAGGGGCGTAACTTTGGTCTCAAAAGTGGGGGGTACCAATTTCTTCTCCACTTTCGCTTTTCGCATGAAGACCATCTCTGGGAAGGCACACAATATAATATTCATTGGCATTGTTTAAAAAGTGGGGGATACGATACCCCCTGTCCAAAAAGTCTATGATTCATGAGCTCGCTCCAAGGTACACAACGGTGATAAGCTGTGAATATATCAGCTATTAAATCGCTTAATAACTATGTTCGCTGGTCCTTGCAGAGAGCATACCTGGCGAACGTTATTGAGCGAAGAGATTTTCGCACTACTCTGAAACGTCAGGTGGCATGCTTCTCTCCCTTTAAGAATGCCCGCTTCAAATTTTGAACCCATGTCGCACTTATTCATAAATTTAAAGCACTAATGACACGCACAAAGCCAGCAACTGTGAACCTGAGATGCGGATGATTGTTCACGAGGGGTAAAATGGAGTCAAGCAAAGACCAGAGTTAAAGAGTTGGTATTGAGAAGTGAGTTGAATAATGAAAGCGAGCTGTCAAGTCGGACCTTTTCTTTAACATAATTTCAAATATGAGGGACATCCAATAAAAAGGGTGACTCGTCAAAAGCGCCGTGGACAAAAGCGCCCTGACAAATGCACCCCGACAAATGCTCCTCGACAAATGCGCCACAGAAAAACCCGACAATAGCGCCAAAAATCACCGACAAATGCGCCTCGACATTTACGCCACATAATAACATTATTTGCTGTATGAGTTCATTTGACGGGAAGCAGTTAGTTAAATAGCGATGATAATATAATTAAAACTGGAAGCTGGATCAACGATTAAAATATAACTATGACTAGAAGCTGTACCAACGATACAAAATATAGCTAAAACTGGAAGCTGGGTCAACGATTTAAGTATAACTAAAACTATAAGCGCGATCAGGGATGATGGCCTAATATAACTAAAACTAGAAGTTGGATCAACGATTTAAATATAACTAAAACTATGAGCTAAAATTACACTTTCGTGGCGCATTTGTCGGGATGCATTTTTCGGGCGCAAATGACGGGGCGCATTTGTCGGGGCGCATTTGTCGGGGCGCTTTTGTGCACGGCGCTTTTGACACCCGGTCAAAGCCCAATAAAAGCGCATAGTCACACAACTGTTGTGAACAACTTTATCGAAAATCGAGCGTAAGGAGAATTCAAGTCTAATAGAGCTCTATGTGTACGAAGATACGATACAGAGACTGGTAATCCGGGCTTTAAAGTCGAAAATGGCATTTCAGACTTTATGCGTCAATTCAGCAGGAAGCCAGTGAAGCTGACAAAGACGTCATTAGGCAGTTGATGATTAACAAGAATACGTAAGAACCTTATCAGAAAAATTTTGATAAGAAAATATGGAGAACCCATCACAGTAAGCGTAAAACAAGTCAATAATTGCTTTCTAAAACAATAATAATAATTAATAATAATAATAATAATAATAATAATAATAATAATAATAATAATAATAATAATAATAATAATAATAATAATAATAATAATAATAATAATAATAATAATAATAACATCCAGAACATCCAAACGCCGATCGATGACCCGGCGTTTCAAGACTTTACAAAAATGGCCTTCGAACAGATGACCTTGTTGGGTGCACCTCTGATACAAGGTCCAGCTGTGGATAAGGTTTTAGAAACGAAAGCTAACGATCTTGAGAGAGCAATCGCAAGACTATCCTTACTTCATACACATGATGCTCTGGTTCTACTGAGAAACGGTTTAAGTGTACCGAAGCTGATATACAGTATGCGCACAGCCGTCTGTGCTGATTGCCCGGGCTTGGCCCGGTTCGACAAATTGTTGAGAGAAGGTCTATCGACCATCCTAAATGTAAACCTTGAGGATGACCGGTGGCTCCAGGCTTCTTTGCCGGTGAGAGACGGTGGTCAGGGAGTTCGTTGTGCATCTACGCTGGCACTTTCCGCCTTTCTGGCTTCTGCCGCTAGCACAACCGAACTGCAGACATGCATCTTACCAACAGAGTCGGCTGAGATACCATACGAACTGGTCAATTCAGCACTCACCGCGTGGAAGACCCTGACAGACGCAGAACCACCAACAGGAACAGCAACTCATCGCCAAACGGAGTGGGATATCCGATACACAGACAAGGCACGGAAAGGCCTACTCGAGTCCACCAGCTGTCCTCGCGATCGTGCTCGCCTGCTAGCTTCACAAGCACCTCATTCTGGTGACGGGATGCTAGCTCCTCCGGTGACTGCTTTGGGCCTTCGCCTCTCAGACGAGGAGATACGGATCGCAGTCGGGGTGAGGCTAGGCACGGCACTCTGTGAGCCGCACTTGTGCCACCACTGCCGAGAAAATGTCGACGCAAGAGGGCTTCATGGTCTGGTTTGTGGAGGAGGAGGGAAACAACAGCGGCACGCTATGCTCAACGATGTGATCTGGAGAGCGCTGAGCAGAGCGAAAATCCCTGCTCAGAAAGAGCCTCTCGGCCTCTCAAGAGGAAATGGAAAGCGACCAGACGGTGTCACGCTGATTCCTTGGTCACGCGGACGATGCCTGACATGGGACGTGACAGTGCCCGATACCTACGCCACCTCCCACCTTGCCCACACATCCATCGGAGCTGGCGAAGCCGCGGAACGTGCAGTTCTGATCAAGAGGGCGAAATACGCAACCATCACTAACACCCATACCTTTGTGGCGATCGCCTTGGAGACGGGCGGATCTTGGAGTGATGAAGGTCTACAGTTCGTTGTGGAGCTGGGAAGCCGGATATCGGACTCAACGCACGATCCACTGGAGACATCGTATTTGTTCCAACGGATTTCAGTGGCCCTGCAACGTGGAAATGCCATCTGCCTTTCCAGGACACTGCCACCTCTGTCTGAGTGACGCTAAGATGGCGCTTCAGATAATTAAATCATTATTGTTAAATATAATAATAATAATAATAATAATAATAATAATAATAATAATAATAATAATAATAATAATAATAATAATAATAATAATAATAATAATAATAATAATAATAATCTTTTTCTTTATTAATTCAAACCGACAAACGCAGTAAGATTACATTGAGACGTGACAGTACAATTATCAATATCTTAACTAAGCAGCCATGCAAGGCGTCCACCCGAGGGGTTGCGGGAATCCAACCGCGTCCTGCGGCTCTCCTGCTGCTCCTGGCCATGAGTGTTACCATCTCTATTTTCATCTCTATCTCCCCCTCAAAAATGCGTA
This sequence comes from Allolobophora icterica, assembly GCA_963556255.1. Lineage (NCBI taxonomy): Eukaryota > Metazoa > Annelida > Clitellata > Crassiclitellata > Lumbricidae > Allolobophora > Allolobophora icterica. Next base: position 25,659,284 of record OY744606.1, read on the forward strand.
TTCTGAGTGTCAAACCACTCAGGTGCGTCCATGGCACCCCAATAGGCCTAAAGTGTTTAATTTGGATCTTCCTAAAACTCCTAATGGCCTACATCCCATATCACAACCTTGCAGAGTACCTTGTTTTTAAGTAAGTGAACTTAGCTAGTATAAAGTCTACCCTTTTGGTAAAAAACCTTGTTCAGATTTGATTTGCGATTTTTTTAAATTTCAGGTTCGTTGAGTACGGTGAATACAAAGGAAATTATTATGGAACTGGCTTTGGTCAGATCAATTCATTAATTGATGACGGGCGAGTCTGCGTGATTTGTCCCCATCCGCAGGTAAATAGTCATGTGTACTTAAGCCAGAGAGTAGGGTAACGTGGGGCAAGACGTCCCATGCGGGTAAGACGTCCCCCACCCTTAACATTGTTGAAATATAAGTCCTGAGGTTGCGCTGTCTATAGTTTGTTGGTGCAGTCTAGAATTACCATAAAAACTTACTCTGACACAAATTTAGCGATTTACGAACAGTTTAGCGACCAAAGAAGGTTTGGTAAGTACATTTTATAATATTTTGATCACGCTAAATGATTTTTTCACCCGCAACGATACTGTTTCATGTAAAATCGAGATAGCAGTTCGAAAGGTACTTCTGTTTCGAATAATTATGATACACGTGGTGAGCCATAATACAGTCATTAACCTGTAGTGTGCCGAAATGTAGTTGTTATATGCATCGGGGCAAAACGTTCCCGGGTAAGACGTCCAGGGGACGTTTTGCCCCAATAGAGTATTTCATTTGGCGGTCTAATGGGAACGATTTGTCAATTTAGGTGTGGTCCATAAAGTACTATTATAGAACAATACACCATCAAGGGGGTTAATAAAAGATCCTGCGAAATCGTTTTAACTGCTTCGGGTATGTAGCTCATTTTGATACACTTGCTTAAAGCATTCTTGCTGTTCTCTGGTTGGACCTCATATTATTCACAGGGTTGCTGTAGCTTACGGTATACTTTTCGGCGGCAGGAAATTCTAAACCTAAAAGGAAAATTAGAAGTGAATCGTGGTATAAAATAATGGAGCTGCTAAAAAGTTAGGGTCGATACCATACCCTTGCTGCATATGTCAAAAGCGCTAGTGTGATCCGCCACTCGAGTCATGGCAAGAATGTCCTACATGCAAACAGTGGTATCATGAGTCGTGTGAAACTGACGATACGGCCGCGTGCTATAAATGCCTTGGGTAATTACTGCACGAAAGTAATAAGGCTTGAAACCTTGTTTTAAGAATGACAATTTTGGATACAAGTTGAAAAACATGAATGTTTAATTGGCCTGTTTTAGAATAGGCATATAACCTGGGTTGTAGCTTAGTCTTGGGCTAAAAAAATGAATGAAGAGAAGTATAATTGTAATATTTTAGAGGAGCCTAGTTAGTTCATTTAATATAGCAACTTATTCTATTTATCTTATTCTTGAACAATATCGAATATGTATGTATGTTTTATTTTTATCATCTTTCAACGTGGGGCAAGACGTCCCCAGCATGGCCGTTTTGCCCCAACCGTGGGGCAAAACGTCCCCTATTTTAAATTATTTGTTTTTTTATAAATGCGTAAATATTGGATGTTCAATTACTTTCTGCTTTCGGGGACAAGTAACCAATCCTGAATGTCAACTAAATAACACCAATTAATTATCTTATATCAAATGCAGCAACAACAGGGACCATTTTTGCCTTAGAGGGGACGCCTTGCCCCGCCTTACCCTAAATTGGTCTTTGGACTGAAAATTTTCATCTTTCGGGTCTATATTAACTCTTCGTCTTCCCACTCATTCTGCAATCCAGTCACTCTTACAATATCATACATTAGATGTTTGCCCATCCTAAGACGATATTTCAATAGATTAGAAGAAGTTCCATAGCCTACACTTTTGGCTCCTGTGTATCGTTACCAACACCACGCAGCGAATGAGATTGATACTAATATCACAGCGTGCGCAATATAAAATACACCGTCGCTAAATACTCGAGAGTCGTAAATCTCGTAATAATACTTCCAACCGTTAAAACATTAATAAAATTAATTATTGCGCGTCCTAATATGATTTCAACAAAATTTTAAAATGAATTTTTCAATTGTACAGGCGGTGTTAATATCGGCGCTATATAAAATCTAGTCGCGAATAGTCGTTTTGGGTCGTTTTTCAGTTCGTCACTTCGTTCTTCTTCTTCTGGTTCTCTGCCTTCAGGCAGGTTCGAACGTCTGATATAGAAGACTCAAAGAAGAGGCTCAAAATCGAGAGCAGTGAAGATAAGTAAAGATCAGCCGTTCTGATCTTTACTGATCTTCACTGCTCTCGAATTTGAGCCTCTTCTTTGAGTCTTCTATATCCTTCCTTCATCATCCAATCCAGCACCATCTTTCTTGGTCTTCCCCTTGTCCTCCTCCCCTTCATTCTTCCCTCGATGACATTTCTTCGGAGAGAGTCCCCTCTCAGCGTGTGCCCGATCCATTTCCTCTGCCTCATTCTTAATGTGTGTATCAGGGATCTTTCTTCTTCAATCCTTCCCAACACTTCTTTATTTGTTTTATGTTCTGTCCAGCTGATCTTCTCCATTCTTCTCCAAATCCACATCTCGAATGCCTCCAGTTTCTTGATGTCTTCTTTCCTCATGGTTCACGTCTCTGATCCATACAACACCACACTCCACACCAGTGTATTTGCCATTCTTTTCTTCAGATTTCTGTTCAGTTTTCCTCTCAATAGCTCTTTCCGTTTTGTGAATGCCTCTTTACCCAGTGCTATTCTTCTTCTAATTTCCTTATTGCATTTGGCATCTGTCATAATCATGCTCCCCAGGTAGCAGAATTCTTTGACTTGCTCTATTTCCTCTCCACCAATTTTTATTCTGATCTTAGTTTCTTTTCCTTTACTTATCTTCATTGCCTTCGTCTTTTTGATATTTATTTCATACCGTATTCAATTGATATGGTGTTTAGTCGGTCCATTATTATCTGTAGGCCTCTCTGGCTTCCCGCCATCATCGCCTGGTCATCTGCGAACCTGAGAGCCCTAATCAGTCTGCCTCCAACCTTGATCCCCTCCTCCGTGTCTTCCAGTGCTTCTCTAATAAGCTCTTCTATATAAATATTGAAAAGCAATGGTGATAAGGGGCATCCTTGCCTCACTCCTCTGCCCAGTTTACCTGGTTCCGAATACTCTCCATCTATTCTTATTCGCACCTTTTGTCCCATATACAGATTTGCTATCAGTCGTCTCGACTCGTCTATCTCTCCAGTCTATACTCCCATTCTTCTCAGTGCCTATATTAGCCTTCTCCAGTCGACTCTATCGAATGCTTTTTCATAGTCCACAAAACATATATACACATCTTGTCCATTTTGACAGCTCCTCGATCTCTGTTAATACCCTTAAAGTTCCGATCGCATCGCCCTTTCTAAATCCGAATTGGTCCTCTCCTATCCCATCGACTGCCTCCGTCTTTGCTTGCACTCTCTTTGTTAGTATTCTTATCATGATCTTTGATGCATGGGTGAATGAGGCTGATGGTGCGGTGGTCTTCGCAAGCCGTTGCATTTGGTTTCTTTTTGATTGGTATTATGATGGATTGCAGGAAGTCCTCTGGCCATAGACCCGTGGTATATATAGCTTGGCACAGCCTTATCAGTTCTTTCATGGCTCCTTCCCCCAGGTTTTTCAGCATCTCGGCTGGCATGTTGTCTATCCCTTCAGCTTTGTTATTTTTCAGTTCCATTATGGCCGCTCTCACTTTCTCTCCCAGCACCTACGGTCCCATGTCCTCTGATCCGTCTCGTATTTCCTCTTCTTCCATGTCATGATTATCATCTAATCCTCCATTTCTGTTTTCGCTCACGTACAGTTCCTCTACATATTCTTTCCATCGGCTTTTGACTTCGCTAATTTCATTCAGGATCCTGCCCCGTTTATCTTTAACTTCTAGTCCTCCTCCTTTCCCTGGTTTCCTTGATATTCGTTTCACTCTTTCATACACCAAGTCATGTCTTCCTCTTTGTTGCAAGTCTTCTAGATCTTTGCATTGTTCATCCCACCATTTTTCTCTAGCCTCTTCTGTTGTTCTTCGCAGTTTGTTGTTTAGTCTCCTATATTCCTGCCTTGCTTTATCTGTACTTTGGTGTTTCCACTTTCTCCGTTCCTCCATCTCCTCTAACATCTCTCTTGTTATCCACGGTTTTCGAGCTGTTCTCATCTCTCCTACTCCCACAATATCATTGGCACTCTCTATTATGTTCTCTTTCAGTCTTTTCCATCTCTCCTCTGTGGATGTGCCATCATACTCTGTAAGATTTTCTTCTATTCTCTCTTCCAGTTCCTTGCTCTTACCATTTAGGTTCGTCATGTTCCATCTTTGTCTAATCTTCCTTTTTCTTCTTATGAATTTCAGATTTAGTTGGGTCTTCATTGCGAGTAGGTTGTGATCTGTGTCGGCATCGGCATCGGCATCGGCTCCTGGCATTGCTCTTACGTTTTTTACACTGTTTCTGTACCTGAGCCTTACCATGATATAGTCCAGTTGGTACTTTGCCACATCTCCCGGTACTTTCCACGTGCACCTTCGTCTCTTCTCATGCTGGAACCAGGTGTTGGTCACTAACAGATCTCTTCTCTCGCAGAACTCAACTAGTTTTTCGCCTCTGTTGTTTCTCTTTCCAAGACCGTATTTTCCAATGCATTTTCCTTCCGCTCCCTCCCCCCACCACCGCGTTCCAATCTCCCATTACCACTAAATAGTCTGTTCCCTTTGTTCTCTGCATTACTTCCTCCAGTATCTCGTACATCTCATCTATTTCCTCCTCTTCATGCGTCGTTGTAGGCATGTATATCTGTACTATCACCATGTCCGCTTGTTCGGCCTTTATTGTCACCTCGATTATCCTGCTGCCTTGTCTTTCTATCTTTGATACCGACTTGGCCATATTTCCTCTCAGCAAGACAGCAACACCGCCTTGGCCCTTTTCTCCTCCTGTGTGTATGATTCTTATTCCATCGCTTGTGAAGTCTCCATCCTCTTTCCATCTCGTCTCCGATAGCCCCAGCATATCCAAGTTCGTTATATAATAATAATAATAATAATAATAATAATAATAATAATAATAATAATAATAATAATAATAATAATAATAATAATAATAATAATAATAATAATAATAATAATAATAATATTAATAATAATAATAATAATAATGATGATGATAATGATAATGATAATGATAATGATAACGATAACAATAATGATAATGATAATGATAATGATAATGATAATAATAATAATAATAATAATAATAATAATAATAATAATAATAATTTTGTTGTATATTTATATATAAACTGTTCACTGAGTGACGCTGAGATGGCGCTTCAGATAATAATAATAATAATAATAATAATAATAATAATAATAATAATAATAATAATAATAATAATAATAATAATAATAATAATAATTATAATAATTATTAATAATAATAATAATAATAATAATTATAATAATAATATTCTTTATTATTTAAAACCGACAGACGCAGTAAGATTACATTGAAACACGAAAGTACAATCAATATCTTAATTAAACACACGGTTTGGCAGCCATGCAAGGCGCCGCCCTAGAGGGGGTTACGGGAGTCGATCCGCGTACCTTATGCTCTCCTGGCCATGAGTGTTGCCACTACTCTATCTCCCCTCCCTTTTAAATCCGTTAAGCTCTTTCGTTTCAGCGTCAGCGTTTTAGCGAACTAAGAATTTATTTAAGCCCTTTTGAAGCCGTCAGTTTAAAAGAGCAGCCGTTTACGTTATAGGCCTATTTAAATTTACTTTGAACAAATTGAGATAACCGATCGTCCAGTTTCAATGTGGCCATAATGCCATTTTAAAATAATGTGACGTCTTTGGTCATTAATATTAATTAGTTGGAATCAGCCAATGAGAGGAGCGTAACTGGACAGACATTTCGATTCGTTTATTATTAATTTTGTCTCGCAATGTACATTTAACTGGTTCATTTGTTCACTCTATATTATCAGTGGCTTTCTCTTAGGCAGAACCACATGTCATATCTGTAGCACATTTGTTCATATCACCTTGTACCCTAAATATATTTTCCTTCGTTTAATACTCTTGTTAATCAAGCTGACCCAAGACTTTTTCGCTCCATCAAACTTAACCCTTTTCATGTTCTATATTCTATATTATATGTTCTATGTTCTATTCCCCCAATAACTGTATTACCCCGGTACCATATGATCTTTGGCTTAGGGCACTTAACTTTTTACTTCCTACCAAGGATAATAGAAATTTTATATCTCGTATCTTAATTGTTTACTTGTTAACTTCATTCATTATTGTTTGATATTGTTTTTACTTGTCTTTTACGTGTAACGTAATGCGGTTTGTCATTTGTTTTTTTTAAATAAACGAATATATATCTATATATGAACACTCATTTATCTTGTTCAGTCAAAGTTATTTTTATCTTGTCCACTGCAAAAGCACTGATGGCAATGATTATTTCAAACGACCTGCAATAATCACATATTATTTATAATAATCTTTGTTCACTTCCCTATTACCAACAAAGTAACTGAACAAAGAGCCGGATTAGCTTGTCGCAGTTGGACACGCACCATAGTGCGGACACGTGTATCATCTACAGTGTGAATATTAGAATGGCTTACCTCAATAACCAGGTATGTCGACATACGGTACCTTGTTTATGTGAAAAGGTATGCCAGCATCCTTAGAATATTGTATTCTATATACCCTGCACATTTGGTGCTAATCTGATTATTTTTGGATTGGCTTTTGGATAAAACCGTTTGTCAACATATGGTATTGTGCAGCCGACTGCATTACTCCAGTGTAATATCCCGGTATAATGACAAACATTGTCGTTTTTTCTTCAATTTTTTTAAATTAAAACTAGTGCAACAATCAGGTTATTTGACATACCACTGATTTTGCATTTTATTTCTAACTGTAATGTCGCTATGATGACTTACCTTCTTATTGCACGATTATTTGTACTGTGTACTAGTCACCATTTGGTGCAAGAATAAGGTACGTCGACTAACAGCAGATGATTTTTGCTTCAAATCGGATTATTGAGTGTCAATAACCCGGTATGAAGCAAAATGTCGTGAAAAACATTCAAGTTATCTTTTGCATTGCATTATGTAACAATTTCGTGAAAGACAATAATGACTCACACGGTGCTTCAAACAGCTTGTCGATATACATGTCGTAAAGTGGCTTAGATGCAACAGTTTGAAGTGTTAATTTTTTAAAGCCATTTTCCCAAAACTAAAAAAATCCGACATACCTGGTTATTGCGGCAAGCCCTTCAATAGTTAATTAAGACTTCACGATTATGAAAGCCAATAATACTGTGCTACACATGTACAAGCTGTTGTAGAATTATTTCAAGACGATGTAGGACCTAGCTGCATATTCTGATGATTGGAACAGTCACTTATCATATGTGGAATTATTTTTGCCAAAAAATGCGTATGCACAAGTTAACTTGAAACCAACGAATTTTGGTTTGCTAAGCCACAAATTAAATTCACTAACCAATGATCTGGATCTTGAAGTCTGAAAAAAAGAGATACAAATGCAAAAAGGTTTAGGCCTATGTCTGATATAGGAAATTACAGGAGCAAGAGGCACACAATTAAATAATAGACCTAGGTCTCGGCTATTAACGACAGCTCATCCCTAATTTTTCAAAGATTACTAAACTATTGTAATTGTAATTGTAATTGTAATTACGACAATTTATATAGCATCGTTGGTAGCAAGCTACTTCTAGGATGCTTCACAAAAACGCACGAACACAGTTTACTGTCAGCGCAAAGGTTAAAGCTCGGAAGTTTTGCTAAGCAAGTAAAGTTTCAACTGTTTTTTAAAAACAAAGATGCTTTTGGCTTCCTGGATATCAGCAGGAAGACTGTTCCAAGCACGCGGGCCAGCGACCCGAAAGTTTAGAACTCGTCGCTGCTTAACCCGCGACTGCTTCTATCAACTGCGCCAGCTCCGTACTAATGCTCGCGCCCTCTTTCCATCTGCTACGTCCAGTGTCCACTCTCGTCCATGCTTTCATGACGGCCCGTCGGGCCCGAGTAGATTACTGCTCCTCTCTCTATTATATTGGCCTGCCTTCGGTGCGCTTGGCTTGTCTTGAACGCGTCATGCGTGCTGCTGTCCGACTTATTGGTAGGATGTCCAAGTTTGACCATGTGTCTGCTTCAGGACTTACATTGGTTACCGGTCCCCTGCGAATCCAGTATAGGATTGCTTCCTTGATTTGGCGCTGCCAGTTGGGCCTCGCCCCGGCCTATCTGAGGTCCCTGTCAGGGAGACCCGCGATCGTTTACTCCGCTCTGCGGAGAGGGGGCTGCTCGTGGTGCCATTTGCCCGTACAGAGACTATGCAAAATCGGGCCTTTCTGGTGGTTGGTACTGTGGTATGGAACGGGCTACCTCTGGAGCTGCGTCTCCTTCCTAGAACCCAACCTCAGTCATTCGACACTGCGCTATAAACTGTTCCTTATATTTTTGCGGAAATCGGGAGCGCATCTGAGTAGTTCCCTTGAAGCGGCGTTATGTAAATGCTCAAATGAATGAATGAATGAATGAATGAATGAATGAATGAGTGAGTATTGTTGGATTTAACCTGTAGTGATGTTCTAGTAAACCTACTTGACACGTTTGCATTAAAATGCTTTAGAAATGTTAAAAAGCTGTGTTCAAATCTGCATTATTTTTTGTATTTGTGATTATTATTTTATTATTAAAGCAGTTTTATATAGCGCCCCTTCAAGATTGCCTACTCAATAGCGCTCCCAGTCCAACCTCGGTCGAACAACGCAGTTTTGAGAACAGTAAGAAACAAGGTGAAATGACCAATCGGCATTTGGCGGAGTTTGGTAGGGAGACCATTCCAGGTCATGGGGCCAGCCACAGAGAAGGCACGGCGCTGCTGTATGGCTGTCCGCGCGCGGGGAACAATAAGTTCAGCCTGCGCAGCTGAGCCGAGAGAGCAACGACGTTGCGAAAATGTAGTGGGACAGCAGAGCTCCCGCAGGTATGGAGGGGCCAAGCCTTCAAAGCACCGCCGAACCAAGGCAGAGATTCGATAAGTGATGCGTTGCGGTTAGGGGGAGCCAGTGGAGGACATCCCTCGTATACGCAGACGCTCTGCCAAACTTGGGGATTCGGCCTATAAGGCGGGCAGCAGAACGCAGTATTTTATTCAGGGACTCAATCCGGCAGGCCGGGAGTCCGTCATATATGGCACTGCAGTAGTCCAATCGAGAAACAACAAATGCATGGACAAGCGTAGAAGCTGCAAAAGAGGACAAAGAACGGGAAATCACCTTCAGCTGCCGGAGCTGGTAATAGCAGCTGCGGGAGAGAAGGTTTATGTGCCGCGTAAATGCAAGTTCCTGGTCCAGGATGACTCCTAAGTCCCGGACCCAGGTCGAGAAAGTAAGTTGTGGGAATTGCAAGGCAAGAGAAGTCACATCGATTTTAGAGAGCTGCTGGGGTGTGCCGAGCCATATAAACTGCGTCTTAACCGGATTAAGTCTTAGGCGGTTTGCAGACATCCAGGCCTGCAGGGACTCCATGGCACTGGTCATGGTTTCCACAGCTGCAACAGCCCGGACAGCAGGGCAGTGAACATAGGCTTGCAGGTCATCAGCATAGGACTTGCTAAAAACTGATCCAGCCGCCAGCAAGGACCCCAGGTCGGCAGTGTAGATTATGTAAAGAAGAGGGCCAAGGACGGAGCCCTGAGGCAGGCCAAAAGGAGCAGGGACCCAAGGGGACCTAGTGGATTCGTGAGCCACCATAAAGGAGCGGTCTTGCAGAAATGAAGTAAGCCAATCAAGAACATTACCAGAAAATCCAAAGGGAATGGATAGGCGCTGCAAGAGGTTGTCGTGATCGAGAGTGTCGAACGCGGCACTCACATCAAACAGCGCAAGAAAAGTAAGTAAGTAAGTAAGTAAGTAAGTATGGACTTTAATGCTCCGCCTGCAAACGCACTGCGGCTAACAAACGGGTTTATACAAGTACAAGAAACTGAACATATCAAGAACAGGCATAAGCAACCTAAAAAAAATAAAAGAAAAAATTAATTTAGATCCAATTAATGTTCAAATTCCTGAGTAGAGCATTCTAGTGATAAAATGTTTTCTAGACAGTGTATCAGCCCTGGGGACCTCTCGGTTATGAGGACGGGGGCGGAGCGAATAGGTGCTAGTCTTAACAGAGGGAAGAGGCTATGGAGAGTATGACTAGGATTGTTAAGGACAGCGAAAAAGAGAGTGGAGTCAGCTCGGTCACAGAGGGCGTCAAAGGGAGCGGCGCCAGCTGGCAGGTAATTGAGCCGTATCAGTTTCTTAACAAAGGCACAAAGGCGAGTGCGCTGGCCAGCATTTGCGAAGTCCCACCAGACCGGGGAGGCATAGAGAAGGCGGGCAAGCGTGGTTGCGCGGACAACGTCATGTAGACGCTGCCCAGAGAGACCATGCGCAGTGAGGCATCGTATAGCATATAGAGACTGGTTAGCTTTAATACATATACAATCTATATGGCGATTGAAGCTTAAACGATCGGTTAAGATAACTCCCAAGAAGGCGGCCTCCAGGACCCTAGTGATGCCTAGGAGGGGAGGGGGCAGACAGACCGAGAGGCGGGACGCCTAATAATCATTTCTTTCGATTTACTACAGTTTAGTTTAAGGTTACAAGTGGCTGCCCATCTGGCGACATTTTCTAATTCGGAAGAAGTCGTATGGATAGCAGATGCAGGAATAGGAATTAGCAGATAGCAATCATCAGCGTATTTCATTAGGCAGTTGCTTGCGAATAAGGTTTTAAGGCTCTTTATGGCTACGAGAAAGTTAAGGGGGCCTAAACCAGAGCCCTGAATGATATTGGCATTAATTTTACAGTAAGCCGAAACTTGTCCTAGAAACTTTGTACTATGCTGGCGGTCATGAAGGAGGGCAATAATCCAAATGTATAGAAAGTCAGGTATAGGTAAAACAGCCAGTTGCTCAGAAAGGTGGGAATGTCTGACCGTGTCGAAGGCTCGGGAAAAGTCGAGAGACAGTAACCGCACATAGGGCTCGTCACAGAGCATGTCTAAGAGGTTATGTGAAATAGCGATCAAGGCAGAGGTAGTAGAGCCAGTAGGTCTGAAAGCGTACTGGTCGCTAAAGTCACTATTGTCATCTGGGCTACAAAGGACAGGGTAGAAGTAGGTGTGAGCAACATACTTCTCCAAGATGCGACAGAGAACAGCTGTAATCGAAATGGGTCTATAATCAGCGTCAGTAATGGGATGCGCTATTTTAGGGATCGGAGTTATACAACTAGAAAGCCACTGGGGGGGGACATAAGAGGAGAGTGACCTGGGATCTATCAATGGCTCCATATACAAAAAATAAGATAAGAATATTCTTTATTTAACCAATTGCTATCCGCATTTTGGTGTACAACCGTTTACATCTTTCTGCTAATCTTATATATTTTTCGGCTACCAACACACATTTCTAATCTAGGTCTCATATATTTATAGCCTACATACACATTTTTCGGCTACAACACACATTTCTAATCTAGGTCTCATATATTTATGCATACACAGATATATATGCATTATATATGTTTCCATATAACATCCTAATAATATATGTTTTCCTCATCAAGTTATCGGCAGGTGGGATGACACGATCGTGGGCCCTTGTCCTCATATGATAGACGGAGGGCTTAATCGGTGGGAGCAGGTCATGCAAAATGTGCCCCTCATCCACCAAGGTTGCTGAGAAGAGGGAAGAGTCTGCTCTGAGACATAGCTGCTCAAAAGTAGGATTATCATCAGGAAGGTAATGGTAGCGGATGAGGCGACGCATAATAGCCTCAAACCGGTCTCGTTTTATCCTACTCGTAAAGCCCCTGTCTGAGATAGGAGGCGGACTAACAAGGTTTCTGTGGAGTGACCCTTACGGAGACTCGACTGGAAAGTGGGGAGAAGGCCGGTTTTGTCTAGGTAGCAAATGAGGTGTGCGGCAACAATCTTTTCAATTATTTTAGACAGGAATGAAACATTTGCTATGGGCCTAAATTTAGTTGGCTCAGTAGCGTCGAGTCAGTCCGCTTTAAGCACCGGAACCACGATGGACCTCTTTTGGCTAGCAGGAAGAACTCCCTCTTGAAGGGAGCGATTACACAGAACCGTTAGGAACGGTAGAAAGACATCGAGGGTCTCTTGTAGGACTCAATAATAATAATAATAATAATAATAATAATAATAATAATAATAATAATAATAATAATAATAATAATAATAATGATAATGATAATGATAATGATAATGATAATGATAATGATAATAATAATAATAATAATAATAATAATAATAATAATAATAATAATAATAATAATAATAATAATAATAATAATAATAATAATAATAATAATAATAATGAGCTACAGAGAAGATACATTTTCATACCTATAGCGGTGGAAACCTTCGGTCCCCTCAACAGAGAAGGCCTTGCCTTTCTATCTGAACTTGGTCGCCGGCTGTCGAAAACCACCGATGACTCCCGCGAATCAAACTTCCTATTCAAGAGTCTTTCAGTGATGGTGCAGCGCTTCAACGCAGTGGCCTTCCAAGGCGCTATGTCAAAGCTGCCCGGAGCCAAAGAACAACAAACCCGTCTTTATACATCGCCTTCTTAACGGAGGTAGCGGCGGGAAACTCGTTTTGAGAGTGAACAGAACCTAGACATGAATTCTCGGATTATAATAACAATAATAATAATAATAATAATAATAATAATAATAATAATAATAATAATAATAATAATAATAATAATAATAATAATAATAATAATAATAATAATAATAATAATAATAATAATAATAATAATAATAATAATTGGGCGACCGGCGAGATGAGTCCTACAAGACTTCTCCAGTAGCCTGCCACTGCAACTGTATATGTATTATTACTGTGTTTGTTTCATTTGGTGGCAAATAAAAAAATAAATTACTTACTTACTTGTAAGATGAATGATGGGAGCGGATCCAGTTCACAGGTCTTCGGCGCTGATGCAAGTATAACTCGACGGAGCTCAGCACTGATGATTGAGATATACTGAATAAAGAAGTCAAAGAAACTGTGAAAAGGCTGAAGGACATTAAAAGCCCTGGCATTGACAAGATTACCCTGATGTGATTAAACAGGTAGGAGATGTCATGATACATGAAATCCACAAGATATAGACTATATAATAAGGAAACAGGGACACGCGCCTCAAGTATGGAAAAAATCTATCTCAATCCATAAAACGGACGTGCATTTGAATGCAGCGACTATCGAACAATTGCACTGATAAGCCATCTAGGCAAAGTGTTGACGATGGTGATGACCGGAAGATTGAGAAGTCGGGTGGACGAGCATTTAGCGGATGAACAGGCGGGATTTTGGAGGGATAGAAGCACCATACAACAAATTCTGGCTCTGAGACTTATAGCAGAAAAACCGACATGGAAGAACAGTAAACAATTCGTCTGCATATGAGTTTGTTGGCTGTATGAAGAAATAAATTTGTATAATAATAATAATAATAATAATAATAATAATAATAATAATAATAATAATAATAATATTAGTCTGGCAATCTGCGAACCGCACAAATGCGCATGCGGCACCTTCGTCTCGTCAAGAGGCGCGCATGGACTGTCGTGCTCACTGGGGTTTGGCCGACAAGCTAGACACAGCAACGTCAACGACCTCATCCACCGCAGCCTCAACAGAGCCGGCACCCCGGCAGTCAAGGAGCCGTCCGGCCTATCCAGGTCGGATGGTAAGAGACCGGATGGCCAGACCCTAATACCTTGGAGCGGCGGGCTGTCCTTATTGTGGGACGCGACGGTAGTGGACACGGTGGCCGCCTCTTACATCACAGAAACGGCGGCCGCGGCAGGAGGGGCAGCGGAGGTGGCTGCTGCGAGAAAGCACATCAAATACTCTGAACTACAGAAGAGATACATCTTCATACCTGTAGCTGTGGAAACCTTCGGTCCCATTAACAGAGAGGGCCTCGCCTTTCTATCGGAAATTGGTCGCCGGCTGTCGAAAACCACCGATGACTCCCGCGAAACAAACTTCCTATTCAAGAGCCTATCGGTGATGGTGCAGCGGTTCAACGCAGTGGCTTTCCAAGGCGCCATGTCAAAGCTGCCCGGACCCAAAGAACAAACCCGTCGATACCCATCGTCTTCTTAACGGAGGCAGCGGCGTGGAACTCGATTTTCTGAATGTGGAGATGTCAGCAAGACCATAATAATAATAGTAATAATGATAATAATAATAATAATAATAATAATAATAATAATAATAATAATAATAATAATAATAATAAACCGCACAGGATTAGAGTTTTTACAGGAGGTGGGCCGCCGCATCACTCAGGCCACGGGTGACCCCCGCGAGACGACTCATCTTTTTCAGCGCCTGTCTGTTTGCACTCAACGGTTCAACGCCGTTGCATTTAGAGGCTCTTTTGATCAGCACATGGGGGACGAGAACCTCTAACTTGATTTAGTTTCTTAGAGCCTGAGGGATCCTTGCTACCTCGGGCGATAAAAAATAATAATAATAATAATAATAATAATAATAATAATAATAATAATATTATTATTATTATTATTACCGCTCTCTCTCAAGGGCAGGCATCCCATCTATCAAAGAACCACCTGGACTGCTGCGCTCAGATGGCAGAAGACCGGACGGCCTGACAATGATTCCATGGCGTGCAGGCCGCCATCTGGTGTGGGACGCGACGGTGGCTGACACCCTTGCACCGTCGTATATTCAAGCCACAGCGACGACAGCAGGTGCCGCAGCCGAGCTAGCCACAGAGAGAAATATGTCCAAATACAGCGCTCTTTTAAACACACACTTCTTCGTGCCCTTGGCTTTTGAGACTTTAGGTCCGATTGGCAACATAGGCCTGGACTTTTTAACAGACTTGGGTCGCAATCTGACACTGACAACAGGAGACAATAGGGAGACCTGCTTCTTGCTGCAACGCCTCTCAATCACCATTCAACGTTTTAACTCGGTGGCTTTCCATGGCACTTTAGTCGAGCCCGACCCGGAGGAGATGCAACCATTCCAGAATAACTAGTTTTCTTTTGTCTCCTGACAAATTTTTGTGACGCCCGAGGGATTATGTTTACCTCGGGACAAAAAAAAAAAATAATAATAATAATAATAGTAATAATAATAATGATAATGATAATGATAATGATAATAATGACCCCACCTTCATCCCATGGAGGGCCGGCAGAAGCTTGGTGTGGGACGCCACAGTGGTGGATACACTGGCTCCATCCTTCCTTCTTTCAACGGCAGCACGAGCAGGCGCGGCGACGGAATTAGCAGATGAGAGAAAGACTCGAGCATATATAAGGCCCTCCAGGGAACTCACTGTTTTGTCCCGCTTGCTTTAGAAACTTTGAGCCCTATCAACATTCAACAGTAATGGCCTTGATTTTATAGGAGAATTGGGTCGACACCTTGCTAACGCCACGGGCGAACCACGGGAAGCGAGTTTTTTGCATCAAAGAATCTCTGTCACCATCCAACGGTTTAACGCGGTGGCCTTTAGCGGCTCAATGGTATCAGCCCAGCAGGACTTGGACGAGGGTTAACCGTTCCGGAAAAAAACAACTAATTTAATCTCTAAGACCCTGAGGGAACGAAGTACCTCAGGGCAAAAAAAATAATAATAACACATTTAATCTCTAAGTCCCTGAGGCAGTGGTTTTCAACCTTTTTGCGCTGACGGAACCCTACACAAAGCACTCATTTGCTCACGGAACCCAAAGCGTTGACCTTTCAAATTTTTCAAGAAATAAATATTATTGTAACCTGTAATGTTAACTTGTGACATAAAATTTGCAAATCGCTCCCTAGCCATAGCTGTTCCTCCTCTCTGGAATAAACTCCCGCCAGAATTACGACAATTATGTGACCCATACGAAGAACTCGACAAAACTTCACCTCGAGATCTGTATATCTCCCTGCGGGTCTTTCACTCAAAGTTCAAACACTGCTCGTTCAGAACTCTTATTCAGATTCCTCCTCTTCCCCTTGCTTCCCTCGCCGCTCCAATTCTATATACCATCCACCTTAGCAAAGGCGCCGACTTTTGCTTTTGTCTCTGGGTGCCACTGGGTGCATGGGTCCTCCCTCCATTTCCATACCCCCTCCCCTTAGGTAGGTGAGTTTTAGCGATTTTCGGAGAAAGAAAAGCGTTTTCTTGTCAAGGGTTCGAGTGTTATTATTTATTTATTTTAAATAATAAATAAATAAATTATTGTTATGTACGGAGTGTGACTGTGAGATCATGCAATGTTGGGTACTTGTGTTGTAGCAGTACTTCTCACGTTGTGAGATTACTGCTTAGGTGTAAAAAATTGAATTTTGGGTCTGAATTCTTCTGGGTGTCAGGCACCCACTGAACTTTCTCTCTGGGTGCATTGGCACCCAAGGCCCCCAAGAAGTCGGCGCCTATGCACCTTAGCCGTCTACCCGTCTGCCTGCCTGACCCCTCTATATCTTAACCTGGAACCGATTTTGTTTCTCTGCACCTATCGATTTTTTTACTGAGTGCATGTGAATAAGCTGGTTCCCGCGACTCCACCTTTGGGCGCTCTAGAAATCTCGAGATTAAGACTACAATTAATGTTGGGATAATATTTAGATTCTATAATTTTAAACTTTGAATATCGTGTCTAGCAAGAATAACTGAAAGCTGTGAAGAATTATGATTCAGGTAATGTAAAGTAGTAAGTGATTTTGTGAATTCAGTTGGTGTTTTTATTTTATTTTTAACTCCGGCGGAACCCCTGGCTGACGCTCGCGGAACCCTAGGGTTCCGCGGAACCCCGGTTGAAAACCACTGCCCTGAGGGAATGAAGTACCTCAGGGCAAAAAAATAGTAGTAGTAGTAGTACTAGCAGTAGTAGTAGTAGTAGTAGTAGTAGTAGTAGTAGTAGTAGTAGTAGTAGTAGCAGCAGCAGCAGCAGCAGCAGCAGCAGCAGCAGCAGCAGCAGCAGCAGCAGCAGCAGTAGTAGTACCTTGGGTTAAAAAAAAAATAATAATAATAAACCTGATGGATCATGTATACCTCGGGTAAAAGAAATAATAAATAACAATAATCGAAAACCACCGATGACTCCCGTGAAACAAGCTTCCTGTTCAAGAGCCTGTCGGTGATGATTCAGCGTTTCAACGCAGTAGCATTCCAAGGCGCCATGTCAAAGCTGCCCGGAGGCAGCAGCGTGGAACTCGATTTTCTGGGTGAACAGAACCTAGACATGAATTCATTCTCGGATAATAATAATAACGAGGTTGCCTTCCGGGGCACCATGTCGATGCTGCCCGGTGCCAAGGAGCGACCACCTCTATCACACTAGACCATACTAGTTCATTTCGCAAAGCATAACATAAGAGATAATAATAATAATAATAATAATAATAATAATAATAATAATAATAATAATAATAATAATAATAATAATAATAATAATAATAATAATAATAATAATATAATATAATATAATATAATTATAATAATAATAATAATAATAATAATAATAATAATAATAATAATAATAATAATAATAATAATAATAATAATTATAATAATAATAAACCGACTAGCCATTCCAGAACAATGCCCCCTAATTTTTGAACTCCTGATGGATCATATGTACCTCGGGGAAATAAAAAAAAAACAATAAAAAAAAAAAATAATAATAATAATAATAATAATAATAGTAATAATAATACTGTACAACACTGCTAACAGACAGGCTAATTTTCTGATAGTTTCTTTAACGTGCAGAATTCAAATGTGCGCACTTGAGTTACTAAACCGAATGAGAACATTAGATTATTATATTTACGTTGATTAGGACAACATACGATGATTACAACGACAACAACGAAAAACCTAGCCTAATCTGCCTGGGCGGATGACATTGGCGTCTGTTAAAAACTGATCATAATCTTCAACGTCAGTTTAATCTAAGCTCGCGTCTTCTTGGGCCAAGGCTCAGACTCACTCTCACTCTCTACCGTTTCTACCTCTGGTTACAACGTACATTAAGCTAAGCTACTCCTAGCTCATGGACACATGAGAAATATCAGTTGTTCTTCTAATTTCAGCCGCCTGATAGTTTCCTGTTCATCATCATCATCATCATCAGTTCCTGACGCCAGCCATTTGGCGGCGATGGGTACGAATAAATGATCCCAATGTCCGTGGTCATTTGTCAAGTCTACCTGTTAGTGGATTGTATCCATTTGTATCTGTTAGTGGATTGTATCCATCTTTCAAGGGATTTCCCCGTGCTTCCAAGGCAAAATTTGGTTAATACCTACATCCATTCAAATTACTTCACGGTGGTATACGTGAGATTTGCCCAAGACGTTTGGTTTCTAATCTAATGCTTTTTCTCGGCCGCGCCGTTTTGCTTCGCGTCGTTCTTCCCTTTTGAAATTATTGGCAATGTGGTCAACTGTTATTACTCTTATAGTGAAGGGCACCTTCAACCTCAACCTCTTTCTGTCCTACCTCCCTAACGTCTACTGCGTCATTTCAATGGATTCCACTGCAGGTACTTTTCTCTACTAATTTCGTACTTACACACCAACATTGTGACAAAACTGTAGAGTAGAATGTCGCTCATCAACAGCAACTTGGTTTAAACAACAAAAGCAAGATAGTACGGTCTCAACAATTGTCTTCATCACAAACAGCTAATGAGGTAGCCGTGCAGTTTAATTTGTACTTCAAAGAAAGCTTCTTTGTGAGCAAATCTCTTATGAACTACATGTAAGTGGTTGAATGCCTGCCAGACTTGGTTTGACTCTGTCATTCCGAAAAGTCTGCATTATCTATTTAACTAATTTACTCTCTGAGAGTTTTGCTTTATGGTTGTAACTAAATTACTACAACTTGATTATTTAAATGTATCCTCACATTGTAATCGGTTCGCTAAAAGTAGTCCTGATTTCTTTGCAGATACAAATTCTGGCATTGGCTTGTGCATCTGCATCAGATAGAGTTCTATATCCTAATTCTACACCTATTTTAAACTAAATTCAGCCTGCAACTCTTGCAGATGTTGGTAGACACAAGCTTTCCACGCTCAAAAAGCTCTATATTTGACACTTCTCCTATGTCTCTTCTGAAAGGGTGCTTGCAGTCCAACAATATGTCAATTATTAACTTCTAGTTGGTTGGGACGCGGTGGTGTAGTGGTATGTTCTGTTGCTCACCCGCATTATTGTCTGTGAGGAAGGCAACGGGAAACCAGCTCACTCGTCTCATCCCCGGGTGGCATAAAGCCAAATGGACCTGCCTTCATCATCATCAGTTGGTTGAAGGATCTCTCTATCCGCCTTGTTGACATGCCTCCTGAACTCGGGCTGCTTTACTTTAGGACTCGGTCGCATTCTTTATAACCGGCTTCATTAGCAACCGGCATCCGGCATCTTAAGCAGAGATAAGCCTAGTGACGTCTTGTGTTGTGGAGGGGTTGGAAACCGGCCCAAGCACTCGCTTCCTGCAGGCTCCTAACGAGATTAAATCCGTGTCCTTGAGAGATACAGCCTCAATTAGGATTCAACGACGAGTCAAGATAAATACAAGATTCCTAAATTCCAATGAGTCTGAAGAGCTGATCTTAGTTGCGATGATATCGTTGCCGTCGAGGTTTTAGTACGGACGCATTATAGTCATTGATAACTTCTTCTAACGGTTCACTTGACGTCATAAAACTGGAAAATGCTATATTGTTGGTAAATAGTTCTTCAAAATTTCGTTGTCCCAAAATTTAAGAAAGTCCCCTAGGTCGCGTACGGTTGAAGATAAGATAAGTCATACCTAGGACTATAACTGCTCCGATGAACGAGGTGTTTCAGTTGCTAATTGCTGGGCCTAGATTTTTAAATACCCTTCCTGTGTCTGTCCGTTCGGCTCAGTAACCTTTGCCATTTTGTTCTCTGCTTAATTAAGAGTTGCTTTTTTAAAATTGCTTATCCACAATAGACTGGTTTTCACTGTCTTATTGGACTATCTCCTTTTTTTCAAAGAAGTAGATAGGATTCAACGTCTTTATTTTTAATTAATGTATAAGACTGTCTTACCAACTTGTTAGGATGCTGTGAACGTATTTAATATGTCACAATTATCCGCCACCAAGCATTATATTAAGTACATAGGTGCCCCCAATAAGCGGGACTTCGGTCCTTTCAGAGTTTCATTTTGTGCCCACTAGCAAAATATCTTATTTGTTGTAACGGTGTTACTATGTTATATTGTTTACGGTGGACCAATAAAAATTTATGGTTATGGTTATAGTTACGGTTTGGTTTTGGTGCGCCATCTGTTTATGACTTGTGCATTAGACATGGGCGCAATAGAAGTTGCTAAATTACAATTACAATATTTCCAGTGATGGGCACTAAACTATTTTTTCTTAGTTAAACTAAAACTATTTTCCAACTAAAATAAAATAGTTTAACTAAAGTTGGCAACTGATTTTGAAAATTAGTTAACTAAACTAAAAAAGTAGTTAAACTTTTTCCAACTTTTTTCCAACTTTTTACGACAATAATTTGCACAATAACAGAGGTTAAGTGAACTGTAATAATGCAGAGCGTCAATGATAATTTCGCCTTCAAATAATGCAATGTGTAGCCTACTGTTCTAGCGTACAATTACAGGCGTACTGTAGGTAGTGTATGAATTTGAAAACACAGGCTGTTAATGCTAAAACCATGCAGTGTTAAAATGTGTCTTGTTAACAGTGTTCAATATTCAGTGTGGAAAAATAGTTGCATATTGCTGATTTTTTTAGTTAAACTTTTTAGTTAGCAACTAAAATTTTGTAGTTAAACTATGGTTTTAACTAAACTATTTTATTTTAGTTAAACTTCATCCTTAACTAAATTTTTTTAGTTAAACTAAAAGTTATCAACTTTTTAGTTAACAATTGCCCATCACTGAATATTTCACGGCGCCTTAATAGGCTCCTTAGCTTTGAAAGGAATCGGAGGTCTGCCGTCCGCTTTCTCTCTCCCACCGCAATCCCCAAAACGCGGTTGTCGATTATGTTATTCTGTTGGACTGATTTGGTCATTGTGACATTATGACATGAGGAGATAATCAGATTTATTACATAGAGGCATGCCGGATTTATTAGGCTACACTTTGAACTGTTTAATACGATGAAGCAGACAATTTATTATGTCTTGGACTGTTTGGGATGTTTGCTGCCAGAAAATGGATTAAAGGTATTTTGAACGGTATGATTATTACCCAAGGCGGATGTGCTGCATATTGTTTAATTAGCCTACTGTTCGATAGTTTGTCATGCATGTCGTTTACGCTGTCTAGAACATCAGTGTAGAATTGTTCCGAAAGGACACTTTCGGTATGTCAGGTGCGCGTGATGTGTATACTCCCTTCGGATTGTTGACCAATGTTCTATAGTTGGCCCGTCTTCTTTCAGAATGATCTCGGTCAGCATCTTTTGCAACCAACATTTTTAACAAACGGCGTCCTTAGCATGCGGGATCTTTCGAAAACTTTGGCAAACCAGACTACCTATAGAGAATACGAAACTGCATTGCAGTTCATTTATTCAGAACACTTATATACTGGTTTCCCCTTGTCTCCGGGAACTTTGCTGCTTCGCTGTGGCTGTCCAGTGCCTTGGCTCAATTCACTCTGCAGCGCAGGCGGACCTCTTTGTCCCTTGTGCGCGGACTGCTATCCGGCGACACCGTGAGTTCTCTGTCTCTGGCCCCGGGACATAGAATGGGCTCCCAGTAGCGCTGCTCCTCACCCCAATTGATTATTATTCTCTGATCCACTCTTGCCTTAAGACTGTTTTGTTTGACCTGGGTTGCACTGGGAGCGCTCCTGAGTAGATAACCTTGAGGGGTGCAGCGGTGCTATATAAAACCTGTGTAATAATAATAATACTCTGCGGCGCTCCCAGACCAACACGGGCGATAAGGAACATTTTCAAATGTTTGTAAAAAATTCCAAACAAAGTCCCCAGGAAGGTTATTCCATGTGGTGGGCCCAACCACTGAAAGGGCACGACATTGCATCTTTGAAGTGCACGAAAAAGGAAGAACAAGTTCACCTTTAGACCAAACAAACACATGGAAAACAAGTGCTGCGTTGGATGAAAGTTAACGGGAAATGACACAGCGTTTCCGCAAATGAAGAAACCACGACATACTACGTTTAGGTTTTCAGAAAAGGTAAGTTCCTGGTGAAGAACAACCAGAAGACCAATCTGCACTTGATTTGAGGTGGTCCAACACCTGTACTTGATTTTCTTGATTTTAGGTGGTCTAGGACAGGCACTTGAGACGACCCAAGCCAGGCACCTTGGGATGACCCAGAACCGGCACTTGGGATGCCCCAGGACCGACACTTGGGGTTACCGTACCCAAAAGGTTGCGTAAAACCATAACTGGATTTGGAGTGGCATGAAACCCGCAATTACTTATGACGGTGTTGTTTCTGATTAGCGACGCAGTGTGTCATAATAAAGGTGATTAGCGCCGCCTTCCTTCTTTATCCAGGCATGGGACCAGGACCATCCAAATCCGGCAGTGGCGGACATAGGTTGCATGGTGTTCTTCCAGCGAAGGTGTAAATAGAATACTGAAGGATGCGCAGCCGGCTTTACTAGAATGCTAGCGGCAATTTACAATTTCGTGTCTTTTGGTTTATAACAGGTCATAAATATGTCAGTATAAGGCTGAAACGCTGTTACTAAATTTCACTGTTTCCCATTCATGACAGATTTGTCGACTACTTTGGTCTTCTCCGCCTATCTTCTCGATGTTCTGCGAGTCACTCAAAACTTTGTTCACTGAAAAGCAGTACAGATCTGTAGTACCCAAACTATTTGGAGACAATTTGTCAAAGGAAGCCAACTACCACATTTATTGACTTGTTTTAAGAAAGCAATGATGCTTTCAATGGCTTATACAAAAAGGCTGAAAAGGCACCAAACTTGAAGACGTTTTCTCACATTCAAATTTTATCCGTATATATCACTGTTCCGTTTTCTGCTGCAGGCGTTAAAGGCTCTAAGATGCGCGGATCTGAAACCATTTGTTGTCTTCATTAAGTCTCCTTGCACTTTAGAAAAGCTGATGGAAACTCGATCAGTGGCGAGAAAACAGTCATCTTCTGCGTCCAATGACCAGTTTCGTTTCCGACAGTTTACGGCAAGTGACAGAACACCTGCGTCAGTTAATAATTGACTGAAATAATTATATGACAGCGTTCATTTTGGCAAATAACCGCATTCGCTTTCAGTAGTAGAGCTAACTTATCAGAATCTTGTATCAATCAATCAATTTCGTTTATTCTTCAGCACAGGTTGTCATAGACGCAACATGTTTACAATGATCCATTTGTTATTATTGAATAACTTGGACTATGTGGCTATTGGCTTAATGTCTTTGGTCAAGTTAAGCGGGAGTTAAAATATGTTTTATATAGGGACCGGGCGATAAAGTTTTGATCATTTTTTGTGGCAGAATGAAGCTGTGCGATCTAGGGCGCAGTTGTTTTTTGATGTGCCTTCAACTGCTTATTATTTCATTTATCAATTGAGTAAATTATTTAGAAAGTCTCAGTAGGCCTATTCTTACAATGTGATAATCATTGCAAGCTATAGAACAAAGCCAATTATTTCCGGCATGAAACAACATGTGCTTACATCATCTTAGAAGATTGCAAAATGAAGCCGAAATGCTACCGTACACTGACTGGAATGGCGTCTTCTTTTCTTGCTTTGTGCTGCGTAAACTTCTGTGCCCGGTCCCTATATAAATAGGACAGTAGGATAGTATCCAGTGTGCATAAGTAAGTAATTAGGAGGCAGTACGACTAAGCAGATAATGGCTAAGTACCCCTATATTGGATTGCAGAAGAGGGAGTTGTCGCTTTGGAAGTTATTTGAGTTTTCAAAAGAAAGAGGATGACATCCCATATTTTCTAAACACGTAGAAATGAGAATTAATTGCCTAAATCCTGCCAGGTCGCCATAAACTTTTAAAGAGCAAGCCGACTTGGCAGAGGAGAACTTCTTCTGTATAGGCGGGTACTGCTTGTGACCTTGAGTTCAGAAAAATGCATGGCTTGAGAATCAGTTCTATTCGATGTCCCACAGGTCTCAATACTGCTGCTGCTGCTTTCATGCATTATTATAGGCCTACATAGCCGATCACTGTTTTGGGAGCGTGGGTCTACCAGTATGCCGACGATGATATTCAACTGCACCCTGTCCATATGTCATACTGCTGAAACGTTTGTATGCTGCCTAAGTGGTCCATTTTAGCGAAAGTACCGTACAGAAACTGATTCCTAGACTAAACAAAACTAAGACAACAGTCTGGTTTCAGGAGGTTTCATTCTATAGAGTCGGTGCTAACCCGACTTACTGCTCATTGCTCTGGTGCCATTGCTCCGGATCGAGTGACTCTGCTTGCTATCTTTTGATGTGATGCGTGCGCTTCATTCGACTCTGTCGACCACAGCTTTCTCTTACAGCGTCTCGAAAAGTCGTTTGGAATTGTGGGTCGTGATTTCAGTAGTCGTTCTCGTTCCTCTGTGACGCATCCCGTCGGTGGTTTTGGTTCCACCGGTTTAATCTGGTTCCCGGTGGTCTCACTTCAGCTGCCACAGAGTTCCACTCCAAGCCATAAGCTTTATATCCTTCATACTGCAGACCTAAGCCATGTTCATTTCTCCATTAGAGCTGTTGCTCACCAGTATAAGTTACTGACGATACTGCCGCTCGAGTTTTGGCCATAGTGGTCTGGCTCGTGGTACAAGAAGGTCATGGCGATTAAGCGATCGCAATGGACGGAGGGAGGTAGCTGAAATTGGCAGACGAACAATGTCACAGAGGTACTTAGGTGCTAAGCCTGTATAGGACCGACGGACTACAGTGAGAACCTTAAGCTGAATCCGAGCAGTAAGGGAAGCCAATGAAGATGATCGAACATGAAAGAGGTGCCTTTTCTGTGCCGGTATTTTGAAAACTGGCCCCTCCCGCAGGTATGGAGGGGCCAGCGAGGAAGTCGGGCTATTAATCTGGCCGCAGCATTTAAAACAGTCTGGAGGGGGGAAAGACGAACTTTTGGCAGCCCAATCAAAAGAGAAGGCTGGATTATGGTAACGCAATTTATGCGGGCCTGAATTTTTATTGGACTAATCAATTTCAATCCGTTTAAACGCAGCAGCTCGCGGTCGGCTAATTGGTCGGATTCCAAAGTTTTACCTTATATCCAACTACACGCGGAACGACCTGCATTGATTGCCCATGAGAAGACGCTTCAACTTTGAGAGCCTTATACTGATTCGTAACAGCCTGATCAGTTGCACTTCCTTCTACCTCGGAGAGCTACATTTGGTAATTTAGTATCATCCTTACCTGGCCGTAGATTTCCTCTCTCTGTAACACATGGTAATCTGGTTGTCACCCCTTCCCGTTCTGCCACAATACAACATGAACGCTTTGCCGTGGTCTGCCCCTCATTCTTGAACAGGTCTCTATGCAGTCTGCGACATAAACATCTCATTTCTGTGCCTGCATTTTGCAAGCGGACCATTATATCCGATTGTATTCGTGTATTATATCGGGTCGAGAGCACAGATGATGGGTTTTCCCAAGAGGCGCTATATAAGCACCCTTAAAAATTACAGATAACACATTCATGCTTATTATTATTATTATTATTATTATTATTAAAGCAGTTTTATATAGCGCCTCTTCAAGATTGCCTACTTAGCAGCCAGAGGCGTAGCGACCGCCCTCCGTACCCTCCGACCGGAGGGGGCCCCTTCCTGGAAGGGGGCCCCTAAAAGTGGCAAAAAATAACAGTGAACGGCGTGAAGTCATTATGATACTGTTTTGATACATAATAATAATAATGCTACATCACATAATGCTATTGCGTAAATACGGAAATGGAATACATGTCATGTACACTGTATAGGGCGTAGGCCTGTGTATACATAATATGAACCCTGTATATTGTATATTACCGCATTCCAGTTTCCGCATTGTAAGGGGCCCCGGACGTATGTTCGGAGGGGGCCACATTCTTTGTTGCTACGGCTCTGTTAGGAGCACTCCCAGCCCAACCACGGTCGAACAACGCAGTTTTGAGAACAGTAAGAAACAGAGTGAAATGACCAATCGGTATTTGACGGAGCTTGGTAGGGAGCCCATTCCAGGTCATGGGGGCAGCCACAGAGAAGGCATGGCGCTGCCGTATGGTTGTCCGCGCGCCGGGAACAATAAGTCCAGCTTGCGCAGCTGAACGGAGAGAGCAGCGGCGCAGCGAGCATGAGGTGGGACAGCAGAGCCCCCGCAGGTATGGAGGGGCCAAGCCTTCAAAGCACCGCCGAACCAAGGCACAGATTCTGTAAGTGATGCGCTGTGGGTATGGGAGCCAGTGGAGGACATCAGTAGTTAGATATACACAGAAACCAGCACAGCCCCTTCAGATCGACCACAGAACCCAGCACAGCCCCTTCAGATCGAGCACAGAAGCCAGCACACCCATTTAGATCGACCACAGAAGCCAGCACGGCCCCTTCAGATCGACCACAGAAGCCAGCAGCCTCTTCAGATCGAGTGCAGAAACCAGCACAGGCTCTCCAGAGAGAGTGTCACTTTGAGCGTAATTCTTTTAATTATATTTAATATATTTTAATCATATTTAATATATTTTAATTATATTTGAATTCTAAGTTGTACTCTTGCACGATTTATTTGAATAATTTATGTTATTGGAGCAGCATATTTCAGAGTTGTATGTTGAAACACACATATAATTAGAAAAAAGACAAGTAGAACATGATTGATTGAAACGACGATTTGTATAGCGCCCTAGCATGCGAGCCTTATTTGAATATGGCATTGGTGTAGCCTATTTTGGTAGGTATTTTAAATATATTATGTTATAATCTAATATATATTAAAAGTTGTACTCTTGTGGTCTTCTAAAGCCATGCAACTTTGCATATTTTCATTCTCAGGGGTTTTTCAATTGCACGCAAAATAACTAAATACACAAAGACACGAGTTGTACGTTACAAGTTGATTTAATTCACTAATACAGTTTCACAACTTCTATGTCAAGCCACCAAAGTTTCTCAAATACGCTCTTGCGACATATGAAAATCCATGCTCTATGTTAAATTCGTTGCGTCATGACAGTTCCATGCATCTTAAATTTGATAAGTACAAGACATGACATCAATTTATTCACGTTTTTGCATAACAGCCCTAGCCAAACTTCAATTTTAGGCTCATCAACAGTTACAAGTCCATTTTAAAACGACACCCTCCCTCAAGTCCCCATGCCTTCCTCTCCCCTCTCCCCTCTACCCTCCCTCTACCCTCCCTACACCCTCCTTTCCACACCTCTAGCTCCTCCCTCCTCTCCACTCCCTCTCCCTTCCCTCCCTTCATCAGTTACAAGTCCATTTTAAATGACAACCAACTTGAAAGCACTCGAAAGCTTGAAATTCAAGCGAAATCGTCTAACGCAGCTGCTAAAAGTTGCTCTCATCTCCACTTTACATACGAATCTATATGACAAAGTTCTTCATTTTGCACAAAGTTGTACATTTACAAAACTGCACTATACGCTATAAGTGATAGAAACACGACAAAATTGTAATTGCTCAACTTTGTGGGAAAATGAAGATCTTTGACTTTAGTATTTGAATGTAAAGTGGAGATGTTAGAAACTTTTAGTAGCTGCGGTAGACGATTTCGCTTGAATTCAAACCCTGCGCTGCCGCCGTTGCCGCCGCTGCCTCGGCTGCCTCCGCTGCCTTTGCTGTCTCCGCCGCTGCCGCTGCTACATCCGCTGCCTCCGCTACCTCCGCCGCTGCCGCTGCTGCCTCCGCTGCCGCCACTGCTTCCGCTGCCTCCGCCGCTGCCTCCGCCACCGCCGCTGCCTCCGTCGCCGCCGCTGCCGCTGCCTCCGCTGCTGCCTCCGCCGCCACTAAAATGTACCTTCTCTTCAATTCTGCTCGCAATTTAATTCTCCTTACTTAACAGTTTTTTATTTCTTAGCAAATAATTGAGAGTTCTTCCTTCTCTTTTAGTTATCAGTTTGTATATTTCTTGACAATTAATTTAGAGAATTCAACTATAGGCTGTCGGTGGGAAGATGAGACGGCGAGGGCGAGGACTGGCCGCCTACCCTCATATGCCGAGTCTAAGAAACTGAGGTTGCTAACACTTCATACCCATGGCTACCTCAGGGTTAGCTTAAGGGTCCTCTCTCTTCTTGCTTAAAACGATTCCATATTATTAAGATGTCAAAATATGTGGTCCAAATAGCATGCTTGTAAGAATATAGCTTGTAATACATATTAGAAATATATTTTAAAATTAACTTAGATTTAATTATATTTCAAGTAAGACGTTAATTTTAGAATTTTTATTCAACTAATGCATAGACTTGTCAAATATGTCGCGCAAGAGTACAACTTTTAATATACATTAGATTATAACATAATATATTTAAAATACCTACCAAAATAGGCTACACCAATGCCATATTCAAATAAGGCTCGCATTGCTAGGGCGCTATACAAATCGTCGTTTTTAATCAATCATGTTCTACTTGTCTTTTTTCTAATTATATGTGTGTTTCAACATACCCCTCTGAAATATGGTGCTCCAATCACATAAATTATTCAAATAAATCGTGCAAGAGTACAACTTAGAATTCAAATATAATTAAAATATATTAAATATGATTAAAATATATTAAATATAATTAAAAGAATTACGCTCAAAGTGACACTCTCTCTGGAGAGCCTGTGCTGGTTTCTGCACTCGATCTGAAGAGGCTGCTGGCTTCTGTGGTCGATCTGAAGGGGCTGTGCTGACTTCTGTGGTCGATCTGAAGGGGCTGTGCTGGCTTCTGTGCTCGATCTGAAGGGGCTGTGCTGGCTTCTGTGTATATTTAACTACTGATACTCATATACGCAGACACTCTGCCAAACTTGGGGATGCGGCCAACAAGGCGGGCAGTAGTACGCAGGATTCTATTCAGCAATGGCACCAGAGCAATGAGCAGTAATTCAGGTTAGCACCGACTCTATAGGATGAAACCTCCTGAAACCAGACTGTTGTGTGTGTAAGAGGAATTATCTAGATAGCATGTCAACTGCGTCGGCACAACTTTCTCAACCATATTCGATGAAAAATTAAGTTAGAGATTGGTCAATAATAATTGTACACTCATACATACATAAACACAGTGGCGAAATGGTACGTAAGCATGCTTGAATACGTACGTATGTGTGTATGCATGTATATATCTATGTATGCATGCACATACATACATACAATGTCATATATGTACATACATATCAACATACCTCTGGGTAGGGCTATGCATGCATGTATGTCTTCTTCTTCTTCTTTCTTCTCTTCCATCAGTTTCCCAACGATGAGGCTCTTATGAAGTTTCTCCATAGTGTTCTGTCCCTGACAGTTTCGCGCACCATGGTTAAGTCCGTACCTTTGCTCTTCAAGTCTTGCTTGACATTGTCCATCCACGTTTTTCGTGGTCTCCCTCTACTTCTATCTCCCTCGATCTGCCCATGTAGGGCTGCGACTGGTAATCTGCTGTTGTCCATCCTTTCTACATGGCCAAACCACTTGAGTCTTCTTTTTTGTATCTTTTCTACTACCGTTACCTCTGCGCCCAACTCCTTTCTTGTTGTTGCATTTCTGATTCTTTCCCTTCTACTTCTGCCCCTAATTCTCCTCAGCCAACTCATCTCTGTTACCAATAGTCTTCTAACATCTTCTCTCTTCAAGCACCAACATTCTGATCCATATAGCAACACTGGTTCCACCAAGGCATGGTATAGTCTCATCTTGGTTCCGATGGAGATGTATTTTGTCTTCCACATTTTGTTCAATCCTCCGAATGCCGCGCAGGCCAATCCACATCTTCTTTTGATGTCTTCTGTGCAGTTGCCATCTTCCGTTATCACTCCTCCTAGGTATACGAATTTCGTGACTTGTTCTAATGTTGCGTCTCCTATCTTTATATTTATCTCCTCGTGCTGTTTTCCAATTGTTATGGTTTTTGTTTTTTCTACGTTTATTCTAAGTCCCAATCACTTGCTGCTGCTGTCTATTCGATCTGTAAGCTCCTGTAGATTCTTGCTTGTGTTGGCTATTAAATCGACATCATCAGCAAATCGTCGATTGTCTGTTATTCGTTCGTTGATGTTTATGCCTACTTCCTCTCGTCCCTTTGCAAGTCTCATCACCATCTCCAGTAGCAGGTTAAATAAATCTGATGACATTCCGCATCCTTGTCTCACTCCTACCTTGATTTTAAACCATTGTGTCAATTCACCGTCTACTCGCACTGCACTTACATACTTGCTGTACAGGTCTTCTATTAACAGTACGAGCTCTTCCGGTATTCCGCAGTGTCTCATTGATCTCCACAGTCCCTCTTGCCACACACTGTCAAATGCCTGTTTGTAGTCTATGAAATTATTGTACAGTGTTTTATTCCGCTCTATGTGTTTTTCCGAGAGTTGTCTGATTACAAATATCTGGTCGCTTGTGCCTCTTCCCTTCCTAAAACTGCCTGCTATTCACTCATCGCCTCTTCCACGTATCTTTTTAGACGCTGTTGTAAGATTTTGGTGTATACCTTCCCTGCTATGCTTGTTAGACTTATAGCTCGATAGTTGCTACATTCTTTTCTATCTCCCTTTTTGTGTAATGGTACTGCTTTACCCCAGTCCTTGGGGCACTCTTTGCTGTCATAGATTTTGTTACACAATTTATGCATCATCTCTATTGTGCTCTGCTCTCCAGCTTGCATCATCTCTGCTGCTATGTTGTCTTCTCCCGGTGCTTTCTTGCGTTTTAGGTTCCTGATGGCTGATTTAACTTCACTTTCTAGTATGTTTGCCATCTGTTCGTGTTCGTTACCTATTGGCAGCTCTTCTAATACTGTCCTGTCCACCTGGTTTCCGTTGTTGTACATTTCTTCATAATGTTGTTTCCATCTTTGCTTTATCTCTTCTTTGCCCTCTAATGTTTTTCCTTCTTTGTCTTTTATTAGCGTTAGCTTTGTGATGTTTGATCCGCATATTTCTTTTGCCATTCGAAATAGTTTCCCTGTGTCTGCTATTTTTGTGTTGTTTTCCAGCTCTTGACATTTCTCCTCTATCCACATCTCTTTGCATTTTCTGGCCTTCTTTTTTATTTCTTTCGTGATTTCTCTGTACTTTTTCTTGTCGTCCTCGTTGAGTGATTTTGTCTTTCTCAGTTCTTTTCTGGTATCACTTAGATCTAGGACTTCTTTACTTATCCATGGCTTGTTGCTCTTTCTTTTCTCATAGCCTAGGACTTTTTGAACCACCTCTACGTGCACGTCGTGCATATTCTTTATTACTTCCCATGTTTCTTCTACTGATCCCGTATCTTTTTCCTTGATATGGTTCCATTTGTTGTTTATTTGTGCCCTGAATTGATCTCTGATTGTGCCCTCCCTTAGTGCCTCTGTGTTGAATCTTCTGTTCATCACTTTTTTGGATAATCCCCCTTTTAGTTTTATCCTAATCCCTGCTATCACCAGTCTGTGGTCAGATGCCATGTCTGGGCTTGCGAATGTTCGGCATCCCGTTACAGCACTTTTCCATCTTTTATTTACCATCATATAATCTATCATGTTCTTCGTTTTACCGTCCGGTGACTCCCATGTCCATTTCCTACTT
Source organism: Allolobophora icterica (assembly GCA_963556255.1). Taxonomy (NCBI): domain Eukaryota; kingdom Metazoa; phylum Annelida; class Clitellata; order Crassiclitellata; family Lumbricidae; genus Allolobophora; species Allolobophora icterica. Next base: position 25,691,256 of record OY744606.1, read on the forward strand.
GCCTTCTTTTGGTAGAACACTGTGTTCATGATTTGTAAGTTGTTGTTTAAGCAAAAATTTAACAATGTTTCTCCTCTTTCATTTTCTTCTCCATATCCTTGTTTTCCCAGTGCGCATCTCCGTGTCAGCCAGTCTTTTCCCACTTTTGCATTCATGTCT